>CM042262.1:28098262-28698262 GCA_023566225.1 Romanogobio albipinnatus | reverse complement strand
TCTGGGGGCCATTCAATTTTGGTGAAAATGATCAAAAACGCAAGTGGCTGGTAGCTAAAAAAAACAAAAACAAAAACAAAAAAAAAACAGGGAAGGAGTTAAAAATATAAAGAACCCCTTTCCACTATAAAGAAACTTTTATGGAATGCAAAGGTTCAATAGATGTCAAAAGTTCTTCATGAAACCATCGATGCCTATAAAGAACAGTGTAAGAAAAAAAATATTTTAAGAAATGTTCACTGAAAGGTTATTTGTGGAACCATTCATTCTTCTATGGCACTTCTGCGAAAAAAAAAAAAAAACCTTTTTGGGCATTAGTGGAGTGGCGGATCCGTCTTAGATTAATGCATCAAGAGAGAGATTTAACCTTGAGAAGTGCCGAAGATCGACAGTGTTTTAAAGGCCCTGACAATCACTCTCACAGCTGCTAAAAATAAGTAAGACTAGTCAGACGAAATAAGTCATTTTTATTTTTTGCCGTAGTAGCACAGATTAGTGTTTTATTCAACAGCTATGGACACTAAGAATAGACCTCAGATGTTTTTAAAAAATTTATTACATGAAGGTCAAATTTTTTATATTATGGAATACCCTTTTATTTTTTGCTACTTTATAAAAACATTTTGTAAAGATTTTATTGTTATACCTTGGTCCACACCCACTTTTCAATCTTAAAATACAATGAACAAAATTATAAACGCAACACTTTTTTTTTGCCCCCATTTTTCATGAGCTGAACTCAAAGATCTAAGACTTTTTCCTATGTAAAGGCCTATTTTACCAAATATTGTTCACAAATCTGTCTAAGTACTGGATACTGACTGGTTTTCGCATCCAATAAATCCAATAAAAGAGAGAAATAAAGCATTTATATATTTATTATGTTAAAATGGAATATCAAGTTTTTTGCAAATTAAGTTCTGGTGTAATTTCCACTATAACCACTAGTTAGTTATGGAAATTAGTACTAGTACTATTTATATAATTATAATTATATATGCAAATTTTGATGTTAGATGTGTTTAATCGATTTGACAGCACTAGTGAAAATAAAATGTGGGTGTATTTAGGATACATTAAAAGCTAGATGTATAATAGGAACAACATATTAAGCAATAATTAAAAAAAATGTACAAAGCATAATTTCCATTTATTTTAAACATGATACATTAATTGAAGGAAACAGCCTAGAGTGGAATGTTATTTTTAAGAGTGCGTTTTCCAAAGTCCACAGAGCCAAAATTGGTCTTTTAGCGATTCTACGCCATGTTTGTTGTCAATGTCCTTGTGAGTTTCTGTCATCACCGTTGCTGATTGAGAGAATGAGAGAGATCGTAACATGGGCCACTCCTCTATTCCATTTGAGGTCTGATTTAAGGCCTGTTGTTTTTATACCCATAAATACCCTGAGTACGGGAGAGCACAATGCTTTATTGGCCAGTGCTCTTCGCCGGCAAAGCTTTACAAGGGAATGGGTGTCAAATAAACCTAGTAATATACCGACCTTCCCCATAACTGTTGAGAGGCCATCCTGTGTGCTTTTAATTTATATCATTCAATGTACTGCGGCAGAACAAATGCTGCTCAAGTGACTGAGAGTGACGGACAAGCACGAGAGATATTCTTGTCTTTGAAATTGATATGTTTCTTAGAAATAGACTGGGTTTGATAATAATCAGAACCATCATGGTGTTTTTTATTAGGTTTTTTGTCCGTTAGAGAGCTATCCCCATATATTTTTCTGTTGACATGAAAAAAAAGAAAAAGAAAAAAAAATCAGGAACTTTTAGCAATATAATGAGGGAATTATGTATATGATATAGGCTGTATTACGATGTTATGATGAATATGCCTTTCTCCACTGACACAAAGCGTTTATAAGGATGCTGATTTTTAGAAGGCAGACTGAGATGGGAAACAGGAACATGGTTTGTGTAACATTAGCAACACATTATTAGCTATTTGATAACATACATACTACCGGCACATCCGGGAACTTAACTGTCAATTTCGTCACTGCCCCTTTTTAGGTGGGAGAATGAAGGGACATGTTTTTTAAATTGACCAAATCAAGTGTGTGGATGTATCTTTCACGCTCTATGGCAGGCAGGCTGGACATATAATTACTTGACATGTTTAATCTTAGTGATTTCTTAGGTTATTCACGCCTGCCGGGTGTGTACGGACGTTGTTTTGTGCCGCTATTTTGTATTGAAGTCTATGGGAAGTCTAGTTTATGTTCCCCTCAAAAGGGGTGGTGACAAAATGTGAAAAGGG
The DNA here is from genome assembly GCA_023566225.1 of Romanogobio albipinnatus. Taxonomy (NCBI): domain Eukaryota; kingdom Metazoa; phylum Chordata; class Actinopteri; order Cypriniformes; family Gobionidae; genus Romanogobio; species Romanogobio albipinnatus. The sequence continues at coordinate 28,695,985 of CM042262.1, read as the reverse complement.
TGTAACTTGTGTAAAAGCTGAGCGGGTCAGTCTATGAGCTTGTGCGAGTTTGTGGAGGCTGGGCTAATTTGCATATTCATGAATCCAGATATATAAATTAAGTTACATTCAAGCATGAAGATTTTTTTATTTCACAGGAAAAAAATAAATATGTCCTTTTGGTGATAAAAGACGAGTTTAATCAAATTAAAAGTAATACAATTATTGACTACAGGGGGACTTAAATTTTTCCTTAAAAAAGAGGAACAATGTTTCTAATGCTATTTCATGCAACAGAATGCCTGGACACTTGTTCTAGAGGCACTCCTGCCCGTAGAAATGAAGGGCCGACCACGGGCTGTAGGTTTGGCGGCATCTCGCCGTCACTTGGACACGGAGGACCCGCTGTGCCACGCCCATCTCGGGACTCGGTCGTGTAGCCAGCGTAGCCAGAGTCGATCTCCATCCCGAGAAAAGAGATCCTCTGTGCGGGACAGAGTTTGCTCTTCTCCCAGTTGAGCCAAAGACCCAACTTGCTGAGGTGCCGAAGAGGTCCCTGTGTTCGCAACAACTGATCCCGCGACTGGGCAAGTATCAGCCAGTCGTCAAGATAGTTGAGAAGGCGAACACCAAACTCTCTCATGGGAGCAATGGCCGCCTCTGCGACTTTCGTGAAGACATCTGTCATGGAACTGATACACAGAAGGTTGCTGGTTCGATCCCAGCGGTCACCACCAGTGTGTCCTTGAGCAAGGCACTTTACTCCATGTTGCTCCAGGGGGATTGTCCCTGTAATAAGGGCACTGTAAGTCGCTTTGGATAAAAGCGTCTGCCAAATGCATAAATATTTATTTGCAGACAATGACAACTGGTCAAAATGACGGAAAAAGATGCCATGTTTTCAGACCTCAAATAATACGAAGAATACAAGTTTAGATTAATTTTTAAACAACACAATACTATTTTTTTTTAACTTAGCAAGAGTTCAGAAATCAATATTGGTGGAATAACCCTGATTTCCAATCACAGCTTTCATGCGTCTTGGCATGCTCCCTATCAGTCGGTCACATTGCTTTTGAGGGAATTTATGCCACTCCTGGAGAAGAAATTGTACCAGCTTGGCTTTTTTTTAATGGCTGGTGACCCTCTTGCTTACACTCCAGAGGTTTTCAGTGGGGTTCAGGTCTGGAGATTGGGCTGGCCATGACAGGGTCTTGATCTGGTGGTCCTCCATCCACACTTTGATTGTCCTGGCTGTGTGGATTGGAGCATTGTCCTGCGGGAAAAAACAATCCTTCGTGTTGGGGAACATTGTCAGAGCAGAAGGAAGCACGTTTTGTTCCAGGATAACCTTGTACGTAGCTTGAGTCAATCATCCACCAAATTACACAGTGGTGTCAGTAGTTTGCAGAATAAATATAAATTTCATGTTACTCAAACGGATACATATAAATAATAAATCCAGAGAAATGTCTCTTAATTTTTTCCATTTATATATATATATATATATATATATATATATATATATATATATATATATATATATATATATATATATATATATATATATATATATATATATATATATATATATATATATGTATATATGTATATGTGAGAGACATAATCAAAAAAAAAAAATCCAGAAATCTCAATGTATGATTTTTTAACTATTTATTTGTATGATGTAGCTGCAAATAAGTATTTGAACACCTGAGAAAATCAATGTTAATATTTGGTACAGTAGCCTTTGTTTGCAATTACAGAGGTCAAACGTTTCCTGTAGTTTTTCACCAGGTTTGCACACACTGCAGGAGGGATTTTGGCCCGCTCCTCCACACAGATCTTCTGTAGATCAGTCAGGTTTCTGGCCTGTCTCTGAGAAACACAAAGTTTGAGCTCCCTCCAAAGATTCTCTATTGGGTTTAGGTCTGGAGACTGGCTAGGCCACGCCAGAACCTTGATATGCTTATTACAGAGCCACTCCTTGGTTATCCTGGCTGTGTGCTTCGGGTCATTGTCATGTTGGAAGACCCAGCCTCGACCCATCTTCAATGCTCTAACTGAGGGAAGGAGGTTGTTCCCCAAAATCTTGCAATACATGGCCCCGGTCATCCTCTCCTTAATACAGTGCAGTCGCCCTCTCCCATGTGCAGAAAAACACCCCCAAAGCATGATGCTACCACCCCCATGCTACACAGTATGGATGGTGTTCTTGGGATTGTACTCATCATTCTTCTTCCTCCAAACACGTTTAGTGGAATTATGACCAAAACGTTCTATTTTGGTCTCATCTGATCACATGACTTTCTCCCATGACTCCTCTGGATCATCCAAATGGTCATTGGCAAACTTAAGACGGGCCTTGACATGTGCTGGTTTAAGCAGGGGCACCTTCCGTGCCATGCATGATTTCAAACCATGACGTCTTAGTGTATTACCAACAGTAACCTTGGGAACGGTGGTCCCAGCTCTTTTCAGGTCATTGACCAGCTCCTCCTCCCGGGCTGATTTCTCACCTTTCTTAGGATCATTGAGACCCCACGAGGTGAGATCTTGCATGGAGCCCCAGTCCGAGGGAGATTGAGAGTCATGTTTAACTTCTTCCATTTTCTAATGATTGCTCCAACAGTGGACCTTTTTTCACCAAGCTGCTTGGCAATTTCCCCATAGCCCTTTACAGCCTTATGGAGGTGTACAATTTTGTCTCTAGTGTCTTTGGACAGCTCTTTGGTCTTGGCCATGTTAGTAGTTGGATTCTTACTGATTGTATGGTGTGGACAGGTGTCTTTATGCAGCTAACGACCTCAAACAGGTGCATCTAATTTAGGTTAATAAATGGAGTGGAGGTGGAAATTTTAAAGGCAGACTAACAGGTCTTTGAGGGTCAGAATTCTAGCTAATAGACAGGTGTTCAAATACTTATTTGCAGATGTATCATACAAATAAATAGTTAAAAAATCATACATTGTGATTTCTGGATTTTTCTTTTTTGATTATGTCTCTCACAGTGGACATGCACCTACAATGACAATTTCAGACCCCTCCATGATTTCCAAGTGGAAGAGCTTGCTATATATTATTATATATATATAATAGGGGTGTAACGGTACACTTATTCGTATTAAACCGTTTCGGTACAGGGCTTTCGGTTCGGTCCACGCGTGTACCGAACGGTTATGAATGTAATCTTTAACAGTTAACAGTCGGCTTGTTGTAAACGCGGAACACACTTCAATCCGAGTTCCCACACGAACATATTAAGTATTCAGTCCATTTTATCACAAAATTCAAACGATAAATGACGTTTTGATGCTCTTTAATGTGCGTGACTGATCAGTGATCACTGAACACAGTTCAAGTGCCCGCGCAGCGCGCGCGCGTGAACGCGATCATTTGTGAACGTGCACGCGTGTATCGAACGGTTATGAATGTAATCTTTAACAGTTCAGTGAACGCGATCATCTGTGAAGGCGATCGATCATCTCTTCCTAAAGAATAAACATGAATGACGATCTGAAGGTATGCTGAGGATACATTACAACTTACTGTCATGTATATATGTGGTGTATTCGCTATATCAGTGTTTCAACGGCGGAAAGACGTCAATATAACTGCTGTAAACTAAACAATGTCATGTAACGTTAGCATCACATTTACCTCAGGAGTCATTCAGTGTCCACAGAATTATATTCACTAGAGAAATCAACTTTTTCGCTAAATATATGCTCTATATTAGCCGTTATATTCATTATATTCTACTGAATCTGTTAGTGATGTCTTGATTATTTCATGCATGTTAAATAAACCTGTCATGAAAATGACAAACACTGTATATAAAGTATTATATTTCAACAACGATTTGGAGAAAAAAACTATTTTATAATTAGATTTAGGAGTTAATGCAAAAACTGCCTTATGTGAAGTTTACATATTTGCACACAATGTGTTATTTAAGTGTTGATTATTATACCTAAAAATAAATAGCAACTGAATTGAGGCTAATAGTTTGGGCTCTGTTATTAACCTTTAATATTAATGTGCAAGTAAGGGATCCCTATATAATTTACAGAAATATCTTAAATAAACTTTTAGATTTAATTTAATTCATTCAAGTGTCACAAGGTGACAAAGTGAGGCGGAACTGATGCTGCGTTCTATTATTTATCCGTGTCGGAGCTCCAACTAGGAAGACAGACGTTACCTAGCAACACGCACCAACACGCCCCCTTTCCTCGGATTTTGCCGCTCGGAAGTTTGGACAACCGTGAGGACACCGAGCAAGAATTCCGAATCGGAATACAAGATGGCTGCGACCTGTGTGACTTTAAGTACGAATTGTTTTCATTGTTTTTGGACCGATTTAGTTGTTTACATGTTCATTTGGCAAAGATGTTCAGATATCTCTATGCCTAGTAGACCTACAACAAACGTTCATTAAAAAGGGTCCTGTACCCGCCTTTTTCAAACTGGCGCAGCGCTGACTCGCGGTAGGTAACGTTAGAAAATGCATGATTTGATTTGATAACGTTAACCTAGATTATTGTTAGCTATTATTATATAACCAAGTGTGTGTGCGGAGTGTGGAGCGGCCAGTGCTACCATAGCAACAGCTTTCCGGGTGGCGTCCATGTATTTCTCCGACTCGGACGCGCAAAACATACCAGAACGCTTGAAGTGTGGAAGTGACGTCATATCCGAGGGCCGAGTCGGATCGTTGACCATAATAGAACGCACCATAAGTCCCGTCAAAAGTTGCCCCCCCCCCCGGAACGATGTTGGTGTAACACCAGGCCGGTTCCGGTTGGATATGTGCCCCTGCAAAATGGTGGCAAATGGCGGATGAGGATCAGGTGTGGGAGATGACGCGGGGATCTGCGACAAAGCCGCGTCGGATAAAGGAGAGTATAAAAAGGGAAGTGCAGAGTCAGTTCAGCGTTCTTCCTTCCCCGAGAGAAGTTATTCCCTTATTGGGTGTGTTGGTGCATGGAGGTTTCTGGAGGGTGCGCAAGGGCGCGCAAGGGCTCAGCTGTACTAAGGGTGAAGCGGCATTTGTACGGATACGTTTGGAAGGAGTTACAGGCTGGAAGTGAAGTGAGTCACAAAGTTGAATGCAGACTGGAGAAACGCTATCAACGTCAGAACGGGGATAAGTAGTATGAGTATTGGATATCATTGAATGTATGCACCTGCACTGAGCTGAATATGAAGTTGTGAAGAGTACTGATCACGAGTGTAATTGTCACCTGAGAGAGCGTCTGAACCAAGTCATCGTTGAACTATTGTCTCTTCTTCTGAGTGTGATCGAGTGTCAAGGGAGCGTTTACCCACGCTCCAGTAACAAGGCATCCTAACCCACACCATATTTGAAGATAACGGATTCAGTACGACAGCAGAGGGATCGATCAACGGGTGAGTGCTGGCCTTATTGCACTGAGAGAGAATGGATATGCAGTGTCTGAATTGATGTGTTGCACAGTATTGAATTGAAGTGAGGTTGCAGTGTATGGGGATTATATTGACTGCCGTTGCACTCCCCATTGTCTATCCTATCCGTTGTCACTGGAGAGGGATCTCAGTGTTGAATGTGAATACCTCCTTGTTGCAAGTGTGGAACGATTATGCATGGTATAACATACTCTGTCTGTCAGTAGAAGAATTCCCCGATCAGAGCTCCTGTATGTGATGACTGCTTGAGACGAAAGAGAGAGAGACCCCCATTTGATATACCGCTGTCTGCCCGATAGAAGTACACTCTAGCCATAAGCCTTTGCCCTGATGCTGTAGAGAAATACGTGTGCAGTTGTATAACGTACCCTGTCTGTTAACAGAGCATTCCTCCGCCATGACCTCCCATGTGATGTCCGCCTAAAGTGAGACAACCATTGAACTTACCTCTGCCTGCTCTATCGTAGCATACTCCAGCCGTAAGCCTGTTCCATTGTCCTACGGAGAAACATATTTACAGTTGTGTAACGTACCTTGTCTGTTTTAACAGACCATTCCTCCGCCAACGGCCTCCCATGTGACGTCCGCCCAGAGTGAGACAACCATTGAACTTACCTCTGCTTGCTCGATCGAAGCATACCCCAGCCGTAAGCCTGTTCCATTGTCCTACGGAGAAACATATTTACAGTTGTGTAACGTACATTGTCTGTTTTAACAGAGCATCCCTCCGCCACGGCCCCCCATGTGACGTCCGCCTAAAGTGAGACAACCATTGAACTTACCTCTGCTTGCTCGATCGAAGCATACCCCAGCCGTAAGCCTGTTCCATTGTCCTACGGAGAGACCTGTATACAGTTGTGTAACGTACCTCGTCTGTTTAACAGAACATTCCTCTGCCAACGGCCTCCTATGTGATGTCTGCCTAAAGGGAAGACACTCATTGGGCCTACTCCTGCCTGCCCTACCGAAGTATACCCTGGTTACAAGCCTTTGGCGGATACTGAAGAACCCCGTATATGCATAGGTAAAAGTGACTTGTCCTGTTCAAATGTTCTGAAGTCCTCTACTCACCAGGAGACTTACCTGTCCGGCCAAGGGAAGGCCCACTTCGAGCAAAGGACGTTGTCCTGAGTAAATGTTTCCAGAAGTTGTACTTACAAGGGACCCACCTGTCTGACCAAAGGAAGGCCCCCCTCCGATCAAGAGACTCCGTTCTGTTCCAATGTCCTAGAAAGCTCTACTTACCAGCATACTCACCTGCTCGTCCAAGGGGAAGCGACGACCGCAGTCTTCTGGGCAGTGGTACGGCCCCCGCAGCAGTGGGGTGGACCCAGAGGCCCCATTGAGACTTTTTATTGAACTTTTAAATAAATAAATATTGTCAAACTCTTATTCTTCTGTCTGGTCTCTGGCACGCTCCTCGAGGTGGTCCTGGGTTTTAGGGGTGGGTGCAGATTGGTTTGACCCCCCCGACCTGTGACACAAGGACAGACACTTTTTTTCCCCCCCAGTAAACCACTGTTAAATATAGAAAATGAATAAAAAGCAATTTTGTAAATCTGCTGTACCGAACTCGTACCGAACCGTGACTTCAAAACCGAGGTACGTACCGAACCGTCAGTTTTGTGTACCGTTACACCCCTAATATATAATAACTTTTATATATACAGTGAGGAAAATAAGTATTTGAACAGCCTGCTATTTTGCAAGTTCTCCCACTTAGAAGTAATGGAGGGGTCTGAAATTGTCATCGTAGGTGCATGTCCACTGTGAGAGACATAATCTAAAATTAAAAAATCCAGAAATCACAATGTATGATTTTTTAACTATTTATTTTTATGATACAGCTGCAAATAAGTATTTGAACACCTGAGAAAATCAATGTTAATATTTGGTACAGTAGCCTTTGTTTGCAATTACAGAGGTCAAACGTTTCCTGTAGTTTTTCACCAGGTTTGCGCACACTGCAGGAGGGATTTTGGCCCACTCCTCCACACAGATCTTCTCTAGATCAGTCAGGTTTCTGGCCTGTCGCTGAGAAACACTGAGTTTGTGCTCCCTCCAAAGATTCTCTATTGGGTTTAGGTCTGGAGACTGGCTAGGCCACGCCAGAACCTTGATATGCTTCTTACAGAGCCACTCCTTGGTTATACTGGCTGTGTGCTTCGGGTCATTGTCATGTTGGAAGACCCAGCCTCGACCCATCTTCAATGCTCTATCTGAGGGAAGGAGGTTGTTCCCCAAAATCTTGCAATACATGGCCCCGGTCATCCTCTCCTTAATACAGTGCAGTCGCCCTGTCCCATGTGCAGAAAAACACCCCCAAAGCATGATGCCACCACCCCCATACTTCACAGTAGGGATGGTGTTCTTGGGATGGTACTCATCATTCTTCTTTCTCCAAACACGTTTAGTGGAATTATGACCAAAAAGTTTCTATTTTGGTCTCATCTGACCACATGACTTTCTCCCATGACTCCTCTGGATCATCCAAATGGTCATTGGCAAACTTAAGACGGGCCTTGACATGTGCTGGTTTAAGCAGGGGCACCTTCCGTGCCATGCATGATTTCAAACCATGACGTCTTAGTGTATTAACAACAGTAACCTTGGAAACGGTGGTCCCAGCTCTTTTCAGGTCATTGACCAGCTCCTCCCGTGTAGTTCTGGGCTGATTTCTCACCTTTCTTAGGCTCATTGAGACTCCACGAGGTGAGATCTTGCATGGAGCCCCAGTCCGAGGGAGATTGGTAGTCATGTTTAGCTTCTTCCATTTTCTAATGATTGCTCCAACAGTGGACCTTTTTTCACCAAGCTGCTTGGTAATTTCCCCGTAGCCCTTTCCAGCCTTGTGGAGGTGTACACTTTTGTCTCTAGTGTCTTTGGACAGCTCTTTGGTCTTGGACATGTTAGTAGTTGGATTCTTACTGATTGTATGGGGTGGACAGGTGTCTTTATGCAGCTAACGACCTCAAACAGGTGCATCTAATTTAGGATAATAAATGGAGTGGAGGTGGACATTTTAAAGGCAGACTAACAGGTCTTTGAGGGTCAGAATTCTAGCTGATAGACAGGTGTTCAAATACTTATTTGTAGCTGTATCATACAAATAAATAGTTAAAAAATTATACATTGTGATTTCTGGATTTTTCTTATTTAGATTGTCTCTCACAGTGGACATGCACCTGCGATGGCAATTTCAGACCCCTCCATGATTTTCAAGTGGTAGGACTTGCTATATATATATATATATATATATATATATATATATATATATATATATATATATATATATATATATATATATATATATATAATAACTTTTATATATATATATATATATATATATATATATATATATATATATATATATGGGAGGGCTTTTCAATATTTCGATTTTTCGTACCTAAACTGATGGTCTCCTTCTTCTTTTGCATTTCATATCACAAAGTGTCAACACCCTTGTGAAAGGACTAGGAGCAACAAAAGACATTTTGGCAAAATGAGAAACGGCAAAATATGGTGTGACATTTACAGTTACTCTGCTGGTTGTCCTGAAAAGCATGTCATTTTGAAAATAGTTATACAGTGAATAACTGTAATAGATCTAACATTACATATAATTTAATTTACCGTACAATACAGTTAAATTTAATTTTTTTTAAGTGTAAAAGAACAAGTCATTGTGTAATTTACAGTGATAAAAATGGAAATTGACATTCCCAGAATTCCCTGCGTGACACTTCACATTTGATGTATTTTCATTGAAATAACTGTTTCTTCTTAGTTTTTTCTAATCAATTATGTACGTCACATCTAATGTTGTTAAATTAATATTTATTGAATTTTTTTAATTTGTTACCATGAAGGTGTTTAGTATTTGTGTGAACGACACCTTCCATATATTAGTATTGTCTTTACCTATTGGTAAGGTTCTGGTACAGCTGCCGTTTTTTTACTGTAAATTTTACGGGGATTTTTTTTTACAGTGTAGCTATGTTTCCATCCACCTGTTTTATGCACATTTTGGGATATCGCATCAAAAAATGCTGAATGGAAACACCAAGATGTGCATAAATTTTAAAAATGTGCAAAAAAAATTATAAATGTTCTCTCCGATATGAAAACATGCGCATAAACTACGATGGAAATGCATTTACCGAATAAATCCCTCAATGCGCTTAAATTTTTTGTTTTGTTTTCGCAAATGTTTTATGCGATATTGCAATTTTGCGCATAAGTTACATTCGCAATTTTGGATGGAAACATAGCTATTGACAAATCATTTTCTTGGTATGTCATAGGATGCTAGCTGCTATTTATGTTCATTTTAAATCACGTACTGTATCAAGTATTTCCAAGTAATCTATATATTTTCTATAGAAATTTCCATGACTTTTCCAGGTCTGGAAATCCATGGGAACCCTTAAGACTTCCTATGAGCCCTCTTTAACCATTGGCACATCTACACACAAGTCACTCTGTGTTCATTTGTGCTCTGCTGGTCTGAGCTCTTTGAAGTGCCTCAGCCAGTCGAGCCTAAAATGGGCATTTGTCCTCTCACAAACTGCACATCCTGTAGTCTGACATAATAATTATTCAGATCAAGCGCATTGTATTTTAAATGCTAATTTCTCTTCTTGATTCGCCTGCTGCTGGGTTCAGTGCTGCACAGTGTGACACTGATCTAATCTCTAAACGTTATACGGCAGGTTACTTCACATAGCAGCGGGACACAGATTGCATCAAACATCTGATTGGATGCTAACTTGGTGACTTAGTTCTTTTTGATTTCAGTGACAACAATGTAAATATGTATCTAACAATACAAACTGTGAGTTCAAATGTAAGAGTCAATCGACTGGTGCTTTTTTGAGCGTGTGGCGAATGCAGGCGTTTATTTAAGCTGTGGCGCTGTAAAACGTTAGCTTGCCATACCATGACGTCAGGTCATCTACTTGTTTTCCTGGCAGTACTGCAGGTGGATGAGATGTTTTTCCTTTAACATTACATCAATGGCAAAAAAATAAAATCAAACAGATGAATATGGCCATTTGCAGAATGCAATTTGAAACGAAAGCAAAAACAATTTCAGTCATTTTATGCACGACTGTGCAAGCACTTGCTCTCTCAACTCAATGGTTACAGTGTGTTTTCTCAAATGAATAGAGCCAGCCTTTAAAATTGGTCTTCCATTAGGTGAAAAGACTAGAGAATAGCAGGAACAACTACTGCAATCAGATCCTCTCCTCCATTCTTGCACGTTGAAGCAAGATGTTGCTTTTCAGACACAGTTTGCCTCTGCCATGTGAGTTGGGTAGCTGTCTAGTTTGCCTCGACACATGGAGCTAATTTCAAGACGCCCGCTGGCAAACGGGACACCCCGACCCTACACATGGGCCCCTCGTGGTATTATGAAACCATTATGTTGTGGTTAAATGTGTCTAGCACAGTTTCTAAGCAACATATAAGCATTGTAAGAAATAAATCTTTAGAATAATAGAAGAGGTACTGGTCTTTTTCTGCCGCGGCATCCTTTTTTAATGTAATTTGATGCAATAGTAATAAAATAAAATACAAAGTATTAGTGTTATAAATGTACATATATATATATATATATAAAAAAAATGAAAATACAAAAAACGTTGCAGGATTTACGATATTGATGACCGTTAAAACACGTCATCACAGTCTGTGAAAAGGGTCTATAAGGTCAAAATACAGGCGCGATCATAGAAATATATATGTAGATCCTCATTCGACCGATCCGTGCAGGCACTAATGAGGCATCTATGTATATATCTATGACCGCGCCAGTAATTTGACCTTATTTGCAGGAAGTTATGGCGGTCTGGAGAGCTGATGACATTCGTCTGATATGAGGTGAAATAATAGCATAAAGATTGTTCGGTTTCTCGCAGAAAACATAACATTTTCGTTTTTGGGTGAACTATCCCTTTAAAATAAGAAATGATCAAATTGTGAGATATAAAGTAGACATTTTGTCATAATTACGAGGGGGAAAAAAAATCACGATTGTGAAAAAGTTGCAATTGGGATATATAAAGTCGCAATTACACTGTAAACCCTAACAAAGTGTCCTAACTACACGCGACGCAATGCCGCGACACGTGATGAAAGGTATCTTTTCCATTCGAGTTTTTGTCCTAACCAGCCGCGACGGCGACACTCGATGATTCTATTTTAGAAACGGTTTCTATTTCTGCGACGTTGCGGCTGGAACAACAACACAAAACATAATCTCAGGTAACCTTTATGTGCTTTATTTAATGTTAAAAGTGTGTAATGTGACTTTGAATATCACCTCAGATCTTGAAATTAAACAAATGGAAACAAGCACGTTCAAACTGTGACAACAAGCAAGTATATTCTATGACAAAGATTGTTTAGTGACTTAGATGTAATGTTTAATGGAGTAATATTTGTGAATTTGATTATTTACTTATCCATTTCCTTGTGAGTGCCATCAAGATTAATCTCTGGTGCCATAGCCTACACTTGCCGCGAGAGCCCGTCCACACGCTGTTCTGATTGGCTGTGATATTTGATTGATTTGTCACATCTCGTAGTCGCGTCTGGTGTGGAAAGACAAGTTGCTTGTCGCTGGAATCTTATCGTGTCGTGTGGTAGTTAGGACACGGTGTAACGCTCAAAATAATTAACTGGTTTGAGTAGAGCCAATTCATATTAGTTCAAGAAAAATTAACTTGTATTTAAATAAGTATTTGTTGCTAAGTATTTAAAACTTTCTTTTTCTTTTGAGTTCATAAAACTGAATTGTTTCATTTGTTTGTGTTTTATGAACTTGTTTATATTAATTTAGACAAACTTAAATTTAACTCAAACTGTGCTGGGATTTCTATTTCCCAGCATGCTTTGCCATCACATTCAAAAGGGAGAGTAAATTACATTTTTATTTAATGTCATTTCATTTTAAAGATGATTGATTGAGCGCTGTCTGAGAGAAAAGTGTGTCATTCAGTGCGATAGCACGTTGTTTTAACTTAATTAACTTCACGTCTGACCTGATCTCCTCCGCTCTCTCTAATATCCCACCTTCATTAACTAGTTAATTGATAACAAATTGTGATTGGACGATCATTTTCTCTCTCCCAAATATACTATGACTCGAATGGCTAGATTAGGCTATTCTCACGTGACAGGACACTGCTACTTGCTTTTATATGATCACCTAGCCAATTTAGGAAAGAAGAAATACGGACCATGTTTTTTTCATAATAAGTCGGGACACTAAAAATAGAGCTGAAAAAAACGGATGTCTAGTCATCCTAATGTAATTGTAAGACAGTCTCAAAAAGAGTCACATTGTAAGTAAGGGAACATTTACACGACAACGAAGTACAAAAAACGGAAACCTTTTTCTCTTGCTTACAGACGAGAAATGATGGATCCGCGAAAGCGGCAAAAACGCTGTATTACTCATGCCGGGCCAGTAGATGGCGATGTCACTTTATAAAGAAACACTACGGGGATATAGACTGAATACGTAATATGCATGCACATGATGTCACTGTTTTCACAAATTCATGTTTTTGTAGTTTACATATAGTAGATACGATAATGGTAAAGACTTGTACTTTAAAACCCGTTTTCAAAAGTTTGCATCGTTGTCAAAGTTTGCATCGTTGTTGTGCAAATGAACGACCGAAATGCATAAAAGTTTTCCGTGTTAGTTGTAAACGGCCCCTTGGGTGTAAAGATTTCGACACAATACAATTACACTAGTATTTTTGAACTCCTTGATTCCAGCTCGGATAAGCATGACATCATTATTTGTGGGCGGAGCCTGAGATTTAAAGCTGCAGGTTCCTGTAAACAAATCCACCAGTATCAAACACATTCGTGGAGGGTCTTTGTGCTGCAAGCCATGGCATTGAATCTGTTAACTTCACACGCAGAAGCAGTTAATTTCCTGTCTCATATGTCCCCCGTCACATAAAGCACATAATATTCAGTATGCTGTGGAGGTGTTTTGGTGCCGTCATATCGGTAATTTATCATGGCCACATTCCTTTCTCTCTCTTTTTTCCCTTCCCCATCATCTCACTCCCACACATCGAAACACTCCCACACATCCCATGTTCCTCAGCAAATGTCTCCTACAGACATTTATACATGCCAAGCCGTCAATCATTTTCATAATATACAAGACATCACAATATGGACCGAGGAGGTTAATATAATAACGGTCTGTCTGTCAAACGCACTGATGGAGTGTTTGTTTAACCAGCAGGGGTCAGTGTGGTCTCATACACACATGCACACACTCTCACACACACGCACACACACACACACACACGCATGTACAGTACTCTGAGGCAGTCGAAGCCAAACGTGGCCCTCTTAACAGATGCCCTGTGTGAAATAATTCATACCGAAGCCTCATCCAGTACAATGGCCTCCACGTCTCTGCTGAATCTCTGAGTTCAGTGTTGAAGACGCTCAGAGCTCGTTCTCTCCCTCCACAGTGCATGAGAGCGTCGTGTTTAATTCATTCGTGTGACTCTTTCGGTTTTACACAAAGAAAGAAACAAAGATGAAACAATATCACAGCACAAGACACAATTTAAAAGTCTGTTATGCTTGTTTGCACTGTACAACCACTGTTTTGTGAGGGTGGGATGTTTTTTGGGTGAAAAAACTGAACATGTTCCAAAAGCTGAGTTTGAAAGTAAAAATAAATGTGGTGGAATATGTTGTTGCATAGCTGGATGAATGTCAAATGACTGCCATGGCCTGTTTAAAATCTTGTTTAATCCACCCTAGGGTTTGATGGTCTTAAAGGTATAGTTCACCCAAAAATGAACATTTTGTCATCATTTACTTAATTTGCAGACAGTTGACAACCATTGACTTCCAGAGTAAATAATATGGAAGTCAATGGCTACTGTAAACTGTTTGGTTACCAACATTTGAGATTCAAAATATCTTTTGTGTTCAACAGAAGAAAGAAACACATATAGGTTTGGAAACACTTGAGAGTGAGTTAATGATGACAGAATATTATAATTTTTTGGGGGTGAAATATCCCTTTAACTGGTTTAAGCTGGTCTTCCAACCTGGTCAAGCTGGTCTAAAGAGCCCAAACCCCCCCTCTAAAACCAGCCAACACAGATCAGCCTGACCTAGATGGGAGACCATCAAACTGGCATATAGGCTGGTTTAAGATTTTTTTCCCCCTTTTCTTCTGCAGGTTATTTTACATTGTGGTTTCATTGTCGGCTAATACAGTCAGAATAAAATCAGATTCCTTAATGCTTGTTCCTGGTCTTATTCTGCACAATTCATCAGTATACAATATACATTATTCTGCAAAAACTAAACAAAACGTCTTTCCTTTTCAGATGATGTCATCAAGCCCTCTTGCTCTATTTTTTTTAACCTCTCATCTCCAGTGTCTGGCTCCGTGTAATGCCCATTTTCTATTTCCAAAATTAATTCCAGATGGATAAAATCAGACGGATAAAAAACTGATAACAATAATTGAACAGAGAATTCATTATGTTGTTTATTAATACATTTTTTGGAGCTGTAATATCAGGTTGCATACATTACTCCTCTCTGTAAAATCGGGTCAGTCCTTCTCTTTCTTTTCATTGAATATTCAGATTCATTCGAATTTTAATATTAATTTGAATGTGTCTTATTTCAGAAGTAAATGGGTTGCAAACGTGTCTCATGTTGACTGCACAAAATATTACAAACATTTTTTTGTCTATTTTAAATTGGGCATGAAATGAAAATTTGCTGTATCTATTTTATAATCATATCTCATTGAACTTATTGTGAACAACTCATTTATGCATAGGTTTCATTTGAAAAATACTTTTTAATTTTCAATCAAAATGACGTACTGGGCCGGTTTCTCGCAAGCGGCAACCTCCCACAGTTTCTCTTGAAGCCAATACGGAAGTGACTTAAACTGCAATTCATCGACTGGCCCCTAGTGACAGGGTCCAGAAGGGAGCAGAATCTCATTAATGCCCCATGTTAAAATGGCCAAATATACAGCAGAAAAAAACATGTTTACAGCCTGGTACAAATTAATTTTGCCCTTCAGGACAACTGTGAGGGGGGTGAATTTTTTTCTCATTCGTTTACATTATATAAAGCCTTAAAGTTCTGCATAATTAAGGGCGTGGACATTTTGAGTGACAGGTGGATAGCCATTTATCTGCTGTCTGTTAGTCATCGTGTCACCTCAGCTCCACCCACGTCCCGCCTCTTTGCCCATGTTCTATTATCTGGGAGTGACGCATGATGACGCACTGCCAAGATGGCAGTCCCTACTTTACGCTTCAAAACTGCTCTTCAGAGACCTATGGGTGACGTCACGGACACTATGTCCATATTTTTTTACAGTCTATGGTTTCTCCTGATTTCTCCAATCATTTAGTCTGCTTAAATCCTGCCCCTTTCTAGCAATCGACTGCAAGTTCACATTCAGCAACCATTGAATTGATCCACTTTTTCTTTATTATAATCTGTTACACTTGGATGTACGTCACAATATGGGATACAAGATCTGTCATTTTATTGTGACATTTAATATAGCTCATCGATCCTTTAGATTGATTGTTATTGACACAGTTTGATATTGATCGATAAAATCACTCCTGGAGGTTTTAGATTCTTGAAACAAGTTCAAAGGTGTCAAAATTCTCATCTGACTGGAGAGGAAACAGTCTTTAGTGATGTGTTGCCATGTTCAGCCATGAAATCCAGCGATCTCTCTCTCTCTCTCACTTCTTTCGCTCCCTCCCTCTTGGCAAGTGTTGGTGGTTAGTGAAGCCTGTACTTCTGCAGAGTGCCAGAATGACAGAGAAAAGTGCCAGCAATCTGGTCTTTCTCAGCCACAACACTGAGAGAGCCATATAATGAGCAACACCGCCATCAAACACCTCCACAGTTTCATCTTAAACACCAATTATCACATCTGTTTAAATCAGAATTATTATGAAGCTTTCATTTGCGAATGCCCTTGACAGAAAATGTTTTATATTTTGATAGATGACATTTCAAAGATGGCTGACAACTAACCGGTTGGGCACCACCTTAGAGATGAATGGAAAAAAAAGGGGGGGGGAAAGGAAATTAGGCCTATAATTGTTTATACCTGATCATGTTACATTGACAGAAATGCTAAGAGGCTGGAAGTGGTAAACATGGCACAAGGTTGGTTAGCATGGCCAAGTTAACCCCTGTTGGTAGAAACGCTAACTACACCTTATGAGAGAAAACTGCCATTCAAAAGTAGCCATGTATTGTGACTGAATATTTGGCCTCATTCTATTGTATTGTTTTAACCAACAAAATACACTCCGATTTGTGAACTTCTACTGTGCACTAAAGTATGTATTTTTGAGTGAGTAGGGCATACCACCAAGGAATAATTTTGTCTTGAATTCGTTGAGTACATTTTGAGTTTGCATGTAAACATTAGCATCTAGCTAAATTTGCTATCACTCAACATTTACATTCTGTGACAGCTTTAGTTTTACATTCCTCACCATGTTCTAACTATTTAATTAAAATGTTGACAGAAATCCATCACAAATTAGCAATATTAGCAAATATTATTAACGCTACACCACTGATGAGAAAGTGTGAAAATGCTAATCGCCAACAACACTGTTCTATGGATGAGGTGTTTATTGCAACATTTCACACTCCGAATGAGGAGGTGTGAGACGTTAACAACATTTGAACACTAGCTGGGCACCTGTGATTTGATATGCACTAATCTTGTATACTATTTAAGATGGATTGTATGCAAATTGGGATGCAGCCATGCTCATTTGGAAGTGTCAGGTGTTGCGGCCAATTTCGAGGGTGGTATCCAGTCAATTTAATAGGAATCTTCAGGAGTTTCATGTGAGAGCGAAAAGGTTCCCTTCACAGATTTCGCTTGTCCTCATGATGGTCACGCGAATTGGCCAATGAACAATTATCCATTTCACTGAAATGTCACGTTATCGCACCTTGAATTTAACCTTTAAACACATACCTAGGGTCTTTAGTGACCTGGGATGTCATTCACTACATGCATTTAAGAATGCCTGTTTTCCAATTAATTTTTTGTAAAAAATTGCATATAGGGTTGCTAACGACCCAAAGTATATTTTTTCTGCACAACAATAATTGGATCTTTGATTGAACAAGAACAATTCACCTTTATTCCACAAGGTGACAATGTCTGATACACAATGATGAAGTGACGTTTCACTCATAGTTACTGCAGCAGAAAACAAAAGAATAGTATCATCAGCAAAACTTAAAATGGCTCAGTGATTTACTGCAGAGCAAGTGCTGAACACAATCAAATATTAGTGTCACTTGATGGTGGATCTGGTGAAGAAGCTGTCAGCGATTAAAATATAGTTACCTTTCAGTTGGTCACGTTCGACGTACGTCGGAACTGACCGACGAATTGGGATCTAATTTCAGTGACCAATCTACTTCGAGTGTTTTAAAACGAGCCAATGAAGACTGGCATGCGATTCAAGCATTCCACGCACCGCCCCGCAGCACGGGTATAAATAAGGAAGTGGAATGCATGATCATTGCTTCCTACTTCGGAGCCGAACAGTGAATGTTTCCTGTTTCCTACGAAGAGTGTTCAAGTCTCGTGAGAGGACTGCTTCTGCCAGTGCGGGTGTGACGGCGCGTCTCAGTGAGTGGCTGCTTCAACGGACATCAAAGTGTTGGTTCGCTGGGCGTTTCCGTTTTGAGTGCACACACAGGCTTGCACTATTGTACTGTGTGGTGCCGCGGTCATCTCCCTGAGTGCTTCAGCACATAAAAGAGCAGTTTCCTTTCTAAAAGAGCAACAAAATGTTTCTGGATGCGGTTGTTTCCTGTCCTCATTTGACGGCCATGATCTCTCTCACATATAAACATTTGAGATTGCGTTCTTGGGTGATCCATGCTCTCTCAGGAGCACCAAAAGGGCCAAAATCTGTATAAATTTTTCCCTCTCTCACTACCCTCTGTCCTGCATGCACAAGGGTAGTCCCGACCCAGGGGTTATGCAGGAACTGTGTGCGGTGGTGGACCTCACTCTCCGGGCGACGGAAGTCACCGCATGCTCCCTGGGTCAGGCGATGTCCACACTAGTGGTCCAGGAACCTGGGGCTAAATATGCTAAATATCCGACTAAGTTCGTTCCTCAACGCCCCTCTCTGTCAGGCTGGCCTCTTCGGCGACGCCGTCGAGAACTCTGCCCAGCAGTTCTCGATGGCCCAGAAGCAGACAGAGGCGGTTTAAAAAACAAAAAAAAAAAAAAAACTAATTCGAAAGGGCGCCTCTACATGCTTGTCGCAGAGGGCACCCCCCCTGCGTCCGCCTCCGCCCCTGCGAAACCCAGGCAGCGGGGTGCCGGACGTAAGGGAGGCGCCCAACCCGCTCAGGGCTTTGCTAGTCTACAGGCAAGTGTAAGGGCAAGCGGCCCTGAGACAGGCAGCCTTGGGAGAACAGGAGCTGCTCTGAGGGAGTGGGTGTCCGCACCCCTCCCCCACCCCCCGGGGGGCCCGACTGGTGTCATACTCTGCCGCTGGCTCTCCGGAGTCCAGCGGTACCCACATTCAGAGCAGTTTCCTCTCTCCCTGGGCCCCAAGAGGGCCAGGTTGGCAGTGTGCGACGCCTCCGGGCCTTCTCACTCCTTTCCTCCCTCCCTCTACAGCCCCTACTTCATTGTACCCAAGAAAGGTGGTGGGTTACAGCCAATCTTGGACCTGCGTATCCTGAATCGGGCCCTGCACAAGCTCCCGTTCTGGATGCTAACACAGAAACGCATTTTCAAATGCATCCGTCCCCAAGATTGGTTCGCAGCGATCGACCTGAAGGATGCGTACTTTCATGTCTCTATCCTTCCTCGACACAGACCGTTCCTATGATTTGTGTTCAAGGGGAAGGCATATCAGTACAAGTCCTGCCCTTCGGGTTGTCCCTGTCGCCTTGCGTCTTCACGAAAGTCGCAGAGGCAGCCATTGTTCCGCTCTGAGAACGCGGCATTCGCATCCTCAACTATCTCGACGACTGGCTCTTACTCGCCCAGTCTCGGGAGCAGTTGTGTGAACACAGGGACATGGTGCTCAGTCACCTCAGCCTGTTGGGCCTTCGGGTCAACCGAGAGAAGAGCAAACTCTGTCCCACACAGAGGATATCTTATCTCGGTATGGAGCTGGATTCGGAAGCCTCCTCCACGGGCTGGGGGGCCACGTACAACGGGCATGCAGTTTCAAGTCTTTGGACGGGACCTCAATTGCATTGGCAAATCAATTGCCTCGAGTTGTTGGCAGTACACTTGGCGCTGCGCCGCCTCAAGGGGCCGCTACGTGGCAAGCATGTACTGGTCCGTACGGACAACACTGCAGCCGTTGCGTACATCAACCGCCACGGTGATCTACGCTCCCGTTTGCATGTACCAACTCGCCCGCCACCTCCTCCTTTGGAGTCAGAAGCATCTGAGGTCACTTCGGGCCATTCATGTCCCAGGTGCGCTCAACCGGACAGCCGACGAGCTCTCACGGCAGCCTGCACCTTCGGGAGAGTGGCGACTCCATCCCCAGGCGGTCCAGCTGATATGGGACCTCTTCGGGGCCGCACAGGTAGACCTGTTTGCCTCTCCGGACTCGACCCATTGCCAGTGGTACTATTCCCTGACCGGGGGCACCCTCGGCACGGATGCACTGGCACACAGCTGGCCCCGGGACCTGCGCAAATATGCGTTTCCCCCAGTGAGCCTTCTTGCACAGACCCTGTGCAAGGTCAGGGAGGACGAGGAGCAGGTTTTGTTAGTTGCGCCCTATTGGCCCAACCGGACCTGGTTCCCAGAACTAACTCTCCTCGCGACAGCCCCTCCTTGGCCGATTCCCCTGAGGAGGGACCTTTTTTCTCAGGGACGGGGCACTCTATGGCACCCGCGTCCAGACCTCTAGAAAATCCATGTCTGGTCCCTGGACGGGACGCGGAGGTTCTAGGTGGTCTACCACAGGCAGTGGTGGACACCATCTCTTCTGCTAGAGCCCCCTCTACGAGGCACCTCTACGCTTTGAAGTGGAACCTATTCGTTGAATGGTGCTCTTCCCACCGGGAAGACCCCCGAAGGTGTTCGGTTAGTGTCATGCTTTCTTTCGTGCAAGATGGGCTGGATTGAAGGCTGTCTCCCTCCACTCTCAAAGTGTACGCAATAGCGGCGTGTCACGATGCGGTTGAAGGTAAGTCTTTGGGAAAGCACAACCTAATCGTCAGGTTCCTCAGAGGTGCGAGGAGGTTAAATCCTCCTCGTCCAAACTCGTTACCCTCTTGGGACTTGGCTCTAGTGCTCAGAGCACTTCAGAGCCCTCCCTTTGAGCCTTTGCAGTCTGTGGAGCTTAAAATCCTGTCGATGAAGACAGTGCTTCTGACGGCATTGGCCTCTATTAAGAGGGTAGGGGACCTGCATGCACTTTCGGTCAACGAATCATGCCTAGATTTCGGGCCGGACAACTCTCACGTTGTCCTGAGACCCCGGCCTGGATACGTGCCCAAGGTTCCTACCACTCCCTTCCGGGACCAGGTAGTGAACCTGCAAGCACTGCCTTTGGAGGAGGCAAAGCCAGACCTGGCTTTGTTATGTCCCGTCTGTGCTCTTCACGCTTACGTTGACCGGACTCAAAGCTTTCGGACCTCAGAGCAACTCTTTGTCTGTTACGGAGGCCAGCAGAAGGGAAAGGCTGTCTCCAAGCAGAGGTTAGCCCACTGGATAGTGGATGCTATCGTCTTGGGTTACCAGTCCCAAGACGTGCCTTGCCCGTTCGGGTTGCGAGCACACTCAACAAGGAGTGTTGCTTCCTCCTGGGCGTTGGCTCAAGGCACCTCGCTGACAGATATATGTAGAGCTGCGGGCTGGGCGACACCTAACATGTTCGCAAGATTCTATAGTCTCCGTGTAGAGCCGGTATCTTCCCGCATCCTCGCCCCCAGGGGCCAGTAGCCATTCTAAGTGTCGGCTTGCAACGCCACTCACGCCCTCTGGGCCGGATACGTGCGTCTATTGTCTCCAGTTGTGTTCCCCGGAAACGGCTAACCCTGTCGAGCTCCTCCGTCACCCATGCGGTGCCAGACGTTGCAGCCGTTTGACGCCAGGCCTGCACCTGTAAACTTGTGTAACATGTGTATAGGCTGGGTTCCATATGTAGCGGTTGCCTCACGGCAACCCCATATGTGTATTCTTCCACGGTACCCGCTACCCTACTTGGCTAGCCCTGTGTCTTTCCCTGGAACCAGGCTGGAACCACCCCAGAGACTGCCATATGTTGCACTACCCTGCTAGGTTAGTCCTTATGTGTATTCCGCCACCAAGTCTTCCACTGAAGGACGTGGCTCCGCAGCGTACCATCTCCCGAGACGGGCACGCTTTCCCAGCGTTATCCAATAGTCACACTGGGTGGGTTTTGCAGAAACAGCAGTGACTGACCTCCCTGCTTGGAGCCCTGACTTCCGTACCATTTAAGACGGTCCAGTGCACTCAAGCAGGACGCTGGAAGGGCCAGAGATGGTAGAGATCCCAATTCGTCGGTCAGTTCCGACGTACGTCGAACTTGACCGACTGAAAGGGAACGCACGTCCCGTCGCCAGGTGCTGTGCTTCCGCTGGGAGGCCGAGTCACGAGTTAAGCTCCTCAGCAGAGAAAAGCAATGATCATGCATTCCACTTCCTTATTTATACCCGCGCTGCGGGGCGGTGCGTGGAATGCGTGAATCGCATGCCAATCTTCATTGGCTCGTTTTAAAATACTCAAAGTAGATTGGTCTCTGAAATCAGATCCCAATTCGTGGGTCAGTTCCGACGTACGTCTCCGTTCCCTCCTTCAGGGAACGAGGGTTACATCCGTAACCGAGATGATTTTGAAGATGTTGAAAATTATTTTGATGTTTGAGATGGTGAAAATGAGCCAGATGCTGAATCTACTGGGAAATGAGCTCTGACAGTGATGCTCATCTGCAACATCTGCTCAAACTGAACCCTTCCAAGCTCCAAAAGGTTACAAAATTCTTAAATTATTCTTATTTAATTGTTACTCTAATATCAGGAGATTTTTATATTATTGTGACAGGTAGAGATCCATCCGTGTTAGATATAGATCCGGGTCGCTAAAGACCTGAATATCGAATAATGATTGGCGAAACATTCATGGATTTAAGGGTTAAACTCATTAACACTCATTATGATGTGTATATTCAAACTTTTCTGTACTCGTTGAGTCAGAATTAACATTTGAAACTTTGTTAACTTTGCTTACAAAGGGTTTGTTTAGACGAAAACAATGTATTAAAAACGGAAAAGTTTAGATGACAATGCTGTCAAAACGATCCCCGTTCACAAGGAGCCGCGAAAACGACTGTGTTATTCATGCCAGACCAGTAGTTGGCAATGTCACTTTGTAAAGAAACACTACACGTCTATAGACTGAACACGATATGCATGCGGTCACCGTTTTCAAAAATGTTTGTGTTTTCAGGCCCCCAAAACGCTTTTTGTTGTGTAAATCAATGGCCAAACTGCATAAAAAAGTTTTCAGTTTTTGGATGAAAATGGTGTTGTTAGGCATTGAATTGTTTTCAGCTGTTGAATTGAGACTAATGACCAGGTGCATAGTCATTGAAATCCAATACCATTCTCTCCAGCACAGCGTCTCTCATGATACCTTATGAAATAAACAACAAAAATAAGTTGTTATATGCAACCCTGACCTAACCTTGTAAAATGTGGATTTGCGCGCTGACTACTCAATGGATGTTCTCTCAGTACTGTGCAGATGGGGTTAGTCTGATCCGTACGGAGTTAGATGCCTGGTGGATGTGAGGTTTTGACCATGTCATTCTCTTGTCTGCTTGGATTGTTTAACCAGATGCTTGTTCTGGTGTCGTCTAGACGGCCGGTAAGGGAAAAGGGTGAAGAGGAAGTGCACATCAAACCAGAGGAAATCAATACCGTTCTTTCTTGCCAGGAGTCTTGAGAATGAGCAAGATTAGTTTAATTGGCTAACGATCCAAAAGCCCAGGCTAGAGTCTAATCCTCCGCGAGCGGCCTGAGCCTCGGCTGGATCTGGCCTCCAGATCCGGAAGAAGAGTAAACGAGAGAGACTTCCAAATCAAAGTCTCCCAGACAGGCTAATGCTGTTAGCATCAATAGCATCTGCTGAGAGACTTTAATGTTGTGGGGGTTGACAGTAAACTTGTGTAGAGTTGAGTTAACACTCTTTGTTTTGTCATGTAAGGCTGATTTTTTTTTTTTTTTGTAAACTATTCATTTAAGATAACATTTGTAAAGTCTTACATGACTAATAGAAAATGTAAGGGATAATGTACAGCCATCCCTAAAGGGGTTTATTTTGCATTAATGACCGGCTGGCTGTTCATTATCCTGCTCATTACACAGCTACTTGCCAAAGAAATAAATACATGGACATGAAATATTGATTTTGAGTTGAAGTTATTTTATTACCTTTGTAAATTAGCTCAAAGCTATCGCTAAGAAAAATAGTCCAGAAAACAATCAACCTAGAACAAGACAAACAGAATATTAATCTGTATTGTTGTTTGGCACGGCATGGACTAGCTAAAAGTGCAGTCATGTTAGGCTAAAGTTTGCTGACAAAAAAAGGACATGGTCTATTGTCAGTTTAGTGATGTACACAGAAGTCACTTTCAACCTGTTGTGAAATCTGAACCCTCAAATGAAATTGAGTTTCTTATTGGCTTGTTGTTCTTTCAATCAGTGTTTTCATTTTTTGCAATTTTATTTCAATTAATGCTGGCCACTGCGTTTTTTTATTACATTCGGTAGTAACTGTTTAGACAGTGTAATTATTCTAGCGTTGATATCAAGCGGAAACCTTCCAGTCTCTCGTGAAGCCAACATGGTGTCAAACATCTAAACAAGTGACCATCAACTGGCCGATAGAAACAGGCTCCAAAAGGAAGTAAATCCCATAAACCCCCCATGTTAAAATGCCCAACTTTACAGCAGATTTTTCTTTTACAGCCTGGTACAAAAAGTAGTTTTGGTCTACAGCTAATTTTGTCCTTCATGACAACTGTGAGGGGGGTGATTTATTTTATAACACGTCTGTTTAAATTATATGTAGCCTTAAAGGTGCCCTAGAATGAAAAATTGAATTAACCCTGGCATAGTTGAATAACAAGAGTTCAGAACATGGACATCACATACAGTGAGTCTCAAACACCATTGCTTCCTCCTTCATATGTAAATCTTGTTTGTGAAAAACACCACGGAAAAACATAACATAACACCAAGAGTGACGCAACCGTCGGGATCATTTATATGTACGCCCACAACATTTGTATATGCCAGCACATGTAAGGCCAAGCGGAACTGCACAGCCGAATCGTCTAGTTATGCAGGTATTGTGAAGAAACAAGCGTCACGCGAGGATAGCGAAAATGACAGATCATGGAAATAAATGTTATGTTCCAGGCTGTACAGGGGACGTGAGAACTTTTCATACCCTTTCCACAGAACAAAACTGTCAACAGGCATGGTTGATGTTTATCTATAACCGGATACCGCAACAATTTAATTCAAAGTTGTTCGTTTGCTCAGCCTATTTCACCATGGACAGCTTTTCTAACCAGTCTGGGACAATATCAAACAGGCTTCACTCAGCGGCTGATACTGGAGAAGCGGCAATTCAAACTAAATTCACGCAAGCAGTAAGTAGTGATTTTATCCACTTATTGACTGTCTAATCTATTGTTCGCTGTTTAGAGTTTGTCAAAGGGAAGTAGTTAACATTGTAATGCATCACCGTATGATTTTACAATGATTAAAATATTTTCACAATGCTAAAAACAAAGTTGTGACTACTGAAGTTATGAGATAACATGTTAAAAAGTTAATGTTATATGCTAGTTCACATGTCAGGCTATTGGTACTGATGTTACGTTTTGCAGGTCTTACTGAAAATATAAGGCTAAACTTACCACTCAGAAGCGTCCATTTCCAATCTCAAAACAATTAGATGTTCCTCAAAAAAAGCATATTCGTCAGAAACAGGATCAAACATAAGGTTGGATGCATAATCTCTCCATTTTCATGACGGACAGTGTAGATCTGTTTGTTGTCACTGAAGCTACTGAAATCAGCCGCGCAGTGAAACAGCCAATCAGAGCAGAACTCTACATTAATATTCATGACCCTTCCAAATAAGGCAAAAACAGACCATTTCATTCTAGAGACTATTTCTGGGGTTGTAAATGGTCCTGTAAAATCGTATTTGGACAATATTTACCCGTAAATAACTCACATACCCTCTATGTAGATATCATAGAACAATTTAAAATATTGTTTCAACTCATTCTAGCCTTTAAAGTTCTGCATAATTAAGTGCGTGGCCACTTTGAGTGACAGGTGGATTGCCGCTCCTGTCACTACTAGCTGTTTGTCTGTTGTCTGTTAGTCCATGTCCTGCCTCTTTGCCCATTTTCGGTTATCCAGGAGAGACGCGCGGTGACGTGCTGCCAAGATGGAGGCTGTGGGCTCTCTTCATAAACCTACAGGTGATGTCATGGTTTTTTAAATGACTGATATGACTGAATTGAAATAGTGTCGATATGTTGTCATAGTCAATGAAGAATTATCCAGTTTAGCGTCATTATAGAAAAATATTTGACTGCTCAATGCGGCGATTGATCAATCAGCTTTAAAGGGGTCATATAATGGTAGATGCACTTTTACAAGTTGATTGTACAGAAATGTGTGTTGGCAGTGCCTGTACACAACCATCCTATAATGATAAAAATCCATCCAGTGTTTTTTTTTAAATCTCCTTATATGTTTTTCCCTGTCTCAAATCGAGCCGTCTGACCGTGTGATGTCACACGTGTACGCCCTTCCCACGATTGTTGACCCTTCCCACGATTGCAGACCCGCCCTGTGCGAGCTGTCATCAGTCCACCATTGTTGATACGCTGGAGCAGAATGGCATCTAAGTGATTGGGGTGTTCTGTTCTTGTGTGTAATAACGAACACAGCAGTCATTTTGATGTTCCTAAATCCGAACCGCTGAAGACGCAGTGGCTGAGTTTTGTTTTCGAAGGGAATATGTGAATGTGTGTCCTCAAAGACTCCCGTTGCTATTCTTTCTCCAAAATATATCCTCAACTGCTGTCAAGGCAACACACACGTGTGTTGTGGTGTTGTGTCAAAACGCCCCACAGAACAGAGGGGCAGGGTGAGCAAAGCTCATTATCATTTAAGGGCACATGCACTGAAATTACTTGCTGAAAACAGAGCTGTTTTCTTACAATACAAATGAGAATTTTTAATTAGAGTATATTACAAACTTTTCATTTAGACACTAAAGAATCATATTAACTTGTACAAAAATGGCATTATATGACCCCTTTAAGTATTCCAGAGAGCCGGGGAACAATCCAATTCCCATGATGTCATTGGGATATTTGCATACTGGATTGTGATTGAAAGGCCCACACTGCTGATTAGATTTTTCTTTTCACTACCTACATATAAGGGTACATTTATTCCTTTTATTAAGGGGGGGGGGGGGGGGGGGGGTTATTCGTACAGCTGACCACGTTATCAAAGCGATCCCCGTTCACATGGATCCATGAAATCACTAAAAACACTGTATTATGCATGCCAGGCCAGTAGTTGCCGATGTCACTTTGTAAAGAAAGACATGCCTGCGTACATATGCATTCTTTTGCAGGGCTCTCACCAGAGGTGGACAAAGTACACAACTCTTTTACTTGAGTAAAAGTAAAAGTACTACAGGTCAAATATTACTCCGTTACAAGTGAAAGTTCTAAAAACAGATTTTTACTTAAGTAAAAGTACAGAAGTATTTGTTTTTAAAAGTACTTAAGTATCAAAAGTAAATTTCCTTTTTTATGTCAATGCATTATTTTATTATTGTTGCATTGTTGTATAAATGCACTCTATGCCATCATGGTGGTTTAAGCCAGTCAGTGATGCTCCATCCGACATGCTAGCATACGACTGCCTTAAACTCATTTCTTTACATTTGTATAGAGTGTTGTAACGTTTATAGAAGTATTGGAAGTTTCAATTTCTTGTATAAAAGTTATAAAGCTCTTTACAAAGCTGCTGTCACTTTAAGGCTGAATGCATGGACCCTATACTCTGATACGCGTACGATATTCTCCCAACTGTTTACTCTTCTCTTTCTCTCAGACATTTACATTTTTGAACATTTTATGAGACAGGCATCAAAGTGTATGCCAACTAAACTAATCTTTAATCTTTTGAGAAAACTGAAACATACTTTTTAAGTATAGCCATGGGTGCATACACGGTGCCAAGGAACCGTCTTCTTACATTTTGCTATAAACTGATCAGGGTTCAAAAAATGTTGGGAAACTTCACATGACCCTATACAAGAGTGATTACTGATAGGCTGTCTGCAAAAAAACAACAACAAAAAAACTTTTAAAGAAGAAAAAAATCATCCACTGACTTTTAAAGCTGCTACAGAAATGACTTTCAACTTTGAGGACCTCGCTAGAAATGTAATGGAGTAAAAAGTACGATATTTGTCTTTCAAATGTAGTGAAATTAAAGTAAAAGTATCCCTAAAAAATAATACTCCAGTAAAGTACAGATACTCAAAAAGTGTACTTAAGTACAGTACTCAAGTAAATGTACTTAGTTACTGTCCACCTCTGGCTCTCACAGCAAACACGCATGCCTATAGACTAAACACATAATACGCATGTGCATGCTGTCGCCGTTTTCACAGATTCACGTTTTTGTAGTTTACACAGAGACGATAATGCTCCGTTTACAAAAACTTGCACATTGCACATCATACTTTTTTACCATTTGTTTTCAATTCATGTGCTTTATACAAAATAACTTCCCCTTCCTACTGCACCAACATCTCTTCTCTTCTCTGATGACGTGTTTACTGCCGTGAGGGCGGGGCAACCTCTCACTCACATGAGATCGGCCAATAGCAAACCACAACCATCCAATTAGTTCCAAATGGACAAAATCGAGTCCCGCCCTACATTTTTTTCTTGTTTGAGAAGCCATTTCACTGGGATATACGTTACAATAGGAGAGAAAACAAACGTTTCATGCAGACTTTAATAGTATAGTATTGGCAAAGACCCTTGTGGATTATGCATGGAAAATGAGTCATAATTGGGAAGTCTCGAGTGTTTTAGAAGATTTGTTCAAATGATGAAATTGATGCTGTACGGTATGTCTGATTCCTAAACATCTCTAGATTATTTGAAAGTGGAACCAAATAGTGTATGGCATGTTTGGTACGATTAAAACGAATCCCGGAATTTTTCATTTAAAAAAGTATGAACGCTGCCATTCGAACCCTGGTGCGCACCAAACAAGCGGACCGAGATCCCTGAAAAAATGGGTCTCGGCCCGTTTCCAAACGAACTCTGGTGCAATATGAACACAACACGGACCAAAGACATGTTTTTTCTCGTCATAGTCATGATGTTGCCCATCACAGTTTGGTACAGACGTCAGAACCGTGTCTCCTCGCAGCAGATCTTCGTTTGTGGTTCACACCGATCTACAAGCGTGAACACACCCTTAGTTTGGATGGATCTTTCTGTGGCTGTGTGCCACTGACGCATAACACATCAATGCCGCTGAAGGTCTTTCCTATGGCTAGCTTTTCCCCAATACATTTGCCTTGACCTAAAAAAAAAGTTAAGACTATTAGGACGTTTTGATAAATATACTTTACATTGAGTTCCTTCCTGAGTCTTGAAAAAAACATCAAGGCGACAGGCGAGTGATGTTTGAAAAT
The DNA here is from genome assembly GCA_023566225.1 of Romanogobio albipinnatus. Taxonomy (NCBI): domain Eukaryota; kingdom Metazoa; phylum Chordata; class Actinopteri; order Cypriniformes; family Gobionidae; genus Romanogobio; species Romanogobio albipinnatus. The sequence continues at coordinate 28,666,689 of CM042262.1, read as the reverse complement.
ATTAAAAAAATACCAAGTAACTTATGCTGAGACTGGCAGATAAGGCTCTTCGGCCAAGCGTGCCTTAGCTGGGGAGGGATTTTGGGCATCTTGTCAGGAAGTCTTAGGGAAGCATTTCCTCTTTTCATATTTCAGCTGAATGCAGCGTAGACTGTATGTGCCGGGTAGGGAACATATAAAGAGCCTTGCTCGGAGCTACAGCCTTTATGCGACCAAAGCTTTCAAAGGAAGAAGGTTGCTTACTGCACTAGGGTTTAATGGTACCCTGCTCTCTCCCTCTTTCCCGCACTCTCTCTCACTCTACTTTTCTTTCTTCTTTCTTTCTACTTAATCATGCCTTTACTTTTTATCTCTTAGCAAACCAAACCACACAATCACACACAGTATGGGCCCTCGCGCACACACATGCGGGCGACGCACACTAATGTTTGGCTTTGACGTACCTATCTTCCTGTTTGACTGAGAGAGCAGGAGTCGGGGGGAATGTAGATGCTGGTGGCTGTGAGGTTTCTGCGCATTATCAAGTCCTCTCAGGATGCATCCTGGACGAGGAGAGCGGGAGATTGAGAGAAAGACTTCAACCGGCTGCCGTCAGAACGCCCCAGATGAGTTCCCTCTCTACCTGATTTAATATTCAAGGTTCCCTCTCTTTCTGTCCAATACATTTCAGTGACTTTTAGAGTTGATTATAATTATCAGATAATGATTTTTAACCATTTCATGCTGAGTATATGTAGAAACGTTTCTCACAATTTCAATAATACAAAAAACAAAAAAACATAAGATTTTATACATTTTCCAGACAATCATAATTATCGGATGAGGGTATCTTTAAACAATTTCTAGCTGAGCACATTCAAAATTCTTATATTCCAGACAATAATAATTATGAGATAAGGATTTGGATATATTTAACTCTTATATAATTATATAATTATATACATTAGGCCTACTTTTTCAAGGTTTTATTCATTTCCATGACTTTTCCAGTCGATCACAATTATCAGATAAGGATTTTTTAAAACAATTTCTAGCTAGCACATTTAGAAAAAAATCTCATAATTTAAAAAAAAAAAAAAAAATGTAAATAAGATTTTATTAATTATTAATTTCTATAACTTTTACAGACAATCATAAGTATCAGGGTTTTTTTTCAATTTCTATCTGAGCACATGTAAAAAAAAAAAAAAAAAAAAAAATCAAGATTATAGAAATTGCAACAACTTTTATTGAACAAGATTTCATTATAATTATTAGATATGGATTTTTAAACTAGTTCTAGCAGAGCACATGTAAAAAACAACAAAAAAACAACAACAATAACAACAACAACAACAAAAAAAACTAAATCAAGATTATAGAAATGTCAATACCTTTTATTAAGCAATATTGTATTAATTGCCATGACTTATTCAGTCAGTCATAATTATCAGATAAGGATTTTTAACAATTTCTAGCTGAGTGCATGTAGAAATTGTATCGTTCTTTCAATTATTATTTATTTTTGATGAAATTGTATTTGTATATACAGACAATCATAACTGTTGGGTTCGTTTTTAAAACAATTTCTAGCTGAGCACATGTAAAAGAAAAAACAGAAAAAATCCTAAATAAAGATTTTTGAAATTTCAATAACCTTTTTTAAACAAGATTTTATTTATTTTCATAACTTATCCAGTCAGTCATCATTATCAGATACAGATTTTTAACAATATAGCTTAGCACATATAGAAACATTTCTTGCATTATACAATTATATACAATTATTAGCTAATGCAATATTTGACCTGAGCATACAACGAAATGCTCATTTTAGAAATGACTGCCTTTTCTGTGTATTTATTTGTTTGTTTGCATGTCTTTTCCAGGCCTGAATTCTAACTATCATAATCCAGTTGAACTAGCTCTGCATCACATTTAAAATGAATTAATTTTATTTTTTACATCATAAACATGCATCCCTTCTATGTTAATTATGGCTCTCTTTTTTGTAGGACAGGACAGTAGACAAAATATAGGAGGAAAACACTGTAAATACAAAACAAACCCAACAACAAACAAGAAGAGAAAACAAATAAGAAAGTAGGTTATGTGTAGGTGATAGGTGTGTGTATCTCCATCTTGTATGTATCTTAATATATATGTAAAGCAGAGTGTTTGAATAAGGAGAAAAGCTGGCCGAGATGGTATAGGTTAGGGCACTAGAGTGGAACAGAATGGCATACTCAGTCAGGGCACAGTATTTCGATGTAGAGACTGGCATGTATTTGGATTTGGTTTGCGGTTCGCCCTCTTACCTTCCCGCGGAGAGCTGGCCCACTATTCTCCTTCAAAACCCGAGGAGGGAGTCAGTTTATTAGGGAGTTAGTCTGGTTCCAGTGTCATTATTATGTGGCCCAATCCATCCAATTATGCCTATTATTGATTGCGCTTTATTCACAAAAAAATATTTTGGCCATGTTTGCATTAGCTCATTTGCATAATTACGTGAATCGGGTGCTAAAGCAAAGACAACGCCATATGTGCCAATAAACAACCTTATCGGCCGGCAGTGTGTTTTTATATATTTTTAATCTGCAATAGTCTTTTTATATCTGTCTTGGCAAAGACAACTGAATCTCAGATGATTGACTTCATGCCGACTTTTTTTTGGTTGAGCCAAAGAAACTAAAATGCATGCAAGCAAAGCTCAAGATGCTATTCATCCGACTGGAAAAGGAAAACAAATCCTCACGCCAACTGCTGTTAGCAGTGAAACAGCATTAGAAATGGCTGAAGTTAGTATGCAACAATATGCATACGTCACAGCGCATACTTCACTGTGTCCTTGGCTTTTGCCGGGGGTCGCGATCTCATTCCTATGGTTTCATAAGCAAATCCTCTCCCACAAATGGTAGCGACGTGCCTGATTTATTTGTCGAGTTTTGTAGGACGCAGGAAAAGCTCAGGTGAAGGATGAGAGCAGGGATCTTTAACCAACGCGGCGGACAGCACAATAACTCAGTATGATTGATTTATGCGTGTGCTGTTTAGAGTTCTGTTTAAAATCTGCACTATTACACTTACCTTTGGCTCTCCCAAAGGAGCAAACCATGCATTTTCATGTTTACAGAGTGGAGGATAGAAGTTAGATCATCTCCGGCTGCATCACACTGGCTTTAATGGGATGTGTTGGGTAGCTATTCTGGAACAAGTGGGCAGAAAAAGTGGAACTATTAGGATTTTATAAATGAGGTTCTCCAGGCAAGTGCCATATCCAATAGTCACCCTGTTTCACTCTTTAATATAGTATATTAACTTTATATTTCTAACCTCATTGTCTAAATGTTTTTGTTGCTTTAAGCATAAACTTCATTCAGGTTAGTTACAATTAGCGACGAATAAAAAAAAAACAAGATTTAATATCTTTCACAATGTTGCCTCTCAAGTACTGTAAATTGATCTTGTTTTAATATTTTTGCTAGACGAGAAGACAAAAATGCTGTGGAAAAAGATATTTTGTGGTGCACTGGTTTTCAGGGCATGGGTGGAGAAGGACTACGTGGAGGATCTACAATGTACAGCAAGTTTTGTTTTCCAAGAATGTTCGGTGTAGGAGGACCGTTCTATCCCAGAATGCTCTTCTGTCATCATATCCCTCTGGTTAAGGCTGACAAGTGACAGTGTGAACGATAAGGTATGCATTTAATGACTCTGTCCATCATCAACTGGCACTTTGTTGGATTTTTATGAGCTTATTTTTGGGAACTGATGGCCTCGATATGAAATTCTTCATGTTTTTATATGAAAGTATGAATACCTGGAGCTTTTTTTCTTTTCTATTTTTTTCTCTATCTATAGGACTGAAATTAATGTTCGGAATAGCATACTTATATAGCATATATATATATACTTTGTTGTATATATACAATTATATATACAATATATATACAATTTATATTCGTTTTTTTATTTTTAATAATTTAAAGTCTATTTTGAGTAATTTTTTTTATTTGACAGTGTGAAATTGATAAAAAGTAATAAATTAAGGTGAGAAAACATAATTTTTTTAGGTGTTACCAATTGAAGCAATTTTTAAAAAGATGATCCAACTGTTCGCTTTTTGCAGTGTGGGCATTCTACAGAATTGGTTCGAAGTCAATGTTGGAAAAATCTTTTTAAAAAAAGTATTTTTCCACATTTTCAAATTGTATAATATCGAAGGTACACATTTCTAGTAATTGTGCAGTTAATTCTCATATTGTATTTACAGAAGGTTTTGGAATATTTTTCCTCTCCCCAAATTTGTCACTACCGAAACACAATAATAACTACAAAGTGGTAGGCCATGTAAAATCACAAGAGTGGGGTCAGCGCATGCAATCCAAACCTTACATCACCAAGTGCAATGCAAAGCATCAGATGCAGTGGTGTAAAGCACGCCGCCACTGGACTCTGAAGAAGTGGAGACGTGTTCTCTGGAGTGACCAATCACGCTTCTCTGTCAGGCAAGCTGATGGTCGAGTCTGGATTTGGCGGTTGCCAGGAGAATGGTACTTGCCTGACTGCATTGTGCCAAGTGTAAAGTTTGGTGGAGGGGGGATTATGGTGTGGGGTTGTTTTTCAGGGGTTGAGCTTGCCTTGGCCCCTTAGTTCCAGTGGGAAAAAAACTCTTAATGCTTCAGCATACCAAGACATTTTGGACAATTTCATGCTCCCAACTTTGTGGGAACAGTTTGTGGATGGCCCCTTCCTGTTCCAACATGACTGCGCACCAGTGCACAAAGCAAGGTCCATAAAGACATGGATGAGCGAGTTTGGTGTGGAGGAACTTGACTGACCTGCACAGAGTCCTGACCTCAACCCGATACGTAGAACACCTTTGGGATGAATTAGAGCAGAGACTGCAAGCCAGGCCTTCTCATCCAACATCAGTGCCTGACCTCACAAATGCGCTTCTAGAAGAATGGTAAAAAATTCACATAAACACACTCCTAAACCTTGTGGAAAGCCTTCCCAGAAGAGTTGAAGCTGCAAAGGGTGGGCCAACTCCATATGAAACCCTACAGATTAAGAATGGAATGTCATTAAAGTTCATGTGCATGTATAGGCTGGCGTCCCAAAACTTTTTGGCAATATAGTGTACATTGAACTATCATAACCTCTTATTTTTGACTAAAAATCCCATGTTTCGGTCGTGACAGTAATGTTTTGGTAGTGACCACATCACATTACAGAATTTTAACTCACATACTAAAACACTACGAAAACACACAAAATTGCATAACTGTACTAAAAGTTTGTTTATTTCCCTTAAATAAAGGATTATGTGTTCCCTTTTGTCACTACCAAAACAATGATGTCTGAACATGACTGTTTCGGTAGTGACTTTTAGATACTTTTGAGCCTACCTCTAAGATGGTTCGGGGGTCCTTCATGAAATGACTTTTTGCAGGTTGTGATGTCTGTAATCAGCACATGGTTATCTAGCACAGTTCTGAACAGTTGTACACACATAAAACAAAATTCTAAACAGATTTAGCTTTAAATGATGGGAAATCTAAAATATATTTTTTAAAACAACTATGGAAAAAATTGCAAAAAATATTTCAATATCATTTTCATTAGTTGAAATGTAGGGGTTAGGGTTCTGGACAGCCACCTACCAACTGAAGTACCCAATAAATTAGGATTTTATGTATATTAAGATGTTTCAATAGATAATAGAAGGATCTTAGTAAACATCTAATATTTGAATTATGTAGAATGGACCATATATACATTCTTATAGTAAATTAAAAATTATTATATGTAGTGTATATATATTAATAATATTAATTTTTAATATACATTACTGATTAATACAAAATATCAATATTTCTTTATTTCTATTTATTTCTAAGATGCCAACAATCATATGCAACATGTTACGATCACATGACAACACTGCAGCATATAACTGTATGTATTGAGTGCTTGTCGCGGTTTGCTTACTATTTTAAAAAGTAGTAAGCAAAACACTGCATAGTGTATACTGCATAGTAGGCCAATTCAATAATAAACTAGTATACCATTCCGATCAGAGCCCCTGTCTTTGTTTTTGCCTAGCATGCTACAAATATTTTAGACTGAGGTCAGGTGTGCTGCTAAATATTGCAACATGACATTTATTATTGCGTGCAATATCATGTTTTGCTGTTATTTCAAGTTTCGCCAAGTTGACACAAAATCCAGCTTGCTCGCAGAGTGGCTAATGCTGAAAATTATGTAAATCGAGCACACGCACGATTAGTCAGAGGAAGATTAATACAAACTAAATCTGGCAACCTTGAGACAAAGAAGGGTGCTCTACATGGCTGTTCGCTTTTGTGTGTGTGAGATTTTTTTTCCCTACGTACATCCTTCACACAATTCATCAAGGCGAAAGGAGACCTTGCATGTGTGTGCGTTTGTGTGTGTGTTACTGGGGGAGTGATGTTCCTTATTGCCCTCTGAGAGCTAATCACCACGGTGTTCGAGAGATAAATCCAAGCTTTAGATAAAAGCAAGACTCATTGTGCATAACAAACCGTGAGCGGACCTCCTCCCGCCTGCTCTTCACTTACTCAACACTGACAACACACCCACCAGGAGACTTTTGCTTGTGGAAAAAGTCCTGATCTGAAACTAGTTCTGCTGCGTGTCCTGCATTGGTTGTAGGTCGGGTTGAAGCTGGTGAAACTGGGGTCAGTAATGACATGGCTCCTTTACTGCAAAACAATCATTTTAGTCAAGTCCATTTTTTTTGCATAGTGCTTTTCACAATACAAATACTGTAGTTCCCTTTCATTCAGTCACTACGACGTAACGTTAGTGACTAACGAATGGGGGTTTCACTTAGAAGCCAATCATCTTCGAGAATTTAACAACGCCCAATGGCAGTGCCAATGCCATGGGCATGCGGAATTTGCATGCGTAACTCCGCCCCACCATGTGGGTATATAAGGCAACATCCCGAGAGCATCTCTTCACTCCTGTAAGCCTGAATTCTGAAGTCCTCTCTTCAGTCTTCAAGACGAGCGGTTCTCCAGTGTGTTGGTGTGACGGCGCGTTCCAGCGAATGGAGACTTCATCAACAGTCGGTCCAGCTGATTTGGGAACAGTTCGGCGACGCACAGGTAGATCTGTTGCCTCCCACAACTCTTCCCTCTGCTTATTATTCCCTGTCCGAGGGCACGCTCGGCACGGATGCACTGGCGCACAGCTGACCGCGGAGCCTACGCGAATATGTGTCCCCCCATTGAGCCTTCTCGCACAGCTATTGTGCAAAGTCAGGGAGGACAAGGAGCAGGTCCTTCTGGTCGCCAGGTATTGGCACGGCCGGACCTGGTTCCCCGAACTCTTACTCCTTGCGACAGCCCCTCCCTGGCCTTTCCTCTGAGTATCTCCTCAGAGACGGGGCGCCCTATGGCACCCACGTCCCGATCTTTGGAACCTCCACGTGTGGCTCTTGGATGGGACGCGGCAGGTTTGAGTACCCTACCACCTCTGGTGGTGGCTACCAGCACTTCCGCTAGGGCAGAGTACTTTCGCCTATGCGTTGAAGTAGAACCTCTTCGTCACCTGGTGTCTTCTTGCCAAGAAGTCCCCTGGAGATGCTCGATCGGGTCTGTGCTCTCATTTCTCCAAGTAGGGTTGGAGCAAAGGCTGTCTCCTTCTACCCTTAAAGTATATGTGGCCGCAATATCTGCCCACCATGACCTCTTGGGGAACAGAAAGGTAAGTCAGCACGACCTGGTCATCAGGTTCCTGAGGGGAGCGAGGAGACTGAATCCTCCTTGCTCTCCCCTCGTACCCTCTTGGGGACCTCTCAGTAGTCTTAGTTGCTCTGCAGAGGTCTCCCCTTGAGCCTTTGCGGTCAGTCGAGCTTAAGTTCTTGTCAATGAAGAGACTTCGCTCCTGACCGCATTGGCCTCCATCAAGAGGGTAGGGGACCTGTAGGCATTTTCGGTTGACGATGCATGCCTGGAGTTCGGGCCGGCCTAATCTCACGTGATCCTGAGACCCCGGCCTGGACATGTGCTCAAGGTTCCCACAACCCCGTTGTCCCACAACCTCGAAGCGCTGCTCTTGGAGGAGGCAGACCCAGCCTTATTATGGTGGAGAGCGGAAGGGAAGGGCTCTCTCAAAGCAAAGTCTCACTGGATAGTGGACACCATTGTTTTGGCTTACCAGCAGCAGGCGGTCCATGCCCCCTTGGGGTCACGGCTCACTCCACTCTTGGGTTAGCACTTGGCGTCTTGCTAACAGACATCTACAGAGCTGCAGGCTGGGCGACACCGAATACATTCGCAGATCCTACAAACTCAGAGTGGAGCCTGTTCCGACTAAGTACTCGCCCCTACTAGTGGCTGGTTATCGACTAGGCTCAGGTGTCTTCGCTTGCTTGCCATTCCACTCCACGGACTGGATACGTGCGATTTTCTCCTCATGTGAGCTTCCCGGAAGCCTTGAGCTCCTCCAGCACTGAAGCCGAGACCAGTAAGTCTGCCCTCTATGAGCCCAGACCCTCGTGTCCGGCCAGGTGCCCCGTGTGCATGGTTCCCCTCCGGCGACCCCCACACGGGTATTTCCACGGTAAGCCTCCTTAGTGAGCAGGTGTCTTTCCCTTGGCAAGCCCCTGCCGCCCCCTGGGTTAAAAATCCACCTTCGGCTGGTACCCCAGAGTTTTCCATATGCAGCCCTTGCAGGTCATATGTGTATTCTCTAAGTCCTCCCTACGGGTAGTCATTTTGGCATATCTCCACCTGGAATTTGCTTCCCAGTGTACTTGGTATTCCTGTGATAAGTGGGAGTCCTTCGTCCGTACTAGTCTTACGACAGGGTACTCGCACTTACGCAGGGCACTGGAAGACAGCCGAGGGGCGTCATTGTATTGGGACCCCCATGTAGTGACTGAACGAAAGGGAACGTCTCGGTTACGTATGTAACCCTCGTTCCCTGAGGAGGGAACGGAGATGTAACGTCCCTTTGCCACATCCGCTGTACTGCTGGAATGGCCGGGAGTTCAGTCTTGGCTCCGCAGCAGATAACATAATGCGATGTTGCCAGCGTACTTCCTTATATATCCACATGGTGGGGCGGAGTTACACATGCAAATTCCGCATGCCCATGGCATTGGCACTGCCATTGGGTGTTGTTAAATTCTCGAAGATGATTGGCTTCTAAGCGAAACCCCCATTCGTTAGTCACTAACATTACGTCTCCGTTCCCTCCTCAGGGAAGGAGGGTTACATACGTAACCGGGACGTTTCAAAGCAGCTTTACAGAAAATGATACAAGCAATTAAACAGTTGAGATTTGCTATAGTATCACTTTATGCAACTATACTGTATGTATGTCGATAAAGTTGGACACATTTATATATCCAACTTTAGATGTGCAATAATATAGGTCAGATTTGCTATAGTATATGTCGCTTCAGTGTGCTATATAAGAAATCTCAACTGCAATCGTGGGCGGCCAGGAAGTTATTTAATATCAATGTCTTATAAATTCAAAATATTCTTAAACATTCTTGAAACAAGGTTAAAGTATGGAGCACATGGTGGTGGAAAAAAATATGAGATGGGAAGAAAATCAAGTCAATACTTTTGCGTTCTCTCGCAAATATTTTGCGTTCCCTTGGAAAAAACATTTGCGTCAGTCGCAAAAATGATTGTATTCTTTTTTTTTTATGGATGCCAGTGAGGTTCATTCTTGTGTTACGCAGCACGTTTGAGCATCTGCAAGAACCAGTGAGGTTCATTATCATGTTACGCAGTACGTTTGAGCTTCCGCCAGAACCAGTGAGGTTAATTTTCATGTTACACAGCACATTTGAGCTTCTGCAAGAACCAAAGAGGTTCATTCTTGTGTTACGCAGAACGTTTGAGCTTCCGCCAGAACCAGTGAGGTTCATTTTCATGTTACACAGCACATTTGAGCTTCTGCAAGAAGCAAAGAGGTTAATTCTCGTGTTACACAGCATGTTTGAGCTTCTGCAAGAACCAATGAGGTTCATTCTTGTGTTACACAGCATGTTTGAGCTTCCGCCAGAACCAATGAGGTTCATTTTCGTGTTACACAGCACGTTTGAGCTTCCACAAGAACCAATGAGGTTCATTCTTATGTTACGGAGCACGTTTGAGCTTCTGAAAGAACCAATGAGGTTCACTCTTGTGTCAAGCAGCACGTTTATTCCTCCTCAAGAACCAATGAGGTTCATTCTCGTGTAACGCAGCACGTTTGAGCTTCCTCAAGAACCAATGAGGTTCATTCTCGTGTTATGCAGCACGTTTGAGCTTCCACAAGAACCAATGAGGTTCATTCTTATGTTACAGAGCACGTTTGAGCTTCTGCAAGAACCAATGAGGTTCACTCTTGTGTCAAGCAGAGCGTTTATTCCTCCTCAAGAACCAATGAGGTCCATTCTCTTGTAACGCAGCACGTTTGAGCTCCCACAAGAACCAATGAGGTTCATTCTCGTGTCACGCAGCACATTTGAGCATCCACAAGGACGTTGTTGTCACTTGTCAAGCATGTTTGGTCGAGAAATCTGTTTATGTTCACTAATGAATGTTTATATGTGAATAAAAGCCTAAATTCAATCTGTTCAACATATAAAGCAATCGTGTTTCTTCAGAAAATTTTGACTAAACCACTTAATTCATATGGATTAGTTTTACAATCTCTTTATGAACCTTTTGAAGTGTCAAAGTGGTAGTTTCGTGGACTGTCAATTGAGGAACAGAAATCAGATTTCATTAAAATATCTTCATTTGTGTTTTGAAGATGAACAAATGTCTTATAGGTTTGGAAATTAGTGTTTATGACATTTTTGGGTGATCAAACCCCTTAATGTTTTAATTTTATGCCACAAATGCTCTCAATTGAGTTTAACTTGTACTGGACCTGAAATTTTCTTTGAAGTATGTGGATATTCTTTTAAGTAGAAAATAGGTGCATGATGCCTCTGGCAGGGACAGTCCATCATCCAGGCGTTGGGCTTCCTGTGAATGGGAGGATGCCCTGAGCTGAGTGCATGAGAGAGAAAGAGTGAGGGACTGGCACTGGGCGGCAGCTGCAAAGAGTGGCCATGGCAGCCGGCTCGCCACTGGGGATTTTTTCAGCAGAGGCAGACGGCCAGGAAGTTAGAAGTGGATTGAGTGTGAGACGGAGAGAGAGACACAAACTGATGAGAGGATGAAGGAGTGGTTTTTTTTTTGCAATCAGCGTCTATTTCCTCTCTCATTAGTTTCAGGGGCTGTTGATTTCTGGATGCGCCTTTCATGGGTCAGTAGATCAGGGTTTTTCTGAGAGCAGAGACTGGATAAAGAAGGTGGTGTCATGAGCAGTCAATCAATGCTATTCTGCCCTCCAAAACGAGGCGTGTAGAATCTATGACATTATTTATGTGCAGGGTCATGCGTGCACATGTATGTGCTTGAATATTCTCTTGCATGAATCCTAAAACAGCTTGCCGCTCATATTTACATAAATTTAAAAGGGTCATATTTAATGTTATGGGGCAGACCCTTCAGGCACCTGAGCAGATTTATGTTATTATATTTCTATATTTATACATTAAATACTTTGTAATTTAATTTATATTAAAATTAAAAATATATACCGGTATATATAAATTATGCTGTAAATTAAAACATTGTTTTTATACAACATTATTGTAATTCTTCTGTCTTGTCTTTTTGAAAAAGAGAAAATCTCATAAGTACAAATCATGGGTAGAAATCACAAAGAAAATCACAACAAATAATAATAATAATAATGGCCTCCGTGGGGTTCTGTATGTGCTGCTATGAATGTGAAATATTTGTTTCGTTTGCTGCGTAATTCAAAAGATTCCTCAAAGCGTCAGTTCCATACTGGAAAAAAGAATCAATGAATACTGCGCTGGACAGTTGAAATGCTGATGATTCATTTAACTCTGATTCAAGAAATCTCTAGAACGGTTTAGGAGAAACATCAGAAATGTACTACACTGGTCAGACATTTTCCTCCATCTTTTTGAGATAAAAGACTTCATTGTACTATGACAATACACTATAACTTTCTCAGAACCTCGCCCCCCAAGTGAAAAAAAAATATCTACTGCAACTAACCTGGTAAGTGGCAATATAGTTCTAAAATTCGAAGCTTTATGACAGAATATAAATACATGACTGCTCAGATTTACTCTTTCTGCTCAGGTGCCCGAAGGGTTTCTTCCGTAGAAATAGATTTTGCTTAGGAAAAACATAAATCACAGGGAACATTGAGTATGACCCCTATAAATTCATGTAAATACGAATGGCAAGCTGTTTTAGCATTCATGCAAGAGAATATAAATGGTTTAGATGGTCTGTTATTATTTCTAAACACCAGAACTTCTAAATGATCACATTTTCTATAGAAGACCTATTATGCCATTTTACAAAGTCTTAATTTTGTTTTCTGCTGTCTAGAATAGGTTTTAATGTTCAAAAAACACATTATTCATCACATATTTTACATTGTTGCCGCACCTCTCTTCCCAGTCTGTCAGTAACGCTCTAGTTCCTGTCTCTATGAAGCCCCTCCTTCCAAAAAGCAAAATGTGCTCTGATTGGTCAGCCGGACCAGCGTGGAAAGGAGACAAAATGTCAGGCCCCTTACCATAACCGTGTGTTTCAACACACTACTAATTAGGGTGACCAGACGTCCCATTTTTCTTGGGACAGCCCCGTATTTCAGCTCTATTTTTAGTGTCCCATCTTATTATGAAAAAAAATCATGTTTTGTACTAAGATTTCTTTATGGCTGGGTGATCATAGATCGAGTAGTAGTCTTCTGTCATGTGATAATAGCCTATCAAAAGTAGCCAAGCTCATCATACAACAAAATTACCATCCAATCACAATTCGTTATCAATGAACTTGCAGTTAGTGAAGGCGGGATGTTAGAGAGCGCGAGGAGATCAAATAAGGCACGAAGATATCAAAGAAACGCATTCACATTTAACATCTTCAAAAAGAGTTTTGCAAGTTATGTGAAATAGGTTGTAAAAAAAGAACTCACACACTCACAAATACACACACACTTGTCAAAATGCCCATAATGTGGAGTATCTCACGTCAATACAGCTATGGCTGAGGAGAACTTAAACAACCGCAGATGTGTCAGTATGTGTATTGGTGTGTATTGTGTTAGATCCATACACTGTATAAAACATCCAAGAGGTTAGATCCAAGCAAGCATTCGGTCTTAAAGGGGCAGCAGCCTAAAAATACCTGTCTGTGTCATTAATGTTAATCAAACCAAAAATTGTGTATACATGTTAAATGAAACCTACTGTACCAGAAAATGTATTTTGTTTTATTTGTATGTCTATTATTTTTGTCCTATTGTTTGCAATTTGCTTCTCTGTTCTTTTTTTAATTTAAAATAATTAGAAATATGCCTATAACTATATATCAGTATCGCAAAAATAATATTTTCACAAATTTACCGGGTGGGGTGGGGGCCGTCCCGTATTCCACCATGAGAAATCTGATCACCCTACTACTAATGCAAATCAACCCGGCCTTGTCCCTTTTATTTTGTGTATGCTTTAGGCAGGAATTATTTAAATGAGGAATATTGTGACATGTTCATTCAAGGAAACTCAAGACTATAATCAAGGCATTTCTGATGCTGCATCCGAAATCTCGTACTGTCTGAGTATAGGTGCTGCATTTCAATTGACTTTGTGACTGTTAAAACAGTACTTTCAATATAGTATGAACGTGGGTAGTATATGAAACTCAGAAGTAATACATCCACCATTTTGTTTCTGTCACGTGACCTACCAACGTCGGTTGTGTCACTTCACTGTCATTCATAAATCCTCTCCCGTGGCCACATGGGATAGTAAAGTGTCTATTGAATTACAGAATCTCGGCGGAAGTATTAGCCCATCTGGAGACTTACTACTCTCTTGCCGTACTGTTTTTTTTTCTCATACTATATATTAGCAACCCATTCTCACTCCCAGGGCGTCAAAAAACGAAGCATGGTCAAGTGCCTTCCGCCTCACAACGAAGACGCTAAAGTCACCCCTAGGCGTCACTATTTTGACGCGCTGGGTGCTCCATTGATTTCAGTTGTTTACCCAATGCGTCAGATCAAGACTTTTTTATTCTTTGCATTTGTAAAAGCATACATGATTTTATTAATATTTTATTCATATTTAAAAGTTACTTTTATATTTTGGAGCAGCTAACCCAACTCCTACCCTAAACCTACCCACTCCTAAACAATATAAAACACACAACAGGCAAATACAAGTACAGTCACAGGTAATTATTGCAAAAACTTACCAACAACAGTATAAAAGTATTAAAGGTCCTGTTCTTCGTGATCCCATTGTTCAAACTTTAGTTAGTGTGTAATGTTGCTGTTAGAGCATAAATAATACCTGTAAAATTATAAAGCTCAAAGTTCAATGCCAAGCGAGATATTTTATTTAACAGAAGTTCCCTTTCAAAGCCTACAGCGAACGGCTGGCTTGGACTACATCCTGGTACTTCCTTCATAAATGACGTCAGTAGAACAGTAGAACAGACTAACCTCCGCCCACAAGAATACACGGAAAAAGGGGGCGTGGTCTTGTTGCTGTCCCACGTGGAGAAAAGGACGTGTCGCGTGGAGAAAAGGAAGTGTTGCGTGTGTTTGTCGCCATGGCGTCGAGACGCTGTTATTTTCATCCCGGAGTCAAATCACCTTTGTTTGGCTTTCCCAGGGACGCTGTAGAGATCATTAAGCGCATATATCTCCCGTTAAGAGGCGTGACCTTTCCACGTGCGCTAAGCTGCTGTCGAATCACAACACAGGAACCGTGCCACGTTCGCTAAGCTGCAGTCAAATCACAACACGGGAACCGCTGGCACAATCAGAACTCGTTACGTATTTCTGAAGGAGGGACTTCATAGAACAAGGAACTCATCAGCCGTTTTTAGGACAGTGAAAACAGCGGTATACAGATAAGTAAATTGTGTGAAAAATACTGGGTTTTTTTACACGCGAAACATGAACACATGTTATATTGCACACTGTAAACACAATCAAAGCTTCAAAAAAACACGAAGAACGGGACCTTTAACTCATGTTGCATTCCAAGTCTTCTGAAGTCACACGATGTCTTCATGTAAAGAACAGAGTTGATCTTAATGTTTTAATCGCTGAGATGATGATCCCGCCGCTCCGTTTACGCACTCATTCATATCTCATTCAAATAATACACACGCCTCTTTAGCATGACGCATTCGCTCACAAGACACACGAGAACCAATGACATTTTACAATCAAAGCTGACGTAATGACGCAATTGGTCACGAGACATACGAGAGCCAATGCAATTTCACTATGAAAACTGACGTAACGGGCGGCAATATTTGAAATTGTTTGTGTTCGTGATCTTCTGCGGATGGAGACGCTGATCGCTTTTGGGGATTTCCTTCACACAAATCAATCGCTTGGCCTCGGAATATGTGTATTTTTTAAATAAATTGTGCATGCAGTCGACTCTGCCTGTTATATCTGCGTTTTATACCACACAAATGGGTAGGTTTAGGGATGGAATGGGGTTGGGTTACATGTTAAAAAGTGTCTAGATAGCGTAAATAAAATTATGCTGGCTGATTAAATTGAGAATTACAGTCCAACATGTCATAATGGCAAAATCATAACCCAATATATGATCATCATGACGTTAACGTTCCCATGCCCAATGCGTCTGTGTATGACGCCAAAGGTTTCTCATTGAAATGAATGGAGCACTCAGCGCGTCGATATAGTGACGCCTAGGGGTGCCTTTAGCGTCTTTATTGTGACGCGGAAGGCACTTGACCATGCTTCGGAATTTGGCGCCTTGGGAGTGAGAACGGGTTGATATTAGGGGAGCATTCAATTTTGGAGTTAAATTTTGGACTTTGTAACTTTGCAGACCCCTTTTCATGCTCAAATAACACATTACAATAACATTGTAAGTGGAAAAATTGTGGCCCGTTTAACTTTTTTATAGACATTGACTCGCATTGATCAACGCAAGGCGGCTGTACTCCTCCCACTGTCAATAACGGTGCATTGTCTAATTATCCCTCTCACACCAAATCACCACAATCCAGAACAATTAATAGTGTAGTCCAAATACAGAGGCGTGCATTTCACATATTCAGGCTTCTGGGTGACTGTGTGTCTGAGCAATCTCTATTGGTTAATTTCCTCCTTTGTACTCATCTGAAAGTTCTTCCTGCCTCGTTGTAAAATTACAGGTCTATTCATCAATTACAGGCCAGCCTGCTGATTGTCACAGAATGCCAGCATATTGCGTTTACGAGCTCATTAGACCGACAATATTGTACTTAGCTGCGCCTCGTTACGGGGAGAATTCGGTAAACACATTGTTTGTGCATGTAATCAGTGTCAGTGGGGAGAGTGAGACAATCAGCCACATTTTCTGGATAAATGAGCAAAGCAGGAAATGCGGTCAGTGAAAGAGCAATCCGGCGGCGACAGAAGGACCATCGGGGGAGAGGAGCGGTGAGGAGGACTCGGAAATATGAAGGTCAGAGATTAGAATACCAGAATTACTGCCATGGTTACATTTACCTTAATAATGGCTGACTGACAAATGTGCATCACTGTGAGATGAGCGGGAGCTGCTTTAATGAACAAAATAACAAATATATATATGGTGCTATATGGCACTAAAAGTGGTTCTTGGCTCTTAATCATAAGGGAACCACTTTTGGTGCTATATCTTAACAGGTAGCGGTGCTATATAGCACCTCAGTCATCCCAAAGAACCGGTGAAGAACCGCTGAAGAACCACTGAAGCACCAAGAGAAGCACTTAAAGTGGTTCCCCTATGATTACTAGCCAAAGAATCCACTATATAGCACCATTTTTTTTAGAGTGTGTGTATATATATATATATATATATATATATATATATATATATATATATATATATATATATATATATATATATATATATATATATATATATAGCTAGCATCAAATTTAACCAAGTGTGCCTTGTTAGCAAGTGCTATTTGCACTAGCTCTGCCTAACAATGCCTAGTTGGGTCAAACAAGTGTCAGTAAAGCGTAAGTTTCAAGGATCTAAGTTTTGACACGATTGTCCTGAGTTCGAATCCGCCTTTTGCCAAGCTCGCTCTTCTCCCTTTTCCCAGAACATATCACATCGGAAAGGCATTTACGTTCAATAAAAATTACGAAAATGTCCTAAAAGTGGAAATAAAGTGCCTAACGAAATAATAATAATAGTAAAAGTATGTATTTGGGTAGGGTTAGGGGTAGGTGTAGGGAGGGCTTTTATTGTCCCATTAAGGTGGCATCCATTTAATAATTTTAATAAATATAATCATTTACACTCATTATTGCATCCTGTTAATGTACAACTATACTGAGGTGCAAATGGTATGTATCTATAAAAATAAATTATAAATAACATCTAATTACTACACATATTGCAAAGAACTGCCACTTTTACATGGCGTAAATAGAATATATCACTATTATCACATAGTATGCTATTTCACTTAGCAAATAGCATCTACTGCTATTTGCACTTAGTGTAAATATCATCTATCGCTAAGAAAATGTTATTTTCAGTTGGTGTAAATAGCACCTTTCTATAATTGCAGGCACATTTTGTGTCCATTAATTTTTTCAGCTTTTTCCAAAATAATTTTTTTTATTATTATTTTAATAATTTGGTACTCATTGTCATGAATCACAAGATATTACAGGCCAAAAAAATTATTTTCTGTAAAAAGTGTATAGCTGAAAATCACGATTTCTTGTTGTCTGAATTTGTGTATTTTTCCCATTGTGTATCATTGTGTAATCAAAATGTTTTATCTTACTTACCTTTTGATAATATTTAATTATAAAAATGTGTCCATAAATCTGCGTCAATTCTGTTACCGTACCATTCTTTGCCTTGAAATTGGTGGAATTGGTAAGATACAGGAAATGATGTCACTTTTCCTCACTGATAAGAGCTGAATCACTGCAAGGTATGTGTGCTGTCTATGAGAAAATAATTGAATCTAAAAAGGTATTTTGTTAAATGTCAAAATTGTTTCAACAATATCAAAAGGAAAACAGATTTTATCGCTGATCACACAGTGGGTTTTTAAAAAGTCTTTTATCATGATTTCAATTGTGCCATGTGCTCTTAGCATTTATGCTAGCAAGAAGAGTTTTTGGCTAAAACGTTTAAAATTGTCAACTCTGTTACTGACCAGAGCCCTACTGTAAGTAACTGCTTGGAGGATTCAGCTTGTCTCGTCGTCACCAAGGTTATAATCGTTAACGAAAACGAACGAAAAAGCGAAAACTAGGTGGGTTGTCGTTAACTGAAATAAAAATAATACGAGTCATTACAAAAAAACGATAACTAACCAAAACTGTAATGTATTTTTGGCAAAACTAACTCAAATAAAATTATAGATTAAATGTCCTTAGTTTTCGTCTTTATCAATGTCTTTCATAGAGCAAATAACGTTTCAAATAACTGCATTTCCTTTCCCTGCGTCTCTCACTCACGCTCTCTCTCACATACACGCGCGCCCCCCACACACACAGCCTAACACGAGAGAAAAGAAGCTAAAACACTCACTGTAATATGTTTTGAAAACAATCCTTAGGCTGAGTTCACTTGTGCCCATTGTTTATTTGCACACATTTGTATAATTTGGGCACATTTGCATACGCTATTTATTTACGCACATTTCTTGTGCTGTTTTACATTTAACATTTAATAACATTGAGCAAATCATGTCCTGAAGACCAAACAAATCTATAGGCCTTATGTAGCCCCGCCCCCTTTCTGTCTTCGGGTTTGTATTTGCACAGCATGAAGGTAAGATCATACGGATTTATGAATAAACCGCTCGTTTTAAAATCTTCCCGGTCTACTGACCTTTATGACATCCACTTCAAACATTACAATGCACATGATAACTTTCATTAACTCTACAAGATGAAGTAAAGATGTTTACATTTTTATTTAAAAGCAAGTAGGCTATTGATTAATTTCTTGGCAGTGTTCTACACCCTATAGTGCTCGGGGCACAACCAATTTGCACGAAAGAACCCAAAAAACCTTCAGATGACTGTTTGATCTCGCTTGCGTCAATGTTATCATCTTTTGCATCATCCCTCATTTTGCACTTTTCGTTTTAGTCCACCTACGTTCGGCTCGTCCGACACTTCAGATCAACAGAACTAGAAGTCCTCGATCCAAATCCTTATGAGTTCGTGCCTCGGGTCAGCGGCGTTCACCTCATAATGAGCTTATCTCTGCCGTCTCCACTGTAATGCCACTGTCTGCCAATCGAAAGTGACATAAAAGAGAGTTAAGCTGATGTTATGAGGTGAATCAGGCCTTAAATAACTACGTCCATTGATCAGCCATCACACGGACAGCTGTTCCCATGGAAACAATGGTCAAGCAGAGCACTATTCTTGCTGTTGTTTAAATCAGCACATGACTGGAATTTATAATTGAAAATCAGAGGGAGACAGGCCCTTACTTGGAAGTTGTACTTCAACTTAATTATGCATAAGCTATATTAAGAGTTGGGTATAAAATACTGATTTTCTGATTAATCAATTAATAAAAAAAATGTAAATAAGGTAGAAGGTTCCCTGCATCATTGATTCCTGCATCGAATTTTTTTTTTTTAGCACAAAATGTAATCATTTGAAATTGAATAGTTCATACAAAATATAAAAACATATCTTTAAAAAAAGCTTGCATATGTGTTTCGTTGAGTATCATATTTGAGACACCAGGTTATGACTCATATATGATATAAGAGCCTACATTTGAGGAGAAAAAAACACCTCAGTTTTATTCATAAGACCAAATTGAGAAAATTAGCAATTCGGTGCAGTTGCTGATATTTGTATGGCCAAAAATTTGATGGCTTGTAATGTAAATCAATGAGATCTTTATAACGGTATAGCAGCCTACTTGCATAAAATGCATATACATATCAGTTGTCACTCTATATCTCCCAATAATATGGAAGGCAACATTTAAATACCTTTTCATACTAGTTTTATGATCAAAGCTCTGTAGTCAAAACATATAATGCAATACACTGATGATTGAGAGATACGAATAAATGTTCCTCAAAAGCATACATTTTGAAAAAGATGTACTGATAATCAATTACAGTTTTTCTCCATTGGTTTGGCTCATTTCTTGAAACAGAAATTACATTCTCAAAATTGTAAGATAATTTGGAAAAACAGTCTTACAGTTCAGCACAACACTATAGCTCACTTGCAAAAGCTAATATCTCTCCCAAAACTGTTCACTCAAGCTTCAGAACTAAATTCCTTTCCCATATAAATAGTCAGTGCCACTAAAATGGCAAAGATCCTTCTCATTGCTTTGGCTCATTTCTTGAAACAGACCGGACGTTCTCAACACTCTTGGTGCTTTTGCCAAAATAACGTGGATGGCTCGGCACAACATCATGGTTCACCTGCAAAAGCTCATACCTCTCCCAAAACAGTTCACTCATGTGTCAAAACTAAATTTCCTTCTCATTTAAACAGTCAGTGCCCCCAAAATGCTTCGTCCCTTTGGCATTGTGTAAGCAGAGGTGGGTAGTAACGAATTACATTTACTTCGTTACATTTACTTGAGTACATTTTTTGGGTAACTTGTACTTTTAGAGTAGATTTAAATATGGGTACTTTTACTCTTACTCAAGTAAATTTCTTGTGAAAAAACTGTACTTTTACTTAGTTACATTCGGTGGCGTTCCTCCGTTACTGTCAAATGGTAATAATTATATTATATATATTAAAATAAGTTAATATGACTTTCGCAAGTCTCGCGAAACGTTGGAGAGGCTGTTTCGCGAGAGGTTGCTACGCATCACCCGCTTATATTAGCGCGCGTTTAGTCGGAAGATGATGGCCGAAGCAGAGGAAGATGTGTGTGAGCTACGGGAGGCAGATTGCTCGTGGCTTCAAGTTCAGTCTATGTTTTCACTCCAAGATGTCAAAAAGAATAGTTTCATAATGCGATGCATGTTGTGTGCACCCAAACGAACTGACTTCTCTCAGCATACAAGAATTCCACCCTGAAAAGAACATGTAGCGGTAAGTGTCACAATGATGCCTATATTTGAACACTATTAACGGTCATTTGGTAACTATGGGAAATTTTCCCTTATTATAATACTATTTCACACACTGTCCGAGTGTTTTCCTCATATGCGCTCTTGTGCAAGCAATGACAAATCGTTTGAATCCTCCAAACAACACACGTCCACGAACAAACGTTCACATCTGCACATTTACATATCCTTTTCTTCACAGAACAAAGTATGTTTTAAGAAGAGACACATCATTAATTTACACTGTTTAACCATTAATCACACACACACACACACACACACACACACACACACACACACACACACACACACACACACACACACACACACACACACACACACACACACACACACACACACACACACACACACACACACACACACACACACACACACACACACACACACACAAGGTTCATTAGCTTACATTAGTTAACATGAACTAATAATGAACTGCACTTATAAAGCACTTATTTATCTTTATGTTAATTTAAACATTTACTAATGCATTGTTCAAGTATTGTTAACATTAGTCAATGCACTGTGAACTAACATGAATAAACTATGAACAGCTGGATTTTTATGAACTAACGTTGACAAAGATGAACTAATGCTGAACAGAGGTGTTGTTCATGGTTAGTTCATGTTAACTAATACAACCTTCTTGTAAAGTGTTACCGAGGGGTGTGTGAAAGCTCTCCAAGTAGCCAGAAATTCAGGGTTTTCGCTTCTTATCAATCAGATCGAAAGTAACTAGTAACTAACTACTTGAGTAGTTTTCTCATCGAATACTTTTTTACTCTTACTCAAGTAAATATTACGATTGTTACTTTTACTTTTACTTGAGTAAATATTTCCGTAAGTACTTGTACTTTTACTTGAGTACAGATTTTGGCTACTCTACCCACCTCTGTGTGTAAGCACTGCAAGTCAAAATGTTTAGATGTTTTGTCACTATGGCAGAGGACCATTGAAATATCCCTCATGTCCACCTTTCAGTCTTAGCCCAGTCCTTATCCTAACAGAATACAATTGTGTATAAAACTGAAAAAAAGAAATAGGATTTTAGGGTAAGAGTAGCCTCCAAGGTTGGACATCACACATTGCGCTCATATTGCCAAGGAAATTGTAACCATTATCATTCACACACATAAAGTAACTTGCATACATCAGAGTAAAAAGAAAATGTATATAGCATAATATACTGTAATATAACACACAAACAAAAAACAAAAAAAACAATGAAAATTACCGTCCTCACCCTCCTGGCCTTCCACACGCTGCTGTTCTCAATCTTACTGTAAACACTTGTAATATTGTCAAATTTCTACTTTTCTAATGATATAATCTGGGTTTGATTTTTTTCAGAGATAATGTTAGAGTAAAGTATATGAATATATTGACCAAACAGTACACACAAGCCCAGTACTGCATATTGATGAAATGTATTTCTCTCCACATTTGTAAAATCATTCGATTCATTCATGTATTTTCAAAGGTTTGTTTTTTATATCTGCTGAGGTTGGGCTGAAGTCTCTGTCCAGCCTCTCTCAATGTCAACCCATGGGTACTCAGTAGAATCGCATCTGATAAATTTGGTCCCCGTCTTCTTTGGCCACATCCTACTCCAGGTCTGCCTCTTCCTACCCCCCTCTTCCCCTTCCCCTCTCTTCCCCTCTCTACCCCTCTATACCCCTTCCCCTCTCTTCCTCTCTCTACCCCTCTCTTCCCCTCTCTTCCCCTCTCTACCCCTCTCTTCCCCTCTCTACCCCTCTCTACCCCTCTCTTCCCCTTCCCCTCTCTTCCCCTCTCTTCCCCTCTCTACCCCTCTCTTCCCCTCTCTTCCCCTCTCTATCCCTCTCTACCCCCTTCCCCTCTCTACCCCTCAACCTCCACGGGCTCCCCCTCTCATCCTCACTCTTCCTCTTCCTCAAGCAGGCAGTTGCCCTTGTTCATTTACTTGGCCAGGTGCCTCCCTGTTCAGAAATTGTACTGGTCCTGCATGGTCAAGCTCTTTACATATATGTTTGGCAGCTTTCACAGTCATGGACAGCACCTGTCAGGTAACTAAACATATACTGTTTGATTGGTCATCTGAGATGTGTGAAAGTCCTCCTTCATTAGTCAAGTTCTAGTTTCACCTGATTGTCAATTGCTGTAATAAATGTATCAAATTTCCAAGGGATTCATATATGGTATTCATGGTATTATGTTCTTGACTAATTTTGACAATTGAACAGACTATTGTGCCTGTGATGACTTATACAATGAAATGACGCTGATACGTTTTGGAGCGAACGACCATTAGACTGAGAATCTAACAATCAGTTTAGATCAACAAGATCTATTCACTTGGAAACTGTGCTAAATGTAGGCTAACTGTACTTAATCATTTGCAAAGATGTACTGAGACATTGAGACATGTACTTAGACATTTGCAATTTGATGAAATGATTGAGAAATGCTATTCTGTTGTGAACAATTGCCAAGTGGTTTGGAGATTTGTCCATGTTGTTTTGAGAATGTAATTTCTGTTTCAAGAAATGAGCCAAACCAATGGAGAAAAACTGTAAACCAAATCTTCTTCAGTCTAGTAAGTGCTCATCTTGAAATATTACTAACGATGTACATGCAAGTCTTATGTTTGAATAAATAAAGATTTCACAGCAAAAAGACATGAACCTAAAGGTGTACTAAAAGCCCTTTTTCTTTATAAAAATAATAAACTATCAATCTGACGACTGAAGGCACGTAATAGATTGTTTACAAAAGTTTTTACAGACATATAGACCGACCGACAGACAGATATACAGACAGATGGACAGACAGCTATACAGACAGACGGACAAATATACAGACAGACGGACAGACAGAAAGCTATACACATGACAGATATACAGACAGACGGATGGACAGACAGACAGATATACAGACAGACAGACCGACAGACAGAAAGATATACAGACAAACGGACAGACAGATGGACAGACAGATATACAGACAGACAGATATACAGAAAGACAGACATATAGACTGACCGACAGACAGGTATACAAACAGATGGACAGACAGACGGAAGGACAGACAGACAGATATACAGACAGACAGATATACAGACAGACAGACATATAGACTGACCGACAGACAGGTATACAAACAGATGGACAGACAGACGGAAGGACAGACAGATGGAAGGACAGACAGACAGATATACAGACAGACAAACAGACAGACGGACAGACAGCCATATAGACAGACAGACAGACAGACATGTATACTGACAGACAGACCGATATACAGACAGACAGACAGATATACAGACAGACATATAGACCAACCGACAGACATATAGACCGACAGACAGATGGACAGACAGACAGATATACAGACAGACAGACAGATATACAGACAGACAGACAGATATGCAGACAGACGGACAGAGAGACAGACAGACAGACAGACAGACAGACAGACAGATAGACAGGCAAACAGACAAACAAACAGACAGATATACATATAGATAGACAGACAGATATGCAAACAGACGGACAGAGAGAAAGACAGATAGACAGGCATACAGACAAACAAATATACAGACAGTCAGACAGACAGGCATACAGACAGACAGTCAGATAGACAGACAGACAGACAGACAGACAGACAGTCAGTCAAAAAAAACAAACCGTAGCCTACTTAAACTTAAAGCACTGTCTGTATCTTTATGTTGTATTTATTTGTCCTATTGTCATTTATTTATTAGTTCTTATTGTATTACAGATTGTTTACTTGATTACTTCATTACTTGAGAACTTATATTAGGCAATTGCTTATTGCTGTGATTTACTTGTAAGATTTTGGTCACATTTTATTAAAGCTAGATAGCACACCACTGGACTAGCCTTTTTTTTAGTAAGATACCAAAATAAACAAGATTTGTGCACTTCGTTCTATTGTCGCGTGACGTGTATGGCTATTGTGGATCTAACATAATGCATAATATGGTAAATGTAATTTTTTTTAATTTTTATATTGTAAACTTCTCTAAAATTTCTGGAAATTACCACCACAAAATCAGTTATTTTGATTGCAAAAATCCCCCCGAAATATTACGAAATCCTGGAGACACTATCCCTTTTATAGTCTTAACTTGGGTTCATTATTAGCCACAATTCTCAGAACTATCCCAAAACGCACAGATCAGAGCCAGACACCACTTTTGGGGCTTTTTCTTTGTGAACACCAAATTATGGGGTGCTACTTAAAGGGCAAAGTAATTTGGCAAACCCTTAGAGTAACAGCACGTCTATCGTTCTGCACTGACATCTAATGGAGAGCTTGTTCCAAACTCCACATGTGTAATGTTCTTTCGAATGGTGTTTTAAAAGAATCTTTGAATGCTTTTCTATTGAAGAAAAACTAAGAAAGAAAGTGATGCCGTAGCCCGGATACAACCCTCTCTTGTAAACCAGGAAAAAGAAGTCTCTAATTCCCTGACTGCTTCAGCTCTTTCATCCTTTCCCCCCTCATCTTTCTCATCCCTCTATCCTGCTGACTGCAGGGAACTGAAAAGAAGAGGGTCCCAGTTCTATCTGAGCTTGAACCCAATGCGCCGGCAGAATAGATTGTAGCTTTTATTTCCAGCGTGACTTTTCCTTCAATGAGATTTGGGGAAGGTGACTTTTATCCCTATTGATGAGGGTAGCACTTGCATATGGCGAAGTGCTCGGATGAGTTGAGAAAGATACGGCAGGCTCCGGGAAAGAGGGCCAATTCAAAATCTACTGCATGGGGACCCATTTACTTTGTGCCTGTTATCTTTGTGTATGACTTGGACTGCATACTAGGTGGAAAGTGAACTCTGGATTTGTGAAATACAAAGATATATTATCTGAACTAAGTAATGGAGTCACACGCTCTGATATTTGACGGCTTACCCTTGGCGGTTCCATACCTTCTATTGAGAAGCAAATGACCTGAGGTATTAACCTGGGCAGAAATAAAAATAGGACCACTTCCTGCACTGATAAAAAAAAAAAAAAAGAGAGAGTGAGAGAGAATCTCGGAAAATCCTGCTATCTTGGCAGAAGCTGAGTTCAGTTAATAAGTCTATAACAGTGCTAACCTCAATTTAGCGTTGAAGGCTTCCCTGTTCCCCTTTCTCAAGGACTACAGGCTATGCCCATGGAACAGTGTTAGGGAAGCTACTTTAGCTTGCTAAGCTACACGCTATTCATAATAATTACAGTTACATTTATCAATTTAGCAGATACTTTTAGCTTTGTTAAACTATAGTTTAACTAAGCTAACTATAGTAGTTGGCAACACTGAAGTCATTTAAAGGCGTCATGAACTGCATTGATTTGTTGTTTTATAATGTTTCCTGAGGTGCACTTATAATGTTAGTATGATTTTTACATAACACATTTTCATAATTTAGAAATAAAAGGCTTTTTTCCCCCACCCTGTTTTTAGCCCCCTGATTTAAATGCTCTTTTTGAAGCGGCGTGTCTGATGTGAGACTTCAATGTAAACGCCCACTGCTGTGATTGGCTGACATCTTTGCATATGAAATAGCTATGTATTACATGTGGAACTCTCTCAAAAACTTTTAGCATGTTTTTTTTATAGCATTATATTTCAATCTATGGCATTATATTTCAATCGTGGCATGAAAGGTTGCAGTGATGAGCATTGCAGCCGATCACAGACATGTTGAGCGCATGAATGCAGTGATCTCGTCATTGCAACTCGATTTCTGTACACTAATGAATGATTTCATCATAACTAACAGTGCAAACACGATGTAAATAAGAGATTTGTTGATTATTACAGGAGTTTTGGCGAGAGTCTAGAACTCATTCACTGATAAACTCAGCAATTGACCATTCGCAAAGACGGTTATAGTTAAAAAATAGTTAATTTATAGTATCAGATAAACATGAATGAACTTCAGAAGGAATGTTGTTTCATCCACACCGTTTTTCAAGTTCAAGTCAACCGCCGTTAATCTAGGAACTCCGGATGGTGGATTATGATTGGTCAGATTGTCTGTCAATCAAACTCCCAGCAAAGGGTGAATTGTAAAGGGAATGTTCTCTGATCAGTTTCTATATATAATTTAATAATAGTTTAAATAACAGATTATTTTCATGCTAAGAGGCACACTGTGAAGTTGACCGTTTAGTCACTGGTTTGATTTACTGAAACATCTGACTGTACATGAATCATTACATATCAGAAACCACTGGTCACAGATCAGGCATTAGAATGAACACAGTTACTTACATGTTGTGGCATTACTGTTAAGTCCATATAGTGAAAGTCTGTTTACAAAGCCTGCGGCGAAATTGTGACTGATTTACCAAAGAATCCACAGTGAAATGTACAGAATGAAAATAAATAATGCTCAGCTAAGACTTTCACATTGTTGAAAATAAATAACCACATTCCTAACATTAGGATCCTTTGGAAGGTAATGTTATTTTTTTGTCCAGTCATCCTGTACCCTCCTCATCATCTCACTAACACGGCAGTGGGCGGGGCCAAAGTTGCAATGATGAAACGGGAGTTGATTTTGTAGAGGTGGGAAAAGGATTTGCGTATGTTCTTATTATTATGTTTCAAACGATTTGATTGTTTTTATTTTACCGTTTCATGGAAAATGTTGTTTGTTTGTGTGTGTGTGTGTGTGTGTGGTCCAGGTATTCCGTATGTTATAGGACCAAATGTCCCCACAAGGATAGTAACACCTGAAATTTTTGACATTGCGGGGAAAACATTTTGGTTACCGTGAAGAAAACAGCTTATAAATCACACTAACGGCACATTTCCACCGTAATTACCCGGAACAATTTATCCCAGGACAACTCTTTCTGCAGACTTTTAAAAATAGTGGGGGGAAAACATTTTGGTTACCGTGAAGAAAACAGCTTAGAAATCACACTAAAGGCGCATTTCCTCCGTAATTACCCGGAACAATTTATCCCAGGACAACTCTTTCTGCAGACTTTTAAAAATAGTGGTTAATAAAATGCTGCGTGGAGTCAACCAATCAAAATGCTGCATGAACTCAACCAATCAGCATGTTTAGCGCCCAAGTCATTTAGACCCTGGTCCCTGTGGTCGAAACACACAGAGTACCACCCCAAAGTCCCTAGTTCCTGGGCAAAGCTCTTGCGGTGAAAACGCAGCTTAAATAATTTTTGGGAAAATGTAAATATGCAGAATGTTTTCTGGTAGCGGATAGAATGTCAAGTTTTATACAGCATAAAAATCTTTATGTCCATGAAGAGTCCAATTAAAAAAAAACTGTGTGTGTGTTTGTGTCAGAGAATTTGCAGATCATTTTACCAAACGTGACAAAAACAGCAGTATTCGTAACGTTACACTGCTACCCATTAAGAAAAAGTAGCTGGCCCCACTTTATATTAGGTGGCCTTAACTACTATGTACTTGCATAAAAAAAAAAGTACAGTGTACTTACTGTGTTCAAATTGTATTGCAAAACACTTTTGCTGATATTGAGGTGGGATAAGAGTATAGTTAGGGACAGGTGTGGTGGTATGGGTCAGTTTAAGGGTAGGGTTACGGAAAAGTGTGGTGGTATGGGTAAATGTAAGGGTAAAGTTAGGGACAGGTGTGGTGGTATGGGTAAGTTTAAGGGTAGGGTTAGGGACAGGTGTGGTGGTATGTGTAAGTTTAAGGGTAAAGTTAGGGACAGGTGTGGTGGTATGGGTCAGTTTAAGGGTAGGGTTACGGAAAAGTGTGGTGGTATGGGTAAATTTAAGGGTAGGGTTAGGGACAGGTGTGGTGGTATGGGTAAGTTTAAGGGTAGGGTTAGGGACAGGTGTGGTGGTATGGGTCAGTTTAAGGGTAGAGTTAGGGACAGGTGTGGTGGTATGGGTAAGTTTAAGGGTAGGGTTAGGGACAGGTGTGGTGGTATGGGTAAGTTTAAGGGTAAAGTTAGGGACAGGTGTGGTGGTATGGGTCAGTTTAAGGGTAGGGTTAGGGGCAGGTGTGGTGGTATGGGTAAGTTTAAGGGTAGGGTTAGGGACAGGTGTGGTGGTATGGGTAAGTTTAAGGGTAAAGTTAGGGACAAGTGTGGTGGTATGGGTCAGTTTAAGGGTAGGGTTAGGGGCAGGTGTGGTGGTATGGGTAAGTTTAAGGGTAAAGTTAGGGACAGGTGTGGTGGTATGGGTCAGTTTAAGGGTAGGGTTACGGAAAAGTGTGGTGGTATGGGTAAATTTAAGGGTAGGGTTAGGGACAGGTGTGGTGGTATGGGTAAATTTAAGGGTAGGGTTAGGGACAGGTGTGGTGGTATGGGTCAGTTTAAGGGTAGGGTTAGGGACAGGTGTGGTGGTATGGGTAAATTTAAGGGTAGGGTTAGGGACAGGTGTGGTGGTATGGGTCAGTTTAAGGGTAGGGTTAGGGGCAGGTGTGGTGGTATGGGTAAGTTTAAGGGTAAAGTTAGGGACAGGTGTGGTGGTATGGGTCAGTTTAAGGGTAGGGTTAGGGGCAGGTGTGGTGGTATGGGTAAGTTTAAGGGTAGGGTTAGGTGTAAGGGAAGTGTCAACTGTGTAATTACAAATGTAACTACAGAAATTAATTACAGATGTAATTACATGCAGGTATTTTTTTAAATGTAAGTACAATGTAAAAACATGTATGTACACAATAAGTGCATTGTATCAAATTATTAATTAAAATGTTAGTACATAGTAGTTAAGGCCACCTAATATAAAGCGGGTCCAAGTAGCTTGTTATTGGAAAAGTCATTTTGAAAACAACTTATCTACTGTCATGATAATGAAAGATGTAGTTATGTTAGTAGCATCACTATTTGTAGTCAATTAAAGTAACTAAAACAGGTAATCATGTTTCTCCACTGAAGTGTTTTAGGCGGCTAGACGGGGTTGTAATGTATCTTAGAGCCACTTGAGCACTAAATGGGAAAAATGAAAGACTGAGTTACAAAGTCTGTTTTTAAAGCCTCTGGACTTTAGTTATGACTCTGTACGTTATGATCCTGGGAACAAAATGCAGCCACTGTGTTCTTGTTCAATTTTATGGATGGTTTATTTATACCCATAAAAGAAAAATGAGTGTAAAGTTATAGAATTTATATCAGCCATGTAGCTAAATATTCCGACACCTATTTTGCTATACAGTCGGCTGATTGTGTCGAGGGTTTTGTGATTGGTCATCTGTTAGCAATGGCAGGATTTGTGGGCTAACGTCAAACTCCAGGCCTTTTTGACCGGAGAGCGGAAACTACTTCCACACTTGAACGCATCATGCTGACCAGCGTTTCCTTCCTCAGAGATTGTTCAATTCCTGAGCTGTCGCTGATGAAGATGGCGAGTCGTCTGGCCATTCGGAGCAGCTTTGTACCTCTTCATCATGTTGAAGGCTGACATACTGCTTCTGAGAAACTGGGGCACAAGTTGCCAAATCTTGATTTTGGAGGTTTTTAAGGATATTGATTTTTTTTTCCCCCAAACTATTGTTTTTTTTCTGATTTATTTTTTGGACAAGTTTGTTTCAGCTGTTCCTAGACACAAATCTGACAATTGTTAACACATCTACCAGCATATATACTGTATACAATGTAAAAAATTATACACTGTAAAAAATATTGTTGTTTAAGTAAGTAACCTGGTTACCTGAAATTTTTGAGTTCATTGAAATAAAAAATATGAGTTAATACAATGAAGGAGAAGTTTTAAGCAACAGGAACTCAAAATATTATGTTATCGGAACCACATAAATGATCAAAATGAAGTTGATTTGACAAAATATATAGGTAACACTTTAGAATAATGGTCATTAGTTAACACCAGTTAATGTATTAACTAACACGAACTAACCATGAGCAATACATTTGTTACTGTATTTGTTCATCTTTGTTAACGTTAATAACGTTAATATAAATATAGCTGTTCATGGTTTGTTCATGTTAGTTCACACTGCATTAACTAATGTTAACAATATTTTAATAAAGCATTAGTAAATGTTGAAAGTAACATTAACAAAGATAAATAAATGCTTTATAAGTGCAGTTCATTATTAGTTTATGTTAACTAATGTAGTTAAGTAACGTTAACTAATGACCATTATTCTAAAGTGTTACCAATATATATATTTTTTTTACAGTTTATGATCAGTAAGTTATGACAACATATGTTTTTACATTGCTTTAACTCATCAAAATAGGTCGAGCAATTTTTAAGCAACTTTTTTTTTTTTTACAAGATTTAACTCATTTCATAAGTCAGTTTAATTTAAGTTACAATGACTTAAACATCCAAGTTAATAATTAATAATAATTTGTTACATTTACATAGCACTTTACATGGAAGGGGGGAATCTCTTCAACCACCACCAATAAGCAGCATCCACCTGGATGATGCGACGGCAGCCATATTGTGCCAGAGTGCCCACCACACACCAACTTATTGGTGGAGAGGAGACAGAGTGATTAATATATTTATATGTATGGGGATGATTAGGAGGCCATGATGGACGGGACAATGGACAAATTTGGCCAGGATGCCGGGGTTACACCCCTACTCTTTATTGAAGGACATGGAATTTTTAATGTCCACAGAGAGTCAGGACCCCGGTTTAACATCTCATCTGAAGGGCGGTGCTTGTTACAGTATAGTGTCCCCATCACTATACTGGGGTTTTAGAACACACACACAGACAACAGGGTGAGCACCCCTTACTGGCCTCACTAACACCTCTACCAGAAACAACCTATAGTTTTCCTATAGTTGGTCTCACATCCAGGTACTGACCAGGCTCAGCCCTGCTTAGCTTCAGTGGGAATCCAGTCTTGGGCCACAGGGTGATGTGGCTGCTGATAGTTGTTGAATTTGATTGTACTTAAACATTTAAGGCAGCGACTTTTGTTTTTACAGTGTACCGTTCAAAAGTTTGGGGTAAGATTAATAATTGTATTCAGTAATAATGCATTAAATTGATCAAAAGTGACAGTAAAGACTTTTACTGACTTTTTACTGACATTTACTTTTAATGTGCAAAAATTCTATAAGATAGAACAAATACAAATAATCTTCTTGAACATCAAATCATCATATTAGAATGATTTCTAAAGGATCATGTGACACTGAAGACTGGAGTAATGATGCTGAAAATTCAGCTTTGATCACAGGATTAAATTACATTTTATATTACAATACAAAATTGTTTAAATTGTAATAACATGAAAGTTTTTACTGTATTTTTGATCACATAAATGCAGCCTTGGTCAGCAAAAAGAGATTTCTTTCAAAAGCAGAGCCCAAACTTTTGAACAGTGATGTATATATTTTATATATTATATTTAAAAAAAATGTGCGTCATCCTTCAATCATTTTTCTTTCTGACCATTGTTTCAAAATAGCAGCAGTAGGTTTCAGCTCTATAGTTACTTATTCAACTCTCATATAAAAGAAGAGTTGAAGATTTACTGGATGCCAAGAAAGCCAAATCTGTGCTGCCTCAGCTTAAAAGCTGCTTTGTGCTGATGTGGGACCACATTTTGCAATCCAAATCCCAGCCTTACTCAATTTAAGAGAAACAGTAAAAAAAAGAGCTCACTTGAGGGTGGAAAGACCTTGAGCACCAAGGGCACAGGAAACAATAAATAAAAGGAAAATGTCACATCTGAGCCCCAAATCAATCAAAGCCATAAATTGTATCAAGTGTTTTATTTTTAGCTGATTTCTTTTTGCCTTTGCGTTGGGTCATGGTGCTCCACGACCCCAGATTCAATAAAAAGAGCTAAATGATTCAAGAAGAAAAAAATTAAGTTAAAGAGAAAAATAAAACGGTGTGTTGATGCTTGTCATTTGGACACAGGAGAATTGTGATTGTAAAGACCAGAATAATTATGCTTTTTCTCTCTTTTTAAATGGAATATTTCAGTATTTATAATAAATTATTTATCTGTGCACATCATTATTCTTTTTAATTCATAATCTTCGTTATCTTTAATCAAAATAACTTCCTCTCTCTCTTGCAGTGACATCATTATGGGCCCTATTTTAATGATATGTGCACATGTTCTATTATGTCCGAATCCACTAAATTAAACGATGGAAAAAACGGTCGGTGCGCCAGGCACTTTATGAGTCATGGGTGTGTTTTGGGCACAATGTGCAATAAACCAATTAAAGTCTCATCTCCCATTCCCTTTGAAAGCCAGTTGCGCTTGCACCATGGCGAATTCGCTATTTACATGGCGGAATTTACGAACAGAAAGACTGAACGCTTCTCCAGAGAGGAATCCTTTTATATTTAATATTTTAAAATGTTTGTGTGCTGAGTGAGCAGAGTGTCCGTGTGTTGTGCACCCGCCTACTGGCTTACTAAATTACTAACGCGCTCTTTAAATAACCAAAAAAAAAAATGCCATTAACTTTAGAACAGGTTTTTGTTGGTCAATGGTGCAGTCGTTTTTCAGTTGCCTCAAAATAGCAATGCACCAACAATGCATTTGGTTTTTAAACAACGTGGCGCTGGACGAGAAAATGATAACTGCAAAAAAAACACTTGCGCCTGACGTCGCATTGCGCCGGCGGTATGATAAGTGTTTACTGGAATAAAGGCGGGGAAACCTGTCACTCACATGAGATCGACTAATAGCAAACCACAACCATCCAATAAGTTGCAGATGGACTCCCACCAATCAAGCCCCACCCTACAATTTTTCTTGTTCAAGAAGCAATTTCACTCGGACATACGTCACAATAGGTAAGAAAATTTGATCACAACTTCTGTTTCACACCAACTTTAATGAATGAAAATGAATGTCGACGAGAAATGTTTTTCTCTGGAAAAAAAGAAGCCTATATGTCTCCATATAGTTTGATCTCCATATAGTCTCGTTGCTATCTAGGGAAAAAATTAGAATTTAAAAAAGATTTGTGATTTTTCACACTATATCATACTCATTCTGTTGTCTGACAGAAAATATGACAGAAAATATGTAAATGAGACAGCTTTAAATGTGATCGCCGAGAAACATTGCGTTAATTTGCAAAGAACACAACATTTTTTACAAAGGAACGCAAACATTTCGTGAGAGAACACAAAAGCATTGACTTATTTTCCTCCACCATGGGGCTCTGTACGAATATGCTAATTGATGCATGACATCATCTAGCGACATTTAGTGACTTTTTGGGCAGGCTTTATCTACTTTCCTTTGAAAATAGTTGACCACACTGATCGGGATAACATTCTCAGCAATTACACCGTAAAATTATTTTCATGATTTGTTATCACAACTTTTTATCTTTTGTCAAAAACCAACTTAGATCAATAATGTGGTTCAGATAATATAACATTTTGAGCTCCCATTCAGTCGGTCACTCTACGTCGGAGTACCGATGAATAGAAATCTCGCTCGCGAGAGCCAATCTACTTCGAGTGTAACTAAACGAGCCAATACCCCCTGACTGTGTTGCCGCGACCCCGTCCCCTGCGTGCTTCAGCACCAAGGAGAGCGTCCTTCTGAAAGAGCTTACACAGAAAGAGCTTGCGTTTTTTTCAAGATGACATTCTTTCTGTGTGTTTCTGGATGCGGTGGTTACCTGTCACCGAGGGATGGTCACCAGCGCTGTATCTCGTGTTTGGGCGTTCAGCACGCTGAGGCAGCGCTGGTGGATGACTCATGTTCTCACTGCGGGAACATGCATCTCGCAAGGGGTGGACATGCATCTCGCAAGGGCATCTCGCATCTCCACTCCTTCTCGCAAGGGGTGGATTCCCCGTGCCTCTGCCTCGATCTAACCCTCCACAGAGGGTTACTTCAGGCAGTAGCATGGGTGATCTGAGGGTTACGGTGAGCGCGCTTCCCCCAGGGAACCAACCCCCGGGAAACCTCATCCCTCTCACACTCCACAGCCAGTAGAGCTGCCGTTGGAACGTGGTGGGCCATCCACGAGGTGTTCACCATCCGTATCCTTCGGGGCTCCTCTCGAGGACCAGATGTCCATCGCTGCATCGGAGGGAGGGTCAGATATTGCGGGAGTTGACGTGTCGGCGCAGGGGACTCCTTCGGGATACTGATCCAGAAATGATGGCCATGCTTTCCTGGGCCGCCGAGAGAGTTGGGCTCATGTGGAACCCTCCACCGTGTCCCGAACCCTCAATGTTGGACAATTGGTTTCTCTGGGTGGTCCGTGCTGGTTCTCAGCACCCCACCCCAGTTCCTTTCTTCCCGAAGGTGCACGAGGAGCTCACTAGGCTCACTCGTGGACTGCACCTTTTACTGCCCGAAACCGGCCCAGTGGATCGTCCTCCCTCACCACCATCGATGGCGGACCTGCAAAGGGATACACGCAGGTTCCTCCCGTGGAACGGGCCGTTCCTATGCAACTGTGCCCTAACTTCACATCCAGGGGGAACCCGTGTCTCCCCTACCTGGCCTGAGGTACTCTTCCGATCTGATCGGAAAGGCCTACCAGGCTTGTGGAGAGGCAGGCTCCGCCTTACACGCTATGGCGTTGTTGCAGGTTCATCAGGCACTGAAGAACCTGCACAAGGGTGGTCATGATCCCGCAGTTCTCCAAGAACTGAGAACCACGACGGACCTCGCACTTCGTGCAATGAAGGTTACGGCGAGGGCCGTGGGTCGTACGATGTCCACTATGGTGGTCCAGGAACGCTATCTCTGGCTGTGTCTGGCAGACATGAGGGAGACCGACAAGATCAGGTTCCTTAAAGATCACCCTCGCCCCTGCGTTCTGGATCAGTTGCAAGGGTTTGATAGTGCATGCCAGAAGGCCCGCTAGAAGAGCATTACAGTAGTCCAGTCTGGAGAGAACAAGAGCTTGGACCAGGAGTTGTGTGGCCTGCTCTGATAAGAAGGGTCTAATCTTCCTAATGTTGTATAATGCAAATCTGCAGGACCGGGTTGTTGCAGTAATGTGGTCAGCTGATCATCAATCACAACTCCAAGGTTCCTGGCTGTCCTGGACGGAGTAATGGTTGAAGATCCTAGCTGAATGGAGAGATTATGATGAAGCAATCACCTGTGTCTCATTTATACCCGCACGGCGTGGCATTAGCACCTGGTGCAATCATTGCATACCAATGTGCATTGGCTCGTTTAGTTACACTCAAAGTAGATTGGCTCTCGCGAGCGAGATTCCTATTTGTCGGTACTCCGACGTGGCATCGAGAGTGACCGACTGAATGGGAACGAGGGATTCATACGTAACCGAGACGTTTCTAATTATTCAACCAATCTCTGTCATTGTAATAGTTCAAATTTTTAACTTCAATGAACAATAAAATTATAAGGCAACCAGGTAAATTACTTAAGTTAAACCAACAATTATGTGACCAATAAGTTATGACAACATATGTTTTTACATTGCTTTAACTCATCAAAACAAGTTAAGCAATTTTCAACTTTTTTTAAAGTCAGTTTAATATAATTTAAGTTAAAATGACTTAAACATCCAAGTTGACTGTACTTAAAAAAATAAGGCAGGTTTTTCTTTTTTTTTACAGTGTATAACTTAAATCCTGCTCTGCTGTATTCTTTTCATATTCTCTATAAAATTATTATGTTTGGGGGGTAGGGTTAAGGGATCTACAATGTTTTATATATAAAATTGTAAAAGGACAATTTTACAAATATCTTTAAGATATAAAATATTTTTTAAATGTTTAAATGTTGTCAATGCGTCCATATTGTACGTTTCAGCATCTATCAAAACGTACAAAAATGTATAACTTGCACCTAAAAATGTTACATATTGATACCTACATGTTAACAATGAGACCAGGCTGAAGAAAACAAAGTCCAATGAATTTGCACTTAAAGTAGCCTAGATGTTTTGTATCACTATAATGTGATAATATGTAAATTGCCAATGTGGTTTTAAATGCGTTCTAATGTGATTGCAAGCTTGAAGAGATCAAAGAAAATCCATGAAACATGGTGATGAGAGAAGACGGACTGTGTGGCATCGTGTCAAATGGGCCACTTTGTCATTTAAATGTTACGCCAAAGTTCCCAGAATTTGAACTGAGATCAGAAGCATCGGAGTTCTCCGAACGTGTCCAAACAAGCCCCAGAGGAAAGCGTCCCGTGTCTCTCTTCTCCAGTCACTGAGATTTTATTGTTTAAATCAAAGATTTCCCTCTGCAGCATGAGGAACTAAATAATGCTGAACTGTTGGTCCGCCGCCAGTTGAACTGTTTTGTTCTTGGCTAATGTCATGCAGTGCCCTGAGATATGAGTCTTTGCCCGTATTCCTTATCTTCTGTCGCTCTGCCAATTACTAAACCTCTTTTTATCAGTCTGATGTCAAAAAAATGACAGAGAAAATGTGAGTGGTACTTTCCCATATAAAACTTTCTAGCATGATGGCCCTTACGAAAACAAAGTTTATTCAAGTGTGCTAATAGCATACTTCTTTAACTAAAATAAAGGAAGTATACTTTCTAAAAGTACTTTCTACTTGTATGTACTTCTTAGAAATATACTTAAAATTGTTCTTAAGTATACTTGACATGCTGACAAAAAGGTCTAAGTATATTTGGACTATACATGTACTCAATCTTTAAGTATTCTTTACTCAAGTATTCTGTACTCAATCTTTTGACAGAGAGAAGCAGTCGAAAATCAGGGAGAACAACTAGTGTGTGAGTACTGTATTCATTTTTCTCATTTGATCTGTAGTTCAGCTGTTATTTAGAAAGTTGTCTGTGTGGTGTAGTTGGCTGTTTGTTTGTAGTCTCGTTTGTTAACACGCTGATCACTTGACCTCGTGCGAGCTAACGCGTTTCACTGGACTGGCCTTAAGCCAGCGTGGTATAAGAGCGTGCATTGTTTACATTGAGTTAGAGAGAAGCAATCAAACATCAGGGAGAACAACTAGTGTGAGAGTACTGTATTCAATTTTCTCATTTGATCTGTAGTTCAGCTGTTATTTAGAACATTGTCTGTGTGGTGTAGTTGGCTGTTTGTTTGTAGTCTTGTTTGTTAACATGCTGATCACTTGACCTCGTGCGAGCTAACACGTTTCACTGGGCGTGGCCTTAAGCCAGCGTGGTATAAGAGCGTGCATTGTTTACTTTGAGTTAGAGAGAAGCAATCGAACATCAGGGAGAACAACTAGTGTGTGAGTACTGTATTTATTTTTCTCATTTGATCTGTAGTTCAGCGGTTATTTAGAACGTTGTCTGTGTGGTGTAGTTGGCACATTGTCAACACCTCTCTTTACACCGGGACCTTCCCCACAGCATTTAAGCAGGCTCGGGTAACTCCACTACTTAAGAAACCCTCTCTGAACCCAGCACTTTTAGAAAACTACAGACCGGTATTCCTTCTGCCTTTCATTGCAAAGACACTTGAGCGAGTTGTGTTTAACCAGCTCTCTACGTTTCTTGAACAGAACAACCTCCTGGACATCAACCAATCCGGCTTCAAAAGCGGCCACTCAACTGAGACTGCCCTGCTCTCGGTTACGGAGGCACTGAGACAGGCAAGAATGGCTTCCAAATCCACAGTACTTATCTTACTAGATTTGTCTGCTGCTTTTGACACAGTTAACCACCAGATCCTCCTGTCACCTCTCATGAAGATGGGCATCTCAGGAACTGCTCTTCAGTGGCTCAAGTCTTACCTCTCAGGTAGGTCCTTCAGGGTGTCATGTAGAGGTGAAGTGTCTAAGTCACATCATCTAGCCACTGCAGTTCCCCAGGGCTCAGTGCTTGGATCACTTCTCTTCTCCATCTACATGTCATCACAGGAAAAGCCATGTTTCTGAATGACAGATCCCAATCACTGCTATGCCGACAACACTCAACTCTACTTCTCATTTCAACCAGATGATCCCACGGTTGGTGTTCGTATCGCTGCCTGCCTAACAGACATTTCTGCCTGGATGAAGGAACATCACCTGCAACTCAACCTTGCAAAGACAGAACTGCTTGTGGTCTCAGCCAACCCAGCACTTTATCACAATCTCTCCATTCAGCTAGGATCATCAACCATAACTTGGTGCTGGGTTGGCTGAGTTGAACTGCAGTGGCTAGATGATGTGACTTAGACACTTCACCTCTACATGACACCCTGAATGACCTACCTGAGAGGTAAGACTTGAGCCACTGAAGAGCAGTTCCTGAGATGCCCATCTTCATGAGAGGTGACAGGAGGATCTGGTGGTTAACTGTGTCAAAAGCAGCAGACAAATCTAGTAAGATAAGTACTGTGGATTTGGAAGCCATTCTTGCCTGTCTCAGTGCCTCCGTAACCGAGAGCAGGGCAGTCTCAGTTGAGTGGCCGCTTTTGAAGCCGGATTGGTTGATGTCCAGGAGGTTGTTCTGTTCAAGAAACGTAGAGAGCTGGTTAAACACAACTCGCTCAAGTGTCTTTGCAATGAAAGGCAGAAGGGATACCTTAGGCCTCACTATATACCTTAGGCCTGTGCTATACTCACAGCACAGTATACACTACAATAAACAATAAATAATTCACATTGTGTAAATTATTTATTGTTTATTGTAGTGTATACTGTGCTGTGAGTAATTGTGTGCGCATCAGATGTGTAATCTGTTGTTGCTTAAATGTTGTACATGTCATGTCATGACTACTATGTTTGCTCGGACTGCACCTAAGAATTTCACCAACTGTTGCACTTGTGCATATGGTAGAGTGACAATAAAGTGATTTGATTTGATTTGCATTCTGGATCAGTTGCAAGGGTTTGATAGTGGTTTACAGTAGTCCAGTCTGGAGAGAACAAGAGCTTGGACCAGGAGTTGTGTGGCCTGCTCTGATAGGAAGGGTCTAATCTTCCTAATGTTGTATAATGCAAATCTGCTGGACCGGGTTGTTGCAGTAATGTGGTCAGTGAATTTTAGCTGATCATCAATCCCAACTCCTTAGCACCTTAGCACTTTCAGTAGGCCTCACCTACTGACCACCCTCACCCTACGGCGAGGGTGGTCTTTAACGAGCCGAAGAGAGCGCACGTCACACCTCTCTTCGTCAGTCTCCACTGGTTGCCAATAGCCGCGCGTATCAAATTCAAGACACTGGTACTCGCCTTCAAAGCAACCACTGGCTCTGCACCAATATACCTAAACTCGCTAGTTCAGACTTACACACCCTCCAGGAGCTTACGTTCTGCCAGTGAACGACGCCTTGTGGTGCCATACCAAAGAGGCATGAAATCGTTCTCACTGACCTTTTCCTGGACCGCCCCCACCTGGTGGAATGACCTGCCTATCTCAATTTGAGCAGCCGAGTCTGTAGCCATTTTCAAAAAACAGCTAAAGACACATCTCTTCCAGCAGCACCTGACCAATTAAGAATAGCACTTAACATTCTATTCATTTTTTGTCTGTCTAATAAAAAAAAAAAAAAAAGTTCTGTCCTGTGTTTTCTATGCTAGATTAACTGAGACTTGTTACAGCACTTGCATACTGTTGCCCTTGACTGTTCTAGTTGCTTCTATTGCTCTCATTTGTAAGTCGCTTTGGATAAAAGCGTCTGCTAAATGACTAAATGTAAATTTATTCTAAGTATGCGTGTCTTGTAGTTGTGTTTACTCTTTTGATTAAGTAACCTATTAAAGGAGTCATGAACTGGCTTTTTTATACTGTTGTCTGAGGTCAACTTATGACGTTGGCATAGTTTTTACATTCAAAAGCATCATAATGAATAAGTAATAGGTTATTTTATTCCCTGGTTTTGTGCCTAGCTCCTGAAACGTTTTTATGGGCGTGCCGCACAGAAGACTTGGAAGTAAACGCCCACTGCTATGATTGGATAACAGTTTTGCATATTATAATGAGTTTCGACTCCCCCCTCAGTACACGTGGGGAATTGTTTTGAAAACTTAAATGTGGAAAAATGGCAATCGGACTGATTCGCCCGTACATGTTCGACCCAGAGTCTGGTCCCGAAACGCAGGACAATGAACCAACAACACCTGAAATACAAAGGATACTCCAGCCTGTGACAGCGTGGTAAGTTATCGTTAAATATGTTTAGTTAGACATGTACACATAATCAGTATATCAAACGATCTGTAACAATGCAATACTATCACATAACATTTTTTATAAAAATGCTCACATAAGTCTGTTGCACCATTCCTGTCTGATCCAATATAGAAGGCACAGCATTGTTTTTAAACCTCATTCTGTCTGCAAATCCAGTCTCGTTTACAAAAGAGTCCGCAGTGACATGATGCAAACAAACGCACAACGTCCTACCTGCGTGAGCTGGAACTTCATTAAAAATAAAGTTCAACCATGGATTCCTAATATTGGAATCCGAAGGAAGCTTATGAAGCGACTGTGTTCTTCCACAACTAGGCACTGCACAATATTTTGTAATCTTCAACAGCATGTTTATTGCTTGGTAGCTCGATCCAGTTTAGCAGCACATAGGCCCATGTTATTTATATTACATGTCATGCGCGAGTCGGTGGGCGGGGTTACAAAATTTGACGTTCGTCTTCTTCTGCGGCTTTTCACTGCTCTGACATCACAGGGAAGCACATTCGCAGATTGATTGTTTGCGGAGCCAGCTGTCAATAAAAGCTTTTCTTTGACTAACAAGTTTTCAGCTCTGAAACTTACAGGATATTCTTATATTATGATGACCTTTTATACTTTTATAAGTCTTACATCATTTAAAATATTAATTTATAATGAAAACAGATATGTTGCTAATTCTGAGTATGTGAATTTTTGTGTTTAGGCTAGACCACTGACAGTGTACATAGGAATTTACTTTACTACTTCGCTTTTCCCCCACATTGACTGAATTTTCCAGCTATCGATGTTTTCACTGTTATACGGTAGGGGGAGCTATTACACATATTCTAATACAGAATCTCTAGATCAAAACACAGGTGAAGAAGAAGCTGAAACAAGTGATAGAAGATTGCTAACGCAAATGTAAAATAATGCGATCATCAAACATTAAACAGCATATAAATCAAAACTGCATAATGTTACTATGAAATGTCGAACCCATGAAGAGGAAACGACTGTGAAGCTTTGAGGGTGTTGATGGACTCGATCTACTCCAAAACTGTGTTTTGATCATTGCTCTGAATCCCATCCGTATGTAATCTTTGACAAAAATGCAATTTTCTCAGCATCTTGTTTAAAATGTTGCTTTAAAAAATAGAAAGAAACTTACCCACATTCAATGTTGACAAAAAAGGATACATGAAACTAGAATAACATGTTAATAAAATGGAAAGAGTTAAAGTCCAGTTAAAGGTATATGTCAAGTATAAAAAGTGAATACCTAAATGTGAACATAGTAGCATACTGAAAGTGCAAAAATAATATATAAATAGTAAACTATAAGTTTGATGTTATGTTCACTTAAAGAAAACGTACAAGTATACTTGCAGTACAACACTACTAAACTAGTAGACAAAAAGTCTACTAAAGTCTACTAAACAAAGTGTACAATCGGACAGATGCAGTACTAAACTGTGTACTCAAAGTTTACTACAGTTACACTTAAAGTAGCCTATACTTAAAAGTGTACTTTTATACACAAAAAAGTGGGAAAATTCAGTCCCAAGTTTTATTAAAACATTACTCTTACAACTATACTTCTGATGATAGATTGGTATACTTACTACACTGTAAAAAAGTTGGAAAATTTAATTTCTGTGAATTGATACAATTTTATTCACAGAAATTCATTTTGGCCAACTAAAAAATTTAGATGTGACCAGTCACTAGAAAATGTTCTACAGTGTACATAAAGTATACTTTAAAATATACTTGAACTTTAAGTATACTTAATATGTCAGAGTCAATAAAGAATGGATCCAAAAGCAGAGGTTGACAGGATAACAACAGTCTCTAATGAGAATATAAACAAGGCAGTCTGTCGTTAAGGCACACAGAACTGGTAAAACAAACTGAGAAGGCAGCTGAGATGATCCTGTCTCGAAGAGGAGAGAGATCGGGACACCAGTAGAGGTGGAGGCAGTTCTTGAGAATAAAACACAGTCAGGAACAGAGGACCGCGAAGGTACTCTTGCAGCAAATGCAGAACTCAGACTAAACTTAGGCGCAAGGCTGTATCAGACAAACAAAACCAGGTGAGCACTTCCAAAGCAAATCAGACATGAAGAAAGCAACAGTCGTAACGCATGACATGAGACAATGATCCAACAAGAGGCAGTAAGAACAAACACTAGATAAAGGGTAAGCACTCAAACAAAAGTGGGAACAGGTGTCATCACAAGGCAGCGAGGCGCTGATTGCGATGACTAACAGGTGCAGGTAGACAGAGAGAAGATGAGCCTAACGAGCGAGTGAGAAAGTGTTTGTGTGTGTGTGTGTGTGTGTGTGTGTGTGTGTGTGTGTGTGTGTGTGTGTGTGTGTGTGTGTGTGTGTGTGTGTGTGTGTGTGTGTCTGAAACAATCAGGAAGGAGAGTGAGTGAAGAAAAGGATAGTGAGAAGCAAAGAG
The DNA here is from genome assembly GCA_023566225.1 of Romanogobio albipinnatus. NCBI lineage: Eukaryota > Metazoa > Chordata > Actinopteri > Cypriniformes > Gobionidae > Romanogobio > Romanogobio albipinnatus. The sequence continues at coordinate 28,623,021 of CM042262.1, read as the reverse complement.
AAAGAACCTGACACATGACAAATAAAAGGAACTTGAAGTATACTTATTTTTCGTAAGGGAGGGAGGGTTCAGATAGTTTGCCAGGGCATTGCTATTTGGTTTCTATATAGGGTGTTTTATGTCAGATTTACACATCTAACAGTATTGTAGCAATAATTTTTCACAGTATAAATACATTAACATCTATAGCTGCCTTCATATTTTAGGCAACACAATTCCATGGAAATGTGTTACTATTTTACCTTTCCCTGAATTGGTGGCTAATTCGTACAAGCTCATTAGTTTGTCTGCAAGTCTGCTTACAGAGGGTAGACCTTCATGCTTACTTTTTTCTAAAAATCTTACGTTTTTGTGGGAATCGCATTATACAAATTTATACAAAATCGCAACTTCGTAAAATACTTTTTTCTCATGAGATAAGGTTGGTTTTAGGAAGGGGGTCCCTCAGATGGATCCTCATATATGGGGGTCCGTGGCATAAAAAAAAGAATGACACACTTGACTAATGATAATATGAGTGTTAAATCTCAACCCATAACCTACGCATTATGAATGCAAGCTGAAGGTCTTCAAAAGTTAATGTGTCAGAATTTGGTAGAGAGATGGGTCTCATTCAGCTCTAACAATAGTGTCCACAACATCAAAATGTTCTTTTTCCCTTCTCCAACACTTGGGGATTGGAAACAGTGGAAACCTCTTGAAGAATCTGTGGTATTGTTGCCTGTTTCTTTGCTTTTAATTAAGGTTAAATGAAAAAAAATGGCAAGGATGTCTGCTACACTGCCTGCCCTAAATAATCTCTCAGCAAATTTAATTTGCCTTTCTCAAGCATGTACTACTATTAATGAGTTTTTGCTGAGCAAAATTTCAATTGAGTGTAGAGGAGATATTCACCCGCATTCAAAGCAATTTCCAGTAATGTCCTACAGACATTGTTAAATTAAATAAAGTCAAAAAGCATCACTTCCTGTTACTCTTGCAAGGCTGCATGTAAGACCCATTGAGAGCATTTCTGCTTTTTTGGTATGTTAGAATTCAAGTTCATTATGTGTCAGGTTAGGGCTTGCGTCAGCATGATGTGTCCTAAACATGGTTGACATTAACATATTCACATCATTACTGTAGATATCTATGTCTTATGATATGTATGTATTTTGAGCATTGTTTATGTCTTAATCATGCCAGAATGCTTTCTGAACCTGAGAGAGAACCTGAATAGACACCTACTGTTGGGTGTTGGTAAGTTTCTGGAGTGCTTCTGCACTTTAGTTCAGGAACTGTTCTCAAATGACCAAGATGGCGGCGCGAGTAGATCGCGAGGCTCAGCGTCTCTCCAGATTCTGCAATTTTGCGGTATTTTTCTTGCTCATCTCGGGTCTGTTCGTGCAGAACAGTTGTGCCTTTACATCGTACACCCGCGCTGAGCTTTTGGATATTGGTTTGCGAATTTCCGACAGTTTTATGGACAATCTTCAACTCCTTCCTGAGATCGCTAGGACGCCCGAGGCGATGCGCGTAACCCGGCCGGGCAGAAGTGCACGCAGAAGGCGGCGTGATCGTAAACAAAGGCGGGGGAAGCGTGGAGGATTGCGGGCTAAGTTAACGCGTTCTCCTCATCGGCTCTCTTTACCCAGCATTTTCCTTGCTAATGTACGATCGCTAGTGAACAAAATGGAGGAGATTCGACTCAGCATCACACACAGTAAGAAACTTTTGAACTGTAACGTCCTAATCTTCACTGAAACCTGGTTAAACAGCGGAATACCGGACACCGCTATTGAGCTAGCGGGACGCCACACACTCCGGGCAGATAGAACATTAGATGGCTCCGGGAAGACCAGAGGGGGTGGATTGTGCATTTATATTAACAAAGCTTGGTGCACAAACTCTGCTATTGTTGGGAGTCATTGTTCAGCTAACCTGGAGTTTCTCATGGTTAAATGTAGACCGTTTTATCTACCGCGGGAGTTCACTTCCACCATTATTACTGCTGCTTATATTCCACCCGATGCTGATGCCAAGCTTGCTATGAAAGAACTTCACGCAGCCATCAGTAAACAACAGACTGATCACCCTGAAGCTGCGTTTATTGTTGCAGGTGACTTTAATCACTCAAACTTAAAGTCAGTACTACCCAAGTTTCACCAGCATGTTTCTTGCCACACCAGAGGAAACAAAACCTTAGACCATGTTTACACAAACATGGCTGGAGCTTACGTTGCAACACCCCTCCCCCACCTGGGACAGTCAGACCACATCTCTTTGTTCCTCCGCCCCAAATATGCACCCCTCATCAACCGTGTGAAGCCATCAGTGAAGACAATCAAGGTGTGGCCTGCGGGGGCAGACTCCACACTCCAGGAAAGGTTTCTAAACACAGACTGGAGTATGTTTGCTTCTCAAGCCACCAGTGGCGCTCACACGGACATTGACTCCTACACCTCCTCAGTATTGGATCATATCAATACCACCATTGACAGTGTTACAACCCAGAAACAGATCACCACATACCCAAATCAGAAGCCTTGGATGAACAGGGAAGTACGACTCCTGCTGAAGTTACGCAATACTGCCTTCAGATCAGGAGATGCACAAGCCTACAGCGCATCCAGAGCAAACCTGAAGAGGGGCATCAAAAAGGCCAAGCACTGCTACAAGCTAAAGATAGAGGGACACTTTTCCAACTCTGACCCTCGACGCATGTGGCAGGGCATTCAGGCCATCAGTGATTATAAACCCACCCACTCCACCCCCACAGCCACTGATGTCAACTTCCTGAACGAGCTAAATTACTTTTATGCTCGTTTTGAAAGAGACAACAGAGAAACTGCCACCAAGCTCAAACCCTCAGCTGACCACCCACCAATCACACTCTCCTCTACAGATGTCTGCAAGGCACTGAGCCGGATCAGCGCGCACAAGGCTGCTGGACCAGACAACATCCCTGGTCGTGTTCTCAGGGCATGTGCGGAGCAGCTCGCTGGGGTTTTTACAGACATTTTCAACCTGTCTCTCGCCCAAGCAGCTGTACCATCATGCTTTAAACGCACTTCCATTGTGCCAGTGCCGAAACACTCCAGCCCGAGGTGCCCTAATGACTACCGCCCTGTAGCACTCACACCCATCATTATGAAGTGCTTTGAGCGGCTGGTCCTGGAACACCTAAAAGACTCTATACCATCCACATTGGACTCACACCAGTTTGCCTATCGCAGCAATAGGAGCACAGAGGATGCAGTTTCCATGGCACTGCACTCTGTGCTCACCCATCTGGACAGTAAAAACACCTATGCACGCATGCTGTTTGTTGACTTCAGCTCAGCATTCAACACTGTCATCCCATCCAAGTTAATTGCCAAACTTGGAGACCTGGGCATCAACACTTCAATGTGTAACTGGATTTTGGACTTCCTAACTGACAGACCACAGAATGTTCGATCAGGATCCACCTGCTCCACGTCCATCACACTCAACACTGGTGTACCACAGGGCTGTGTGCTAAGTCCGTTTCTCTACTCCCTCTTCACCTCCGACTGCAAGCCTGTGTATGAAACTAATTCCATCGTCAAGTTTGCGGACGACACTACGGTGATTGGTCTCATCAGCAACAACGATGAGACTGCCTACAGGGAGGAGATCCAGCACCTGGCCACATGGTGCACTGATAATAACCTGCTCCTCAACACCACCAAAACGAAGGAGCTCATCGTGGACTTCAGGAAGGAGTCAAGAGGCACACACGACACCATCCACATCAATGGAATGGCTGTTGAGCGTGTCTCCAGTTTCAAGTTCCTGGGGATCCACATCTCGGCGGACATGTCGTGGACGACCAACACCTCCAGCCTGGTCAAGAAGGCTCACCAGCGCCTCTTCTTCCTGAGGACACTGAGGAAGAATCAGCTCTCCTCGGCTATCCTGGTGAACTTCTACCGCTGCGCAATAGAAAGCATCCTGACCAACTGTGTGGCAGTATGGTATGGGAGCTGCTCTGTTGCGGAGCGCAAGGCACTGCAGCGGGTGGTGAAAACTGCCCAGCGCATCACAGGGACTCCACTGCCTGCCATCGAGCACATCCAGAGGAAACGCTGTCTGCATCGAGCTCGCAGCATCCTCAAGGACTCCTCTCACCCAGCCCACAGACTGTTTTCTCTCCTGCCCTCCGGCAGGCGTTTCAGGTGCCTCCGGACCAGGACCAGCAGACTAAAGAACAGTTTTTTCCCCAGAGCTGTCTCTTTACTGAACTCAAACCCCCATTGATCCACTTCCCTCATATACTGCTAACTCTCCTACCTCACATCTACATTCACTTTGTTATTTGCACTACTGACTGTTTATTACAGTAACAACTGTTTACTTATGCATTTTGCACCACCATATCTTAACTGGAATATGCTCATTTGCACTGCCGACTGTATTTACAGTAACCATGTTTACATTTGCATTTTGCACCGTACTTCTAACTGCAATATGCAACCACTTTCCACTGCACTTTTACACTTTCTTTCGGATAGCTCTGTCCATAATTTATTGCACTACCTTAATCCACTGCTATATTCCTCATATTAGCCTAACATATTATTGTATACCTCTATCTGTAAAATTCTGTTCAAAGTAATAGCCGTCTGTATATTATATTCATAGTACATATTCACCTGTACATTCTGTTTACATTCTGTTTATAGTAATAGCCATCTGTATATTTATATTTATTCACTGTATATATTCATCTGTAAATTCAGTTCTGTTTATAGTAATAACCATCTCTCTACTTATACATATTTATATATATATTCAGTACATTTTTATGCCCTGCACTTACGCAACCATTGTATATATCCTGCACTTGCTGCTATTGCACTTCTGGTTAGACCTAAACTGCATTTCGTTGCCTTGTACTTGTACTTGTGTAATGACAATAAAGTTGAATCTAATCTAATCTAATCTAATAATTCTAGAGGAAATATAACAGGCTTAGGCCCTGATCAGACAGAATGCGTTTTTCAGGTTTGAAAACGCGAGGTGCACCATTCTGCCTTTTTTTTTTTTTTTTTGGGTGACATTTTTTTTTTTATTAGAAAAGAGCAGAGCACTGTGTTTTTTTTTTTTTTTACGTTGCTGGGCAACCCCCAAATCAGCTGTGCTGTCAGTCTAATCAAGGTAACTGTCAGTCTAATTCAGGTGCTCAGAGCACTGCTACAAAAACGCAAGGTGCCTGGGCACAAAAACAGCGCGCAAAGTGCTCACAGCCAATAGAAAAGTACTTAAAAAAGGCGTCTCTCACTGCAAAAAATGCTTTCTGTCTGATCGGGGCTTTAGGGCCAGATTTACTAATAGCTTGCACCAGCAAAAACTGCAGACTTGGCAGCACTGACTACACCAGTATACAGTTAATTTTATACTTTTTATGTCATTACAATCCTTTACTTTTGGGGATAAAAAAACCCCGCAAGAATAATTTGAGTAACTCTTGAGTTCAAAAGTACTTTACATTTTTATTTGATTTCATATACTTGGTACAACAGAAGTATATTATATTATAATATATATAATGTTAGGGAAACATTAATCACCCTCAAAAGAAATTGTTATATATCTTAAAGGCTTCTGTCAGGTGCATCCTATATAGAAGCTTTTAGGGGATTCCGACAATTTTATGGACTTTCAATTAAATAAATTAAATAAATCAGCTCGTAAAACTTTATCATTAGACAAAAATTAAATAACCCGTTAAACATGAAAGTATTATGCAATCATTTATGACATGTCTCCTTATATACAATCTTTTTGGCATAAAGGGTTCTTCAAAATGAAATCAAGAACCATTCTATATAACCCCACTGAACCTTCACTGTAAAAAGTGATAAGGTGACTTAACTTAAAAAAAGTGAGGAAACCTGTTGCCTTAAAATTATTAAGTAAATTACGTAAGTTGTGTGGACTTCTTTTAATTACTTATGATACTTTTGTCAGGGTTCTGTCACTTCGGTCTAGTTTACTCTTGGTTTGTGACAGAGCCCTGACACTCCTGTATTGTTTGTCTTGTGTGAGCGCGCAGCTTTGAGCATGCTCGAGCTGCGTGCTCTTCTGTCCTTGTGTTTGTGTGCGGGGCGTGGTGTTCGGATCCCAGCACTTCGGTCTAGTTTGGGTTTCAGTTTTGTGTTGGGATTCGGACATTCATGCTCCGCGTGTTTGTTTTTTGTCGAGCGCACGGAATGAGCATTCGCTCGTTCTCGTGCGCTCTGTCTTGTTGTGTGAGCATGCGCTCTTCTGTCCGTGTGTGTTTGTGTAGCACGCGGTTCGTGTTTACATCGGCCGCGTGCTTTCATGTTATGTTTTGTGTTGTGTAGCACGTGACTGGTGTTTTTCACTGGCTGCGTGCTTTCATGTTGTCATGTTTTGTGTGAACATGCAGCTGATGAGTTCTCATTAGCTGCATGTTCATGTCACGTTTGGTGTGAGCACATGTATCTTGTCAAGTGTTTCTTTGTGCCATGTGCTCATGTCTATTGTCTAACCCCGCCCACCTTGTTTCCTGATTATTGGTTCATCTGCCCCACCTGTCCTCCCTCGTTACCCTCTTTTGTTTGTTCCCTATTTAATCTCCTTGTGTTTTCAGTCCAGTGCGGAATCATCTTCGTCTTATCAACCTCATGCTCCCAGTCAAGGCATTTCTGGTTTTCCCCCTTGGGGTAGTTTGTTTTTTGTCTTGTTTTATTTTATTATCTACATTAAACAGCCCATTTTTCTGCATCCTTGAGTCCTCGCTTCATCCCTTCGCAAACCCTGACAACTTTATTACTTAATTTAGTATAATTATAATTTTAAGGCAATGGGTTTCCTCACTTTTTTAACCCTCCTGTTACCTTCAAGTCTAGTAACATTTGTTACCCACTGGGGTCAATTTGACCCCAGCAATTTAAACAAACATTTATTTTTTTTTGCAAAGGTTTATGTCTCAGGTCATTTATGTCTGACAGCATATCTGGTGGGCCCTGGAACCCGGTGGGCTACCCTGTCATTCGCGTGAGGTGGCAGAACCATAATGAACATAAGTGACTACTAGTGGTTCTCGCAATACTACAGGTATGGTTTGGTTAGGTTAGATTAGAGCCCTAAATCAGAGGGAAGTTGTTTGAATGTTACATTGAATATATAAAATGATAGCATGTTATAGTGACCTCAATAAAACAACCTAAACAAATGGGTGTAAAATTTTGATATTTCTTATGTTTTATACACCTAAAAGAGCCTGGGGTCAAATTGACCCCAAAGAACACAGATGCTACAAAATGTGTACAGGACATTGGAACAATATCATCATGTTAATTTTATGTTTACAGAGTTGTCCCCATTAAATTAGGAAAAGTCATTCAATCTAAAGCAAAAATAAATGATGTCAATCATGTTTTTACAGACGTTAAACATTGAATGGGGTCAAATTGACCCCAAAGATAATAGGAGGGTTAAGTTGTCAACTGATCACTTTTTTATAGTGTCTTTTTATAAGAGTGTATATCAGTATCAAATCAGTTATTGGCCAATTTTAGATGTATTATTATTTAATTTATTGTTAATTGTTCAATATTGCTTATTCAGTTGTTCATGCATTTAGATTTGCCATCATCTAATATGTTTTTTAAGTGTTTTATTTTTAATCTATGTAGATAAAATAGTTAATAGGACATATGTTGTTTTGCATGCAACTTTAATGTCATTATTTGGTTCCTTTCTTTTTGTAAACTTGCGTGCACAGCTTTTACATGTACATTTAATAATTAGGTAGATGCTTTTATCCAAAGCGACTTACAAATGAGGAGAGCAAAAGAAGCAATAGGTCAACAATATGCAAGTACTGTGACTAGTCCCTGTTAATATAGCACAGTTTAAATAGATATATAGAATAGCAAGTGTTTGTATTAATGGGTCATGTGTTGACAAAAAAAGATACGTCTTCAGCCGTTTCTTGAAAATGACTAAGGACTCCGCAGCTCAGGTTGAGTTAGGCAGGACATTCAGCCAGCTTGGAACAGTCAAGGTAAGTTTATGTCTGACTATGAAGCGTATTGGTCTGCTGAGTTTATACACGTATAAAATGAACAGATTCTGTTGTAGAGGGGCTTCCTCTGCTCTGTGCCAGGGCTTTATGCCAATGATCTAAAATCCAGCACACATAAGCATATCTAAAGGAAACCCCTCTTTTGAAGAGCGACTGAAAAGTGCTGTGATTCAAGGGTGAAAACATCTTAAGAAAGTATGACTCACTCTACTGCTAATGAATGTACTGCTGATCTGCTTTAAAAAAGTGTTGTGGTAAGAGCTATTTATGCTAAACAGTATAAATATTAATAGTCAACACAGCATGAAAAATTAAGTAATTTTTTGCTTACAACTTACGTCCTCCTTTATACATACTAAAGCATCTCAATTTCTGTTCATCACAATGGCGACTCTTTGGTTGTGCGGTGCTAACCATGACCTCATGCTGCTCAAGGCTTAGCACAAACCTGCGTGGCATATTTACCTCCGTAATGAGCATTTCATGGCCTTCCCTCTTGTAATAGAATATTCCTGTCTGGTGAATTTATAATGGAGTTTGCATTCTCTGGTTCTTATTAAACTCTGTCGCCAGGATGGGCTAGTACAAACGACCCTTCTATTAGCCTTCCTGCACCCGGCGCGGTCATTAGAAGAACATTAGGAAATTAGAGGAGAATTGCATTATGGGTGCAGCAGATGGAGTGGCTGCAGTACAGGACAAACGTGATTGGCTCTTCCAGTTGCAAAAACAGTTTGGTCATTCTAGTGCTGTTTTTGGTTTGGAAAATGTTTTTAAAAGTAAATATGGTCACATATAGTAGTAAATTTAGTAAAGTTAATAGTCCAATTCTCAGAGGTGATGAATTGAGAAATCAACTTTCCTTTGAGCCTTTGGTATATAAAAGTTCATCGTGATATAAGAATATCCGGTAAATTTCAGAGCTGAAAACATCCTTTTTTAGTCAAAGAAAAGCTTTTATAGACACCAGGCCCAGAAAACGAGAGATCTCAGAATATGTCGACCACTGACGTATTAGGATGCAGAAGCACCGCCTCAAGCCCGCCCACCGACTCGTGGAGCTAAACGATGCGGAATCGATTGTAAACAAGATAAGAGATGTGTTAGTATTGCATTGTTACAGATCGTTTGATATCAATTGATTACATACCTTTACACGCTGTCACAGGCTGGAGAAGGTGTGATTGGTTCATTCGTGATCAGATTCGGACTTGTAAGGCTAGCTCGCAAAGCCCAAAGTCCCGGGGCTATGTGCTTTTCAGACGGGCTATCACCGGCCTGCCGCGCGCGCACGGTTCGCAGTTATATTCACTGATGATCGAAATGATACAGAAATAACATTCCAATCAATCGCGGGTGGATAAGAGATGAATCATTATGTTTGTTTGATAAAGACATTTTGCGAGCCCTGGCTGTGGGATGGGTGATTAATTCTGGTTGCTGTGGGATGGGTGATTCATTCCGATTGCTGTTTGCCACACACTGTCACTGACAGGGGAGCTGAAGCTCATTAACTATGCAAATCTTATCCAATCCTAGCCATGGGCATTTACTTCCAAGTCTTTAGTGCGGCACGCCCATCAAAACCGACCGTTTTTCAGAGAGCCTCAAAACCAAGGCAGAAAGTAGCCTATTACTTATTCATTATGATGTTTTTGAATGTAAAAAACACGCAAACATCTTAAGTTGACCACAGACAACAGTATAAAAAAATTTAAAAGCCAGTTCATGACACCTTTAACTAACTACTGACTATGATCTAATTACTTCTTAAATGGATAGTTCACCAAAAATTTAATTCTGTCATTCTATCAATCATTTACTCACCCTCAAGTTGTTCCAAACCCGTATGAATTGTTTCTTCTGCTCACAAAAGAAGATATTTTGAATAATGTCGGAAACCAAACAGTTGATGGACCCCATTGACTTCTATAGTCATTTTTTCCTACTGGAAGTCAAGGGGGCCCTTGTACCATTTTTCCTGCGTCTAACACATCAACTTTAAAGACAAAATATTCACTTGCTGCCTAATATATCCCACCCACTAACAGGTGTTGTGATGAAGAGATAATCAGTGTTATTCATGTTGATTGGTGTATATATATATATATATATATATTAGTGGTGGGCATAGATTATTTTTTTTTAATCTAGATTAATCTCACTGTAATCTTGGAATTAATCTAGATTAAAATGGCTCATTTGAATTCTGCCAAAGGCATTCAGAATATGTGTGCACGTAAGTGATCGTTTGTCTTTTTGTAGTTTGAATAATAAATAACTTCTGCCCTTTAAGACCTGACCCACGCATGGATCCCAAACACTGTTTCTGTGAGTTGGTTACGACTGTGTTTACGTTAAAACCCTTGAAACTCACCAAAATGGGCATTGAGACATTTTTGAGTGTATTTGACCATTAATAAGATGGAAAAAGGAGCTCATTTTTGCACTTGTATGTCAGAGGTGGCTTTATTACGGTATGTGTGTGTGCGCTTCAGATGCGAGCGTGAAATCTGCGGGAATTAGTAGAATTAACGTTATGTGCAACCCCGCGCGAAATTCAGACCGGTCACACCAATACTAACACGCTGTCATGAGGAAAAATCCAGAAGAACGTGCGTTCGCCATGTTCAGAGGATTAAACGGACTGAATGAGAGGAGGCGGGTGCGTGTCACTCGCTGTCGGTCGGAGAGGAGAGCGCAGCTGGTATCGATACTGTAGAAAATGAGTATCGTATTGTTTCAGATATTTCAGTATCGATACATATCGAAATATGGATATTTTTGACAACACCAGTAGGCATAAACACAAGTTCGAAGACTCGTTCTCTCGCCCCTACAGTGCAATTCGGCTAGGTATACATCCGTGCTAAAATATCAAGGTGAAAGTCATCATAGCTTGCGTAGTATAGACACAGCTCCCAACCCAACTTTGAGAATAGATTAACGGCGATATTTTTTTTAGCGCCCGATAAGAGTCTCACGTTAACACCGATAACGGCCCACCACTAATAGATATATATGTATGTATACACTCACCTTAAGGATTATTAGGAACACCTGTTAGATTTCTCATTAATGCAATTACCTAATCAACCAATCACATGGCGGTTGTTTCAATGCATTTAGGGGTGTGGTCCTGGTCAAGACAATCTCCTGAACTCCAAACTGAATGTCAGAATGGGAAAGAAAGGTGATTTAAGCTATTTTGACCGTGGCATGGTTGTTGGTGCCAGACGGGCCGGTCTGAGTATTTCACAATCTGCTCAGTTACTGGGATTTCCATGTACAACCATTTCTAGGGTTTACAAAGAATGGTGTGAAAAGGGAAAAACATCCAGTATGCGGCAGTCCTGTGGGCGAAAATGCCTTGTTGATGCTAGAGGTCAGAGGAGAATGGGCCGACTGATTCAAGCCGATAGAAGAGCAACTTTGACTGAAATAACCACTCGTTACAACCGAGGTATGCAGCAAAGCATTTGTGAAGCCACAACACGCACAACCTTGAAGCGGATGGGCTACAACAGCAGAAGACCCCACCGGGTACCACTCATCTCCACTACAAATAGGAAAAAGAAGCTAAAATTTGCACAAGCTCACCAAAATTGGACAGTTGAAAACTGGAAAAATGTTGCCTGGTCTGATGAGTCTCGATTTCTGTTGAGACATTCAGATGGTAGAGTCAGAATTTGGGAACATGGATCCATCATGACTTGTTACCACTGTGCAGGCTGGTAGTGGTGGTATAATGGTGTGGGGGATGTTTTCTTGGTACACTTTAGGCCCACTTTAGGCCAATTGGGCATCGTTTAAATGCCACGGCCTACCTGAGCATTGTTTCTGACCATGTCCATCCCTTTATGACCACCATGTACCCATCCTCTGATGGTTACTTCCAGCAGGATAATGCACCATGTCTCAAAGCTCGAATCATTTCAAATTGGTTTCTTGAACATGACAATGAGTTCACTGTACTAAAATGGCCCCCACAGTCACCAGATCTCAACCCAATAGAGCATCTTTGGGATGTGGTGGAACGGGAGCTTCGTGCCCTGGATGTGCATCCCACAAATCTCCATCAACTGCAAGATGCTATCCTATCAATATGGGCCAACATTTCTAAAGAATGCTTTCAGCACCTTGTTGAATCAATGCCACGTAGAATTGAGGCAGTTCTGAAGGCGAAAGGGGGTCAAATACAGTATTAGTATGGTGTTCCTAATAATACTTTAGGTGAGTGTATATATATATATATATATATATATATATATATATATATATATATATATATATATTATATATATATATATAGAGATAGAGAGAGAGAGAGAGATTTATAATAATATGCTTTATTCATATATTTTGTTTAGTTATTTTAGTTTTTATATTTAGCTGAAGAGCTATCTTAAGCTAAATAATTATATAAATATTAATCATAATGTGATTGATTAAAACAAGTGATTTATTGACACTTTTTTAATAGAAAAAAATAAAAACAATTTGTTGCACTCTTGAAAGACACAAATGTCGATGTTTAGTAGAAAGGCCCATTTGTGTGATGATAGTAAATGCCACCATTAGCTTATCATTTAAACATGCCAAAGATAGGTAATTTGAATGAGTATGGAAGAGTTTTAAAGGTTAAGACTGAAATGTAATGGTTCAAAAAAGTTCATTTCAGTCTGCAACTGCATTTGCGTGTCCTTGTGTCGCAGTGACCACTTTATTCCAGATAAATTTGACGAAAACCTTCAAGAAAATAATTTGAGTTACAAGGTTTGACCTGTTGAATTTGTGTTATGCTGAGGAACCTTGCACTCAAAGTTTGAAAAAGTTTTCTCCCTGCACTCGTTCGCATGCCAGTTGCCTCTCGCTACAAGCAAAATCACTGTACTATGATCAAAATGAATGTCTCAGACCTTGTACCCTTAAATGAGTTATGCTTCCGAGAGCATTACGTAAGGAAAATGGATCGTGTCTTTAGGACATACACTGTCTGTACACTTCTCAATCTTCTGCTATAGTCTTCATCGGCTCACGCTGTGTGCCCTGGGCAATGAGCCTTGAAGATATCCATGCGATACCGCCAGGCCGTTAGCGTGATTGAGCAAAGGTGCTCGCCTTTATCCATGCGACGTTATTTATACGTTTTAATGATACCCTCTCTGTGCGACCCATCTCCTCCCAAGGCTGCTAGTGAGAAATTCATATTTTAAACACTTGCCCAATGCAGATAACTCCCATCAGTCATTTCTGGACATGTTTAGTGTGGGTTGTGAGGACAGGGGGTCTCGGATAGTGAAGAACCGGTCCTGTCTTCCTCCAACTGCGCGAGAGGACATTTTATTAAATAACTTTAAATATTAATGCATTCCTCTGGCTATGTATGCTCACTGTTCCGAAATCATCCACCCTTCCCCGAATTCACTTGCGTGTGTGTGTTTCTTTTATGCGTGTTCTTCAAAAATGAATGAATATGTATATGTTTTCTTTTCTCTTTCCCCTCACACCCGCTGTTGCCCAAGCTCCGTGCCAGCAGGCAACGACCGTGTTGCGTTTCATCCTGGTTTTACGCCAGCGTGGCAGGTTTGTCAATACAGATTGTCAGTGTCTCTGTCAGCCAGAAAGGGTCATCCGTGCTTGTGTCAGAAATCGGCGCTGTAGCCTCAGGATATGGAGGTCTTTAGAGTCAACAGTCTGACACAAGAACACAAAGCTCTGAGTTTCCTGGCCATCGGCTGTGAGTCGCAGCCAAGGTTTCATTAACTATACATTACAGCTGAATATTTCACACGTTTATCCTCCTCTGTGCCTCCTCCTTTGTGTATTAAGGTGCTTATAGGCTCATTACAGTTACAGATTAACCCTTAAATGCATGAATGTTTCGCCAATCATTATTACATATTCGGGTCTTTAGCGACCCGGATCTATATCTAACACCGATGGATTTCTACCTGTCGCGATAATTTAAATCTCTCCTGATATTAGAGTAACAATTACAGAAGAATAAAATAAAGCTTATTTCATTACCTTTTGGAGCTTGGAAGGGTTCAGTTTGAGCAGATGTTTTATACCATCATCACTGAACTCGTCAGAGCTTATTTCCCAGTACATTCAGCATCTGCCATCTCAAACATATTCTTCAAAATCAATATTTTATATATTTTAACACCTTCTTCACCAGATCCACCATCAAGTGATAGTGACACTAATATTTGATTGTGTTCAGCACTTGCTTTGCAGTAAATCACTGAGCCATTTCAAGTTTGCTGATGGTACTTCCTATTCTATTGTTTTCTGCCTGCTGTAACTATGAGTAAAACGTCACTTCATCATTGTGTATCAGACATTGCAACCTTGTGGAATAAAGGTGAATTGCACTTATTCAGTCATTTTATTCACACTTATTCAGAACATTCACTATGTAATAATAATAATAATTTGTTATATATATATATAGCGCTTTTCTAGACACTCAAAGCGCTTTGCATGGAAGGGGGGAATCTCCTCAACCACCACCAATGTGCAGCATCCACCTGGATGATGCGACGGCAACTATATTGCGTCAGAACACCCACCACACACCAGCTTATGGTGGAGAGGAGACCGAGTGATGAAGCCAATCATATATGGGGATGATTAGGAGGCCATGATGGACAGGGGCCAATGGGAAAATTATGGCCAAATTATGTGTTAATTTCCTTTTTTAAGTAACTAGTAAAGTAATGCATTACTTGTAATTTGACAATACAATATCTGAGTTACTTTTTTCAAATAAGTAATACAAGTTACTTTGTTTCCCCACTTATTGACTGACAGCTCTTCTTTCCTCATGTGGAGAGAAATCAGGAGTAAGTGCAGAGGTGTTGTGTGCGCTGTTCTGGACTAAATGTGAGCATTTACTCATCTCACTTGCACAAAAACAGATTCAGTATTCCTCAAAATGAAATGCAAACTAGGAATATTACGCAAACCTGCAATAATTAAATATGTACTTTATGTATTTATTCTCACTTTATTAACCAATGTCTTATGTTGACCTTTAATGATCCAATTCAACCATTTTCTTTCTTTCTTTTACTGCTGAAGAAAGAGATTAACTTTCTTCTTCTGCAATCCAGAATGGCAGCACAGCTGACAGGTTTGTTTGAGCTGCGCCCTCTACTGTACAGGAGTGCATTTGCATTTCCTACAGCCTGAGGTTTATTCATTTCACTTTTGGCAAAATGTACATTTGCAAAAAAAAAAAAAAAAAAAAAAAATTGTAATTAAAAACAAACAAACAAACAAGCAAGCCCAGCCCAGCCCAGGGGTCCGTTCTTCGTACCTCGCTTAATACATCTGAGATGATTTGACAGATCCCAGATCTTTTAATCGTGATAACTGATGTCTGGCTAATTTGGTTCTTCAAACGAATTTGCGGATTGGATTTAAATATCTGGATTAAATGATCTAAGATCACTGCGTGTTCTTGTTTTCCCTGAAGAGGGCAGATGCAGCGATACTCGAAACCATGATCAGCAATGCAGCGATTGGCTGGCGTCAAGACAGCAACGTAATGACATCATATAATTAAAAAAGCCACCTGGCAAAAAACTTGAGACCTGGCAAATTACACAAAAAAAACCCACGAATATCTGGAACTTTATAAGGAAACAGCTAAACGACCAAACCAACATAAAAGTTATAATAGATCAATGATAAATGTTTTTTTTTACATGATTACCAATTATTTATCACGATTGTATACAGTATTTGTACACCCTTTACATTTTTATTTCAATGTTGTAATTCAATTTTTAATTCAATTTGAAGCAGATTTGTAACGTGACAGTATTAAAGTTTCTTAAGGGTCAAGATCAAATTCTCTGCATCAAGCCATCCCATAATATCCGTCATCACTTAAATTAATGAACGGCTCAGATTAACTGTACAACATGTGTGCAAACTTACAATAAAATTATAAAGTAATTATTCCATCACAAATAAATCGCTCAATCAAGTGGCTGTGTCTATAGTATTATACACAACATTATAATATTATATACATTCTCATATACATATACAATTAAAAATTTGTATATTATTATTATTTAAAATGATTATTATTGCCCCTGGTTCAGTAATGAACTCTTGTAATAAAGTAGCAGTGGCTGGGACAGATTTTAAGTATCACCTCAAGATGCAATCTAATCCTGTTTACATGAAATAAGCCGCTCGCGATCAGGTTTAAGCTTACGGACCTGTTGCTATGACAGCAAGTCCAGGATGAGCGTCGAAGAACCAAACAATCCAAGATCATGCCAAATCGTCAACAATCAAATCCAGCTAACTGAGTTAGCGAGGTACGAAGAACAGGCCCCCGGTGAGAAATAGTAACACAAAAGTAATGTAACGCATTACTTTCCATAACAAGTAGCTAAGTAATGCAATTAGTTACTTTTTAGGGAGTAACACTTTTAAAAGTAACATAGATAGATAGATAGATAGATAGATAGATAGATAGATAGATAGATAGATAGATAGATAGATAGATAGATAGGATGGGTGGCACGGTACATGTAAAAAAACCGAACCGTTCGGTTCGCTTGTGTCGGTTCGGAGTGTGTGCGTCGCACGGTTCGCACATGCGCAATGTATCCTCGTGCCCGTATGTTACCTCAGACAGTGGGTGTCCTTTTCGCACAAAATAAGAGGTGTGTGTGGACATACAGTAAAGTAAAAGTGGAGTGCTGCAGGTCACGTCACATGTAGCAATGAAAGTGGGAGAGATAAGGAAGGCTGCCCGGAGTTGGAGGATGCGCTAGCATCGTATAGCAGGGCAGATGCAGTGCGGAGAGCGTGAGTCGCGTGTGCCCGCTGCGCATAAACACACTGGCAGTGTTTGTCTCGCGAGTCGCGCAGCTGAACCTGTATAGCAAATACAGGCAAATATAGTCCATTCTGTCACATTTTCCGGTGTTCTCCTCCAACCCCTGTTTGTCTCGTGCTTTGATTTATGATTAGCATTATCTATATTTCTACATTATCTACATTATCTATATTTGCAAATGCGACCTTGTTCCCCTCTGACTAATACACACATGCATATGCTGTATATAAGTAGTTCACATGATAAATGTAACATTTAAAAGTTAAGATGCTTCTAGTTCTAATAATTTAAACATGCCTTTGAAGTTTGGGCAAAAACTTCTGGCAGTGTTGTGTTTTCGTGTATTTTATTTTAATTTTTTCACAGCGCTGGATGTCATATGGTGATTGTGAAACACACGGGACACTTCATGGAGAAATTTGTTAATCAGGTCAGCTGAATTAAAGCCACAGTGCATTGTTCTGATCAAAATTGATATGATTAACATGAAAAATGTTACGCCAATGTGTCGGACTCGGTAGACAGCCAGTTAGGAAACAACTTGATATAACAATTTTTAATACTGTATCCTAATTGTGGAAGATTAAGCTATATATCATATGCTGAAGTAAATTTCTGGAGTGTTAACGATAAAAAAAAACAAGAACCGTAGAGAACCGAAAACCGTGACCCTAAAACCGTGATACGAACCGAACCGTGGGTTTTGTGAACCGTGCCACCCCTGATAGATAGATAGATAGATAGATAGATAGATAGATAGATAGATAGATAGATAGATAGATAGATAGATAGATAGATAGATAGATAGATAGATAGATAGATAGATAGATAGATAGATAGATAGATAGATAGATAGATAGATAGATAGATAGATAGTGCAAATGATAAATAGGTCAAAAAGTAGCCTACTCAAATAAAAAAAATTGTTCTTGTGAGCCAAGTAAGAGTTTCCACGGGGAACAAAAAAACATCATGCCATTCCTGGATTCAAACCCTCTCTGAGATTTAATTAGCTATGCTATGCTAATCACAGTCGTGTGGCCACTGAAAAATACATTAAACACACACCTGCTATGACAACACCCAGACAGCGCAAACAAAGAGAGAATGTGAAAAAGAGTCTTTATAGAGTGCCGACATGCCAACCAGGGGAATTTATACAATGTACTACAGTTACTGTGCTTATTGAAAAACATTAACATCCACATATTTTCAAAAGCATGTTTGTGTGAAACAGAGGATCTTATAAACTAACTTACTGGCTTGATTGGAAAGAAATATAGCTTATATTAGATATTGTACAATTGCATTGTTCTGAAACTATTTTATTTAGTTTCCTGCTGAATGTGTTTTCAGGACAGACATTGTCCTACAGACAGTATATACCTGACCAGATATGTGTTTGGTAATTCTTTTTATATTTTAGAAGAAACATACTTTCTTCTTTGGAACACAAATGTTCACACTGCTCTATTCGAAAGCATCAGTTACTGTATCTGTAAACTCCAGAAAAAAAAACAAAAAAAAAAACAGCAGTTTGTTACTTGTGTAAATCTTCAAATCTGCAGATTTTTTTTTCTGATTAAAACTAATTAAAATATATAAAACTAAAATTAAATATTTTGATACATAAAAAAACATCCAAATGGCTAACTTTGCTGTTACGCACAATTGAAAACAGTATCATAATTAAAGACAATGTAAAAAATGCGCACACACGGCCATGGCATGTCATTGAATTCCATATGTCATTGTAATAGACACGAATGAAAGGACTGATAATGTTAATTACAGCAGCAAGGTGACACGCCGGCTCTTGCTGAAGACTGCAGTCGTCGCTTTAATCAGGGAGAGGTCATCAACCGAACGAGGTCAAACAGAGGAACCATACGTGAGTTCAGACCAACTCTCCATCTCCATACTAAGCGACTTGTTTTTCACTCTTTCTTTTGAATCATCTCTGGCTCTATCTATATTATAGGAATATTTTTGGAATTAATTCTGTAGTTTGTATTATACAATGAATAAAATATATTATGGAATAGAATAGTATTTTATTATTTTATTTTACAACCCCAAATCAGAAAAAGTTGGGACAGTATGGAAAACGCAAATAAAAAACAAAAGAAGTGATTTCTAAATTTACTTTGACTTGTATTTCATTGCAGACAATATGAACACAAAATATTTCATGTTTTGTCTGGTCAACTTCATGTCATTTGTAAATATGCATCCTTTCCTGTCATTCAGACCTGCAACACATTTAAAAAAAAGTTGGGAATGTAAAGCATTTACCACTTTGTAATGTTGCCATTCCTTTTCACAACACTTAAAAGACGTTTAGGGACTGAAGACACCAAGTGATGAAGTGTTTCAGGTGTAATTTTGTCCCATTCTTCCTCCAAACAAGTCTTAAGGTGGGCAACAGTACGGGGTCTTCGTTGTCGCATTTTGCTCTTCAAAATGCGCCATACATTCTCTATTGGAGACAGGTCGGGACTGCAGGCAGGCCAGTCAAGTACCCGTACCCTCTTCCTCCGCAGCCAGGACTTTGTAATGTGTGCAGAATGTGGTTTTGCATTGTCTTGTTGAAATATACATGGACGTCCCTGGAAAAGATGTCTTCTTGAAGGCAGCATATTATGCTCCAAAATCTCTATGTACTTTTCAGCATTAATGGTGCCTTCACAGAAGTGCAAGTTACCTTTGCCAAGGGCACTGACACAACCCCATACCATGACAGACCCTGGCTTTTGGACTTGTTGCTGGAAACAGTCTGGATGATCCTTTTCTTCTTTGGTCCAAAGCACACGTTTCTCCCAAAAAATACCTGAAATACTGATTCATCTGACCACAGTACACGTTTCCACTGTGTGATGGTCCATCCCAGATGCCTCCGAGCCCAGAGAAGTCGACGGCGCTTCTGGACACTGTTAACATAGGGCTTCCTTTTGGCACAGTACAGTTTTAACTGGCATTTGTGGATGTAACTACGTATTGTGGTACTTGACAAAGGTTTGCCAAAGTAGTCCTGAGCCCATGTGGTGATATGGCTTATAGATGAATGACGATTCTTGATGCAGTGCCGCCTGAGGGATCGGAGATCACGGTTGTTCAGCTTAGGCTTGCGCCCTTGTCCTTTACGCACTGAAATTCCTCCAGATTCCTTGAATCTTTTAATTATGTTATGCACTGTTGAATGTTAAATATCCAAATCTCTTCCTATCTTTCTTTGAGGAACATTTTTAAACATTTCAATAATTTTCTCACGTATTTGTTGGCAAACTGGCGATCCTCGGCTCATCTTTGCTCCTAAAGGATTAGACCTTTCTTGGATGCTGCTTTTGTACCAAATCATAATTACAATCACATGTTGACATCACCTGTTTCAAATCATTAAATCATTATTTAACCATTTTACCTTATTACTAGCCCTAAATTGCTCCTGTCCCAACTTTTTTTTAAATGTGTTGCAGGTCTGAATGACAGGATGACAAGGATGCATATTTACAAATGACATGAAGTTGACCAGACAAAACATGAAATATTTTGTGTTCATATTGTCTGCAATGAAATGCAAGTCAAAGTAAATTTAGAAATCACTTCTTTTGTTTTTTATTTGCGTTTTCCATACTGTCCCAACTTTTTCTGATTTGGGGTTGTATTTTATTTTATTTTAATTCATGTTCTACATAAAAGAAGGTCTTACCAGACTCAAACAGAATAAATTAAGTCAATAATGACAAAATGTCAATTTTTAGGAGATAATGTAATCTTTATAATGTAAGTTATAATGATTAATATATTGTTTTACTTTTTTTAAACATAATAAATTATGAATTATATAAATATAACACATTTATCTTAAATATATACATGCATGTCTGTGTATTTATATCCATAATAATTATACACAGTACACACACATATATTATGTGAACACAAACTTTTATTTTGGATGCGATTAATCATGAAAATGTAATAACTTACATTTTATTTATATTTTGTTTGTTTGTTTGCTTGTTTAAATTCATATTGCACAGAATCATTCCGTACTAGACTCGAACTGATGTAAATGATGGGAAAAATAAAACAATTTTTGATTACTTTAACAGCCATGGTGACTATGGACTTATATTCTTAAATTATTTATCCTGTATCATTATTATTATTGGTTATACTGTATATTATATAACATATACAATATCTATCATATGTAATATATTACTAGATATTTTAAGTAAAATAATATTTGACACACACACACACACACACACACACACACACACACACACACACACACACACACACACACACACACACACACACACACACACACACACACACACACACACACACACACACACACACACACACACACACACACACACACACACACACACACACACACACACACACACACACACACACACACACACACACAACCATTCATTAAAAAAGGAGGTCACATTGGAGGTCACATTGGAACAGTATTAGGCTTGTATTAGAAGTAAATGATGACAAAATAAAAAAAAATTGGGTGAGCTATTTAAAAGACACGGTGACTCTGGAGTATCGTTATATAGAAATGTCACTCTCTTTTTGTGTTCCACAGAATAAAATAACAGCATACGGGTTTGGACGCACCGTGTCTGTCTGCCTCATCATTTTCCAATTGACGTTCGTGACACTCATATCTGACTCTGCCATGCCCGCACCTCGGCTGTGAACAGCTGGCTCCGGAGGCGACACGGGTCGGGGCACTTCGATTGAATTGCATTAACTGGATTGAGGTGGGGTCGTGGCCCGCCCGGGTCTGTGTTAATTGCAATATGAGGATAAGTGATGGGCCCAAGTAAATCAAAGTGAAAGGACCCCTTCTCCCCTGTATACGTGGCTTGGTGACTTCAAATCTTCTGTGAGGGGTTTGAACAATATTGCTGTCATCTCAGCAAACTATAACCTGTCATCACATGGTTTTCCCTCTTCTAAATAAATAATGGGACTAGGATAGCAGTGGGCTACTTTCGTGGAATGCCATGAGGATCAGATGGACAAATATGATTATTCCTGCAATGGAATCGCTTTGTTTTTGGCCTTCTGACCCTTGTTATTTGAGGAAAAAAGTAGACTTGTGTGTAAAGACTAAGACCTAGAAATGAAGCAATTTAGTGAGTCATTAAAGGGACAGTTCATCAAAAAAATTTAAATGACCCCATGATTTACTCACCCTCAAGTCAAGGTGTATATAACTTTCTTCTTTCAGACGAATACAATCAGAGTTGTATTAAAAAAATACCCTGGCTCTTTCAAGCTTTATAATGGCAGAAAATGGCAGCCCAAAATTTGAAGTGCACCCATCCATTATAAAAGTAATCCACACAGCTCCAGGGGGTTAATAAAGGAATCGATGGGTTTGTGTAAGAAAAATATCCATATTTAAAACTTTATAGGGTAAAATATCTAGCTTCCACCAGACCACTTTCCGTATTCAACTTCGAATTTAGGGCTGCCATTATAATGCTTGGATTAGCCAGGACATTATTTAATATATCTCTGATTGTATTCGTCTGAAAGGAATGTCATATACACCTAGGACGGCTTGAGGGTGAGTAAATCATGGGCTAATTTACATTTTGGGTGAACTATCCCTTTAAAAAAGGTGTTTTTCACAACATACTGGCATAAATATGCAACCTGACAAAATGGTTACTAAACAGATCCGTGAATTAATCGTTTGATTCACTGGAATTAATCAAAAACCCCACAACTTCCCTTTAGAGCATTTGATTCAACAAAACTGTTAAAATGCATAGGTATAGCTGGTCAGCGTTTAGCAGTAAACTAGCATATAAGTAGCCTCAAAGCTAACACACTGAAAATGACAAAAAAAAAAAAAAGATTTCTTAGGGTTTTTTTTAATAGCTTTGTTGTAGCTACTTTTTGTGTAGCTTTGCTACTTGTAGTGTAGCTACATTGAAGTATAACTTGGCTATAGTTTAGCTATTTGCTAACTTGTGAACCTCTAGCTTCTGAAGCTACAGCTACTTAGTCGTTTTGACATTTCTCTGAAGTGCCTTTCTTCGCACAGACTCGGATTTGTTCAATTGTGCATGTGTCTATTTAATTCATTATTCATGTGGCTTTGCTATTATAGAACCCTGCTTTTTTACAGGTGCAATTGTGTATGAAAACACTCTAATGGAAGATGGATCTCTTTTGGAAATCGTGCTGTGTGTAATGTATGAATTTCCAATTTTTTCCACATTTTAAATCACATATTGAGTTGTTAGGATACTGCGAGGCACTCAGTTATCACTATGGTGAAATTCAGATGTGTACTTCATGTTGTGAAGTCTCCAATAAAGAAAAAACTGTCTGCAGATGTTGTGAATGGAGTTTTGATGCTTGTTCTGTTTGTTTACACCTGCAAAAACCACCAACGCTCACTCACAGAAGACGGTGTACTGTTTGACTGTACATCTAGTCACAGATAATGCCAATGCAATTTCGGTTGTAAGTGTCACAAGTGCTGTCCATCCCAGAAAATCACTTAATAGCCAATTTCATGCAAGAACGGCGAGGAACGAAAAACTGAGTTAATACTGAAGAAGAGAACAGGAGAGTTCGGGGGGGTGGAGAGAAACAGGTTTGGCTCTTGTCACACCTCATGGTCCTGTGATAAGGTGCAAAGTAATAACTCGGCCTCTATGAGTTTTTTAAAGCAAAATCATCTACATTCCTTCCAATTTAGTTTACAGGTGTCTGTGGCATCTTCTCTTGTGTTGCCAGACTTTTGACATATGGCATAAATCTGGTCTAGATTGCAGTTTCTTCTGGCAGAGAACCACCCTCTTATGAGAGGGTCTGACAGACATTTGAATGGATCATTCACAGTTTATTTGGGGTGGGGGTTCTGAAATTGATTATACCATCATAATAATAATATGTGGCACGCTGAAACAAATGTTTTTAATGTCTTTGTTTCCATACATTTAACATGTACAAATCATTTTTGTCCTTTTGGCGAGTCAACATGTTCTTTTTATGTTCTTTGTAGAGAAGGAATCAGAAGTGCGAGCAGAGTAGTCTGATTCTCAAACAAATGACTCTTATGAACTGGCTCTTAAAGGAATTAGAAACATAGGCTGAATCCGAAATCATCCCCTATACCCTTAAATAGGGCACTATTTGAGGGGACAGCCATTTGTAGTGGTGTCGGAAAACCATAGTGGACGTTATTGAGTGCAATCATTCTATCCCACATTGCACCGCAATAACGAGTGTACAGCCGATATTCACTCAACGGCTGTCTGAATTCGCTCACTTGATTTCATTCACTCCTTCAAGTGAACTGTATTATTGGACTACATAGGAATAGTGAATGAGGGTTTAGGGGCGATTTCGGATTCAGCCATACAGTCCAAACGTGAAGTCTGACTTTAGAACAAATTACTCTTATGGACCGTTTTTTTGTAGTTCATGGCAAACGACTCTTATGAACTTTGTAAGAGCTAGTTTGTTCTAATTAACAAACGTGACTATGTGCTGTGTCTTTGTAGTGAATCAAAAACATACAGCAGTGTAGACTGGTTTATGAATAATGACTCTTATAAACCGATTCTTTGTAGTCAATGAATAAGAAACATAGGCCTAGTATGATTCTTGAGCAAATTACTTATATGAACCAGTTCATAAGCACCGCTTTTTTTCTCATGAACAAATGTCTTTTATGAGCTATTTCTTTGTAGAACAACAACGTTACATGTAGTCAACAGAATGCTTTAAAGGGACCATAAAAATAAAGTGATACTACCAGTGTAGTATGGTTCTTGAGCAAATGACTCTTATGAACTTTGTAAGAACCAGTTTGTTCTAATGATGAACAAATGTCTCTTATGAGCTGTATCTTTGTAGTGAATCAAAAACATACAGTGTAGTCTGATTCATGAACAAATGACTCTTTTAAACCGATTCTTTGTAGTTAATGAATAAGAGTATAATATAATTCTCGAGCAAATGACTCTTATGAACCAGCTCATAAGAACCTTTTTTTTTCTCATGAACAATTGTCTTTAATGAGCTATTTCTTTGTAGTGAATCAAAAACGTATACAACGACCAGAGTAGTCTGAGCCAGTTCTGATTTGATATAGTTTAATGGATTGAGGGTTTAATAAATTGCGTATAGTTCTACAGTTTTAGTTCATATGAAATGGTTTATGACATGGGTAGCTTGTAGTGCTACTACAGGGTTATTTCACCCAAAAAATGAACATTCTGACATCATTTACAGCACAAAAGTGAAATCTGATTGTCCAACAAATTACTCTTATTGGGTGTGTTTTTTTGTGTGTGAATTTCTTGTCATAAAAAAGCAGTAAGTCTCAGAAAACAATGCAGAATATGCATCTGTTTTTATGGATATTTAAAAAAATGCTAGGCTACATACAATTGCAGTCAGCTCTTGCTGTTTTTATGTGCAGTATCAGATGGTCAGTCAATAGACTTTGAATGGTCCTTGCCACATCACAGTATAAAGCCTTTACAGACATGAAAACAGTTCAACAATTACCTCATGCTAAAAAAGCAGTTTTGCTCCTGTTTCTTGTTGATGTTTCTAATAGGCTGTGTCAATTTTTACTGAAATCATAGCATGGAGCAGTTTAAATGGTTTTACCTGGATGTTGGGGAAAACTGTTCCGTCTTTGTAGCCTTGCATCGTTGCATGGGATAAAACCCAGCTCTTCAGAGACCTGCAGATCTTTCCATTCAGCGCTAAACAGAATTAGCTTCCACGCTAAACTAGCGTCAACACCAGTGCTCAAGGCTGCCACAGCCTAAAACAACAACACAATGTGACTCCACAACACCACATACTTCTTGCATATTACCAACACAATTGTAAAAAGGACATAAGCAGTTATTGTCATTTTGATAACACCAAACTGATCAAAGCGTTTCGCCTTTAGCATGAGCGCTAGCTGCTTCAGATCTGTTGCTCTTTTATCTTTTCAGCGATTATATGAAGTCAGACAGCATTTTTCCCCCGCTCTCTTGCCCAATTTGGAATGATGCTACTGTAGAAGTTTATTTAAACTTTTTTGGGATGAATGGATAGAAGCTGTTAATGAACTCAGAAAACAAAATGATTCAGCTTTTTATGCTATCAGTATTTTATCGCCTTCAAAGAAAATGTGTTTTGATGAGTATTTTAGGATCTGAATGCTGTTTGATAAAATATTTGATGCATTTAGAAATGACCTAGACCTGAAAGCAAAGCTTTTTTAGTTTTGTATTGAAGTAAAAATGTTTAATCACATTAATTATTTTATTAACACTGAAAGGCTTTTTCGGAACAATCATAAGACAGCTACATAAATCTTTAATGAATATGACTTCAATTTAGGTGATTTATACAACAAAAAAAAGGTTATTAATTTCATTTAAGCCCGTGTTCTAGTTCAGCACCCTTTTTGGCTGTTGGTTCTGTGCATTGTGACATTTACAGGATCACAGTTAGTAAATCAGGATCAAGATATCTCCTGCCAAACCTGTTTAATTGATTTGAAGTATTTTTAGATGTTTAAAGCTAAAATAATAAAATAAATGGAGAAGGAAAAGGCTGAGAAGAACATTTCCTCCATCCAACCCAAGCTCATTGGAAAAACGTGTCTGTGGCAACATTTCTGCAATTATAATATGTTTCGCGACACTTTCAAAGTGCTCAACCTTCAGCATTTGCTGTAGCAGTTGCTGTGCACTTACAGAAACTCTCCACCTTCCCCAGCTCCACCTGTGTATATATATATATATATATTTTTTTTTTTTTTTTTTATTTTATGCAGGGCTCTGTATAGTTAAGTGTCCAGTTAGTGGTGCTAAAAACACGTTCAGGTTTATCCATAACAGATAAAGGAATCTGACCAGTGCTATACTGCATCAGAAAAGCCATACATATGCATTTTGAGTTCATAACATAGTATTACAAGTAGAGATGCCTCGATCTATCATCCAGAGACCGGAAAAGTTTCCGCATGATCAACCCGGTCCACACACTTGCCTCCTGTCACTCACTCGTCTCATTCGCTTCAGTTAAATAGTGCTTGTATTGCGCATCATTTTACTAATTCCAGCAGGTTTCTCGCTCACATCAAAAGCGTGCACACCACTGATCTATATAAGTGGAGTGCCTAGCCACCTCTCAGTCAAGCAGCTTGTGAGTCGCAAAAATGAGTGGATTACTGATGTTAAACATTAAAATACATGCAAAATCATGTCAAAATGCCCGTCTTGGCGAGTATTCAGTTAAATACAGTCAGTTTTGGAACTTAATCACTTGAGAAAGATAATGCATGTTGTGTAACAATATATTGGATCTGTGCATTTGCTCTTAAAGTTACAGTAGCCTAATAAACCTGCTGCTGCTGTCATGTTAATAAAAGAACAAAAGACAAAGACAATTACTCTCTGCTCTTGACTGAATAACTTTTGTAAATAACTTTAAGCATTAACCTTTAAAACAAAGACTATGCAGTGTTATTTTACACTTGTAGTATTTCTTACCTAAATATACTGTATACCCCCAACTGAAAGCCGTGTTTATTTCATTTAATGTTTTTTTTTTTTTTAAATTAAAATACATTTAGCATTGAAGAAAAGTAGGTTTTTGTTTGTATATGCTGTCAATTATAGTTGGAAATCAAACTTGGAATCTGCAAAAATCAGTATCGGCAGGTCACACTCACCAAAAAATCAGGAACAAGGAACTGCGTGAAAATAAGACTTAATTAATTGATAATCTGGCCCTGCATATTAATTTGTGTGGACAAATTTGTGTTTTAATGCCACTATAGTGTTCAGCTAGGAAAACGTCTCGGTTACGTATGGTAACCCTCGTTCCCTGAAGGAGGGAACGGAGACATACGTCGGACGTACCGACGAATTGGGATCACTTCTGGGAGCCCCTATCAGCTTCGAGCTATATAGAACCGGCCAATGAACAATTCACACAGGGAGAGTCAAAGCTGCTATTCCGCAAGACCCACTCAGCTGACTGTATTGGATAATGCTGGGAAAGCGTGCCTGTGAAGGCCGCTGCGGAAGCCACATCATGTCCAGAGGGAGTTAACATGTGGAAAATACACGTATGGGCTGGCCGTGGGCAGCACAACATACGGAAGTCCCAGGGGTGGCTCCGGCCAATTAGAGGAGGGGGACAACGCCTTCCTGAGACGGCAGAGGAGACTCTGCCGAGGGAAAGACACGGGCTTGCCGTAGGGAGCCGTACCACGGAAGAATACACATATGGGACCACAGTGGGGGTCACAACATATGGAACCCAGCCTAACACAAGTTCCACAAATGCATACTAGTGTTAGACCTGGTGTCGAACGCTCCGCCACATCCGACTGCCATGGGTTGCGGAGGACTCAACAGGGTTCTGGGGAACTCGACTGGAGCAGATAAGCGCACGTATCCGTACCATGAGGGAGGGAATGGTGCAGCAAGCTGACACTAGAACTGACACTTCAGTGTTACTGACTATGGGAAGTGAGCACACAGGAAGTTATCGGCTCTACACGGAGGCTATAAAATCTAGCGAACATGTAGGCTCACCACTTGGTCCCGGAAGGGAGTAGTGGGAACCTTGGGCACATATCCAGGCCGGGGTCTCATGATCACATGAGAGTTACCGGGCCCGAATTCCAGGCACGATTCGTCGACCGAAAATGCCTTCAGGTCCCCTACCCTCTTGATGGAGGCCAATGCAGTCAGGAGTATTGTCTTTAACAACAAGATTTTCAACTCTGCTGACTGCAAAGGCTCAAAGGGCGCTCTTTGCAGTGCGGTTAGCACCAGAGACAAGTCCCAAGAGGGTACAGAGGGAAGGCGAGGCGGATTTAGTCTCCTCGCCCCCCTCAGGAACCTGACGATCAGATCGTGCTTACCTTTTCCATCTACTAGCTCATGATTAGCGGCGATAGCGGCAACATAGACTTTGAGGGTGGAGGGAGACAGCCTCCGCTCCAACCCATCTTGTAGAAAGGAAAGCACAGACCTGATCGAACATCTTCGGGTGTCTTCTCGGCGAGAAGAGCACCAATCGACGAACAGGTTCCACTTCAACGCATAGAGACGCCTCGTAGAGGGGGCTCTAGTGGAAGTGATGGTGTCAACTACCGCTTGCGGTAGGTCACCTAGAACCTCCGCGTCCCGTCCAGGGACCAGACATGGAGTTTCCAGAGGTCCGGAGGCGGGTGCCATAGGGTGCCCCGTCTCTGAGTTAGGAGGTCCTTCCTCAGAGGAATGGGCCAAGGAGGTGCTGTCGCAAGGAGCACTAGTTCCGGGAACCAAGTCCGGTTGGGCCAATACGGAGCGACCAACAGGACTTGCTCCTCGTCCTCCTTGACCTTGCACAGTGTTTGTGCAAGAAGGCTTACTGGGGGAAACGCATATTTACGTTGGCCCCGGGGCCAGCTGTGTGCCAGGGCATCCGACCCGAGGGTCCCCTCGGTCAAGGAATAGAACCACTGGCAGTGGGTCGTCTCTGGGGAGGCAAACAGGTCTACCTGTGCGGCCCCGAAACGACTCCAGATCAGCTGGACCGCCTGGGGATGGAGTCCCCACTTTCCCGGGAGCACTGGCTGTCGCAAGACGAACTGCTAACAACTCGAGGCAATTGATATGCCATTGCAGTTGAGGCCCCGTCCACAGACCCGAAACTGCAAGCCCGTTGTACGTGGCACCCCAGCCCATGGATGAGGCATTCGTGGAGACAACGGAGTGCCTGGACACTTGTTCTAGGGGAACTCCCGCCTGTAGAAACGAAGGGTCCGACCACGGCCTGAAGGTTTGGCGGCACCTCAGAGTCACTTGGACGTGGAGGGATCCGCTGTGCCACGCCCATCTCGGGACTCGGTCGTGTAGCCAGCGTTGAAGTGGTCTCATATAAAGCAATCCCAACGGCGTTACTGCGGCTTTGGATGCCATATGCCCCAGGAGCCTCTGAAAATGTTTCAGTGGTGCCGCTGTCCTGCCTATGAACGAATTCAAGCAGTTCAACACTGACTGGACGCGCTCCTCGGTGAGGCGCGCTGTCATGGCGACCGAGTCGATCTCCATACCGAGAAAAGAGATCCTCTGTGTAGGACAGAGTTTGCTCTTCTCCCAGTTGACCCGAAGTCCCAACTGGCTGAGGTGACTGAGCACCCTGTCCCTGTGTTCGCACAACTGCTCTCGCGACTGGGCAAGGATCAGCCAGTCGTCAAGGTAGTTGAGAATGCGAACACCATGCTCTCTCATGGGAGCAATGGCCGCCTCTGCAACCTTCGTAAAGACGCGGGGCGACAGGGACAGGCCGAAGGGTAAGACGCGGTACTGATATGCCCGTCCCTTGAACGCGAAGCGCAGAAATCGGGAGAGAGGGAGGGAGAATCGAGACATGAAAGTACGCGTCCTTCAGGTCGATCGCTGCAAACCAATCTTGGGGACGGATGCACATGAAGATGCGTTTCTGCGTTAGCATTCTGAAAGGCAGCCTGTAAAGGGACCGGTTCAAGAATCGCAGATCCAAGATCGGCCGTAACCTGCCGCCTTTATTGGGTACAATGAAGTACGGGCTGTAAAACCTGGACCTCATATCGGCTGGAGGGACCGGCTCTATCGCGTCCTTTGCCAGTAGGACTGCGATCTCCGCCCTGAGCATGGGGGCGTTCGCCGGCTGGGTGGAGGCAGCATCAGGCCGCCGGGGCCGGATGTGCTTGATGGCCTCCGTCTGCTTCTGGGCGGCCCGAGAACTGCTGGGCAAAGCTCTCGACCTCGTCGCCGAACAACCCGGCCGATGAAACGGGGCAGTCCAGGAACCGATACTTGTCGGTCTCCCTCATGTCGGCCAGGTTGAGCCAGAGATGACGCTCCTGGACCACAAGCGTGGACAACGCCTGACCGATGGAACGGGCGGTCCGTCGCCGTCCGGAGCTCCCGGAGGAGCTCTGGGTCAGGCCTACCCTCGTGCATGTCCATGAGTGCCTGGGCCTGGTGGACCTGAAGCAACGCCATGGCATGCAAGGCAGATGCAGCCTGTCCGCAAGCCTTGTAAGCCCTCCCAGTCAGACCGGAGGAGAACTTACAGGCTCGGGACGGGAGACGTGGGTCACCACGCCAGTTAGAGGCGGCCGCCGGACACAGTTGCATTGCGACAGCGCGCTCCACTGGCGGGATCCCCGCGTACCTCTTGGCTGGTCCGCCGTCGAGGGTAGTGAGGGGGGAGGAGTCACTCGGCCGGTTTCTGGCAGAAAAAGGTGCCATCCACAACCTTGTGAGCTCCTCATGCACCTCCGGGAAGAATGGTGTTGGGGCGGGACGCTGAGAACCAGTGCGACCCTCCCCAAGGAACCAATCGTCCAACCTAGAGGGTTCGGGACACGGTGGAGGGTTCCACACAAGCCCTACCCTTTCGGCGGGCCCGGCAAGCATAGTAGCCATCTCGGGGTCCGGTACGGCCGAAGCTACTCTCCCAGAGGGAGGTAGTCCAGCCGAACCCTCATCCTCCGAGGACTGAAACTCCCCCTCTGATGCAGCGATCGACATCTGCTCGTCTGCCGGAGCTCCAAAAGTCACCGCCGGCCGCCCGTGAGAGGGACCAGCGACTTCTCCCGGGAGCTCTACCGGTTGCGGAACTGAGGGAATAGGGGCCTGCGGAGATTGACTCGGCGGGTGTGCCCTAAACGTAATCCTCAGATTACCCTGGCCATCCGAAGAAATAGGTCTATTCTGGTTAGGAATAGAACTAGATCGTGGGATGGGTAAGGGGACTCCGCCCTCCCGAAGGTAGGTGAGTCTCAATCTTAGTTCCAAGATAGTCATGTTCCCGCAGTGGGAACACAAACTATCCACAAATGCCGCCTCAGCGTGCTGTTTGCCCAAACACGTGAGACGATTGTGACCGTCAGCAGGCGCCAGGGAACGACCACATCCAGAAACGCACGGGTGGAATGACATCTTGAAAAAGACGCAGCGTCACCCATGTACTCTTTTTGTGAGGAAACGCTCTTGTGCTGAAGCACTCAGGGGGAAAACGTGACAGCGCACAGGGTTTAGTGCAGCCCGTGCCTGTACTCAAACGGAAAAACGCCCTCACGAACCAACAGGTTGTTGTGAAAACAGCAGTTTTTCTCTATACAGAGCAGCAGTGAGCACCGCGATCCCGCTGAAGTGTGCCGTCTCTCCAACACACGTTGATCCCCGATCTCCGGTCTTCTCTATAACTGTTTTTGCTGATAGCAGCTTTAAACTCAATGATGAGAGTCCTCTTCATACGCCGTTCGGCTCCGAAGTGAATGACAGCGTGCATTCGCTCTCGCTTCCTGTTTATACCCGTGGTGCGGGGCAGAGCGCGAGATGCAAATCTCGCACGCCAATTGTTCATTGGCCGGTTCTATATAGCTCAAAGCTGATAGGGGCTCACTTCACCAGAAGTGATCCCAATTCGTCGGTACGTCCGACGTACGTCGAATGTGACTGACTGAAAGGGAACTGCAGTGAATATATAGAAGTTTTTTGCAGTTTAAAAGAACTGTAGTTAGAGGCATGTTGTTTTTATTGCTTCACTTCCTTCACTGAGTTCCAAGGTAAAATCGTTTTTATACAATGACATGCAAAGTTGTGAGAAAAGATCACGTTCTGGACAGAGACTGTCCATTGCTGCCTGTTTTTTCAGGCAAGCACTGGCTTACGAGAGTGTATTGTGTATGAACAGAGGGATTTTTGCAGTAAAGCTACAGGGATTCATACATTTCAGCTTTCATTTTTCCAAAGCTCGGATTTGCTTGTTGTCAAGCATATCATCCCAGTGTAGATACATTCATGTTATTCCTCCTATTTTTTTGAAATTCAATGGGGTGTTCACTCAAATCTTTCTATAATTCATTGGACTTCGGACATATACGCTGGGTGCTGTTTATGTTTTTTTCCTGCTTCTTCTAGATGTAACATCTCTCTGTCTGGAGTGTGAGACCCAAGTGCCAAAAATGAAAGTCATTCGGCCTCACTCTCTCTCTCTCTCGGCTCTTTGCTGGAGTGTGTGGTTTTACACAAAAAAAAAAAAAAAAAAAAAAAAATTGATTGTAAGCTCTGTCGTGACTACCTCTTGCAGGAGCTCTTGGATGGCCTGTGCAGTTGTAATTTCTCAGATGGCAGAATCTCATTTACTCCTGAGCGCGATGTGTATTTCAGAATGTGTGAAAACAAGGCACTCGACGCAGCTGAAAAAGGGAGCTGTCAGATGCCACTCAGGCCAGACTCAGAGCCCTCATCATCCCCTAGTGGATTAACACTTTCTGGCCTGGATCTGCGCCGTGCGGCTGGCCCTCTCATTTATCTCGTTCCGGCCTCCAGAGGAAAGCGAGTCCATGTATCCGGCAGTCGAAAGCAAGTATGTGTCTACTGCAATCAAATGGACAGCTCACACAGTATGGTGTGCTTGGTCACTAAGCATCACTATTACTATTCACTGTAAGAAAATATTGTTGGTTTAACTTAAAAAAGTAAGTTACCTGGCATTCAAATTTTGAGTTAATGAAGGAGATTGTTTAATGAATGAGAATTCAATTTTTCTAATGAAGGAGAAAAAAGGTGTGATAAATCATTTTTATTGTTGCTCATTCTTAGGGTCAGGGGATTGTCCAAATAAGTATTAAACTCTGATTTTTTCCAATACAAATGTCTATAAATTCTTAAATCAAGATGCATTTACATGACAAGTAAAATTACTTACAGTCTTCCGAAAACGTACAGTTTTCTGAAAAAAAAAAAAAATCTAAATTAAGTTTATGCGTGGTAAAAAAAATCCCACTAAATTGATAAGAGAGCCTATTAAGGGCCAGATGTACTAACATCTTACGTCAACGCAAACCCTCTTTTGGCATTAAAAAACTACTGTCAGGATTTACTACTGACATGCAGTGATAAATTAACGCTGAAAAGGCGTGGACAGGGTTATTTTTGCGGCTAACCTTATTGCATATGCATTTGTAGGAGATTCCCTTTCAGATGCAAAATTTACGGGAGGAGAGTGTAACGGGGTTTGTAGTTTAGGGTCAAGGAGGCGGGAACCAGCGAACATTTAAAAGACTTTAATAAAATAAATCAACAAAATAACATAACCGGCGGCAGCCCCTCACAGACGACTGCCGCCTACGTACAAAACAAACACAAACAAAACACAACATAAAGTCCAGGCCTGGTCCTCTCTCGTCTTGCACTGTCGTCACTCCTCCTTTTATACTCCCGTCACTCTGCTGTGAGACGAGACCGGTGTGGCGTGCAGCTGGTGCTCATTATCAATCGCCACCGGCCCGCTCTCATGGTCCCTCGCCTCGCTGCTTGCCACATACCACAAACGCCCTTCGCAGGTCGGGGGGCACTCCCGAGACTGCGCTCTAAAACCTCCTTTTATACTCCTGTCACTCCGCCATGATACAAGACCGGTGTGGCGCGCAGCTGTCGCTCATTATCAATCACCACCGGCCCGCTCTCACGGCCCCTCGCCTCGCTGCTTGCCACAGAGAGTATTTAAATGAATCACGCAAGTTGATTTACAAAGATTTGCACTCGTCAATTTACTGGTGTTTGCATCATTATTTATCACCCCAAAAAAGCATGTTTGCGTTGATCAATATGGAAATGATCGGCTGCGTCTGTTTTCATTAATGCCGAGTTCACACTGCCCGATTTTAGCCCCGATTTTGACTCGCCGACAGGTTTTGCGAAATCGCGTCAAATGCCCGAAATCATAGGCAAATCGGTGCACGTGAGTGACAATCACACGGTGTGAATGATCAGAGAGAATCGCAGGCGAGTCGCTTAATACTGGACCTGACGTTTGGGGAGGAGTTATGGACCAGAATATCAGTATTTTAATAGATATATTTACAATTCTATCAAACAGAAACAAACCACAAACATTTGCTTGACCAGCCGTAACAGCAGCATGGTGCAAAATGAACTATTTACCTCCAACTCTCTTTGCAGAACACAATCATTACTCCCTGTGCTCCCATCCATTTCCTCCGCCATAATCTTTTTTTCTTGTTCTCCTTTTCGCTGCAAATCAGCGCACAGGCAATTTGGATTGCAAGCTTTCTGCAGTCTATATTTTTAATAACAATTCCAGTCTCGCGCGAGATCTCTGGTCTGACACACGTGTGATCTCACGTTGTTTCCTTGTCACTTCTCGCGTGTGTTTGGTTGTGAAACGTAGTTTGAGGACAGGACAGAGTTGTCTGCGATTTTTCCTCTTGTACAGTCATGCAGTGTGAAACCTCCTGTCGCTGATCCATTGTGCAGTGTGAACACAGCAGTGACTGAATGCTACCACAGATAGTCATGCAGTGTGAATAGAGTGGTGATCCGATGAAATCGTGCAGTCTGAACTCTGCAAAATTTGCGCGTTGTCATTAGATCACGCACAGACCTGTCCACTCCCATCTGTGCTTTTTTGGAATTGCGCTCTCACTCTAATTTGCCCTGTGTAAATCTGGCCCTTGGTCTTGTAAACTGAACAAAATATCAAAATGTGGGTTTATGCCATAGACTGTAAAAAAATATGGACGTAGTGTCCGTGGCGTCACCCATAGGATTCTGAAGAGCCGTTTTGAAGTGCAAAGTTGGGACGAGCTGGCTGTTGCCATCTTGTCAGCGCATCATCGCGCGTCACTCCCGGATAATAGAAAATGGGCAAAGCGGCGGGACGTGGGTGGAGCTGAGGTGACGCAATGACTAACAGACAGCAGATAAATGGCTATCCACCTGTCACTCAAAGTGGCCACTCCCTTAATTATGCAGGACTTTAAAGCTTTATATAATGTAAACGAATGAGTTATAAAAAAATTCACCCCCCTCACAGTTGTCATGAAGGGCAAAATTAACCGTATAGACCAAAACCACAATTTGTACCAGGCTGTAAACATGTGTTTTTTCTGCTGTAAAGTTGGGCATTTTAACATTGGGCTCAATGAGATTCTGCGTCCTTCTGGCCAGTCGAGGAATTGCAGTTTAAGTCATTCCGTATTGGCTTCAAGAGAAACAGAGGGAGGTTGTTGCTTATTTTATGCTTAAAACAAGAATAATAATAATAATACTAATTTAAAAAATCTGTCAGTGAGGTAAGAAATATAATATTGTTTTCCATTTTAATTTTAAGCATAAGCTCACTTCATATTAATGTTTTTGTTGTTTTTTTACATAGAAAACAAGACTTAATGTCTTAAGTAAGTAAATGTATCTTGATTTGTTGTACACATACATCTTCTGATGCCGCTGGACACATTCTCAGTGATGTTCCTGAAATCATCGGGTGTTACGGGTCTTACAACATCATACACCCTCCTCCAGGTGACCCAGCAGTGTCCAGCTGGCTTGCTACTTAGCACTCCATGGCTTTCCTCTCTTGAGCCATAGCCACCTTGAAGCCCTCTCTGCTGTTTCAGTGGTGCTACGGGTAGCTGCCCTCTTACTCACTCTTACTTCTGGCGGCGTTTGTGGATAGTTCATGTTCCCACTGCGGGAACATGACTATCTCGGAACTAAGATCGAGACTCACCTACCTTCGGGAAGGCGGAGTCCCCTTACCCATCCCACGATCTAGTGCTATTCCCAGAATAGACCTACTTCTTTGGATAACCATGGTGATCTGAGGATTACGTTTAGGGCATACCCGCCGAGTCAATCTCCGCTGGCCCCTATTCCCTCAGTTCCGCAACTGGTAGAGCTCCCGGGAGAAGTCGCTGGTCCCTCCCACGGGCGGCCAGCGGTGACTTTCGGAGCTCCGGCAGACGAGCAGATGTCGATCGCTGCATCGGAGGGGGAGTTTCAGTCCTCGGAGGATGAGGGTTCGGCTGGGCTACCTCCCTCTGGCAGAGTCGCTTCGGCAGTACCGGACCCCGAGACGACTACTATGCTTGCCCTTTCAGCTTTTGCAGTCAGCAGAGTTAAAAATCTTGTCGTTAAAGACAATACTCCTGACTGCATTGGCCTCCATCAAGAGGGTAGGGGACCTGCAGGCATTTTCGGTCGACGAATCGTGCCTGGAATTTGGGCCCGGTAACTCTCATGTGATCATGAGACCCCGGCCTGGATATGTGCCCAAGGTTCCCACTACTCCCTTCCGGGACCAAGTGGTGAGCCTGCAAGCGCTGCTTTCGGAGGAGGCAGACCCAGCCCTAGCTTTTCTCTGTCCCGTCCGTGCTCTCCGGACTTACGTGGATAGAATGCAAAGCTTCAGGACCTCAGAGCAGCTCTTCGTCTGTTACGGAGCACAGCAGAAGGGAAAGGCTGTCTCCAAGCAGAGGATGGCCCACTGGATAGTGGATGCCATTGTCTTGGTATATGAGTCCCAAGACGTGCCTTGCCCGCTCGGGTTAAGAGCCCACTCCACTAGGGGTGTTGCTTCTTCCGGGGCCTGGCTCGTGGCGCCTCGCTGACAGATATTTGTAGAGCTGCGGGCTGGGCGACACCTAACACGTTCGCTAGATTTTATAGCATCCGTGTAGAGCCGGTATCTTCCTGTGTGCTCACTTCCCATAGTCAGTAACACCGAAGTGCCCGTTCTAGTGTCGGCTTGCTGCGCCATTCCCTCCCTCATGGTACGGAAACGTGCGCTTATCTGCTCCAGTCGAGTTCCCCAGAACGGCGAACCCTGTTGAGTCCTCTGCAACCCGTGGCAGACGGACGTGGCGTAGCGTTCGACGCCAGGTCTAACACTCGTATGCATTGGTGGAACTTGTGTTAGGCTGGGTTCCATATGTTGTGACCCCCACGGCGGTCCCATGTGTGTATTCTTCCACGGTACGGCTCCCTACAGTGAGCCTGTGTCTTTCCCTCGGCAGAGTTTCATCTGCCGTCTCAGGAATGTGTTGTCCCCCTTCTCTAATTGGCCGGGGCCACCACTGGGACTTCCGTATGTTGTGCTGCCCACGGCCAGCCCACACGTGTATTTTCCACATGATAACTCCCTCTGGGCATGATGTGGGTTCCGCAGCGGCCTTCACAGGCACGCTTTCCCAGCGTTATCCAATACAGTCAGCTGAGTGGATCTTGCGGAATAGCAGCTTTGAC
Source organism: Romanogobio albipinnatus (assembly GCA_023566225.1). Classification (NCBI taxonomy): domain Eukaryota; kingdom Metazoa; phylum Chordata; class Actinopteri; order Cypriniformes; family Gobionidae; genus Romanogobio; species Romanogobio albipinnatus. The sequence continues at coordinate 28,584,974 of CM042262.1, read as the reverse complement.
TCTCCCTTCGTGAATTTCCCCGCCCGCATCAGATCGCGGTCTGAGGGGCTCATCGCTGGGCGCTGGAAGTGTTAGTAACTATGGCGTTTTCCAAAGGGATCCCAATTCGCTGAAAGGGAACGTCTCGGTTACGTATGGTAACCCTCGTTCCCTGAAGGAGGGAACGGAGACGTACGTCCCATCGCCACAGTTGCTGTACCATCACTGCAGGGCCGAGCCACTCAGTGAAAAACAGCGTGCATTCGCTCTCGCTTCCTGTTTATACCCGCGGCGCAGGGCAGAGCATTGACCGGTTCTAAATAGTTCGAAGCTGATAGGGGCTCCCAGAAGTGATCCCAATTCGTCGGTACGTCCGACGTACGTCTCCGTTTCCTCCTTCAGGGAACGAGGGTTACCATACATAACCGAGACGTTTTTGATTCACTAAAAAAGAACCACATTCATATTTTTGAAGAGTCTTATTTTTGTGATTTAGACTAGACTGGTTGCGCTGTACGTGTTGGGGATTTTAATCTATACCGGACTCAAACCCTCTTCGCCCGCATGTGCGTCGCAGCTCAACGTGTCAGAGCATGTGCACGAACTGTGTTATTTTTAAAGGTGGAATGAATCATGGCAGAGGGCTCCGGGCAGGCGATTTGTTGAGCTAATGGTGGGCGAGACATCACATTTTCATGTTTGCAGGTCCAATGCATCACAGAGGGTCACAAACATTCATCACAGTTCACATCTCCTCTGCAGACATTTGCAAAATCTGTGTTTACTCATTATGTCTAGGTTTTCAATTCTCTGTCAGTGAATATGGATTAGATAAGCTCTCTTTCTCCCTCTCTCTCCCCCTCAGCATGGAGCGAGCGAGCGTTTCCAGAGACCAGGACAGAAATTCGGTGTGAAATGCGAGGGCTGTCTGCGTGTGTGAGGGAGCTGACAGGATTTTAGGAGCGTGGAAATGGAAATAAGAAGCAGGCTTTGGATGTGCCCGGTTGCCATCCTGGAGGAAAGATTGGTGTCTGTCGCAACTGGCCCAATTTCAAAATTGCCACGTCCGTTTACTCTCCATCTTTATTTACACAAATCTGTTTTGTCACTCTCTCTTCACCATTTGCCTGGACAGATGCATTAAAACACTCAAAACAATCAAATCCGAAGCGGCCGGTCGAGATGGAGTTGATTGACGAATTGGCACGGCTTTCCCGGCAAACGTGCTGTGAGACAATGAAAAGCGCTTGATGTGGCTGGAACGAACCGATCCAGCTCATCGGATTTCAGAGGCAGAGTGAGATAAATAAATTGGACTATCAAATTCATCTGAATATAAATGTGATATATTTATCATAATATTTATCTTATTTGAAATGGTAGATCTTAATGTCATTTAGCCAATGAAAGATTGTAGGGGAACGTCACAGGAAACAATACAAGCAATCAGGACTTTAGGGAAACTACAGATTCACATCATTTTCTGCAACATTATTTGGCTTTATAGGTTTTTTTTTTTTTTTGTCGACTTGTAGAGCTGGAGATAATAAATTATCCATTAGCAGCTCTGTATGTTGTGAACCATATGTTATTCCAGCTAAAAATAGCAATTTTATGGCTAGCGTGTTCATAGACCACCACAGCGATGACCTACATTCTCCCTAAAAAAGAAACTACATTTTCACAAAAAGCATTTTTTTATTTATTTAAAAAAAAAATATTCTCAGTGATTTCTCATTAGATTCTCATCTGCCAAGACGTTATTTAATTTAAATCTGCATAATTAGAGGTACTACAACAAATACTACCACAATGTATAAACACTTTCATTTCGATTTCATTTTTCCGCTAAAGATGATGTTTTTTTGCAGGTAATCAGATTCTAGGGATGCAAACGTGTCATGAAAATATTTTCACAATGTGAAACATCTTAAAGATGCTAAAAATAGGCTTTGGTTTCATTCAGGAAAGTATACTTATTTCTTATTTTTCTACATATATCCTTTATATACCTTTTTTTATATTTTTACAGTTCTTGTGTGATTTAGTGGATGTACTGTATGTGTACTTCACAAATCACATTTGAAACTAAAATATATATAGACTATTTAAAAGAGCAAAAAGGAAAAATCCTCAAACCTTTCAGAATGGAGCATTGTTTGATTAAATACAGTCAAATAAGCTTATAAATAACCTAAAAGTGTATATTTCTAGAAAGAGCACTGTTGATCCAAAAGACCCTTGACAATATCAGCCAAATGAAGGCTCTTGGAAACATCTATGGCTCTGTTTACACTATTCAGTCCATATATCCACATAATATCTGGATAATATATGAAGTTAATGATAATGAAGGCAGGTGGTATAATGATTCCCATTGTTGGAGCTTTATTGTACAAGACAAGGTGATTCACAGATTCATGAAAGCTGCATAAGAATACCAAAGACAAGTATTCAATGGCAAGTACGATAACAGTCTTTAGTATGTTGCAGATGACATAACATAGTAAGTCATCACAGGATGAGATAATCACAGGCTGTGAAACATGCAGGTATGGATAACAGATAGTGATAACAGTCTTTTCAGTGTGCCATCCACATATAACAGAAAGCTGCAATAACGGAAGGACATAAATCCCCAACTTAACTCAGGTTAGTATCCGCAGGTTAACCCTCTTGAGTTGGCGGTCGCGCCGGCGCGTTTGGCTCTCTTTTTTTCTTATCAGTGCCAAAGAGACTCAAATAACTCGTTTTTTTTATCATTAGGTCATAGACACACAGCAGAAAGTTGAACTCAGGAGAGAATTTACAGGTTAATTACTTAACAGTCTTTGAAACATGACATCAAAACTAACTAAGCACAGTATTAACAGGCCACTTCTTTCACAGTCTTTGTTGAGCGATATTCAGGGCTGAATTCTCAGGTATACTGAACATGAACAGTCTTGGCAGGAAAATGGCAAACATAACTCAGGGCTGAATTCTCAGGTATACTGAACATGAACAGTCTTGGCAGGAAAATGGCAAACATAACTCAGGTTGATATTCATAGCCAAAGTCTTTCAATCAGTCAGAAAAAAGAGGGCTGACTGCATCTCAGGTAAGTTGAAGTCCATACAAGAAGAGTAAGGAAAGTATCACTCACAGTAATCAAAACATGACACAGACTGATTTTATTATCAGCCTTTATATCTGCTCCACACACTCTCGTGAGCACCGGGTGCAGCTCATTAACGCTCTGGGAAGTGCAAGCATGTGAATGACGGAACAGAGTCCAGGGTGATTGTGACAATGATGTCTACACGTTGCATTTACTCCCCTGCAATAGAAATGTGCCTTTGTTAGACAGACTATGGATCCGAAGGCATCCATCTAGCTTTAATCGCGTTACATGCAAATCTGCGAGGTCTAATCTACTTTAGGCGCCACAGAAAATGTCATTATATGCATTTATATAATGTTAAATAGTCTTTTATATAATTTAGGTGCATTAGAATTAGTGAGAGACATTGGCAACATCAGAAACACTTGAACTCTGAGTAACGTATTACCCATAGTGAACTCTATTAAAATTGAAGGGTCCTCAAATGTTCTTTATTAATATTAATAGTTAGTGTAATGGAGGCCAGAAAAGCTGTGCAGGTAAACCTCACTCCCCTGGCCTCCAGAGGTGCACTAGTGACTGACACTAGTCAAGACAAGTCAAGTCACCTTCATTTATATAGTGCTTTTTACAACACGGATTGCTTCAAAGCAGCTTTACGGGACTGTGGTCTTTAGCGTCATTGTTAGTGTGCCCGTTTCCAATGTCAGTGATGCTGGTTTGAATCCTTCTTGAGCAGGTGCAAGTAGGACCAGTTTCATTGGTGCCCTGACCTGGGTGGGAGTGAGGTTTAAGGAGGTTGAGTGTAGCGGTTTCAGGGGACGAACTAGCGACTGATGCTACAGGGCTGCGGTCCTTAGCATTTTTGCTAGCGCGGCTACCTCCCATTTCCATTGCTGGTAATAGTGGTTCAAATCCCGCTCAGAGGGGGTGCGAGAAGGACCAGTTACATTGGTGCCGGGACCTGGATGGGAGTGAGGTTTAGGAGGGTGATTGCAGCGGCCTCAAGAAGCAAACTAGTAACTGATTTGACATGGCTGTGATCTTTAACATCTTTGTTAGCGTGGCCGCCTCCCATCACCTCCATGCCGGTGATGGCGGTTCAAATTCCGTTCGGAGAAGGTGTGAGTAAGAACTGTTCCATTGGTGCCATGATGGGAGTGAGGTTTAGGGTGGTTGAGTGTAGCGGCCTTAAGAAGCGAACTAGCGGCTGATGCTACAGGGCTACGATCTTTAGCATCTTTGTTAGCATGGCTACCTCCCATTACCATGTCGGTGATGCCAGTTTGAATCCTGCTTGGAGCAGGAGCAGATGAGTAGGAACAGATACATTGGTGCCATGGCCCGGATGCGGGTGAGGATTAGGTGGTTGAGTGTTGCAGCCTCAAGTGGCGAACGAGTGACTGACGCCTGTCTTTAGCATCCTTGTTAGCGCACCTGCCTCCCATCCCCATGCCGGTGGCAGTGGTTCGAATCCCACTCAGAGCGTGTACAAGTAGGAACTGTTCCATTGGTGCTGTGACCCGGATGGGAGTACGTTTTATCAGGGTGAGTGTATGTCAAGATGCAAACTAGCGACTGGTGCTGCAGGGCTGTGGTCTTTAGCATCCTCAATAGCGTGGCCGTCTACCATTCTCATGCTGGTGATGGCAGTTTGAATCCCGCTCAGAGCCGGTGTGAATAAGAACTGTTTTATTGGTGCCGTGACCCAGATGGGAGTGAGTTTTAGAAGGGGGAGTGTATGTCAAGAGGCAAATTAGCGACTGATGCTGCAGGGCTGCGGTCTTTAGCATCCCTGTTAATGCAGCTACCTCCCATTCCCATGCCTGTGATGGCAGTTCGAATCCCGCTCAGAGCGGGTGTTACTAAGAACTGCTCCATTGGTGCCGTGACCCGGGTGGGAGTGAGGTTTAGGAGGGTGAGTGTTGCGGCCTCAAGAGGCAAACTAACGGCTGACGCTACAGGGCTGCGATCTTTAGCATCTTTTTAGCGTGGCCGCCTCCCATTCCCATTCTGGGGACAGCATTGTGAATCCCGCTCAGAGCGGGTGCGTGTAGGACCAGTTGCATTGGTGCCGTGACCCGGATGGGAGTGAGTTTTAGGAGGGTGAGTGTAGTGGCCTTAAGAGGCAAACTAGTGACTGATGCAACAGGGCTACTGTCTTTAGCATCCTTGTTAGCGTAGCCTCCTATTCCCGTGGCGGTGGTCCGAATCCCACTCGGAGCGTGTGCGAGTAGGAACTGTTCAATTGGTGCTGTGACCCGGATGGGAGTGAGTGATGCTACAGGGCTGCAATCTTTAGTATCTTTGTTAGAGTGGCTTATTATTTTCATTCATTATTATTAGTTAGTTTATAGTTAGTTTACTTATTTTAGTTTGTTTTGTTATTCTTTTTTATTTTTTTATTTAATATGTTCGCCAAGAAACACATCTTTATCCACAGAATGTAACACCTGTCTTACATTTTAGACTGAATTTGCTTCCAAAATTTTCAAAATTATACTTAAGAAAATGAATATAAAAAAGTATTCCCTTTTTGAAAGCAGCATGTCACAAATATAATCATAGCTAGCAACTCTTTTTATATTCATGTGTGCACGAAAACCCCCTCTTGCCTTCTGTTGTTTAAAAGGAAAATCTGGCTCAGCCTTCATTCTGCACCTAATCACAGAAGTGAATTATTGCGGAGGGTAATAAAGCTCCAAATGCATCGCCTTTGTTCCTCTTATCAGCTCAGTTAAGCAATTTACCTACACATTCTCGCTCTATAATCACCACCAGGCTGCAATTATGCAGTTCTAGAAGTTTCTGAAGAGGATTGTAAAACGAGTAGATGTCATCAGATACAGTCTGAGAAATAAAGACTTGAGTGTGCATGCTTAAACATTTAAGATGAAATATGTTAAGCAGGGTATTAATAGGCTTGCATGCAATTATATTAACTACATCCTTTCAAGTCAAAAGCCTTGCATTGTCGTGGTGACTCTTAAGATCTTGTTCAGATTTTAATTTATTGATGGAACTATAAAGCAAACAATTTATCAGGTTTTAATTATCTTTTTACTGGAAAGCAAGACAAAAATGTGCATTCGTGTTATTTAATTTAAGATACTATTATAGTTTTTTTTGTGCTTAGTTAAGTTTTTTTATTTTATTTTTTATAAATATGTCCATATAGTTTTTAGTTCAACTAAATGAAAATGGGAAAATCTGGCTGAAATGAAACAAGTTTAAGTTTTTATTTCAGTTAAAGTTTGATTTATTTCAAGTAACTAAAATGTTTTTTTTTTTTTATGGTTTTAGTTTGAGTTATGCAGTAATAATAACACTGATGCACATTAAGTAGTTAGATAGGTGAAACTTTTCCATCTGATGCAATATAGTTTCACAATCCTGAAGTAATTCCTCAGTTTTCATACTTTAATGCAGTAAAAATCTCCCCCGTAACTCTTCCACCCACAGAGCTTCAGCCTGAGCTTCGGCGGTAACAAACTTTACAACTGCTTTCATATACAGCACTTTGGCTGCCAGCCGGCCCGTATCAGTACAGATTTGTGTATCCGTTGATTCATGGTGGTGGATTTCTGCTGGACTGAGTGGGGCTTCAATAGCCGCCGGTGGCCTGAGAGAAGCAGCGGGAGGGCTGGAGCTTTTTAGCAGCCTGCATTTTAGCCACAAACACCAGTCACAGCGACTTTAGTCTGTTTTTTGTTTTTTTTGTGGACTAAGGCATCGGGAAATAATCTGCTGTGTGTGTGTGTGTTTGAAAATTAGTCAGTCGTACTAATTACAGGGAAAAGTGAGCGACTTGAAAATAAGAATGTGCTGCAGAGGAGGGTGAAAAAGATGGAGGATGAGTTGAACAGATTTGATAACACTTTGTTTTTTGATGGTCCACATTAAACATTCTACTAAGCAACTTTGAAAAAATTTATTTTTAATATATGAAAAATGAATTCGTAAAGCATATTATAATGGTTTTCAATTATTTTTTTTTAGTTTTCTAACATTGCTGTTAACTGGTTAACTTAACTATTGTTAAATATATATATATATATATATATATATATATATATATATATATATATATATATATATATATATATATATATATATATATATATATATACCTTGTCAACGGATATATACATACCTTGGTATGTCTCCATCCTTCCTCAACACAGAAAGTTCCTCAGGTTTGCTTTCGGGGGCGAATCAGGTTCTTCCATTCGGCCTAGCATTATCACCACGCACCTTCACAAAATGCGTGGATGCAGCTTTGGCTCCTCTGAGACTCCAGGGCATCCGCTTTCTAAACTACATAGACGACTGGCTAATCTTAGCAGAGTCGGAACATCTAGCTTGCTTGCTCATATGAAGGTGTTGGGGTTGAGGTTAAACGCAAAGAAAGTGTGCTATCTCCACAGTAGAGTACCACTTTTCTCGGCATAGTTTGGGACACGAACACCATGAGGGCGCGCCTGGCGCCCGCCCGGGTGAAATCGATCCTAGACTCCGTGACCAGGATAAAGCTAGGCCAGTCACTCACTGAGAAGCAGTTCCAGAGACTGCTGGGTTTGATGGCAGCAGCGTCCAACGTGTTATCTTTTGGCCTGCTGTACATGAGACCCCTACAGTGGTGGCTCAAGACCAAGGGATTCTCCTCGAGGGGAAATCCGTTTCGCATGATCAAGGTCACACGGTGATACCTACGTGCCTTAGTCATGTGGAAAGATCCTTGGTTCTTGTCCCAGGGTCCGGTGCTGGGAGCTCCTTGTTGTCGCTTAACGCTAACTACGGATGCATCTCTCACCGGCTGGGGGGCGACCATGAGTGGTCGCTCAGCTCAGGGTCTGTGGAGCGACCATCAACTCTCCTGGCACATAAACCAGCTGGAGCTGATGGCCGTGTTCCTGGCACTCAGGCACTTTCTCCCGGAACTGAGGGGCCATCATGTGTTGGTTCGCACAGACAACACATCGGTGGTCTCTTATATAAATCGCCAGGGGGGTCTACGTTCGCGCCGGCTATGGGTCTACGCTCGCACCGGCTAAGCTGGCACATCGAGTTCTAGTTTGGGCTCAGGGCAAATTGCTATCGGTCCGAGCAGTGTACATCCCGGGGTACTTGAACACGTCGGTTACTAATAGCCCCGTTCTGGCCGGGCCGAGTATGGCTATCGGACATTGTGTCTCTTCTCGAGGGTCCCCCGTGAGAGATTCCAATCAGGAGGGACCTTCTCTCCCAGGCTTCGGGGGCAATTCTGCACCCGAGGCCGGAGTTATGGAAGCTGTGGGCTTCAGTTCGCAGACTCAGGTCTCTCTGCCGAGGTAGTTGAGACCATGATGCACTCCAGAGCTCCTTCTACGAGGAGGCTGTATGCCCTTAAATGGAGAGTCTTCGTCGCATGGTGTTCCAACCATTCTCTGAATCCAGTCAACTGCCAAGTCAACTCAGTGCTGGATTTCCTGCAAGAAAAGTTCTCTTTGGGTATATCCCCTTCCACCTTGAAGGTATATGTGACGGCAATATCGGCCTATCACGTTCATCTAGATGGTACATCGGTGGGGAGACACCCATGGGTTACTCGCTTCCTTCGTGGTACTCTGAGGCTAAGGCCTGCGGCAAGCTCGAGAGTGCCGACCTGGGATCTGGCCGTGGTGCTAGAAGGTCTAGCTTTGGCCCCCTTTGAGCCTATCGAGGAGGTGCCAGAGAAATTTCTCACACTAAAAACTGTATTTCTCTTGGCTATTTCTTCTCTAAAGAGAGTGGCGGATTTGCAAGCATTGTCTGTTGCCCCCTCCTGTCTTGAGTTTGCACCAGGTATGATGAAAGCATTCTTATTTCCAAAAGAAGGATATGTCCCCAAAGTTCCCACGAATGTGGCAGGTCCTATAATGCTGCAGGCCTTCTCTCCGCCTCCCTTTCAGAATTCAGACCAGGAGAAATTAAATCTGCTCTGCCCAGTGAGGGCACTAGATGCTTACGTCCACAGAGCTGCCCTGTGGTGAAAATCTGAGCAATTGTTCATCTGTTTCGGGTCTCCAAGTAAAGGGAAACCCGCATCTAAGCAGACGCTAAGCAAGTGGATAGTCGATGCTATTTCACTCGCATATGAGTCGGCCGGCCAACCTTCACCACTGAAGGTCCGAGCCCACTCTACTCGGAGTATGGCTGCCTCTTTGGCTCTTCTGTCAGGAGTCTCCCTGTAGGAGGTGTGTGATGCGGCAGGGTGGTCCTCTCCGCACACTTTTGTGAGGTTTTACAACCTAGATGTAGCCTCCTCTCCAGGTTCTCGGCTGCTTGTAGCTTAATGTTTGCTACGACTTCACATATATGGGCACTTGAGAGTTATGGCGGCGTGGGTATTGAGTTCCCACAGCGCTTGACGCAGCGCGAGTTCCCTTGAAAGGGAACGTCTCAGGTTGCGTATGTAACCATGGTTCCCTGAGAGGGAACGAGATGCTGTGTCGCTTTGCCATACTCCCGGCATGCCCGTAACCGACTTGTTTGACTTTTTCAGAAGCTGACACTGTTTGGTTCAGGGGTGCTTTATAGTTTCCTGGTCGATGACGTCACCCGCCTATGATGTCCCGTCACGCCATTGGACTGATTTTACGAGTGCTTTATGACACGTTCACGCAGAGGTGTTCCCGCAGCGCTTGACGCAGCGTCTCGTTCCCTCTCAGGGAACCATGGTTACATACGTAACCTGAGACGAATTCCCTGTGTGACACATCAGATTTTAATTGATTAAATATCTAGGATTCATTTTATTTTTAATCAGTTATATTAATGGTGTTTTTATATAATACAATCTAAAAGTATTATAAAAATATATTTTAGCAGATTTTACTGAAGTATCATTATATAGTATTAATTAATAAGGCATATGTTTACAAATTTTATTAAAAAAACAACAAAACAAAACACCAAAATGCCATTCTGAAAAAGGACTTTCTAGAAACCAAAGCTTTTATTTATTTGTTTTAGCCAGAAGTTTTACAGAATTTTTATACAGGATTGTAAGGATTTGGCTTGTAAATATTGCTGAAGAAATAAATTTCCATAACAGTACCCCCCCCCCCCCCCCATTACTTAAAATTCCTCCATTTTATCAATGGCTCTATGATCAAAGTGTAATTTCTCCGTTGACATTTGTATAGTCACATTAACATGTTAATCAGTTGCCATTTCATTATTGACAGCATGAAATCATTAGTTATTGATAATTCTTCTCTAACAACAAATCATTACCCACTGTTTACCGGAGGCTTCCCTCAGTAAGATGCAGAAAATGTAGACGTTTTAGGCTAATCGCTTCTTATACTGAGCTGGAACTGGTCACTTTCACGTTGATTGGTTATGCAGATTTGGGAAATCTAGAATAAAATCGAATCAGTAAGTTAGACTTTTTGATCATATGATTTCTTGCTCCACATACATTCCTGTAAACATGTTGCAGATTGCTCTGGCATCGACAGAGGGCTTGGGAAATGAGCTCCACATGTGGGACAGAGCTGAGGTTGAAAATCGGATCATCCGGTAGAAGAGGTGGAAGAATTGGAGTTGGGTAAGAAGACATAGTCCATAATTCTTGCACCACAAATGCTCATCTCAATCAGTGACGACCCACTCTTCATAAATCAAGAGGTAACATAAAACAAGGTGGAGGAGAAGAAAAGGAAATGTGCTTTCTTTTCATGTCTTACCCTCCCGTTCTCTCTCTCGGAAGAGAAAAACGGAAGTCGACAGATCATTCACAACATCAGAGGCCAAGATTAATGGTTTATCCTTGAGACCAGCAATCAACAAACATATGACTACATGCCTCACTAGCTGCAGTGGGGGAATGTGCCACATGATTTACTAGTCACAATAAAAAGGGAAATTGGCTCTGTATATTTTCCCCTAATTTCATTCCATGGAGGTTTATCGTCCATTCTTCTTAAATGAGATAATTGAACAGAATGCAAAAAAACGTATGCATGGCATTTGGACTAAAATCATATACAGATAAATGAAAATGTGTATTTAAAGGGCATATGGTGTTAGAGGTAAAAAAAAAAAAAAAAAAGAAGATATAAAAACTGTTTGGTTTCTCGCACACACCCAACGTTTCGTGTCTTAAGACATCAATGGATTTGTCTGTGCACGTATTTTTTTTTTTACTCTCATAGATTTTGTTTCCATGCATTCACATGCATTATACGACTGACAGACTGCAATGGTTGGAGTTAAAAAATCGCCATTTGTGTTCTACTGAAGAAACAAAGTCATCTATATCTTGGATGCCCTGGGGTAAGCAGATAAACATCAAATTTAAATTTTTGGGTGAACTATCCCTTTAAGTTTGATTGGTGCATATATATATATATATATATATATATATATATATATATATATAATTGCATGTATATATCAAAAGATTGATCCCATTTGGTATGTTTTAATACAAAATATATATATACTACTACTTATAGTATACTATTGCTTCCTAAAATATTTATTTGAGTTTTTTATTGTTTTTAAAAACCACGCACGCACGCAAAAACAAACGCATGCAAACACACACGCACGCACGCACGCACACTGCCCCTGCCCCTGCCCCTGCACCTACCCATCACAGGAAACTGCACAGTTTACTTTCTGTGAAAAAAAAAACTCATTCTGTATGAATTATAAGCATTTTGAAAAGTGAGGACATGGGTAACGTCCTCATATTTCACCCTCTTTTTGTAATATCTATGTCATACCCATGTCATTATACACATTTTTGTCCTGATATTTCACAAAAACATGCCCACACACACACACACACACACACACACACACACACACACACACACACACACACACACACACACACACACACACACACACACACACACACACACACACACACACACACACACACACACACACACACACACACACACACACACACACACACACACACACACACACTATACTGTATATATGTAAAGATTGAACCCATTTGGTATGTTTTAGCACAAAATATACATATATATATATATATATATATATATATATATATATATATATATATATATATATATATATATATATATATATATATATATATATATATATATATATATATATATATACTGAAATATGTAGGCTATTTAAGTTTTTTATTTTTTTTATTGTTTTTAAACCCATTTTTGGCCCCACTTTATATTAAGTGGCCTTAACTACTATGTGCTTATACCTGTAGGTCCCCACTTGGTAAAAAAAAAAAAAAAAAAAACTATTTTAACATGATTTAAAGCATGACCAACAGGTGAAACCAACAGACCTGAAAAATGTCCCTTCTTGGCTCGGTGGTCCCCTGTTGTAAGTGTGTAACGACACCGAGGTCCCCTGTTAGATAAGTAGACAAGTACAAGACACACACACACGTTTTAGCCCAAACAATACTTATATATACTGAAATATGAAGGCTAATATTTTTATTTATTTATTGTTTTTAAACCCCTTTTTGTCCCCACCTTGTATTAATAATAATAATAATAATAATAATAATAATAATAATAATAATTAGTGGCCTTAACTACTAATTGCTTACATCAAAAAGAAGTACAATGTACTTATTGTGTTCATATTGTATTGCAAAACACATTTGTTGATATTGAGGTGGGATACGGGTAAAGTTAAGGACAGGTGTGGTGGTATGAGTAAGTTTAAGGGTAGGGTTAGGTGTAAGGGAAGGGTCAGCAGTGTAATAATAAATGTAACTACAGAAAATAATTAGGCCTACAGATGTTATTACATGCAGGTAATTTTAAAAATGTAAGTACAATGTAAAAACATGTATGTACACAATAAATGCATTGTATCAAATTATTAATTTAAATGTTAGTACATTAGGCCACTTAATATAAAGTGGGTCCCCCTTTTTTATATAATTTAAATGTAAAGGATAATGTACAGCCAGTTAATTACAAAAAATACTCAGTTATGCATATTAGGGTGTTTTATATAATGTGAACAAATCCCGACATAGCGATATTGATTTGTATCACCCTGAAGAGATATGTGGAAGAATTCTACTTCAAATTGATGTAATATTTCAGCTCCTCAAAAAAAAAAAAAGGATCCTTTCTCTTTTTCCTCCTCTGCGTTCCCTCAAAACCCCTTGAGATGAGAGTTTCCGAGTTTCCGAGACACCAATCATTGTGTTAAAGACATGATGTGTGTGCAAAGGGATGGCAAAAATGCAAACATTCCTCATACAGTTCAGGATCTCGATTCTTCGAAGAGCTCTCACTGTCACTATGGCAACTGAAAGCTGTTGGAAGTCTATGGAATAAACGCCGGCTGAATGAAACTTCACTATACGGATGTTTGCAGTGCAAAAACCTACCTTTGTAAAGTTTCACCTGCGATGCTTGTGAAAAAAACAAAGTGTAGATTACACGGACCAGTCTAAATTTGTGATTTATAGCAGGGCTTTTAATTAAAGTGCTCTGGCCCAAGGTATCCGTCGATTCTGCACTTAAAAAGATATGACAGGGGAAGTAAATAAATAAGCAAGTAAACTCTAAAATGAATGAAGCTCATATCAGCAGGCGAAAACCGCAGGCAGTATTAAAGCTCATTGTGGCCGTCGCATCCTTAGGGATTACAGCATCTTATTTAAATATTTTTCCAGATAGAACAGAGTCATCAATCCTGCATGACAAACTTACAGTGTAGTCAGCTCCCCGAAGGCACCGCGGCTAATAAAATACAGCTGCTACCTGTCCTCAGCGTCTTCCAGATCCCCCTGTCAACCTGAAGGTGAGGGAGATGTGGCGTTTTGCACTGTATTTTGGCGTCAGTAATATTTATGTACAGTTAAACAGTGCAGATAACAGGTAGGCTATTCATGCATTCAGAAATGGGAATTAGAATTAGAGCTGGGACCATGCTTTTCCCACAATGCACTGCTGACACAAGGCCAATGACACTGCGCAACTAAAGGAGAGACTGTAAAGCCATTGTGATGCTGCGTTCAAATGTTTTGCACATGTGGCAGATACGCATTGACTGGAGGATTTAAAGGAACAGAACAAATGCAAGACATCTCTGACGGGGATTATTGTCGGCAAAAAATCAAAGTTCACCTACACCCACACCCACAGTGTTGTATAATGTAAACATGCTGCAACGGACAGCCACAAATAGCCATGAAAAGGTCTTAAATGCGATGAACAGAACAAACTGTCATGTGTAATCATGCTTTCTCAATGTTATTTTTCTCGCTCAAACTCTTGAGGGTCGTGTGCCGTCGCAATCCTCGGTTTGACTGTAATTGTACCATTTACAAGACTGGATTGTGTCCTACACGTACCTGTCTGCACACATTATGACAGGCTTGCTAAATGAGATGATGTGTTGAGACAGACCACCTGCAGCCAAACCCGAACGGGTCTCGCGTGACTCATCTATGTGCTGAAAGAGAATCATTATCATATTACTGCAGCCGGTCGTTGGGTTTGCATTTGAGGCGCAGGCTCACGCGGTTACACAACACACATGATGACTGAAGGAATGTTTGTCTGGTCTTGCAGTAGTATAATTAATCATTTTATTTACTGTATTTTATATAAATGATATGTTTTAAAGTAATATATTCTATAATAAATTACAACTTGCCATGGTTGATGAACGTAAACAAACGTGAATGACGCAAAGGACATGAATATTTGTCCCCATGAATACAACATTTACATTTTTTAGCTATTAGTACACTCTAAAAAATTTGGGTTATTTTTTGGGGGGTTATTTTTTCAATATTTTGGTAGTTTTTGTGTTACCCAGCTCTTGGGTCAGACGTAACAACCCAGTGTTAGGGTAGTTTTTGTGTAACCCAGATCCTTGGTCAGACATGACATAACCCAGTGTTTGGGTAGTTTTTGTGTTACCCAGCTCTTGGATCAGACGTAACAACCCAGTGTTTGGGTAGTTTTTGTGTTACCCAGCTCTTGGGTCAAACATAACAACCCAGTGTTTGGGTAGTTTTTGTGTAACCCAGTCTTTGAGTGGTTGTGTGTAACCCAGATCTTGGGGCAGACATAACAACCCAGTGTTTGGGTAGTTTTTGTGTAACCCAGTCTTTGAGTGTTTTTTGTGTAACCGGGATCCTGGGGCAGACATAACAACTCAGCAGCATACCACGACGCAGTCGAAGGTAAGTCCTAAGACCCTCTTGGGACTTGGCTCTAGTGCTCAGAGCACTTCAGAGCCCTCCCTTTGAGCCTTTGCAGTCTGTGGAGCTTAAAATCCTGTCAATGAAGACAGTGCTTCTGACGGCATTGGCCTCCATCAAGAGGGTAGGGGACCTGCATGCACTTTCGGTCAACGAATCGTGCCTAGAATTCGGGCCAGACAACTCTCACGTTGTCCTGAGACCCCGGCCTGGATACGTGCCCAAGGTTCCTACCAATCCCTTCCGGGACCAGGTAGTGAACCTGCAAGCACTGCCTTTGTCCCGTCTGTGCTCTTCACGCTTACGGAGGCAAAGCCAGACCTGGCTTTGTTATGTCCCGTCTGTGCTCTTCACGCTTACGTTGAGCAGACTCAAAGCTTTCGGACCTCAGAACAACTCTTCATTACAGAGGCCAGCAGAAGGGAAAGGCTGTCTCCAAGCAGAGGTTAGCCCACTGGATAGTAGATGCTATTGTCTTGGCTTACCAGTCCCAAGACGTGCCTTGCCCGTTCGGGTTGCGAGCACACTCAACAAGGAGTGTTGCTTCCTCCTGGGCGCTGGCTCAAGGCGCCTCGCTGACAGATATATGTAGAGCTGCGGGCTGGGCGACACCTAACACGTTCGCTAGATTATATAGCCTCCGTGTAGAGCCGGTATCTTCCCACATCCTCGCCCCCAGGGGCCAGTAGCGCTAAGTGCCCATTCTAAGTGTCGGCTTGCAACACCACTCCCACCCTCTGGGCCGGATACATGCATCTATTGTCTCCAGTTGTGTTCCCCGGAAACGGCTAACCCTGTCAAGCTCCTCCGTCACCCCTGCGGTGCCAGACGTTGCGGCTGTCTGACGCCAAGCCTGCACCCGTATGCTTGTGAAACGTGTGTGTAGGCTGGGTTCCATATGTAGCGGTTCCCTCACGGCAACCCCATATGTGTATTCTTCCACGGTACCTGCTACCCTACTGGCTAGCCCCGTGTCTTTCCCTTGACAGAGCCCACTCTGTCGTCTCCGGGCGTGTTCTTTCCCCCCTGGAACCACCCCAGAGACTGACATATGTTGCACTACTCTGCCAGGTTAGTCATTATGTGTATTCCGCCACCAATCCTTCCACTGAAGGACGTGGCTCCGCAGCGTACCATCTCCCGAGACGGATAGTCACACAATAGTCACACTGGGTTGGTCTTGCAGAAGCAGCAGTGACTGACCTCCCTGCTTGGAGCCCTGACTTCCGTACCATCTAAGACGGTCCAGTGCGCTCAAGCAGGACGCTGGAAGGGCCAGCCTCCTGGCGTTTTGTTAGGGATCCCAATTCGTCGGTCAGTTCTGACGTACGTCGAACGTGACCGACTGGAAGGGAACGTCTCGGTTACATATGTAACCCTCGTTCCCTGAAGGAGGGAACGGAGACGTACGTCCCGTTGCCAGGTGCTGCGTTTCCACTAGGGGGCCGAGTCACTAGTTCAGCTCCTCAGCAGGAAAAAGCAATGATCTAGCATTCCACTTCCTTATTTATACCCGCACCGCGGGGCGGAGCGTGGAATGCGTGGATCGCATGCCAATCTCCATTGGCTCGTTTTTAACACACTCGAAGTAGATTGGTCTCTGAGATCAGATCCCAATTCGTCGGTCAGTTCCGACGTACGTCTCCGTTCCCTCCTTCAGGGAACGAGGGTTACATACGTAACCGAAACGTTTTCTCCAAAGGTGAGATCTTCGAGCAGCTGAAAGACGTCTCTGTGCAGACACTGAGGGAAACCGCACAGGTTGGGCTGTGGAGTTACTGATGCTTTGAGCTGTTACTGAACCTGTCACTCATATCTTTTATTTTATAATTACATGGTTGTATCTTTAACAATCATAATGATAAAACAAAACAAATATGGGGTTGGATACATTATATACAAAGAAAAAACAATAACAAGGTTAGATATCTTTGAATAATTCATCATAATGAAATAAAAATGTTATTTCATAAGCTTGCAGTTTCGAACGCAGCCCTAGTGTTTGGGCAGTTTTTGTGTTACCCAGCTCTTGGGTCAGACATAACAACCCAGTGTTTGGGTAGTTTTTGTGTTACCCAGCTCCTGGGTCAGTGGTAAAAACCCAGTGTTTGGGTTGTTTTGTGTAACCCAGATCTTGGGTCAGATGCAACAACCCAGTCTTTGGGTAGTTTTTGTGTAACCCAGATCCTGGGTCAGACGTGACAACCCAATGTTTGGGTAGTTTTCATGTAACCTAGTGTTTGGCTAGTTTTTGTGTTACCAGATCCTGGGTCAGCTGTAAAAACCCAGTGTTTAGGTCATTTTTGTGTAACCCAGTCTTTGGGTAGTTTTGTGAAACCCAGATCCTGGGTCAGACATAACCCAGTGTTTGGGTAGTTTTGTGTAACCCATTCTTTAAGTTTTTTAGCTATTAGTACACTCAAAAAAATCTTGGGTTGGGTTGGGCCTTTTGGATAATAGTTTTGGGTTATTTTTTGTGTAACCCAGATCCTGGGTCAGCCGTAAAAACGCAGCGTTTGGGTAGTTTTTGTGTAGCCCAAATCCTGGGTCAGACGTAACAACCCAGTGTTTGGGGAGTTTTTGTGTAACCCAGATCCTGGTTCAGCCGTAACAACCCAGTGTTTGGGTAGTTTTGTGTAGCTCAAAAAAGCACATCCATCCATTTTTAAAAATAAGAAAAATATCCATATTTATCATGTTATAAAGTAAAATATCTAGCTTCTGGTGGACCGCCTTCCGTATTCAACTTAAGCAGAAAGTGTAATGCCTCTCGCAGTTCAAAATGCTTACGCTACGTTCTAGATATTTTACATTATAAAGTTTTAAATATGGATATTTTTCTTACAAAACCCCATCGATTCACTTCAGGTGGCCTTTATTAACCCCCAGAGCCGTGCAGAGTACGTTTATTATGGATGGATGTGCTTTTTTGAGCTTCAAACTCAATGGACCCCGTCCCTTAAGCTTGGAAGTGTTTGGATATTTTTTTAATATGACTCTGATTGTATTAGTCTAAAGAAGAAAGTCATATACACCTAGGATGGTTTGAGGGTGAGTAAATAATGGGGTAATTTTCATTTTAAAGTGACAGCAGCCTAATATTTCTGCTGCCATTTAATTTTTGAAGACTATCTAGCGCTATTGTACTGATTATTTTATTCAACGTTACTTGTACATCTTTAATAATGTTCTAAGTTTATATTAGTTAGACTAGTAGTTTTAACTGTGATATCAAAATAAAGAAGTGTGAATTTTCAATGGTCTCTTACATTTTGGTGTCATAATACATCAAATCAAATATATTGTTCTTTGTGGCACTTAAAAGTTATTTTATAGCATTAGGTTGTAAAACCTTTTCGCCTCCAGTGGAACGTTTATATTTAAAAGCATATGATTTTTCCCTCCAGTTCTGACAATGTGTTTCTAAAGCAGTCTGGACAACAAGATCATGTGCAGAATGAATTATTTCACTATCTGGAACAAAACCAGCAGTCATGGCAAAATCACTTCCCTCAGACATCATTTTGTCCAACAGCTACTTGACGTTCATCAACAATTCATAAGCTGGATGTTTAAAAGAAAATGCAAGCTCGACAGTCTTGCACGCGTGTTTAAGTTTGCTCCGATCCACGTGTCAAGTAGTTTGATCAAGGCTTCGGTCAAGCGGAAATGTTTTTACATCTCCTTCTTCTCTGTACCCTAAATTATTCAAACTTCAGATCATTGCAGATTGTGTTTGAGCTTTGCAGTAGGAAAAAAACTGATTTGAATGTTGAATGTTCTCCGAATCCAATCAAATATCTTGGCTGACTTTGCATAAAAGGGAATTTTTCTACTGTTGACCTGTTTAGATGGCCATAGTCTGCTTTATATTCAGAGCTAACATACTTAGTGAAACCACGACCCTTCCCTCAGTGTTCTCTGATTTGATGCACACTATAAAGCATCTTGGACAGCTGCCTCGCTGAAACTTTTTAGCAGCTTGCTGAGTTGAGTTGTGACTGAGATATTGTAAAGCTTGGCATGGCTACGCTTCCCTGGTTCGTCAAGTGGAGGAATATATTTATGCATGGAGCATATGCATGGTAGGACTGCTATTAACATCATGTAGTATTACTCAAAACAAGGTTTGGCCCACTGTGAGTAATATCTAGTGAACACTCACAGTCTGTTCTCTACTGCCTCTGTCTGTGGAAGTGAAATGCATAATTAAACCTTGATTTGTTTTTTATTATATATTGGCCTAAATCTGGTGTTTTTCGCTTCGCTCTGTTTCTTCTCAAACGAATAACCCAAGCTGAATTTATCAATCAACCACATGTCCTTTATTTAATTACCAATCAGAATAAGATGCTGAGATGGGCTATCTGAGTGCCCTCCAAAATCAAGGGCATGCAGAATGAAGGGCACTTTTTAGAATGGCTTAAATCAACATCAAACCTGATTACCGTTTCCCGCATGTCTCCTTATTTAATTTGGTTCAAATAGAGAGGTTGCTCCTGAATACAGTAATATAAGCAGACCTCTGCTTTGTTGTTATCAGTCAAAGTCACGATGGCTTTTGGAAAACAGGTATTTTAAAGGGAACGTTCAACCAAAGATGAAAACTGTATGACTTTAATTCTTCCATGAAACACAAAGGAGAAATATTGAAGACTGTGCTGGTCGCTCTTTTCCATGCAACTGCAATTAACGAGTAATGAAGCTTTCAAGCCAGTGTTATTTTCAACCTGGTCTCACAGAATTCCGTGAAATGAACACGGGCCCCTTAACACAAAATCCGTGGCAGTTTCACGGAATCGCCGAAAATTCCGTGATGGGTCCACGGAAGTGATTACTATGCAAGTCAATGACAGTAAAAAGCAGACATGATTTTATGAATATTTATAGGCTACTTTTATATTTTGGAGCAACTAACTCCACTCCTACCCTAAACCTACCCACTTCTCAACAATATAAAACACATAACAGGCAAATACAAGTACAGTCACAGGTATTTATTGCAAAAACTGACCAAAAACAGCATAAAAGTATCAACTCATGTTGCATTCCAAGTCTTCTGAAGTCACTCGATGTCTTCATGTAAAGAACAGAGTTGATTTTAATGTTTTAATTGCTAAAATGATGATCCCGCCGCGCCGTGAGCACACTCATTCATATCCCATTCAAATAATACACTTGACTCTTTAGCGTGACGCAATTGGTCACGAGACATACGACAGCCAATGCTGACAAAGCTGACGTAACGTTTCTTCCGGCGGTAAAATTTGAAATGTGTTTAGGATCTTTGGCGGATGGACTCGACGCTGCTGATCGCTTTTGAGGATTTTCTTCACACAAATCAATCGTTTGGCCTCGGAACACTTGGAATATTTGTACTTTTTGAATAAATTGTGCCTGCAGTCGTATCTGCCTGTTATATCCTGTTTTTTTTATAATACACAAATGGTTAGGTTTAGGGAAGGGATTGGGTTACGTGTTCAAAACGTGTCTAAATACTGTAAATAAATAAAAAATGAAAATAATTATAAATAAAATTATGCTGGCTGATTAAATCGAGAATCACACTCCATGTCATAATGGCAAAAAAAATCATAGTTTCATGATGAAAACAATGCCCAACGCGTCTGTATACTGTCATTGACTTGCATAGGAATCACTTCCGTGGACCCATCACGGGATTTTCGGCGATTCCGTGAAACTGCCACGGATTTTGAGTTAAGGGTCCCGTGTTCATTTCACGGAATTCTGTGAGATCAGGTTGGTTATTTTAGTATCATACTGTTAGTTTAGACCATTTTAATTCGTTTTTGACCCCTGAAGGTGTGCTGTGGTATCTGGCACTAAGTTTAAATCCTTTAAGTCCTGTAAGTTGCGAGGTGGGGCCACCATGGATCGGACTTGTTTGTTCAGCACATCCCACAGATGCTCGATTGGATTGAGATCTGGGGAATTTGGAGGCCAAGTCAACACCTCAAACTCATTGTTGTGCTCCTCAAACCATTCCTGAAGCATTTTTGCTTTGTGGCAGGCACATTATCCTGCTGAAAGAGGCCACAGCCACCAGGGAATACCGCTTCCATGAAAGGGTGTACATGAAAATAATTTTGACCGATTTTCTGAAAAAGAATCAACTGGTTCACTGACAAGATTCAACTCAAAATAACGATTTGTTCACAACACAACACTGTTCCTCACACAGCGCTATTATATGGATCTTTGAATATAGTGCATGAATCATATGGACCACTTTTATGGTGTTTCTGCTTCCTTTTGGAGCTCAGAGTGAGCAGTTGAGATAGATTTGTGTATATATATTTTTATGTATTCCAGCTTGCTCCAGGTTGTTGTTCTTTTTGTGAAATTTTGAGTATGAATGCTTGACGTTTTCAGTTCTCTGTCATTCATCGCTCTTCCAGATAGTGAAGCTTGTGCGTGTTGTCCAACTGTCAGTGTTGTTACCCGTGGTCTAAATCACAGGCTAAGCTGTGCTGATTTTTTACTCTTGTATTCTGGTGGAGAAAAGCTTTGTTTCCGTCTGTGTCTGACAGCTAATGGTACCGTGCCACTCTATGGAAGCTGTTATTTCAGAGGCCAAAAAAGGAGAGAAAGTGAGGAAATGTTATGCCGTCTGCTAAAAGAAAATATATATCAGAGGCGAGGGAACAATTGGAATTGAATGGTGAGATGGATTCAGAGGGGTATGAATCACATGGCACGTACAGTATTGATCAAATCCAGCTGGTGCTGATGAGAAAAATGAACTGTATTGTAACTGTATCATAAGAGGATGTGCAAGTGTAAATGAATAATGACAAAACCTTATCTTCAGTGTTCTGTATACAATATTTCATTTCTAATGTGCATGAATGTAATGGTATTAAAGTTAATTCAAATTTCACATTTAATATTTATTTATATTGAACAAATCTGTTAAAAATTATATAAAATGTTTTGAGATTCATATTTTTATTTATACATGTTTTGCACATGTATTTATAATATTGAAGGCGATGAAGGGTCTTGCAAAAAATCTGTGTTCACAAGATTAAATATATTTATTTAATTTTAATTTATTTTTTTAATTTTATATAATAAGTAATTTGCTACATTTATTATGACATATTTTTTTACAAATGCATAAAGATTATAAAATATAAAATTATATTTTTATACTATATATTTTAGAAATGTATACACACACACACACGCACGCACGCACGCACGCACGCACACACACACACACACACACACACACACACACACACACACACACACACACACACACATATTGTTCTTTTAAGTTTATAAAATGTATAGTTTTATAATATCGTTTTAGTTTCATAAGTACTTTATTTTATTATTATAAAGTTTTTATTTTATTATTATAAAATAATTAAAAAGTTGTGTTTACAATTTTATTTTATAAAAAAAGTATTAAAAATATACATTTTAAAACGTAAAAGACCCACTTTAGATAGCTTTTATAAAAATAAAAGACCCTTTTTACTCTATTTTATTTATTAAGTAATTTATTTAAATGTATTTGAATGTATAAAGATCATATATATATATATATATATATATATATATATATATATATATATATATATATATATATATACATTTTATAAACTTAAAATAACAATTTGTATATATATGATAGATGGATGGATGGATGGATGGATGGATGGATGGATGGATGGATGGATGGATGGATAGATAGATAGATAGATAGATAGATAGATAGATAGATAGATAGATAGATAGATAGATAGATAGATAGATAGATAGATAGATAGATAGATAGATAGATAGATAGATAGATAGATAGATAGATAGATAGATAGATAGATAGATAGATAGATAGATAGATAGATAGATAAAATAAAATGGATCTAAGTAATTTATTTAAATTAATTGTATTTATTTAATATTAATTAATTTAGAAAAGTTTTATTTTTTGTATAATTCTGTTTTTTTTTCTACAATAGAAACTGCTGTGCAGAGAGATACGGGCAGTTTCATCCCAGAGTTCTGCCCTTCTGCCATCTTCAGAATGACTTTGCAAGCTCTACTGCGGTTCCACTGGGACTGTGGTGGCCCACAGAGGGGATTGGATTTTGATTGGAGGCAGGGCTGGATGAAATGAGGCAGAGGCTCAGAGGCCGGCCAGCCTGCAGGGAAGCGGATGGGGGAAAAGGGCCGGCCCTGCAGGAGCAGGTACTTCAGCTTTTATTACCATCTCCTCGCACATCACCTCACGACGGAAGGTGAAAGACAGAGAGACAGGGGTGGGATCTCATTAAGCGGCGTGCGCTCTCACTAAACCATCTATCTTCATCCAGTGTGGGCCGCTAAGCATTTTCCTACCACTAATAACCCACAACGGCATTCTGATGTAATTTCATATTTTAGAATGCAACAGTTGTTATTTTGTTGTTCATATAATTCTGGATCTTTACTCTTCCAGGAGAGGGCAACGATTGCCAGGTTGAAAATGAAGCTCTGGACGGCCATTATGGAACTTAATTACCCCACTAGAGCCTTCAGCAAGATAAAACTGTTTGTTTGCATGCATGATTGTGTGTTTGCACACAGACCGTGAATCTACCCATCATGCAATTTGCAAAATATCCTTGTCAAGTTCACCATGTACCTCCTGAACACATTTCTATTCTACGGTAAAAGTTAAACTATTGACATTTGTACAGACGTGCTTTTTGCAGTGTTTAAATGTCACTGATTGTGGGTGTAGGGCTTATTCTGAATGGGGCTTGCTGATTGGCTGACATTCACTATAAATGGTCGACTCATTTCCACTTGATTTCATGGTAAATGCTGACACATTTACCAACTAGCGTTTACAAGGAAAGCTAGCAATTAAATAACCGAAAGCATCCGTTTTTCGTCTTGTAAACCACGTGCTGTTGCATGATGCTATTGTGTGAAATGCTAAAGCTGTTGAAAGCATGCATCTCATATTGACAGGGGACACCGGGGCTAGTTGTCACACAGACTACCTGAGGATAAGATTTTAATAAAATCACATTCTGAGATAAATATTTCCAATTATAATAAATAAAGTTGCATATAAAATAAATTTTGAGAAATGAGGTTAAAATGAGATATAAAGTCAAATATTAGAAATTAAGTTGCAGTTGTGAGCTATAAAGACAATCATAAAGGCACAATTAGGAGAAATAAAGGTGCAAATAAGGTCAAATTATGAAAAACTAAGTTGTAATTCTGAGAGGTATAAATATGCCTGAATATACCTTATGCGAGCGCAAAAACTATTTTGCGATATATGGGAGTTTTTGCAAAATTGATGTGTTTCCATTGCGCGTATTTTCAATTTGCATTCAATTCGCATTGAATTTGCATCAAGTGATGACGTGTGACCAGTAGAAGATAATACGTCATGGCGTGACCTCTTGGCTAAATGAACCCTTTCACACGTAAATTAAAAATATTCTGGCTGACCCCCCAGAGTGAGTTTTTCAAGGAGACTGTTATTTAGAACATATCACTTTATTGTTTCCATGGTGACGCGTCACACCGCAGTCACAATAGTGATGTATGACTGATGATCTGCTTTTATTTCAGTTTTCCGTTTTAATTAAAAATATTCATACATTTGCTAGCTATAGCTTGAAATATCTGATTTTCGACTGTCAAATATGGGCATGTGGATGTGTTTTGTTTAAACAGCTTTATAATGATCGCGCTAGTTGAGCTAAATGTGCGATGGGCGCCGCTATTTTAGTTTGTGCCGCAGTTGAGAGAATCGGATCTATTGGATTTACAACACGTGAATTCATCCACTTCTCCCAAAATACATGAAAGTAAGTGACCTGGGAGAAGAATAGAGAAAACTTTAAAGTTACTTACACAATGTGTATCTGATATGAATAAAACGTATTGCCTAATTATAATGGAAAGGATTATTAATGCCGCTTCCATAGACATCAGAGTGTATTTTACACTCTAACTCTAAATGTATTGTTTTGCTGGTAGGCTACAAATGTGTATTTAAATGTCTGAAACCTAAAATAAACAGTATGCGGTTGAAAACACAATAGTTGTTGTATATGACAAGCGCTGAGCTTTTGAATTTAGCAGTTGATCACGTAATACATTGACCGTTCTAATCACACCGGTGTGATTGTATGCTGCAGGGACCAGCCAAGACTGATCACAGTGGTGTGATCGTATGTGCGGAAGGGTTAAAAAAACAATATTTTTTCAGCAGGGTTGAGTAGATAGTATATTTTTTACATTTTGAGTGTATTCCTATTTGTTATATGTTGAATGCATGTTTATAAAAAGACACTTCAGAGAGTGACGTCATATCACAACCATTGAAGTGTCTAGTGTGACCGTGACACTAAAACCCCCCACCTCCCCCAGCTCCACTTGCCTAAATCTGCTACGGGATTTATGTATGTCTATTTATGCAGCAGCAGCATATCTTACATGCTCACAGCAGCAAGTCTGTTTATATATTTGCAGTAGCAAGTCCATAGTTGCTTTGCAGCAGCAGAGTAGCAGATCAAGTCCGCATGGCATGAAATTTTCATTTTATGAGGTTTTTCAACATTAATATGAGTTCCCCTAGTCTGAATAGTGTCCCCAAGTGGCTAGAAATTTTGATCGGTGTAAACCGAGTTCTGGCTGTCTTTCTCTGCCTTTCAGAAAATGACAGCCCAGACGAGCTGATCTTGAATTTTCCTATTATGACATCATAACAGGAACACTTACCGCCCTTTTCTCTGCCCAGAGAATTTGGCACGCCCATGCGAGCGCCATATTTGTTTGTCTTCGAGAGATCATGGCTCGTGAACGAGTGAATGCTGCCAGTTTCTCAGTGTTTGGATGTACAAATGAAAACAGAAGTCTTTTTTCAGTTCCTTCTGATCTGTGATCAGTGATTTCTGATGTGTAGCTAATTATTCAAGTTCACACAGAACTTTATTATTCGTGCTGCGGCTTCTCTCTCCCCCAACAGAACGGTGTTTTCTATCTTGTGAGCCAGTGTTTTTGTACGTCCTCGTCGCGTCTATCTGTTCTAAAATGTGCATACAGTCATGAGTTTCTGCTCAACATCGGCAGAGCCACATCTTTAGAGATAAATGTCACGCACACCGAGGCTCGGTCTGCACTAACCGGTCGGCCTTCAACATCACCGACCCCCAGTACTGCATCTGGCCCACAGCGGAGGAACCAAATGTGGTGCGAGATTAAGCAGAAGGGGGGTAAGCGTGAGGGTCTCCGGGCTAGGCTAGCCAGCTATCCCCACAATAAACTGGATTACATTCGATTACTGCGGTTGTGTCTTTGTTTGTGCTGTTTCATATGAAAGGAAAATATCTAAAAAATAATGCTATAATCAACACTTACTTGTAGCTTGTTCATCTCCTGTAATGGTACATTACATGTGTTACAAAGTTGGTAATAAGGAGGAAGACGGACTCGGCATGACTGAGACTCGTGTTTATTCAGAACTCTCAGATACAAACAAAATAAACTTGCGCTGACAGCACTCTCACAACTCGGTACAATATCACTTTGTTAGCAATCGCTCCGTCTCTGGTCCATTGATGTCCGGTTCGCGAACAAATCGTTCTTTTGAACCGGTTCTTTTTAGTGAACCGGTCGAACCAGTTCACCAAATTGGACTGAATCGTTCTAAACGGTTCACGTCTCGAGTCAGCGCTGATCCATCATTTACTAAAGTTACTAACTTTCTGACATGAGTGACAGTCCCTCCGACTAGAAATAAACAAATAACCTGAAGTATATGCTAGTAACTACAACAGTTCACTGAACTGAGACGTGCTGAGAGAACTGATGAGAAGTGAACTCAGGTCCATCTGTCTCTCTGGCAGGCTCGTGCCTGCTCGTGCCTCGTAGACCTCGTTAAACCACTCCCCTTCCACTCATTTCAAATGCAAAGATGTCAGCCAATCACAACAGTGGGCGTTTTTACTGAAGTCTCACAGCAGACATGCCCCTTGAAACATGGCATTCAGCCAGAGGGCAAACATCAGTATAGAAAAAAATGCCTTTTATTTATAAAATATGACATTTTATGATGTAAAAATCATACTAACAATATTAGTACACCTCACAATACATTATAAAATAAAATAAAAAAATCCATGCCATGGGACCTTTAACATTGCCTTATTCAATAACAAGTTAAAACTATTCCGAGACTTGTCATGGTTGAAAGTCACTTATGAGAAATAAAGTTGCAATTGTGAGCTATAAAGTCACAGTTACAAAAAATAAGGTTGCAATTTTGAGATGTAAAATCACATAATGGCTCAAAAAATCCTGTGAAAACTTGATTTGCATACAGATCTGACATGTACTTTGCAGTTTCTTTGAAGGTCAGGAATTACATGCAGGGATCTTGTCCTAGATGAACAATAAGACGCACATTCGATCCTCTGCTCAAGAAACCTCTGGTATGTGATCTTCTAGAGGGCAATGCTTGTTGTTTTTGGAGGCCCGACCTTATGGCTAAACATAATTAGGGAGGATTAGCAGAGAAGCAGCCTCGTCTCATTATCGCTCTGGCGCATGTCTATCTCACCCAGGTTTTAATTACACTCGACCAAGGGGCCCCGATACTCCCTCTGAACGCGTTTGATCTTCAAAGGGCCCTCCATGTCACCAAAAAATCCAAGCAGCTTCGTTCTCTTTCTGCATCTGCTTCTTGGCTGAGGTCGCTGCAGGAAGTAAACCATAATTTCACCACACAGTTTGTGTATTACAATGTGACAGTTATAAATAATGGCATTGATGAACGTGCTGTGTGCATATATATATGTGTGTGTGTGTGTGTGCGCACGACTGTGCCGTAATGAATGGGACCACTAAAGCGCTGATTTTCTTTTCTCTTTCTTGTGTTTTACGCAGTGAAGACTATCGATTATGGCTTAAAGGGGACATTGATTTTACCTTTGTGTCCTGCCTGTTTGACTCCCTCAAACTCTAACTGCACCTCTTTACTCGTTCATATCTCTCTTTTTTTCTCTTTCTCACTCTATTTCTTTCACACTCGCTCTCCCTCTCCCTCTCTCTCTCTCTCTCTCTCTCTCTCTCTCTCTCTCTCTCTCTCTCTCTCTCTCTCTCTCTCTCTCTCTCTCTCTCTCTCTCTCTCTCTCTCTCTGTGGAAATCCTTCTGACATATTTCTGGCCTCTTATCTGTTGCTTCCAGTTGGCTTTGCCTGGTCGGCAGCCAGTGAGGAGGTGACATGTTAGAGGAGCCTTTATAATTCACCAAACATATCCTCCCTAGAGATCTCATTCCTCTTTCTAAAAAGCGAAAGAAAAAAAAAAAGGTTTAGGTTGTCATCGCCCGTCTGTAAAATATATCCTTCACATCGCTTTTGGACTGAATCTCTGTTTAGTCCATTAAATTGTCCATTCTTTCCAGGAATATGTTGAAGAAAGTGACCCAAAGGAGATGTTTATGGCCGGGCGTTTAGATAGATTTAATAATTCTGTTGGATGGTAAATTGTGGGTTTCTGCAATTAACCTGTTTTAACCTTTGCATTTCCAATTTCCCAGACAGTGCTGTCCCATATTATTCATCGCAAGAACATGGTTGCTCTCCAAACGCACATTATTTTGAAATGTATCTGCCAACCACTTGGCAAAAACGTTGTCGTACCGTTGTCGTACAGTGTCTTGAAATAAGGTCATTTAGAAGAAGTTTATTCAAGAGTGCAATTAGTATACATCTTTTAAACTAAGTATAGTATATATATATTATAAGTATATTTGGACTATACATGTACTCAATCTTTTGATTGAGATATACTTAAGTATAATTAAGTATTCTAAATAGACTTAGCTTCTAGTCTTATAAACTTACATTGCTTGATTTAAACAGAAAACAAAAATGTTCCTAATTACGCATTTCTGAATTTTTGTGTAGGCTAGTCCACTGGTAGTGTACATAGGAA
This sequence comes from Romanogobio albipinnatus, assembly GCA_023566225.1. NCBI lineage: Eukaryota > Metazoa > Chordata > Actinopteri > Cypriniformes > Gobionidae > Romanogobio > Romanogobio albipinnatus. The sequence continues at coordinate 28,555,692 of CM042262.1, read as the reverse complement.
TTTACTTCAAATCTACTTTACTCTTCCCCCACCATTGACAGAATTTTCCGGCTTTACATGTTTTCAGTGTTAAACGGTAGCGGGCGCTATTACACATCTTCTAGTACAGAATCTCCAGATCAAAACACAGGTGAAGAAACTGAAACAGGTCAAGTCAAGTCAAGTCAACTTTATTTATATAGCGCTTTTAACAATGTAGATTGTTCCAAAGCAGCTTTACAGTGTTAAACAGGAAAATAATGCAGCATAATTTTATTAAGCTGTATAGCCATTTGATGTCATCAGTTCATTTCAATTTCCATACGGTGACAGTGTGGGCTTTAGAACCCTAATTAGATCAGTAATTTGGTTTATATGGTTAATTTAGTTTATTATTTAGATTTATTACGATGTTAGTTGAAAAATATAGTGTCCCCAACTGAGCACGCCAAGCCAGAGGCAACAGTGGCAAGGTGATAGAAGATTGCTTACACAAATGTAAAATAACGCAATCATCAAACATTAAACAGCATAGCCAAAACAGCCTAACGTTACAGAATGAAATGTTGAACCCATGAAGATGAAATGCACAAGTATACTTGCAGTATAAAACAACTAGAGTTAAGTCTTAAAATAGTAAACTACTAGAAAATTTGTGAACTAGTTACTACTAACTTTTTCACATTTATACACTAAATAGTGGGCCAATTTAGTCCCAAGCAAGTATTGAAATTGTACACTTACAAGGTTATTACTAGTACATTGATATTAGTATACTGTCACGGGGTGAGGAATCACACGACAAGGCAGGTTGAGTGAAAAGGCCCCGGAGGGTGGATTTTATTTACAGTGCTCGTGGATAAGGTGAAACAGTTCGTGAGCCGGTGTGTGGTGGCTGGTGAATCCTCGTCCCGTGTAGTGCTCGATCCTGGTGAAAGTGGGTGTCCCAAACGTGCTCCAGTGAAGTGGGCTGTCGGTCACTCGCTGCTTTCTAGGAGAACAAAGAGAGAGGTTAGTCCAGCAGTACATTCAGCTCGAGACCAGAGTCTGTCTGTCTGCTCATCCGTAGCTGCTTTTATGTCTCCGGGCTGATGAGGTGCAGCTGTGACCGATCAGCCCATGGTGATGACGTGCAGGTGCGTTGTTGCCAGGGCGACGCTGATTCCTCTGGGTGGACTCATCACATTCCCCCCCCCTAAGCGTCGTTCTGGTCCTGTGGACATATGGAGACAGTAGGGGTGAAACAAAGGGAGGGTGGGGAATGACCCCTGACAGACCTGCATAAGCTGTCCATATCCGTGAGAGTCCGTCGGCGTTCGCGTTGGCGGCCCCGGCCCGATGACGTACCTCAAAGTGGAAGTCCTGGAGCGCTAGGAACCAGCGAGTCACCCTGGCGTTGGTGTCCTTGGCGCGGGCCATCCACTGTAGGGGCGCATGGTCGGTGACCAGGGTGAACTTGCGGCCTAGCAGATAGTACCTCAGCTCCAGGACTGCCCACTTGATGGCCAGGGCCTCCCTCTCGATGGCGGCGTACCTCGTCTCAGCCGGGGACAGCTTCCTGCTGATGTAGACGATCGGATGCTCCTCGCCTTCCTGGATTTGGGACAGGACGGCTCCCAGTCCTGTGTCGGAAGCATCCGTCTGCAGCAGGAAGGGGCAACCGAAGTCTGGAGCGCGGAGTACCGGCGACGATGTCAGGGCTGTCTTGACCCGGGCGAAAGCCTCTTCGAGGGCTTGGGTCCAGCAGATTTTCTCCGGCTGCCCCTTCCTGGTCAGGTCTGTCAGGGGGGCGGCTAGAGAGGAGAAGTTGGGGATAAAGCATCGGTAATACCCTGCCAACCCCAAAAAGGCCCGTACCTGGGTCTTCGTCTGCGGTCTTGGGGCGGAGTGGATGGCCTCAACTTTCTTCTCCTGGGGCTGGATGAGACCCCTTCCGACTCGGAAACCCAGGTACTTGGCCTCGGAGAGGGCGAGGTGACATTTTCGGGGGTTGGCAGTGAGTCCAGCCCGCCGGAGCTCCGAAAGCACCCTCCGCAGACGTTCCAGGTGGTCTTCCCATGCCTCTGAATGGATGACGACATCATCTATGTAGGCCGCCGCGTAGGCCTGGTGGGGCCGTAAGATGATGTCCATCATCCGCTGGAAGGTCGCTGGGGCCCCGTGCAGGCCGAAGGGAAGGGTCCGGTACTGCCAGTGGCCACTGGGGGTTGAAAAAGCAGTCTTGGGTTTAGCGGATTCTGAGAGTGGTACCTGCCAATAGCCTTTGGTGAGGTCCAAGGTGCTGATGTACCGGGCCCTTCCCAACCGGTCCAGCAGCTCGTCGACTCGAGGCATGGGGTACCCGTCGAATTCGGAGACTTCGTTCAGGCGTCGGAAGTCGTTGCAAAAGCGGAGGGTGCCATCCGGCTTTGGGACCATCACGATGGGGCTGGACCACGGGCTCCGGGATGGTTCGATTACCCCCAACTTCAGCATTTGTTGGATCTCTTCCTCAATAGCCTGCCGACGAGCCTCCGGGACACGGTAGGGCCGTTGCCGGACGATGACTCCTGGCGAGGTTCGGACGTCGTGCTGTACCACGTTGGTCTGCCCGGGCTGGGTCGAGAACACATCCTGGAACTGACTGACCAGGTGTTGCAGCTCCGCCTTCTGGGCAGCCGAAAGATGGGGGTTGACGTCTACAACCACGGGATCGGTGATACACAAGGCCGCTACCTGGTCCCGGGTCCCCACCCACTTCTTCAGGAGGTTTATGTGGTAGAGTTGCTCTGCCTGCCGCCGTCCCGGCTGCCTCAGACGATAGGTGACTGGCCCAATCCTTTCAATCACGGTATAGGGTCCTTTCCAGGTGGCCAGGAACTTGCAGGCAGAGCTGGGGACCAGGACCATGACGCGGTCTCCCGGCTGGAACTCCCATGGTTGGGCTGCCCGGTCGTACCGGCGTTGCTGCGCCTGTTGAGCCTTGCTGAGGTGTTCCCGGACTAATGGCATCACCCGGTCGATCCGGTCCCTCATCTGGCGGACGTGCTCGATGAGGGTGCGATGAGGGGCAGGCTGCTGCTCCCAAGCTTCTCGGGCGATGTCCAGGAGCCCTCGTGGTTGGCGGCCGAAGAGAAGCTCGAAGGGGGTGAAGCCAGTTGAGGCCTGGGGTACTTCGCGGATCCCGAAGAGCACATAAGGAATCATGAGGTCCCAATCCCGCTTATCCTCCGCCGCCACGCGTCTCAGCATCTGCTTGAGGGTCTGGTTGAACCTTTCTACCAGCCCGTCCGTCTGTGGGTGGTAGACTGTGGTCCTCAACTGCTTCACCCGCAGCAGCCTGCAGAGATCCGCCATTAGCCGGGACATGAACGGGGTACCCTGGTCAGTCAGTATCTCCGCTGGTATGCCAACCCGGCTGGCCAGCAGGAACAACTCCTGGGCGATGTTCTTCGCGGTGGCCTTGCGGAGGGGAATCGCTTCGGGGTACCGGGTGGCATAGACGACGATGACCAGGATGTGTTCGTGGCCACGGGCAGACTTCGGCAACGGCCCCACTATGTCCATCCCAATCCGTTCGAAGGGCACCTCAATGATGGGCAGCGGAATGAGTGGGCTGGGGGGAGGAGTCCTGGGCGACGTCACTTGGCAGGTCGGGCAGGCCTGGCAGAACCCCTTCACCTCGGCCTCCAGTCCCGGCCAGTGGAACCGGTCGCGGATACGCTGCGTGGTGTTAGCTGCCCCGAGGTGACCTGCCATCGGATGGGAGTGCGCCAACTCCAGGATGGTTTCGGTCTTGGTCCGAGGAACAACTAGTAATTTTTTCTCCTCCCCCCTCCGCTGTGCGACACAGTATAGCAGGCCCTTCTCAACGACAAAATGCGGGAGAGGATGGGGCCGTGGGAGGACGTCTTTCCCGTCGAGGGTCCGCACTTGGGACCAGCAGTGCTTCAGGCGATCGTCCTCCCGTTGTTCCTTGGCGAATGAGCCCCCTCCGGCAGCCTGCTGATACACATCAAAGAACGGATTAGTAGATTGGGAGGGGGACTCACCATCTCTCCCGCTGTCGGAGGCTAGCAGCGCTGGTCGGCGGCGGGGTCCTCGCGGCCGTCTCCGCCTTCGACGGTTCCCCTCCTGACTGACAGGCTGAGTGGCGGCGGTGAGCAGGGCATCGAAGCCCGGCCAGTCTCTCCCCAGCAGTATGGCCACCGGAAGGTCCTCTACCAGGCCGACTTCCACCGGCCAGGTACCTTGGGGCGAAGAGATGGTGATTCGACGGGCCGGCACTTGGCGAGTGTCTCCATGCACACACGTAATGGGGAGGAAGCTCTTCTCGCCTCTTCGGGGCCCACACACTCTTGACTGGATGAGGGTGACCGTACTGCCGGAGTCCAGCAGGGCTCTGAAGGGTCTTCCTTCGATCACCACGTCTGCTTCCGGGGCTCCCGATGGCATCCGCTGGTGGACGATGCAGCCTGTCAGCCACGCACGCGGAGGCGGCATGGGTTCGGCGCTGGGCATGGGCTCGTCTCGCGGCGGGGGAACCGTCGGCCTGCTTACTGGTCGCGAGGTGCCCTCGAACGGCCGTCGCTCCTGGACCACCCTCCGGGGGAACGGCAACGCTCGCTCCCCTGCCTCACGGTGGTGGATGGCATCCGCCAGCTCGATCGCCTCCACGAGGTCCGCGGTAGTGGCCGGGTTTTTCATTCCGACCGCCTGCCGGATGGAACGGGGAAGAGCACGGAGGAGGCGATCGACCACCACCCGTTCCGCTACCTGAGCTGCCGTGGGACTTCCTTCCATCAGCCAGTGATGCGCGATGCGTTTCAGGTCGGCGGCTTGGGCACGGGCTGGCACACGAGGCTTGAATTCCCATTCATGAAACTGTTGGGCGGCACAGATAGATGAGAGCCCCAACCTCGCCAGGATTTCCCGCTTGACTTCGTCATAATCCTCAGCGATCGCACGGGGAAGTGAAAAATAAGCCCGCTGGGCTTCTCCAGTCAGCAAAGGTGCCAGCGCGCGTGCCCAATCGCCCTCTGGCCACTCTTCGCTCCGGGCAGTGGTCTCGAAGACCTGTAGAAAAGCCTCTACGTCATCATCCGCCGTCATCTTCGGCAGTAGGCGGGTGGCTTGGGCATGCGGATCAGGTAGCGGAACGCGCTGGGCGGCGGCAGCACGGATGGCGGTGAGTTCGTCTTCCGTCCTTCCTTGGCGGGTGGCGAGATGTTCCGCGATTTGTTGCTGGCGGATGCTCACCTCCGTGAGGCGCTGCAACACTTCCTCCATCTTCGGGGAGCGAGCGCGCTACTTCCGGGTTAGCGTGCAGGGGGGAAAAAAAAACAAACAGAGAAGATTAGGATTTTGGGTGCGGTGAACTTGTCGGTGATTCCTCACGCTTCTGCCCTCATTCTCCACCAATGTCACGGGGTGAGGAATCACACGACAAGGCAGGTTGAGTGAAAAGGCCCCGGAGGGTGGATTTTATTTACAGTGCTCGTGGATAAGGTGAAACAGTTCGTGAGCCGGTGTGTGGTGGCTGGTGAATCCTCGTCCCGTGTAGTGCTCGATCCTGGTGAAAGTGGGTGTCCCAAACGTGCTCCAGTGAAGTGGGCTGTCGGTCACTCGCTGCTTTCTAGGAGAACAAAGAGAGAGGTTAGTCCAGCAGTACATTCAGCTCGAGACCAGAGTCTGTCTGTCTGCTCATCCGTAGCTGCTTTTATGTCTCCGGGCTGATGAGGTGCAGCTGTGACCGATCAGCCCATGGTGATGACGTGCAGGTGCGTTGTTGCCAGGGCGACGCTGATTCCTCTGGGTGGACTCGTCACAATACTTACTATATAAAGTATACTTTATAGGCCTACTTGAACTTTACTTAAAGGTGCAGTATGTAATATTGGCAGCTAGTGGTTGAAATGGGTACTGCAGTCAAAATTCCAAATATCGGAGAGTTGTTCCCCCCGCCCCCTCTTCCTCGCCAGATTGGGGACACGCAACAGCAACAAGTGCAATTGACAATGGAAGGTGAGGAGACTCACACACTGTAAGTTGATGAGTTGATTTATTGATTTATGATGAGTTGATATCACATTTTAATATGCTCCCGTTCGAGATTTTTAGATGGGTGCTGAGGCTTTTTAGGCCATGTAGAGTCTGCGAGCTCTGACCCAGTTTGTTTGCTGGCTTCCATGGCTACAATATGCTGTTTTCTCCGCCAACTGGCAACTTGTGAAGTCGCAATATTATCGGGTAAATTGGCAACGCGCCATATTGTACAGACCAAAACAAAAACAGACATTCTGACACGGAACACACATTTCAAAGTAAAATAACTGGCTGTAGCATTGTTTTTCAGAGGAACTAGTATGTGAACTTAGCATCTTTCCTAAATATTTGCAAACATGTTATGGTATTTTTATGCTTTAGTACAGTCAAAAACTTACATACAGCACCATTAAGTATACTTCATAAAATAAACTTGATATAATTATTTTTCGTAAGGGTTGTGAAACTGATGGGCTCTGTTGCTACTTCCTGTTTGTTTGGTTTTATTCATATTTACAAATTGATCATATTTTTTATTTTAGACTGTAAATCTTTCAGAGGACTAAACTGAATTTTCAGCATCAATATTATTATCAATGTTGAAAATAGTTGCTGCTTAATATTTTTATGCAAACCATGATACATTTGATTTTTCAGGGTTCTTTGTTGAATAGAATGTTCAAAAGTACAGCATTTATCTGAAATAGAAATCTTTTGTAGCATAAAATAGGAAAAATATAATTCTTGTGGAAGGTGAAAATATAATTAAATGATTTAATTACCATGCAAGGAAACACACAAACTTATAAAAGGTAAACCTTGTCTTCAAACCATTTCACTAGGTCTTTAAAATATCTTGCGTTTTTAATATCCAAATATATTTGATATTAGATGAACCTGGGGTAAGTTTAATTTTAGCTGTCCAACATTTGATTGATGACCATATAAGAAAGCCATTCTAATATTCATAAAGAAGCACAAAGAGGTCTTTATCTACACAGAATGCATTCGTCGTCAGATTTTACAGAGTTCTTAACGAATGAGGAATTGCACAAATCGGGATCCCAACGGTCAAATACGTTGGTCTAGAATGGTTTTACTTCAGTGAAATTTTAAAACGCTCGCCAAGTGAGATGAAAGTCCGTAAACGCAGCAAGATTTGATGCCTGAGAGGTTGAACATTTCAGGAATGGCCTGGCACTGACCGTACACATGATGAGCACAGCGGGAATCTTTGCACCTCTCAAAATGTCAAGATATATGAATGAAATGTCAAGGGAGGCATCACCACATTCTTCATTCCACCCATCTACTCTTAAGCTTTTGCTCAACAACACTCATTTTAATCTGGCAGAGCAGGCGCATATCTAAAAAGCACTTGAACAACTATAGGCAAATGTAACTGCCATTGAGCAGGTTTTAAATTACATCGGTCCAATGAGCTTAGGATATTTAATATTAGGCCTATATGATATGAATGTTGTGAGATGTTATGAATACCGTTTTTTGGCAAGTGAACATGGTTATTGTAATGGCATATAAAAGAAGGGACGTATTGTTTCAGTAGGCTACAGCCAAATGTACCCTCAAAACTTTATTTTGTAGCCAATGGTCATTATCAAATGCCCATTCTCATGGTTGGCTCTGTTGCAATTTGCTTATGCAGCTATTTATCATATCTCATTTAATTTAGAGATGGTCCTTAGTGCCGGTGAGGCATTTGAATAACAACACGGTGAAGTTGGTCGCTCTCTAAGCAAGCAATAATAATGTATCACAAAATGTTTATAGGCCAACAGATCATTAATTCTCAAGCCTGCATTTGCTTGCTGCTGACCCATGCAGAAAAAACACAAGCTCTCGCCTCACGATTCATTCTCAAAGACTTGCATTTAACCTTATGTAGTTATCTGATCGGGTTTGTGCTTTTCACGGTGGGGATTGAGATTCATTTTTCATGTGTAGCAAGGCCAATTAATTTAGTGAATCGGTTCATTTGGACGCTTCATTTAAATGAATCGGTAAAAGTCGATTGACAGTGCCTGTACAGATGCTTACAGATATTGAGGTACTTATATTTGTGTAGTTCCATGTAGTGTGCAGCGTCTGAACTACTTCCCTACTATATAGTATGCAAAAAACAGTACGCCAACAGTACTCCAAATTCATAGTTTCCGAAAAACAGTAGGCAACATCTTCGGATGGTGAGACTTGGATAGTAAAGTCTCACCATCCGAAGATGTTGCCTACTGTTTTTCGGAAACTATGAATTCGGAGTACTGTTGGCGTACTGTGAGGCCACGGGGAGAGGATTTATGAATGGAAGTGAGTTCACGTGATAATGACAACATGGCGGATGTAGTACGTCTGGATTACACTCATACTACACACATTCATACTATATAGAGCATTTTTTTTTATCGGTCGCAAAGCAAATGTAGTACCTACTCAGACAGTACGCGGTTTCGAACACGCCGGAGATCTTTCATTCCTGAATGATTCAATGTTTTTGAACGAATCAGCTGAGTAAATGAGTGAGGGACCATTCACATAGAACATGTTTTTGCAGTTAAAAAAAGCGATATGCAGGTCAATGGAATGAAAAAAAAGCAAGCTCTCGTTTTATAAAAGTTGAAATTCGTTTTATTTTAGTACCATGTTTTTAGAATGCAACGGTCAAACATGAAAAAACTATGGAAAAGTAGTGCAGTGGAAAGGAAAAATGTTCTTTCTCCGCTGGCAGTGTGTCAAAATTCACTCTGGCTACTCTGCCAGCAACTCTGTAGAAAGACTCTCTGACACTCTGACGTGGATCGAATACTTGGTCTTTTTTTAAACTTTATTTAAAGGGGTTGCAAAGCAAATAAGCATATTGGTTGGCAGACTGATTTCCTCAAATAAGCATTTGTGCAGACTGACCACAACCTAATGAAATCTTTTAAATGTGAAAGTTAAAAAAAAAAATAGAGGGAAATAATTTAACAATTATAGCTACATATTTGCTAAAGAAATAAACCAATTAAAAGCCATTTGTGTGGTGTGGCTTTTGTGTTCATGGTTAAGTGTTATAGGAGACGTTTACTAGCCTTGGTCTATAATTAACATTAACATTAATTTGTGTGCAGCCTACATTACAATAACTGTCCTGGTTGAAGTGTAGCCTTAATGCAAATTAATTGCATTCCTGCTGATAAAAAAGCATTCAAGCGCGGAAATGTTGCCAGTAAATTGTGTTGCGCGCCTTCTTATCAAACCCGCCACAGCAATGATCAACCTCTCCTCCATTTTGCTCCATGGGAACTAATGTGGTCGAAACCAAAGTTTACAGGACTGTGTTCTCTGGAACAAGGACTTGTACATTCCGATTTGTTGCCACCAAACCGCGTCAAAGCTCATTGCCATAAAGTTAACCTGATTTCAACTCTCCTTGACGCTCTCGCCAGTGGCGGAATGAACGCACGGTTACTCTTGTTTTTTTCCTAGATTAATGTGTTTTTGAATAGTAAATGGTTCATTGACTGATTTATAAAGTCAGCCATTTGTTTTGTTTTGAATTAATCAGTAATTTGAATGAATCTTCTTGATCAATTGTCGCCCCCTACTGGCATAATGATGTACAATAAGAAAAATAATGAATAAAAGTAATGTATAAAGTTGAGTGTATCATATGTAGGCCTATCGTGTATATCAGCGTCATCTGATTTAGTGTTGTCAAAAGTACTGACTTTCGTACTTAGTCGGTACTGAAATTTAAAAAATGTGATGATAGCATTTCCCTCTAGTATTTTGAGCATTTTAGACGGATCTGATTACTGTTATTTTTCTGTTGCTTTTTAAATGGTTCATTCAATCATTCATTCAGTCTTCTGTCAGGGTGGATTAGAAAGGATCATGAACTTTATGAACCCTTAATTAACTCAGGATCTGGTTCATCCTTAAGGGAACATGTCGGCTTTTGGGGACTTTATCTTATTCCCCATATCCCCCAGAGTTAGATAAGTCCATACATACCATTCTCATCTCCGTGCGTGCCATAACTCTGTCTGACGCACCCACCACTAGCCTAGCTTAGCACAAAGACTGGAGGAAAATGGCTCCAGTTAGCCTACTGCTCAATAATTGTCAAAATAACGCCAACATTTTCCTATTTACATTTTGTGATGTGTATAGTTACATTGTGTACTAAGACCGACAGAAAATTAAAAGTTGTGATTTTCTAGACCGATATGACTAGGAACTATACTCTCATTCCTGCGTAATGATCAAGGAATTTTACTGCCGTACAGCTTTTACAGCTCATGGTTCATCGGAGTGGTTAGGCAGATTTAAAGTTTGCAGTTTGTTAAGCACCCCCGAAAAGGCATAAGGTGTGTATGTTAGCGTATGTGTAATGATTATTTTTGTGTATTTCGCTGTGTTAATGATAATACTATGAAGAGATAGAGTTTGTGTATGATGTGTTAATGCACACTTCTTTGCTTTATTTGTTCAGCTCTTACAGTGATTTTTTGGAGATCAAACAGTTTCAATAAACTCCATGAAACATCAGTAAAGTATGGCCATCATTCGGACAGGGTCCGCTACACAACGTGACAATCTGCTTGCACAAAGAGCGCTGCATAATATCATTGCGCCCCTGCGGCTCAAAGTTCCTTGATCATTACACAGGAATGAGAGTATATAGCATATCAGTCTAGAAAATCACAACTTTTCATTTTCCGTCGGTCTTAGTACACGATGTAACTATACACATCACAACATGTAAATAGGAAAATGTTGGCATTATTTTGTCACTTATTGAGCAGTAGGCTAGCTGGAGCCATTTACCTCCAGTCTTTGTGCTAAGCTAGGCTAGCAGTGAGTGTGTCAGACAGAGTTATGGCACGCACAGAGATGAGAATGGTATGTATGAACTTATCTAACTCTGGGGGATACGGTGAATAAGCTTAAGTCCCAAAAATTTGGCGTGTTCCTTTAAGAAACACCTTACGATTCTCTGTCACCAAAAGCATGTCAAAGTCATTCAACACCACCCTCTTAAGATTAGCTGGTAAACATGACCAATGGATGAGACATTCACAACACATAATTGTGCTATAATTAACCACCTTCCAGTCCTCCGTAATTTAAAACTCATTTTTGTGTATTTACCCCTGTTTGAGAAAAGCCATTCAAATTCTCAGAAAAGCGCTGGGGGCAAATTTGCGGCTTGATTTCAGCCACATTTTTTGAAAGAGTGGTCCTCCACCTTGTCCTAATCAACAACAACTATAAAAATGGAGGCATTGCACCCGAGAATGAACCCACTGTTCTTTCTGAGGATGCTCTCAAGGTTGAGTAATATTGGTTACATTCTTGGATAAGCCTGCAAAACTAGCAATTAAATTTTAATCCATAACAAAGACGTCCTCTTTGAATAAATCAGGAGCTGGGTAATTGACTGGAGAGTTGGAGAAGTGGATGCCAATGGTTTGAGGCGATCTCATTGGATGATGGCAGCACAGTTGGAGAGATAAGAGAAGTGGTTAGCAGGCCCTGCAGTCACAGCCCGCAGGCACGCAACACTCCGCAGTTGTAGGAGAGAATGAAATGTGACTTATCTGACTGATGGCTAGTTAGATGCCGAATACAATTTCAATGTTGATTGAGGATACGAATAGAGAGAAAGAAACAAGGAGATAGAAGTCACAGAGTCTGAACTATACTCTAAAACCTACATACTCACCAATATGAAACATATTAAAGGCCAGTGCGAACCATCTTTTGCATGTGGAAAGGGTTATTTTTGTGGCTGACCTTATTGCATATGTATTTGTAGGAGTTTCCCTTTCAGACGCAACATTTATGTAAGGAGAGTATTAAATGAATTGTGCAGTGATTTACTATGGTTTGCACTTGTCAATTTACTGGTATTTGCAGCATTATTTACAGGCCAAAAATGTCTTTAGCCAGACGCTAATTTGCGCTGGTAGATTGGTAGATTGCGTTGGTTTTTATGGAAATGATCCGGCTGTGTCTGTGTTCTTTAATTTGCACGCCGTCAGTAGATCATGCACAGAACTTTCCACTCCCATCGGCACTTTTATGGAATTGTGCTCTGCACTCTAATTTGCCGTTTAGTAAATCTGGCACTAAGCATAGTTTCCCGTGCTAATTTGAGGGAAATTGTTTTTCCCATTCCTTTGTGTTTAATCTTGCTGTTAGCTTTAGCATGTTAGCTAACCTGATGCCAAGTGTAATACATTTAAGTGCCTAAATGTGACTTGCACTTATTATCTTGCCATCTTAACAAGTACACTTATACTCCAAGTGCACGTCTCATTGCATTTTCCGTGTGACCACTACTTAATAATAATACAGAAGTATTTCCGAGAGTGATCTCATTTGTATTTGTTTGTAAAATGTATGTTAGAGATGTGTGGATCAGTTCTAATGTCACAAGAAACTGCTGTTAAAAATAAATCATCCACCCACCCGAACATACGATTTTCTCTAGTTTAGACATCTGCACCTGATCGTCACATTACAATTATTGAAATTCTCAGTGTTAAGCTTGATGGCTTGATGTCATATATCACTGAGGGTGCTTTTAAATGATACTTTTTCAAATAAAAGTTCTTCTTTGGAAAAATAACTTTTTCTTAATACACTAAATAGAGGCTTAAGGCGACACATTGATGTCTTAAGACACAAAACGATTGGTTTGTGCAAGAAACCGGACAGTATTTATATCATTTTTACCTCAAATACAACACTATGTCCAACAGCCTTCACTGAGCGATGACGTTAAAAAGTAAAAAATCTTCATTTGTGTTCTACTGAAGAAACAAAGTCACCTATATCTTGGATGCCCTTTGGGGTAAGCAGATAAACATAAAATTTTCATTTTGGGGTAAACTACCCCTTTAACCCTAGACACGACAAGATTAACAAGAGGCACTGAATAAAACGGCCGATTTTGTCAAATAGGGTGTCAAATTTCGTTCGACCTCCCCTCCACTAGATGTCAGACATGTCATACTTCATCCCCGACTCAAAAAAGCATCACGCTTCCTTACAAAATCTTCAAGCAAGAGCGCATTGAATCAGTGCGAACAAACGCAAAGCTAGTGTGCGAGAGCCATTTTATCAGAGCAATACTGTCAATGTCAGCGAGTATTTGCATTAGATTATTATTTTCTAATGGCATCAATAAAGCTTACCCGCAATGTGTTGGGTCTTCTATTCGTGGACCCTGATTCTGAAGGGGAATATCTGCCGTGATTCTGAAAGTGAAAGAATAGCGCGCGCCCGTTTTGCATTCACACTGGCAGTGTTTGTCTAGCGCAGCTGAACCGAGGCTCGTGTATTGCAAATACAGTTATGGGGCAACGTGGAGGCAGGGTGGGGAGTCACAATGACAATGACAGTAATCCGAACTGTGCACACACTCGGCGGGCGCGCGCACGCGTCTGTCTCTTGTCTTGTCTCGTCATCTCATGATCTCTGTCTTGCCGCGGCGCGTGATCTTTTGAACTAAACAGGTCTTGTCTACTTGTGTTTGTGTGTCATATGAATAATATACATGTGTCCCATACATGGAATCAGAGTGCCTACTGTATGTAGTAAATGGAAAGTCTCTACAGCAAAAGGCCAACCGCTACATGCATTCGGTTTGTTTCTACCATTTATTAGTAATGATTTACACAGTTTGTTTACTATTTACTATTTACCTGAGCATTCAGTATTGCGCAATATAGCATACAGAAGGCGAGGGACATTTTGGGGGGAAAGAAGTGCTGCATTTATCATTTAAGCATGTGACTTTTCATGAAAATTCAATAATCCAAGGTGACCACCACCATATGATGTCATAATATGCAAATTAGATGGGATAATGTAATCCCTACATAAACTTTGGGTCATCCTTAATATTCCTCTAATTTACAGAAAGTCTCCATCTTTTATCACTTTTAAGATATAGCCTTTTGAAATTAAGATGTCAAAATCGAACGTTTTAGGAAAAAAACTCTGGCGCCTAAAGGGTTAAAAGATACATTGGAATGTCACTGCAACTTCCCAGACACATATAATAGCATTGGTATCCTACTGCACTGTAAACTCCAACAGTGATTCCTACCTTGTTTACTCAGAAAAATCTTAAAAAGCTAAGATTAATTGATTGGTTTGAGTGCCATTTTGTCAAGAAAAAAAAGAAAAAAACACTCACCATTATGGTGATCGGTGTTCCCTTTGGTTCGGCACTTGGAACTTCATTCATATTGTTGTAATTCTCTTCCTATGCGAGCAGCGATTCAACAACAAATCACAGTTATTTGGTTTCAAAGGAATTTAAGTAACAAATAGGTTGCTTTTAAAAGTTGAGCTTCTGACTGAATAATTAACTTGAATAATTAACTTGTAGAGAGCACTTGATAATTTACTTTAGATTTACTCTTGACTTGGTATAGCTACCATTGTTGTGTTTTGATGCTGAATGTTGAAGTCTGTATGTGACTCAAGCAAGCTCAATTGCAAGATATTGTCACAAATATAGAGGGATTATATCAACCCAATTCAAAGTTTCACAAGGTGTTTATGACATAAATGTTAGTAATACAATTGTAAATGATATCTATATTGGACATGGAGGGAATTCTTAATTGCTTTTAAAATGTGACCATCATTAACTATAGTTAATTATCCCTTTGGTACGGCACTTGGAACTTCATTCATATTGTTGTAATTCTCTTCCTATGTGAGCAGCGATTCAACAACAAATCACAGTTATTTGGTTTCAAAGGAATATAAGTAACAAATAGGTTGCTTTTAAAAGTTGAGCTTCTGACTGAATAATTAACTATAGTTAATGATGGTCACATTTTAAAAGCAATTAATAATTCCCTCCATGTCCAATATAGATATCATTTACAATTGTATTACTAACATTTATGTCATAAACACCTTGTGAAACTTTGAATTGGGTTGATATAATCCCTCTATATTTGTGACAATATCTTGCAATTGAGCATGCTTGAGTCACACTATGATCACTCACAAACTACATTTCCCATAACTCACTGCCCGGACTCATCATCACTTATCACTGATCACATTCACCTGCACCTCATTCACTGATTGCATTCACCTGTGTCTCACCATCCTGTTAGTCTCTGTCTATTTATACCATGGTTATTCATTCACTCACCGCGAAGTCTTGTTTATACGTTACCCTGCATTTCTGAGCACTCGCCTGATTTTCTAGTTTCTTGTTTTTTTTTTATATCTTGCCCTGTTCCCTGGATTACTCTCTTGCCTCTGGTCCCTGCCTGTTTTGTTTGTTTGTTTGTTTGTTTGTTTGTTTGTTTTGACGGCCTGTCTGTGTATGACCCTTGCCTGTACTTTGGATTACGCCTCTGGATTGCCCTCAAATAAATCTGCATTTGGATCCACCTTCGAGTCTCGGAGCAGTTCGTAACACACAGACTTCAACATTCAGCATCAAAACACAACAATGGTAGCTATACCAAGTCAAGAGTAAATCTAAAGTAAATTATCAAGTGCTCTCTACAGTTCTTGTTTACTTACTAGAACTCTTGTGTAAGTGAACTACAGTATACTAACTAAGCATTTGTTAGTACAACATACTATTTCTTTTTCACTTTACTTGTTTTTTAAGGCAATCTGTTTGCATGCTTTTTTTTAAAGTAAGTCTAACTAATTAGATTTTATAGTGTGCAAAAAGATGTGCATGCAAGTTGGATATTATCTTTGACTTTGTTTTTTTGGGGGGGTTTTTCTGGCTGTCACCACAAATGGGCAATTGTCTAAAATTATTGTTGTTTTTGTGAGATGACTGAGTGCCATATTACCGCATTATTGTAATGGATGATATGCGGATCTCACTGCAGTGACTTTGACATTTTCAAGTGTGTTTAGCATTATGTTTAATATGCTTATCTCTTCCCAACTAATTTAAAGATGTGTGGAACCTCTGACAAGGCCTTGTCGAAATATTAACCTTGCACTTTGTATTTCGCTGACACCGCATATTTCTTTCATCCGGCATATTTTAAAGCTTCCCTATCATATTCCCATCATTTAGAATCCCCTCTAGAGACATACATTTACTTTAAAACTATGAGGTTAATTTTCATCATAAATCATGTTAATATATACAAAGAAACTCAGATTTCTGAATATATACCTTCACATAAGATCATGATTGCATGCAATATAAAATCCATGTATGCACATTCTTATTGTTTGAAGTGAAAATGTACACGTGTATTGCAGCAGTTAGCGGTTTCTTGGTGGCTTTCTGCTGCTCGTGCACATTACAGAGCGACATTGTCTCATGGGATATCATATTATGGACATTGATCTTTTTGTGAGGAGGGCTCTAGACAGCAGGAGGTGACAAAACCCTCTGGGAAATATTATCCTCTGCTCCTGACATCACAGCGTTGACAGTTTGTATTAGCATCACTTGTAAGGGATCGTGTAGGCAGCACAATATGTAAGGAAGTCATCCCTTCTAGTCATTTTCCACATATAGTGACATTTTTTTTGTACCACCAACTTTATAATATTAGATTTTTAGGTTTCATTTATAGTAGCATGTATAAAACTATGCATTGAAATAAGTATAATGTTTTGTATATTTATAATATTAGGCATTTATTTTACTTAATACTTTACTTTTTTTGTTACTTCGTAAGTTACTTTACTTTATACTTTCTGAAAGTATCTGGACTCTTTTGAAGCACCAATAACGGAGTGTCTATTTTGTTGGCCGAGGCTATTTACACCAACTCCACCCACTGATATCTGGTTGGGCCAGACAAAATGACAGAAGACGCATGTGGTATAAGATTAGATTAGATTAGATTCAACTTTATTGTCATTACACAAGTACAAGTACAAGGCAACGAAATGCAGTTTAGGTCTAACCAGAAGTGCAATAGCAGCAAGTGCAGGATATACAGTGGTTGCATAAGTGCAGGACATGGAAATGTACTGAATATATATAAATATGTATAAATAGAGAGATGGTTATTACTATAAACAGAACTGAATTTACAGGTGAATGTGTACAGTGAATAAATATACAGATGGCTATTACTATAAACAGAATTTACAGGTGAATATGTACTATGAATATAATATACAGATGGCTATTACTATAAACAGAATTTTACAGATAGAGGTATACAATAATATGTTAGGCTAATATGAGGAATATAGCAGTGGATTAGGGTAGTGCAATAAATTATGGACAGAGCTATCCGAAAAAAAAAAGTGTAAAAGTGCAGTGGAAAGTGGTTGCATATTACAGTTAGAAGTACGGTGCAAAATGCAAATGTAAACATTGGTACTATAAATACAGTCGGCAGTGCAAGATGCATAAGTAAACAGTTGTACTGTAATAAACAGTCGGTAGTGCAAATAACAAAGTGAAGTCAGATGTGAGGTAGGAGAGTTAGCAGTTTATGAGGGAAGTGGATCAACGGGGGTTTGAGTTCAGTAAAGAGACAGCTCTGGGGAAAAAACTGTTCTTTAGTCTGCTGGTCCTGGTCCGGAGGATCCTGAAACGCCTGCCGGAGGGCAGGAGAGAAAACAGTCTGTGGGCTGGGTGAGAGGAGTCCTTAAGGATGCTGCGAGCTCGATGCAGACAGCGTTTCCTCTGGATGTGCTCGATGGCAGGTAGTGGAGTCCCTGTGATGTGCTGGGCAGTTTTCACCACCCGCTGCAGTGCCTTGCGCTCCGCAACAGAGCAGCTCCCATACCATACTGCCACACAGTTGGTCAGGATGCTTTCTATTGCACAGCGATAGAAGTTCACCAGGATAGCCGAGGAGAGCTATAAGGCGTGTAGCACAAAGTTTTGATGTGAATTCGAATCCGCCTTTTGCCGCTCTACTCCCTTTTCCCATCACATCAGATCGGAAAGGCATTTATTTTCAATAAAAATGAAGAAAATATTTGAAAAGTGTAAGTAAAGTTTCAAACGTGTGCAAGTGTTTATCGGTTAGGGTTAGGTGTAGGGGGGCTTTATTGTCCCAATAAGGCTGCATCCATTTAAACATTTTAATGAATATAATCATTTACACATAATGCACAACAACACTGAGGTGAAAATAGTATCTACCACTATTTATACTATTTACACTTGTTGCAAAGAAAATAGGCCTAATGATATTTTTTACATCGTTTAAATAGAATAGTGTCGCCATTTGTATTATGTAAATAGCATATCATTAAGAACATGCTGCTATTTTCACATAGTGTAGAATCTATTGTTATTTAAAATAGCTGCTATCGCTATTTGTACTTAGTGTATCTATCGCTAAGAAAATATATTATTTTCACTAGTGTAAATAACCACTGCCAACAAATAAAGTGTAATTTCAGGGCTGCAGAAATGAAGTGGGTCACTGCACTTGGGATATATTTGGGCAGTAGTGTATCAGAATGGCATTACAAATTACTAAACGCCTCCAAGTGTGGTGAAATGATGGTCGGGATAATTTTCTTCTTGTAAACAACCAAGAAATGATCAGCAAATGCTGAGGTGGATGGAAGGCAGCATCCACCTGTGAGAGATGCTCATAAATCTCTTATTTTTCCCCCCCTCTGGCTTCTCTCTCTTTGGTTCCTCGTATTTTGAAGTTTGATGAATACCCTCATCCCTATAATTATTCCTGTCGCTGTGAGTGGGAAAACAATTAGTTGTGTCCACTAATGAATCAAGACCGCCATGAATTCATTTTCATAAAAAGCAAATATGTTGTGGCTGAGGGCAGAGGGTCAGAGCCCACACAACAGATGCTTCAAATCAATGAGCTTTTTCATAATTACCACAACAGCCATTGAACAAGACGGTTGTCACCTTTTTCTGTATTTATTTGTTGGAGATCTATATTCTTTTTTCAATTGGAAGCTTATTTTCACGTGGATATAAACAGTTTATTTATATATTTGTAGTTAATTAACAGTTTTGGGAGAAATGCAATACAACCCTGATAGCGCACGTACATCTCGGAGACGTCTGGAAGATGTTTTAAAAAAAAGAGTAATCAAAAATGACTTTAGATAAACATCACATTTGTGTTTTATTATTATTATTTTTGTGTGTAGTAAGAGTGTTAAACTTTCTTCTCCTGCATCTTATTCTTCTGCAATCCAGTTTGTTTGAGATGCGCCCTCTACCGCGCAGGTGTGAATTTGCATTTCCTTCAGCCTTCACTTTTGGTGAAAGGGCCTTTACATTTGCTAAATGATTAAAAAAGCAAACAAGCGTGCCCAGCCCAGGTGAGAGAGCAATTCAACCTTTCATAAAAAGTAATACAATAAGTTACTTTTGATTAATGCAATATTGTAATGCAGATACATTTGAGTGTGTTGAAAGTCATGTTATAATGCTACTCTATGCGTTCGCTCGGCGGCTACTATGAGACACTTGTTGCACACTGCAGTAAGCTAGATCGATATAAGGCATGGTAAAACATGGTACTCGCTGTAAATCAAGAAAACCAGAAGACAATAAGACTGTGTTGAGCTATATTACAATGATTCGTTTTCCGCCCGATTAATGTATCCAAACAGTTGCTCACTGTGAGGAGGTTCGATATTTATGGGTGAGGAAAGGAAGAAGGCAGGGTCGGCTTGACTGGGACTGCACTCTTTATTATTTAGGACGAGTTCAAACATAAAGCACGCACAAGGGCGTTCTACTGAATAAAGTCGTCAAGTCAACTTTATTTATATAGCGCTTTTAACAATGTAGATTGTTTCAAAGCAGCTTTACAGTGTTAAACAGCAAAATAATGCAGCATAATTTTATTAAGCTGTATAGCCATTTGATGTCATCAGTTCATTTCAATTTCCATACGGTGACAGTGTGGGCTTTAGATCAATAATTAGATCAGTAATTTAGTTTATATGGTTAAATTAGTTTATTAATTCGATTTATTTCAATGTTTAGTTGAACAATATAGTGTCCCCAACTGAGCACGCCAAGCCAGAGGCAACAGTGGCAAGGAAACCAAAACCCCATTAGGTGACCTAATGGAGAAAAATAAACCTTGGGAGAAACCAGGCTCAGTCGGGGTGCCAGTTCTCCTCTGGCCAATTAACAAACAGCGTATTATTATTATTCTGGCAGCTTTACAGGTCAGAGGTCATAATAGATCGGAATATTCAAAGGACCGGAGGCAACACGCTGGAGACGGGTTTATTGAGGATGATGTTGATTAAATAATTATTAAAGTGCAATATTCGAATGATCGGAGGCAACACGCTGGATAAAGACTCAAAACCACTCTAGTCAAAGTTTCACTCGGTTTCAGCTTTGTTTCTCTGTGCAACAGCAGGCAGCAACAGGCAGTCCCAGTCCAGGTCTCTCTCTCCCATCTCTCTCCCTGCTGCGGCTTATATGCAGTCTCTCCACACCAATTACTGCAATCAGACACAGGTGTTATTCATCTGCACTTGACCTACTTACTCACCGCTCGGCTCCACTCTCTCTCCCTCCCGCTACAGACCTCGCAAAACCACGCCCCCTCCGCCACACTCACCTGTCTAATAAAACACATAATATATTAAAGCATCTTTTGTGTTCCCATGGTTTCCCATGGAAATAGAGGGGAACGCGGGTATGATGTAATTGACAGGCGACGCACGGACATGGTCCGTGTCCTGGTTAAAATCGCTTATTTCTCTGGATTTAAACATTCTTGGAAACATTTGGGGTAATATAAGTACTCTAAAAAAAAGGTTCTATATGGCACCAAAAATGGTTCTTCGTCGTAATCATAGGGGAACCATTTTTGGTGCTATATAGCACCATATCTTAGCATATTCTGTATATGGTAGCGGTGCTATATAGCACCATAGTTAGCGGTGCTATATAGCACCTTAGTCAAAGAACCGGTGAAGAACCTCAGAAGAACTGCTGAAGAACCATTGAAGCACCAAAATTGGTGCTATATATCACTTAAAAAGGTTCCCCTATGATTACGAGCCAAGAACCATTTTTGGTGCCATATAGAACCTTTTTTTTTAGAGTGTACAAGTCAACAAAATATACATTGTTCTAGTGGTTTTTAGGTATTTTAATCCAAAAATCATATATATGTGCACTCAGTGGGGTTTCAGTGGGGTTCTATAAAGAACCCTAGGGTTTTTGACCAAATTTTTAAGTACTTTTTCTGCCAATAATGTTCTATGTAAAGAGAAATGTCTTAAACGATTGCATACTGTTTAATGTTGATTTTTTTTCTAGTGACAGTATGTTTATGAGCTGTTTAATTAATAAAATTCAACAATAAAAATTTCATTAAAACAAAATGAACTAAATCCATAAAATGATCGCACCTGACAGAATCCTTTAACCCCCTCGCGATCAGCTCTCTTTTTTTCTTATCAGTGCCCAAGAGACTCAAATAACTGTCGTTTTTTATCATTCAGGCAAGTGTTATACATCATTATAATCTTTTAAGTTTCTATTTTTTTTGTACAGTCACAATAAAAACAAAATAAAGAAAACAAACATGATGCGCGATCTGCAGCCTCTCTGTCAAAGACGTTCATTCAGATAGTCTTCAGAAAAGGAACTCTAGCTTAGTGAATACTTGTCTCACAAACATGAAACGTATGTCTAAAGAAACGTTGAAATGTCAGGTTTTAAACAATGTAAACCAAATCGAAAACAAATATTCTGTGTTTATGTAATCTGTTTGAAAAGCGACAGATGTCAGTAACCCGCGAGTCACTTCATTATCCGCTAATGCGACCACGCCCACGGATCGCACGCTCTTTCAGATTCAAATACTGACGATCCCCGCATCAACGCCCACACATCAACTTATACAAACACATCTAGTGAAGCGCTGTAATGTTACTTCAACTACATCATTCAGCTATATAGAACCTTTTCTTTTAAAAGTGTGGATTGATAAATAACAAATTATATAGCATTTATAATATATAACCACAGAAAAAATAAACACTTTCTTCAGAATTTATTCTTGTGTTCCACAAGAAGACAATTTTCAAGTGACAGGTGAGTAAATAATGACATAATTTAATTTGCGAAGAACTGTGTCTGAGATTTAACCTTTTATATTTGGTGTTATTATATTACAAAACCCTCTGTCTGGGGTCTCTGATATGCCCAGCACTTCATCAAAAAGTTTTCTGAAAGCATTTCACGCAGTGTGTATGGCTCCTCAAGCGCTAATATTCACAGTATTTGGCAGGAGGCGTCGTACAGGGGGATGGGATTGACCGCAGACAGTTTGTTGCCTGATAAAAGACATTTTGGAACAACGCCACATCAGAGATTGAATCTGCGGTCCTTGGGTTTAACACTCTCAACAGGAGGGAAATCTTGCCAGCCGACACAGTTTTATAAACGCGACCGTTAATGTTTGTTTCTCGCACACTTAAGTGACACTGGATCTCGTGCAAAAGCAAGCATGATTCAAGAAGTTTGCATTTACATTTTTTTCAACATGTAGATGATTAATTAATAAAAACTTTCAGAACCAATTCAAAACATAAAAGAGTGTTAATTTAATAATTTACTAATTTACTATTGAACTGTAGTGTATATTATTATTATTATTATTATTATTATCATTATTATTATTATTAAATTATTTGAATGGGGGACTTTCTTAGGAGGCACATAATGGTAATTTCACCAACTCTTAAAGTGGAGCTATTGTCTTCTTGACATCTTTCTATTGAAGCCAATTCTCATTCATTAAAGACGGAACACTTCAAAAGCAATTAAAGAGGTCGCAGGCTTTGTCTTGAGATGGATCAAGCCCATTAGCGGTGCCTTATCAAAGAGTCCATCATGCCATAAAACTGTTAGGCTTCAATCTAAAGATCTCATGTCCCTTACTGCGTCTTCCCACAATGGCGAGCAAGAGAGGGGTTTTTAGTACAGCCATCCACTATATTCCCGCCCTAGAAAATGATCCATACAACATACTTGCATTCAAAGTTGACACAAATGATTTTGCATAACACACTAATTGAGTGACTTGCCAGCTGTTATAGCAGAGAGCATAAAAATATTAGAGAAGAATAGAAAGGGAAATAGTATAATGAAATCAAGGGCACAGGAACATGTAATGAAGAAGGCCTGAATAAGAAGGACAGGTCCAAAGACAGCATTATCCACAATGCAGCAGCTCCTCTCTTCATCACTGTTTGGCTTTTTATTATTCTTTTTTAATGAACTTATTTTTATTACGTAATACAATTAATTCATTAATTATTCCGTGTTTTGAACACGTCATTTGAGTGTTGTTGAACGAATCGATTGAGTGACCCAATCACTTGAATGAATCTGTGGCTGCATCCGAAATCACATACTCTCTTGATTAGGGTACTAAAGGACCGGGTATATTTCATTTTTTTCATGTTCCGTTCCATCTCACGCACAGTTGAGCTCTCAAGCCTTTCAAAGTATATTCCTTTGGCAGTGAGCATGGAAAGGCGTGGAGCTCTCAAAATGGGGATGGGAACTCCCAAACAGGGTGGAAGCTCCAAAATAGGGCACACATGTGATTTTCCCCCCAAACCAGTTCAGCAGTGGTCATGTAAATCATATTGCTGATTTCCTATGAAATGCTACAACAAATACAAACCCCTAACCCTACCCTAACTTAACCAATGAAATTGGCTGCCGGGTGGGATTTGCTCTGAATAGCACGCTAAAAAAAATGGCTGTTCAGGAGATGAGCAGTTAATAAGATCATGCGACATGAGATTGCAGAGCCAGGCCGTCCGTAACTCCCAAACTGGACCTCTCCAGAGCTTTTTAGTTGCACCCAGCGTGACTACCCCCTCCTACCCAGTGAATCTCGAGCCCTGGGACACCCCCATCACTTAAAACAAAGCGATATATCGTATTATACATATGTATACAGTAAAACAGTAAAACCGAGTGGAAAGTTACAAAAAATGCCCTGCACACCGGCAAGCGAAATGGGGTCTCGCGCACTCAACACGCACTACCGCCTACTCCGCGAAGTGCGGCGCGTCATGTTTGCCATGAACACCTTCGCGGACACGTCAGGTATAAAGCTCAAAGTATACTTCGACCGTCCGTGCACCATCCGCATGACGTAAATTTCACCCAATTTTTGAGACCACGAGGACAGTGCGTGTACAAGAAAGACAGAAAGAGTCCACTAGCTGGCAATACGCACATTACTGTGCACAGTGTGCAGTTGTCGAAGAAGAGTGCGAAAGCATGGTTGAAACAGGAGGAAAACACTACAATGGATGGCGAACCTAAGAGTGCTTGTGCGAAGTTTGTGCGTTGTTGTTTCTTCTGAACTGTGTTGCAGTGGTAGATTCTAGGCCTGTCGCAATTGGTCGATACAATCAACTGCGTCGGCGCTGTAAATTAGTCAACGTCAAAATTTTTAGTCGACTGGGTAAGTTGGATACGATTTGAAATTGTTTTAGTACCGGTACTTTAAAAATGACAGCACTCTAATAAGAGCAGTATTTCTTAATCTGCGTCGATGTGTGACAGCAGGAGTGAGGACGTGTGTGTGAGCTCTGCTTCCACCGTTCACTGAAAAATGGAAGCAGAACAGTCAAATATATATGCGCAGCTCAGGAACAAGAACGCAACAGAAAAGTGCGGCGTGGCCGGGACGTGCTCGCGCACGTGCTGCCGGACTCTGACCTGAAGCTCACGTAGCCGTCTTTCACTCAGACAGAACGCAACGCCAGTTTCGCGGATTATTGAGTTTGAATGGTAAAAAATATGCCAAAATGCATGTCCTGGTGAGTATTCGGGTAAACGCAGTCGGATATGTCTTTAGCGAACATATACAGAGTTGAATGAGAACAGACCGCGATGACTTTCCCCTGGAACAGTCCCAGGATGAGACACTTAAACACGTGTTTAATCAGGTCCCTTCCATCGACGGCCACCTCCTCCATCCTGATCGGCCGCTTTCCTATCCGTATTTTTCTCTCATAAAAGATAGGTTGTATGGGGTGACCCAAGACACCCAGTCAAAGCAAGATACAACCCAGTTGTTGGTACCTCATTCTAATCCGCATTTAGGTTAAGCGGCTACACTGAACCGTCTCATGGCCCGGTTCTCCTGGCCAGGCATTCACGAGAATGTACGCAAGTGGTGTGCGTCGTGTAATAAATGTCAGTTGGTGAATCCACCGGCCACCCCAAAAGCACCATTGTGCCCACTTCCACTGATGCAGGTCCCCTTCGAAGGAATTGGTATAGACCTCATCGGGCCATTAGAACGGTCAGCACGGCAGCATTGCTTTGCATTAGTCCTGGTGGACTATGAAACGCGATACCCGGAAGTAGTTCCGCTCCGCACTATTTCGGCTAAAAGTGTCGCGAGTGCACTGTTTTCATTAATCTCCCGGGTGGGAATCCCGAAAGAGATTCTCACCGATCAAGGCACAACGTTCATGTCACGGACGGTCCGCGAACTTTACGAGTTATTGGGCATTAAATCAATTCTCACCAGAGAATGCTGGATGTCCTTAGAGAGGTTTGGGAGAACGGACCTTCCGCGAGCAAAAACGAAATTCAGTATGTCCTGGACCTGAGAACAAAACTCCACACTTTGGGACGGCTATCAATGGAGAATTTGTTACAGGCTCAAGACCGACAGAAACAGTTTTACAACAGAGGGGCTAGGCTTCGTCAATTTGCACCGGGAGATAAAGTGCTTGTATTTCTCCCTACATCTAGTTCTAAATTACTCGCAAAGTGGCAAGGGCCCTTTGAGGTCACAAGGCGAGTTGGGGATCTCAGCTATGTGGTAATACGATCAGATAGGGATGGGGCACGTCAAATTTATCACCTCAACCTACTAAAGAAGTGGTCTGATGCGGAGTCAGTGATGCTAGCGACAGTAGTGAGTGGAGAGGAGGATCTCGGGCCAGAGGTGGTCCAAAAGCCTCAATCTCTTGCTCTGGCCTCTGGGGGACACCACCTTTCACCCTCGCAGCTCACTGATGTAAAACGTTTACTAGCAGAGTTTGCTGACATGTTCGCGCCCCTACCTGGTCGGACCTACCTCATTCACCACCACGTTGAGACCGAGCCGGGAGTTGTTGTTCGCAGCCGGCCTTAGCGCTTGGTCGGGCGGTGGGGGTATGTGGCGGAGGGGGTGTGGTTTTGCCAGGTCTGTAGCAGGAGAGAGAGAGAGGAACCGAGCGGTGAGTAAGTAGGTCAAGTGCAGATCATGAACACCTGTGTCTGATTGCAGTAATTGGCGTGGAGAGACCGCATTTAAGCCGCTGCGGGCAGAGAGTCGAGAGAGAGAGACCTGGACTGGGACTGCCTGTTGCTGCCTGCTGTACAGGAGAAACGAAGCTGAATCCGAGTGAAACGTTGACAAGAGTGTTTTGAGTCTTGAGTGCATTGAATGCCCTTGTGCGTGCTTTATGTTTGAACCTGTTCTGAGTAATAAAGAGTGCAGTCCCAGTCAAGCCGACCCAGTCTTCTTCCTTCCTTCATCCACTGACACGAACCGAACCTCAAGTAAGTTCTGTCATATTATTCAATTACTTTTACAGTTTTTTGCCATGGTATTGATTCAGTATCGGTATTGAGGTATTTTAGTCTGGTTGGTATCGTATCGAAGTCATACTTTTGGTTTCGTGACAACACTATTCTATATAAAAAGTATTTGCTGATATTCTCTTTTTTTTTGTTACACTCAAAAAAAAAAAAGGTTCTATATGGCACCAAAAATGGTTATTTGCTCGTAATCATAGGGGAACCTTTTTTTAGTGCTATATAGCACCAATTTTGGTGCTTCAGTGGTTCTTCAGCGGTTCTTCACCGGTTCTTTGACTAAGGTGCTATATAGCACCTCTGAAGAACCACTGAAGAACCACTGAAGCGCCAGAATTGGTGCTATATAGCACTAAAAAAGGTTCCCCTATGATAACGAGCCAATAACCATTTTTGGTGCCATATAGAACCTTTTTTTTTTAGAGTGTATGTTGGTTTACAAATTTGTACCTTTTTACATTTTTATTCTTTTAGTTTTACATTTTGTCAAGGGCTTGTTTACATTTATACTTTGTATATAATACACTACTGAATGCCAACGTTAAATTTAAATGAAATGTTTTTAAGTAAAATTGTTGAAAATGATTGTGAAAAATTAGTAGATAGATTAATTGATTAATCGATAAAGCAGTCGATAGATTAATCGATTAATCAATAAATTAGTTGATAGATTAATCGATATAAAAATAGTCGTTAGTGGCAGCCCTAGTAGATTCACTACTTTTTCGTCTTAGATCCTGCTGAGCAAATGTCCTGTTGATGACACGACTCAGTGTTGCCATCCGGTGTCTGGTAGAGTATAAACATTTTTTTACGAAAAAAAAAGTCTTGAACTCGGCCATCCGCGGTTGAGTATACTTTGAAAGCTGTTTGGACGAGACTGCTCGCGTGACGTGTCCGGACACATAAATTGAAGTATACCCAGGGCTTAACACGACATTCACACGGGACGTCAGCATCAACGCTTCTCATTTACTTTGAATGGGTGACATCATGCATTTCCGAACTGAATTGGGTTTTCAAGCGGCAACGCAGGCGTCAGCCAATCAGATCGCCTATGCAAATACCCTAGTGCAGACCCTAGCCAATTGTGTTCATGAAACACCGGAAAAGTAATGTGATTGGCTGTTGTCGCATCATCACCAAACTTCAGACACACCCTCCTTTAAGTGTTGACGCTGACGACCCGTGTGAATGCAACGTAAACAAAGCTTAAGAATTTAACATGCAGGAACGGCATGGCTGTGCCAGAAACGGTGTGGCTTGTTAAACAACAATGAAAAAGCACTATTTAATTAGATCATTAGGGTTGTGGTGGCATTTGTTTTTGGCACAATACCTTTCTTAGACTCATATGCACAACTCCATTTGTTGTGGAGAAAAATAAACAGCAATTAATGCAAGAGCCATAAAACAAGCATGAAAGAGATATGAGGCAATAATATATCCTTTGATGGGGGGGCTTCTGAGAGCATTCTGGTTCGTGGTTCATTCTTTCATGTGTTATGGAGTATTAAAGCAGGGTTTTCTCAAGCAGGTATTTCATTATTGTTTCTAATCAGCACGACTACAGACCCCAATATTGTCAGTGTTTATCAGGAACCAGACAAACAATGGCCACAAA
Organism: Romanogobio albipinnatus; assembly: GCA_023566225.1. NCBI lineage: Eukaryota > Metazoa > Chordata > Actinopteri > Cypriniformes > Gobionidae > Romanogobio > Romanogobio albipinnatus. The sequence continues at coordinate 28,527,490 of CM042262.1, read as the reverse complement.
AATCAGCATGGAAGAGGGAATTGAGAATCTGGCTTTATATCCCATAACGTTCTTGAAATTCAAAATTATTACAGTGCTTTCAAGGCAGAAATGCATTGATATTTCGCAAGCATAGTGGTTTGGGGTTTGTTCTAAACTCAGCATAATAAGCTTTTATAATGAATTCAACCTGAACAGCTTCATTTTAGTGCATCAAGCAGTGAACCACTTGATTCACATGAACGAACCGATTCACTGAAATGATTCTGCTTTAATATAACAAACAATAGATATAAAAAAGACAGAAAGATATATTGAGACAGAATCATTTTAGTGAATCAATTCGATTTGATGTTTTAACCACTAGAAGTCGTAGATCACTCTGGCACGACCGCCTCGATTTTTTTTCTTATCAATGCCAAAGAGACTCGAATAACTCTGTCGATTTTTATCATTCAGGCAAGTGTTATACATCATTATAATCTGTTAAGTCAAAAGCATGTCAAAACTTGGGCCCCAAAACTGTGCAGACTTCTAGGGGTTAAAGGTGAAAACTAATTCACAAAAATGATTTAAAGAGGCCATTGCCAGGATTCAAAAGACTCTAGGCGTCCATCTATAGGATCAAAAAGACAAGCTCATTCATGCGTGTCTCAAAAAGGGTGATTTTTTTTTTTTTTACATCTTCCCTTATCAAAGAACCCTTTAACCCAGAAATGGCAGAAATCTGTCTGGGCTTTGATTACAGATACCTAATAAATACTAATGAACTTCTCATTTCTTACACTTCTCTGCAATATTTAAAATTCCCTTACATCTCCTGAGATCAAGGTGGGGTGCAGAAACCACAACAATAATGAGAATGGATTATGGTGGGAGTGAAATCCAGTTATAATGGGCTATACCTTGAGATATAGCTTGGAGTGAAGCCATAAGATGACGCACCGTCAGGATAAGATCCAACTGGGGACCGTTTTCGCCAACGATCCTAAGAAAGTTATTGATTATCCTTTTGGCCTAAATGATGTACTGGGTATTTGCTGTCCCTTTGCTCGTGTGAAATACGAGGAATACTCTCCGTGGCCTGCCACACGTGTGTTGCGGCATGTGTTTATCTGTGTTGTTGAGGCTTGTTTGCCATTTATCTGTGGGTGTGTGACGGAGTGAGACTGAGTTTTGGTGGATGCAGCTCTTACACAGAGAGCAAATGTGCAGTGCTGGTTCCTCTAATAATGAACTGACTGGAAGTGATCTCATTTTCTCTAGGTGTGGCTGGCCGCTTGTGTAAATTGACAATGGAAAGCATTGAGCCTTACACTGTAAGTTGCTCAGATAATATTCGTTCCTACTAATAGAGTGGATAAATTAGCTATCTAACTTTAGCTGAAGCTCAATGCTTAGCCTACCTATCGAGGAGAAAATTAGCCAACTCAGCAGTCAAAACCTTTGTGGGCTTTAAACTCAATCTCTTAAACACATCTCTAATATTTATCCATTTTTTATTAGGCCTATACTTCAGGTCGTAAAGGTTTAGATGGCTTCCTAGGCTTGGTACGGGTAGAATCTGCGATTTCTGACCCAGGTCGTTTGCTTGCTTCCATGACTACAAATATGTTTGCTGCCAAGTGACAACCCTGGGTGTCGAAATACTATTGGGTAAATTGTCAGTGGGCGGGATCACACAGACCGAAAAAAAAATGCACATTTCATTGTAGAATAACTGGCTGTAGCATTGTTTTTCAGAGAAACAAGTATGTTTATACTAAATATCTGCAAACATATGGCATTTTTATGCTTTAGTAGAGTCTTTTCATACAGCACCTTTAAAAGGAGGCTTGAACACTCTTTTGAATTATCAACGGCGGGAATTTGTGGTGTAAGTTCCATACAAAAGACAGCCCTTGTGTTTTCTTTCCTTATTTACATGCTAATTCGTTGATATTTTCCTCTTAACATTATTTCCTTTAATATTTAAAAACTATATTGCTTTAAAATATTTGATTATATATGGCATGGTTTGAAAGTTTTATAATTGTGTCTGTTTGCTGAAGGTTTTTTACATTAACAGAAAGGTGAACTTTTACAGTCAACATCTGTCGGCAATTTGTCGACAGCATGTATGAAATGTATCCGTGTCCCCATCTTCATTCTCCTTGGCGGAGGGCGGAGAATGATGACAGGGCTTGTTTTAAAGGGCTGCCGTGGGGTGAAGATGGATTGGCTTGTCATCCGTTGGGGACTTGACAATGTTGATGTTTGTCAGGTTCATGTCAGAGATGGGATGGGGGTGGGATGAGGCCACACCTCAGGAGGGAGAAAAGGGAAGCTCTGGGGCGCAAAGAAGACACGTGAAGGGGAGGAGAAACAGAACAATTATCTTCGTAAGACACTTCAGGAGTGCATTGCTAGCAGGTGCATGGTGATTAAATGTGCTTTCTCAAGATTTTCATTCTCCCTCTCAAAAGAGCACTGGGAAGTTAAATTGGACATTTATTTAGATTAACCAGATCAAAAAAATATATGTGTAATAAAGTTTGTAGATAAGGGAAGAAGGAGGCGGGAACCGGCGAACGTTTAACAACTTTAATCAAATAAATGAACACAAAATGAAAGTAAATGCAGCAGCCCCTCACGGACGACTGCCGCGCACATACATAAACAAACAAACAAAACACAACTTAAAATCCAGGCCTGGTCCTCTCTCGTCCTTCACTCGTGTCGCTCGTCCTTATATGCCTCCATGCTCCACGCAGGTGACGCTCATTCTCAATCACGCACACCGATCTCGCTCGCTCCTCCCATGTCTCTCGTTCGTCCACCTCACCTCACCAAAATACATATATATATATATATATATATATATATATATATATATATATATATCATGGGCGTCGGAACCATTGTATGTGGGTGGGACAAGACCCACCCACTTTTTACGATCAATGATATTGGACCCACTCACTTTTATCGTCTCTAACATTCAGCACATGTCTGTTTACCTAACCCTAATAGATAAACACTTATTATTAAACACATGTTAGACGCTTTATTTCCACTTTTCTAATATTTTCGTCATTTTTATTGAAAATAAATGCCTTTCCGATCTGATGGGAAAAGGGAGAGGATTGAGTTCGGCGAAAGGCGGACTCGAACCGCGGGTCGATTTGTGTCAAAACTAGGTGCTGTGTGTCTTACCCCTACACTACTGACGCTTTCAAAGATATGGCGATTTCCGTAACTTTGTCTTTCCGAACTATATGTTTAGCAAGCAAAGCGGTATATTTGTACTTAATGTAATTCTGAGGACCCACCCACATTTTTTTTGCTTCCGACGCCCATGATATAGTTTAATAATAAAAATGAAATTGGTTTGATTTAAATATGCTACACTACCATTCAAAAGATTTTTTTACCAGTCAGTAAGATTTTTAAAGGGGGCCTATGCCCTTTTATACAAGATGTAATGTCAATCTCAGGTGTCCCCAGAATGGATTGAAGTTTCAGCTAAAAATACCCTACAGATAATTTTAGGATAGGATTTTTTAAAAAGCGATTTGGGTGGTAGCAAACACACACTTTTTTCGTGTGTCTTTAAATGCAAATGAGCTGCTGCTTCCTGCCCCCTTTCCAGAAGAGGGCGGAGCTATTCCAGCTCCTGCTTAAAGGGATAGTTCACCCAAAAAAGAAAATTAGCCCATGATTTACTCACCCTCAAGTCATCCTAGGTGTATATGACATTCTTCTTTCAGACAAATACAATCTGAGTTATATTAAAAAAGTCCAGGCTAATCCAAGCATTATAATAGCAGTAATAGTTGCTCTGTTTTTGCAGTCCATAAAAAATGCATCTATCCATCGAATAACATGCTCCAGGCCTTCTGAAGCAAATCGATGCATTTGTGTAAGAAAATATACATTTTTAAAACTTTATAAAGTAAAGTTTTGGACGACCGCTTTACAATATCCCAAATGTTTTCAACTATTTGTAAATCGCAAGAAATTTGCTATTTTAACCAAGGAACCGGGACGAACAAAATATATAACACTGGTCTTGTGGTTTTTGGATATTTTACTGAAAAAATGTTACATAGTGCAGCTTTAATGTCTTAATAATAATAATAATAATAATAAAGCAAATTACCGACCACAACATTTTGAATGTTAGTGTATCATAATATTATTATAAAATTATTAAAATCATATTTTTATTATATATATTATTTGTTTTGGACAAATTGGTAAATAAAGACAAGCATTTTTTTTCGTACCTGAATGAATATGAACACAAGGATGTTGAGACGCACCTTAAAATTTGATCAATTTTTACCTTGATATTGAATGCATCGTGGAGATGATGCAACAGCCAAAAGATGCATGTATACATAGATCAACAATTTACATCATATCGCCACCGGTAGCATAAACATCAAAATATTTTCAGTAAATATTCTGAATGTTGCACTAAATTTAGATGGCAAAAAAATAGGTTAATGGAAAGGATGATTTAATGACTAAATTTCACCAAAATATTGCCAATAGTATCTTGGCAACCCAAGTTTTTGATCAACTTTCAAAACATACAGTCCTTCACAGCGGCCCAAAACATGAATGTTGAATGAGTTTCGACATTCCTCTATGAATATTTAATCGACGACACAAAGACAGCACACGCGGCTGCTATTGAACAAAAATTTGGTGTCGTCCGTCCACATTGCTCATTAAAATGAGATTTAACAGGGATTTTCATTTTCAGTAACAAATGTATTCATGGCTAGCCCATCAGTCATTGTCAAAAGTAATCTCATTTTCCTTGTGCGAGGGAGACAGACGCACAAGGAGGTGAGCGACAGCCTTTTTCGGCCGAGAGGGAGGGGTGCTGGATATTGTCCACCTCCTGCCGTCTTTTCACTTCCTGTCACACAGGAATAGGAGGAAACCCACTGTTACCGGAGCGCTTCAAAGCGCTTATGAAATTCCATACCCTGACACAAAAACAAGTGATATTATTTACAAAAAATAGAGGCAAAAAAAAATTGGTGTGTGCTGTGTGGAAATAGGATGAGGAATTAGCAAATGAATGCTACAGTGGCCCTCTGCATGTTACCTGCACTGTGACAATGTGTTATCTTTGGCTAAACAGCTGTGTGTTGGGCCCAACCCCCCCACGCCCCCTTAAAAAAGGGATTCAAAATTAACTTTTGGCCAAACATGCCGAATGGCAAGTGGATTGGGAAAATTTATGGGCTGTAAATATATTGTACCAGCCATTAAAGCATGCCATAGGCAAATTGTTTTAGAAACACTTTTGTTATACTGGTTAAAACTTTCTTCACATCCTTTTAAAGACACAGTCACCAGGCGCCGTAAACAAATCTTTTACAGTTCCTCCTGAACCAAAACAGGTGTTCACGCCATATCGTAATCGGACTGATGTGTTTCTGTGTCAAAACTATCAACGCTGAAATGAATCTGCAGCAGTCAGGTGGTACAACTAAGAGTTGTTTACGTTCATTATTACTGTAATGTTATGTGCTTTGAGACATGAGGTGATTTAGCGCCATCTCTCATTAGGCATAGCAGACTCTGATATGTACATTCGTGTGTTTTGAAGGAGGCGTGGCTTTGGAGACGCTCTAAAGGGGGGTGGGATCTTATGCTTTCAAAGGTAGCTTGCTGATGTAGTCCAACATCAGTGCCTGACCTCACAAATGTGCTTCTAGAAGAATGGTCAAAAATTCCCATAAACACACTCCTAAACCTTGTGGAAAACCTTCCCAGTAGAGTTGAAGCTGTCATAGCTTCAAAGGATGAGCCAACTCCATATTAAACCCTACAGATTAAGAATGGGATGTAATTAAAGTTTGTGTGCATGTAAAGGCAGGCGTCCCAAAACTTGTGAACCAAAGACAGTCTCAAAAACGCGGTTTGAAATCTTCAAACTACGTCACAAACTACCTTGTAACCAATCAGCATGTGGGCGGGCTTTAGCATATCATTAACTATTCTCTGAAGCAGGGGAGTCTCAATAGAAGCCAGGTTATCCTGGTATATTTTTCTGTTAAAATGAAAAACCGGGTACATTTAGTAATATATCAGGTGAATTATGTATTTGATGTATATTATGATTTTAAGATGAACTATGCCTTTCTTTGAATTGCATTGTTAACTTACCACTTACGTTAGCGAGGGTCAAACTATCAGTGTCAATTTTAGTTTCGAGTTTAAAACAATTACATGTTACAATTTCTAATAAAAGTTACATGCCATGTTTTTACTCTCCAAATCCAGTTTACAGACTTTCGTTGCTCAGTTTTGTGGCCTGCTTAAATGCATTCACATTCACATTCAAAGATAATTTTGGTTTATTGTCTTGCTAACTGCTGTTACTAAAATTCCCTTTAAACTCCTATATTGTCGCACTCTGCAGGCGTTGTGGAATAGAGAATGATTTAACATCTGTTTTTGCCACTTGTATCAAGACGTAAACATCACATCTTGTTTTCAGCATGTGCATCTGCCTCCTTTACTCGAGTAGGGTAATTGGAGAGGTTACGTTATGCAATTTAAGATTTAACGTAAAGTCACGCATGTCAAGTACATGATATGTGTTTCATGAGCATATTTACGTGTGTTCATTTTATCTGTAAAAACACAAGTGCCATGAGAGATTAAGAGACGGCGAATGTGAACCCACACACTGCCGAACCCCTGCGATCTGCCAAAAGCTTACCGGGGGAAAACAACATCTGAGTGCAAAACCAACGTTGATGTACAAAATCTGTGATAAGCAGGAAAACTGTTCGGTTTCGGTGCATTTTGAGGTAAATGAAAGCTGAGAGGCTTTATACTGTGCAACATGAAACAGCGTTTTAGTTTAGTTGTAGTTCAACAATTTTCGTATGAATAGGTTAGCCTTAAGGTTATCTATTACACAATGACATCTCCAAATATCTCCAAAACAATGACAAAATCCACATTTAGAATATATAAGCGTTCAAAACTTACAGTCTCTCATTTCTGCCAATATGGATCAATGATGGATGCACTTCAGCTCCTCATCAGATATTCTGTCCAATCAAATGCTCTCTAGAATCTAAAACGTCCCACCACCTACATTATAAATAGACACTGAAGCTGCGGCTGAAATTGGTTATTTGTTCACAAAACATGGGACATAGTGCACTATATAGAGAATGATTCAGATAGTGTAAATATCATCCCATTGGGGCGAATGAAGTCTGGTTTCACGTTAAGGCCAAAGTATACTTCACTTTTTATGTGTCAGCATACAATTTCGTCATTGGAGAGTACGCGCGTACTGAACGTGCACCATCTGATTTTTGTAACTTTGTACTTTGTACACGCAGGATGCACATTTGATTTTTTTGCAGCATTTACATGGGTCATAACTTGTGGCGAGAGATTGCCCAAAACTGCGCATGCGTCGAACGCCTGTGTACACGTATGAGTCAAAAAAGAAGTCTACTTTGCAGGGCTGTGCGCCCGACTGTGCACATATGCACGCATACGCGTAATAAAACGAAGTATACCTTCAGCTTTAGTGTCACGTGAACCGCCGCAACGCGCACACAGTCTGCTCCGGTCCAGAGACACAATAGCACAGAGCAGATCATATGCTCAAGTCGGCGCAGACCACAAAACATATCGGACCCATTTGAATTCTGCACAGAACGCTGTATTTTAAAGCGATATAGAGGAGAAATGGTTAGAAAAACTCTTCATTAACTCTTTCCCTGCCACCGTTTTTTTTTTTTTTTTTTTTTTTTTTTTTGTCAGCCACCGCCAGTGTTTTTCACCATTTTCACCATTTCTGTTCAATCTGAACATAGAACAGACCCTCTACTTTTAATCAAATTCCCTGTTTTATTCTAGATTCATTCATTCTTATTTTATCAACACTTGAATGTGGGTAAGTTTAATAAAAAAAAAAGCCACCTTTTGAGCATAAAAGCTGATAAAATCACATCTTTGTCAAAAGCCCTATTCAGACATTATTGTTTCTGGTGGGGTCTTTTCATAATTTACAGGGGCTAGTCAGTGATTTTATTGCCGTCCGAAAACTAGAATGTCCCACCACCCGCGTAAAAATCCCAGGCCGATTTACTGTTTTTTTTGACAAACGCCAAGGTTGTGTGGTCATTTAATTGCCATTTAACTGCCAAATCCACATCTCTGAGTTTTCAAGAATATATCACTTCAAAATTAACTGTTTATATCCTTTTTGACCACTGCAGAGCACTGTACGGTTGCACTTTGCTGTAATTTGGATGCATTTTAAAGATCTAGACTTTTGTTACTGAAATGCTGCACGTATTTACAAGAGCAATATATTTAATCACCGCTCAAAAAATACAAAATAAGAAAAGCATGTAAACATTTGAAATGGGCTGTTATTACGGCAGCAATTATATACAGTATGTTAAAAGAACCATGCAGCATTATGTTTACCTCATGTAAATAAGAGGCTGTATTAACTTATTTCTAATAAAATAAAATCACATCCTTTATTTTTGAGATAAAATACAAGACAGAAAACCATTTTAACTATGCTTCTATATTTCTTCCTGTTTTTAAACGGATTAAATAATTCAATAATAATTAGGATATTATTTTCCTGTTATCATATTAAAGGGTTACTTCAGTGATTTAGCATTAAGCTTTGTATCAGTAGAAACCCAGTAGTATATTCGCATGATCGTACTTTCCCCCCTCGTGTCCCCCTGAGACGAGATAATTATGCATTTTATTTCTGGAAAAAATCGTATAAAGTGAGTGTTTCAACTTTTCAATGAATTCCTATGAAAGTTTAGCTTCCATATGCGATCTGAAAACGCGCCAGACTGGACACGTGCCGAGAATGACTGCCACGCTTATCTCAGCTCTGCTCAGCTCTTACTTCGCTCTCGTGATGAATGAAATCTGACTCCTGCTGCGTCTGTGATGTGACTTTCGTTCTGCTCACTCACACGTTATTGACACTTCAGTTTTTAATTGTAGTGTTTATTCTGTAATTGAACTAAATGATTTTATTACTATGAATATCAAAACGACGTTGGGGGCGATGCTGCGGTGGGCAAGTGATAACCAGTAGCCGTGGCTTTGGGAGTGGCCTCGTAGGGCAGCGAAGCAAGTGCATTCTGGGAGTTGTTGTCTTTCATCCACATGAGACAAAAATACATTTTCTGTCTTTTCTCTGTCTAGAAGGCACCAAATTCAAAAATAATTTCACATTTCTACTACATAAATGACCCAGTTTAAATACACATTCATCTTCCCAGCGCTGAAGTACCCCTTTAAATATGCATGTATTCTTATTACACCAAGCATATGACATTTTATTTACAGCATACAATAATGTTATTGTCCACGTGAGCAGTGTATTCTCAGGTGCGCAGGGTCACAAAACTCGCTCCTCCACTGTGAATAAATCACCATCCGAATGCACGAGTTTTATCACTGAGGTGGCATGCAAATTAATTTTTACGGACTTCCACGTGAGAAACAATTACTGTCTGAATAGGGCTATAGACTACTTCCAGATCAGATTCAGCAAGATGATCAAACACAGATGGAGTAGATTTGAGTCCATTAACACCCCTAACGCTTGCCCTATAGCTCGTCCTGGGTTGATATTTCATTCAGTAACATTAGGCAGTTTTGATTTATATGGTGTTTACTGTTGGTGATCACATTATTTTACATATGCATATGATTACCTATGATATCGCTTTTTCCTGCTTCTTCTTCACGTGTTTTGATCAGGAGATTCTGTACACTTTCAGAAGATGAGTCATAGCACCCCCTTCCGCATAACAGTGAAAACACGGAAAGCTGGACGGGGAAGCGTTTTTTCACGAATGGCGGAAATTTTCATCAGTGGCGGCAAAAGAGTTAAACAGCCCTAACGAGAAGAAGAGATAACATAAATTACACACTTTTCAAACTACACATCCTCAGCATGATTATGTTCATTGTTTTGCATCATGCAGCAGCTCTATTGCCACTCAGTCCGGCTGAGTGGGGGCATGTTCCGGCGGGAAAGTGATGTCAATGCATACCCTCTATAAACGCTGTCATGGTTGGAGGCGGATGGCTGGTGTTTGGAAACACAATAGTGTGGGACAGTTCTGGGAGGTAATCATACTAAATCATTCTGATGACAGACTTAGTCATTTCAGAATGTCATCATGAGGCATTTCAGAATGACCAAACCAACATTTGAGATGCTGTGCGATGAAACTGGTCCACTGGTTAGTCAAGTTATCCAGTCGCATCCTCTGCTGAGGCAAAGTCTCGTGCACATTCACGTGCACATATGTTTATGCACTTGCCTTCTTAAAATATACACTTCAATTAAGCGCATACTTAGGCTGCTTTCACACTTGACGTCTTTTTTTAAGCTGTCAGCGTCTGTTTTACATTATAATCCTATGGAGTAAACCGTGTTTTCAAAAACGTGATGAGCACTTTTTTAAACGTCAACGTCAACCCCCTTTTTCTGCAGCTCAGCGCGTCTTTTAATGTTGAAAAAAGTTCAACTTTTCTGATAAAAACGCCCTACGTCAAGCGCCTTCTTTACAGCTGACCAATGACAAGTGAGTAGCAACACCTGCAAGTGGAGAAGGTGCCGGTTATCACTGTATGTATATTTTAGTTTACAATAAAACGAAATATGTCATAAAACACAACCCTGCCTCTTTTTGTTTACATTTAAAACAATATTAAACATATTCGTATGTGGTTCAGACAAGTGTGCATATATGATTATCACTGTAATAAAATTAAATATGACAAAACACAACCCAGTCTCTTTTTTTTTTTTAAATGTAAGTTTATGTATGATCAATAATAGCAATTATAAAAGTATACACTCAGAAACAGAATCAGAATCAGAAAGAGCTTTATTGCCAAGTGTGCTTGCACACACAAGGAATTTTTCTTGGTGCTGAAGCTTCCAGTGCACATATACAATACAAACACAACAAGAACATAGTAATACAAATTCTAAGAGTAAAAATATGAAATATAGTATAAAAAAATATAAGGTCACAGTTACGTTTAGTCAGAATAAACATTTATAGATTATGAACATATTTACAGTATTTGAGTAGTATGAATATATAAACATAAATAATCTCCTGAGTTTAAAAAGATTGCACTAAATAGTCAGAGTATTGCACTTTGGGGGTGTATTTTAACTGTTCAAGAGGGAAATGGCCTGTGTGAAGAAACTGTTCCTGTGCCTAGATGTTCTAGTGGCCAGTGATCGGAGTCGCCGTCCTGATGGTAACAGTTCAAACAGGAGGTGTCCAGGGTGAGTGGAGTCTGTGATGATTTTCCCTGCTCTCTTCCTCACTCTGGAAGAGTATAGGGAAAATCATCACAGACTCCACTCACCCTGGACACCTCCTGTTTGAACTGTTACCATCAGGACGGATGGTAACTCACTCACTCACTCACCTAAAGGATTATTAGGAACACCATACTAATACTGTGTTTGACCCCCTTTCGCCTTCAGAACTGCCTTAATTCTACGTGGCATTGATTCAACAAGGTTCTGAAAGCATTCTTTAGAAATGTTGGCCCATATTGATATGATAGCATCTTGCAGTTGATGGAGATTTGTGGGATACACATCCAGGGCACAAAGCTCCCGTTCCACCACATCCCAAAGATGTTCTATTGGGTTGAGATCTGGTGACTGTGGGGGCCATTTTAGTACAGTGAACTCATTGTCATGTTCAAGAAACCAATTTGAAATGATTCGAGCTTTGTGACATGGTGCATTATCCTGCTGGAAGTAGCCATCAGAGAATGGGTACATGGTGGTCATAAAGGGATGGACATGGTCAGAAACAATGCTCAGGTAGGCCGTGGCATTTAAACGATGCCCAATTGGCACTAAGGGGCCTAAAGTGTGCCAAGAAAACATCCCCCACACCATTACACCACCACCACCAGCCTGCACAGTGGTAACAAGGCATGATGGATCCATGTTCTCATTCTGTTTACGCCAAATTCTGACTCTACCATCTGAATGTCTCAACAGAAATCGAGACTCATCAGACCAGGCAACATTTTTCCAGTCTTCAACTGTCCAATTTTGGTGAGCTCATGCAAATTGTAGCCTCTTTTTCCTATTTGTAGTGGAGATGAGTGGTACCCAGTGGGGTCTTCTGCTGTTTTAGCCCATCCACCTCAAGGTTGTGCGTGTTGTGGCTTCACAAATGCTTTGCTGCATACCTCGGTTGTAATGAGTGGTTATTTCAGCCAAAGTTGCTCTTCTATCAGCTTGAATCAGTCGGCCCAATCTCCTCTGACCTCTAGCATCAACAAGGCATTTTCGCCCACAGGACTGCCACATACTGGATGTTTTTCCCTTTTCACACCATTCTTTGTAAACCCTAGAAATGGTTGTGTGTGAAAATCCCAGTAACTGAGCAGATTGTGAAATACTCAGACCGGCCCGTCTGGCACCAACAACCATGCCACACTCAAAATTGCTTAAATCACCTTTCTTTCCCATTCTGACATTCAGTTTGGAGTTCAGGAGATTGTCTTGACCAGGACAACACCCCTAAATGCATTGAAGCAACTGCCATGTGATTGGCTGATTAGATAATTGCATTAATGAAACATTCAACAGGTGTTCCTAATAATCCTTTAGGTGAGTGTAAGTAAAAGTTATAAGAAGCTATACAAGAAATAAAGCAAACAATTCAGTCAAACATACCAAGTCAGCACTAGTAGGCTCCAACGGTAATGTAAAGTTAAATAGCCTACAAATATAAAGTTATGAAACTTTGCCATCAGCCTAAACGATTTGCAAGACAAATTATAGATCCATGAGACCAAAGATCGCCCGTTAGATCTACACAAGGCAAATTATATTTCATGTTTAACCACTACAGAGACATCAGAGCCAGCGGCAAACGTCAGAAGGACTATCAATCAATCAATCAAATTTTATTTATATAGCGCCTTACAACAACCAAAAGGAGCACAAGGCGCTTTCCAGTAAAACATCAATAGACAACATAATGTTACAACATTAATGTACATAAAATAGCAGTCCTGTCAGAGGCTACGTGTTAAAAGCTTGTATGAATAAATGTGTTTTCAACTGCGATTTAAAAACACTCAGCACAGTGATGCTTCGTAAGTGTGCTTGAAGTGCGTTCCACAGCTTAGGTCCCTGGACGGCAAATGACCGGCCTCCAAACTTTTTGTACTTGAACTTGGGAATAACAAGAGAGGTATATTTAGAGGAGCGGAGAGTTCTGGCTTGCTGGTAGACTGTTACTAATTCGGCAAGGTAGGCCGGGCCAGACCATAAATTGCCTTGAACACGAACAGCAGGACCTTATACTCCACCCTAAGCCGCACCGGGAGCCAGTGAAGTGAGTGGAGGACAGGGGTGATGTGCGAACGTTTGGAGGTGTTGGAGAGAAGACGTGCTGCCGCGTTTTGCACCAGTTGAAGCCGACTGAGGAGTGAAAGATTTAGTCCAGTGTAGAGGGCATTGCAGTAATCTATCCTCGAGCTGATGAAGGCATGAATTGCTTTTTCAAGGTCAGCTTGGGACAAGAATGATTTGACCTTACTGAGTAGTCTTAGCTGGTAAAAGCTCGCCCTCACTACTGCACCAATCTGTTTATTGTACTGCAAGCTTTGGTCAAAAATAACACCCAGGTTACGTATAGTGGGAGCAAACTGAGGTGTTAGAGGACCAAAATTAAAATTAAAAGAACTGCTGGATGAGTCCGGGCTGAACAGGATGTACTCAGTCTTTCCTTCATTCAAATGAAGGAAATTCTGGGAAAGCCACTGTTTGACGTCCTGAAGGCAATTATGAAGAGGGTCCAGTGCAGAACGGTAACTCAGAATCACAGGGAGATAGATATGGAGGTCGTTGGCATAGAAATGAAATTGACCGTTGTGACTGGAGATGAGTTGACCAAGTGGCAGCATATAAAGTGAGAACAAAATAGGACCGAGAATGGAACCTTGAGGCACACTTGATGACATAGGGGCAACCGAGGAGGAAAAGTCATTAAGCATTACTGAGAAAGTTCTGTTAGCGAGGTATGAGGAGAACCAATTTAGCACCGCACCCTGCAGACCAGCAACATGTTGAAGACGAGAGATGAGGATGGCATGATCCACGGTGTCAAATGCAGCGGTAAGGTCCAGTAACACCAGAACCACAAAGCTTTTACTATCCAGGGCTCCAAGAATGTCATTATGGACCCTCAGTAATGCTGATTCGGTGCTATGTCTAGACCTGAAACCAGACTGAAATGTATCACCAATGACGTGCAGTTGAAGATGAGCCTGGAGCTGGGCGAAAACAAGCTTCTCCATCAACTTAGACAGAAATGACTGGTGAGAAATAGGGCGGAAGTTGGACAGTATGGAGGGATCAAGGTTGGGTTTCTTGAGCAGCGATCTAACAATGCTGTGTTCAAGAGCAGTAGGAACAATACCCAAACTAAGACAGCTGTTTATAAAAGAGACAAGGCAGGGACCTATGATGTCAACAGCCTCCTTCAGAATCTTCGCGGGAACAGTGTCTAGAGGGCAGGTGGTAGACTTCAACTCATGGACAGCTTTTTTAATGTCCACAAGAGTAACTGCATCAAAGTTCTCTAGCACACATTGCGCTGCACTAGAAGGCATGGCAACAGTAGCAGCTTGTGTAATGGTTTGCCTAATAGCCAAAACCTTGTCCAAAAAATATAGTTTAAATGCATTGCATGTATTTTCAGAAAACATCATTCAAGGCAACAGACACCGGATTTATGACATAATTAATAGTACTGAATAAAATCCCAGGGCGGTGGCTATTGCTGTTGATGAGATAGTACTGTCCTTTAGCGTCCTTCATTGCTCTCTGATAGGTGGCCAGACTGTCTCTGAACATCTCCAGTGACACCTGCAGCCTATCCTTCTTCCATTTTCGCTCAGCCTGTCTACACCGGCGCCTGAGAGCCCGAGTTGTATCATTGAGCCAGGGGTCCAATGGACCGTTGGTCGACTTTACCTTGTAGGGCGCAACAGAGTCCATATTCTGGAAACTGATGGTATGGAAGGAGGAGAGGAAAAGATCCGGACAAAAAGGCGATGCTAATTCAGTGGAAGCGAGATCAGAAACAGAGAAGGAAGCAACAAAATCATGAACAGTAGATGAGGTAATAATGCGACGACGATGAGGGGCAGTAGACGTAGGCACTGATGAGACAGCACAAACATCAAACTGTATGAGAGAGTGGTCAGAGATGGGAAAATCCATGATCTCACAAGTTGACACAATCACCCCACGAGAGATAATAAGGTCAAGAGTGTGACCTAACCTATGAGTGGGACAGGATATGGACTGAACTAGATCTAATGAATCTAAAAAGCCTTAAAATCATTAGCAGGTTTATCAGAGGGGCAGCAAACATGAATATTAAAATCACAAATTAGAATGTTATCAAACTTTGCCAGAAACTCTGTCAGGAACTCTGAGAACTCAATTAAGAAAACCTTGTTTAATTTGGGCAACCGGTAGATTACTGCACATAAAATAGGACAAGGTAGTGTTAGCACAAATACTTGAAACTCAAAGCTGGAATACCCTCTAGTGGACAGCTGGCAACACTTCAGGGACTGTCTATGTATGGTGGCTATCCACCCGCCTCTGCCCGCTTGCCGCGGGGTGTTTAAGTAAAGGTAGCCAGAGGGGAGGAGCTCCGAGAAAGCACTGACGTCACCTGGGGGAAGCCATGTTTCGGTGAGGAAAAACAAATCCAGATTGTGAGAGGAGATGATATCATTGAGGACAAATGTTTTGTTATTGACGGATCTGGTGTTACAAAGTGCCATGCAGAACGCAGTCATGCTGACAGGCGGCGATGTCACATAAGGGATTGGATGGAGGTTTCCTTGGACGCAACCCCGGATGGATGTTCCAGCACGCCGGGGACATGAAAATGGGACGCCAGTGTTGGAGCCAACCGGCCGAAGCCACCGATAGCATTCCTGCGATCTTCTAACATTGCCACATCAATGATTGATCTTCACACCTCGGTGACAGAGAATCCAGGTCCAGAGTCCTCAGCCTGACATGTAACCCGCCTCTCCGACCGTGCCTCCTGCGGCGTCTCAGGAAAGGAGGAATTAATGTCAACAATGGCGGAGGATGTTTAAAGGACTGGGCATTTAGGAGGCGATTAGCTGTAAAACGCAATTCCAGCAGCGTGGAGCGTACATAGACAATAAACGGCGAGACAGTAGCGAAAACAAACATGAAAAAACAGAGGAGCAAGTGGCAGGCCAAACACAGCGGCGCCATCTTTCCTTAGACTAGCTGAGGAAAGGCTGCTCTCGGCGGGGTTAATGAGTGCTGTGCGCCGCTGATCGACTGGATCTCACAACTCAAATAGGCGCTCTCTCTTTATAAATAAACCACAGATTTGAGTACATTATCGCCTGAAAAAGTCTTTAAACTACATTTCGTCAGACATTAATAACAGTAGTATTTTAAAATTTCGCATGGTTTCTCATCAAGACATGTTGTATCTCTACACCACACAGCACTCTTGTTGTTACGGCTGTTGTTATAGCAACAAAAGACTGCTGCTATTTTGAACCAAACGCTGCCAGCTTGTTTTTTTTTTTTTACTAAAAGAGCGCTCTTGTCAACTTTTTCTTGTCAAGAAAGACGTCAAGTGTGTCTTAATGCACAGTTTTAGTATTATACGCATCGTGGTGTTTCCAACCAGCGTTTTTGTATGTGATATCCCAAATTTTGCATAAAATAGGTGGATGAAAACATAACTAGTGAATAATGACTTACATTTTTAGTCTGTTTCTCACACAAAACTATGACTTCAAAAGACCAAATATTACTTTTTTAATACTTTTGTCTTTTTGAAGTTTAAAAGCTTTAGTTCTTTGTAATTTCAGTCTTGAACATTTCTGACAGACGAAAGAAAGCCATACAGGTTTGAAACGTTATGAGGGTGAGTAAATTAACTAAATAAATCAAGGCATAGCTTGAAAGGTGTCTTTCACTGTTCTCCGACATGAAAACATAATGTGTTACGTTTGAAACACGTCCACAGTGTTCAAAATGTGTTCCTTCTTATCCCGCCTTCTTTCTTTTATAAGTCCTTTACTTTCATTCCAGAATGTGCATGAAAAGCATCTTCAGTGAAGTTCAAATCTCCAGAACATATACTCACATGTGTCCTCAGGGCCACTCTGAGCTTTAATGGGGTCCGCGCTTGGATCTTTAATTAATGCACGCAGGTAATAGATGCCATCTGGGGACCCTCTTGGCAACTAATCACATACACAGAGATTCTCGTTCAGTGCCAGATGCGGTGTCTTCTCTCCCTCTAACCTAATTACCCTTTCTTTTACAAACAAAGCCATGCAAATAGCATTTATCCATTATTTCCTCAAAAACATCCACTCTTCGTGTCAGATCCAAAAGTGCAGATCATAGTAATTACAAAGAATTTAATGCATTTCAACATTCCGCTGGTTGTTCTTTTGATTTTGTTGCCGTGGGTCTTGTTGCGAAGGCTCAGTGAATTCTATATGTTTTAATTTGGGTATGCCATCTCTTGGGTTTGGGTTCAAAAAAAAAAAAAAAAAAAAAAACTTGCTTAGTCTAGGATGTTAATGAATCCTTATTGAATCCCTGATTTCCATAAAGCAATACAAGAAGGAATCTTTACAGTGTTGGTCTGTTCTGGTAGAACACTAGGGAAAAAAGCTGTGCTTATAATGCAAATAATTAAATTAAATTGTTAAATGTTTAAATAAAAAATAAAATAATAAAAGAGGCACTGAGCAAAATAAAGTGTGCCATTGATTTGCACAGCAAATAAAGTTGCCGGAGCGTCTGGTGTTTTTTCAATAAATAACAATAATATAAGTAAATGTGAACTTTTGATTCTTTAAATAAATAAATAAATTAATAATAATAATAATAATAATAATAATAATAATAATAATAATAATAATAATAATAATAATAATAATAATATTTAACAATTATGATAATGTTAATAATAATAATAATAATAATAATAATAATAATAATAAAACAGACCAGAAGCTATCTGTGTAAATGAATGGCACTCTTTATTTAATAAGATAAACAAAATGACAAAAATAATAATTATTATTATTGAATAATGACAAAAATATGATTATTATTCAATAATAATAATAATAATAATAATAATAATAATAATAATAATAATAATAATAATAATAGCTAACATCATATGAATGATGTAAATAAATAACATTATATTCTGCTCAGTTTTTATTTTATTTTACTTTTTAACAACAACAACAACAATAATAATAATAATTCATAATAATAATATAAAATATTTATTAATTATAAATCATATGCTGTGTAAATAAATGATAATTTCTTTTGCTCCGTTTTTGTTTTATTTTATGTTTAATAATAATAATAATAATATACAATATTTATTAATGATAAATTATATGCTGTGTAAATTAATGATACACTTTTATTTTATTTTTAATAATAATAATAATAATAATAATAATACAGTATAATATATTATTAATTATAAATTATTTAATAGTTATTAAAAAAATACTGCTTATATTATTAAAATAGTAGGCTTATAGTTAAAATATAGTATTTCACATTTACTTTTCATTTTTAATAATGTTTGATGTGTTTGATCAGTTATAAAGATAATCAGAATTGGTCCTTTTTTGGGCTGCCATATGAGTGAAGCAAAACCTGTGGAGAACCACTGATTTATATATTATTAGTCATCATGGGACTAAACTTTTCAAGACAACAACTCATTATGCCCATCCCCAAATGCAGCATAAATAAATGAATAAATGCATTCAAATGTATCTAATCTAAATAAATGAATCTAAATGAACTGTGTTCATGAAACAGATTTAGCTCAGTGAATGAGAAAGAACTGTCTTTATTGCTTTGTGTTGGCACAGTATTTTTAATTTCACGTTTTTGTTCTTACTTGGATGCTCAAGATGCCTTTAAAGATATCGCTAAGCCCTAGGATAAAGCAAACCACCGAGATGTTTAAAGAAATTTCCTTGAGAAACAAATATTTTGATTGTTGACAATATTTGTACATTCGCAGGGCGTGAAATTGATTTACAGAAGTGACAAATCTCGGAGGGTCTTAGATTTGTTGCGATGCTCCGTGGCGAAAGCACTCCCACTCCACTGGTTATATCCTCCTGGATGGTTCTACTTTAATCGGGTTTGCATGGTAAAAATAAAAAACCTTTTTTTAACACCAGGTCTCGGATCTCTGCATGTGCACGTAGGAATCTACACGTTAACCAACCAACCAATGACATGGAGCGTCAGTTTCACACTGCATTGTGTCATAATCCGTTTATATATTCTTCCATTCAGAAAGTCATTCATTCAGCATAATCCATTTGTCTGCTCTCTTGCCTTCAGATAAACAGCCGTGGGCCTCGGAAAACTCGTCTTTGTGTAACACCGCCAAGGGTTTAAACCCCCGAGCCGTTCTCCTCCATCTGGGAACGTGGCTGATCTTCAGCGCTTAACTTTGCATCACAAGTTCACGGCAATTGGCTTTTGCGTCTTCGTTCTCGAAGGCTGCCCTCAGATGGCATTGTTTGAAGTTCAGATCCCAAGCTTCGTGAGCCCTGGCACCCTTCCTGGCTCGGCGGGTGGCGGTGACACAGTGTTGACTTGGAAAGCTAGTTTGGCAAGTGTTTGCAGGGCTTGCTAGCTTCCTTGTTTTTGGCCAGACAATACACCACAGCCACATTAAACACTTATGGAAAACAGCAACAGCACCAGCAGCACTGGCACGAGTCGACAAATACGTTCAGGCATTGCAGTTCAATTAACTGTAAGTAAATGACAAGTAACTTACTGTAAAATAAAGACAGTAAATAATTTGCAGCAAGTGACAAGTAACTTACTGTAAAATAAAACAGTAATTAACTGGCAGAAAGTGACAAGTAACTTACTGTAAAATAAAAAAAGTCATTAACTGGCAGCAAGTGACAAGTAACTTACTGTAAAATAAAAAAAGTAATTAACTGGCAGCAAGTGACAAGTAACTTACTGTATAATAAAAAAAGTCATTAACTGGCAGCAAGTGACAAGTAACTTACTGTAAAATAAAAACAGTAACTACCTGGCAGCTAGTGACAATTAACTTACTGTAAAATAAAAAAGTAATAAACTGGCAGCAAGTGACAAGTAACTTACTGTAAAATAAAACAGTAACTAACTGGCAGCAAGTGACAAGTAACTTACTGTAAAATAAAACAGTAATTAACTGGCAGAAAGTGACATGTAACTTACTGTAAAATATAAACAGTGATTAACTGGCAGCAAGTGACAAGTAACTTACTGTAAAATAAAACAGTAATTAACTGGCAGAAAGTGACAAGTAACTTACTGTAAAATAAAACAGTAATTAACTGGCAGAAAGTGACATGTAACTTACTGTAAAATATAAACAGTGATTAACTGGCAGCAAGTGACAAGTAACTTACTGTAAAATAAAACAGTAATTAACTGGCAGAAAGTGACAAGTAACTTACTGTAAAATAAAAAAAGTCATTAACTGGCAGCAAGTGACAAGTAACTTACTGTAAAATAAAAACAGTAACTAACTGGCAGCTAGTGACAATTAACTTACTGTAAAATAAAAAAGTAATAAACTGGCAGCAAGTGACAAGTAACTTACTGTAAAATAAAAAAAGTAATTAACTGGCAGCAAGTGACAAGTAACTTACTGTAAAATAAAAAGGAATTAACTGGCAGCAAGTGACAAGTAACTTACTGTAAAATAAAACAGTAATTAAATGGCAGCAAGTGACAAGTAACTTACTGTAAAATAAAGACAGTAATTAATTTGCAGCAAGTGACACGTAACTTACTGTAAAATAAAACAGTAATTAACTGGCAGCAAGTGACAAGTAAATTACTGTAAAAAATAAACAGTAATTAACTGGCAGAAAGTGACAAGTAACTTACTGTAGAATAAAAAAAGTCATTAACTGGCAGCAAGTGACAAGTAACTTACTGTAAAATAAAAACAGTAACTAACTGGCAGCTAGTGACAATTAACTTACTGTAAAATAAAAAAGTAATAAACTGGCAGCAAGTGACAAGTAACTTACTGTAAAATAAAACAGTAACTAACTGGCAGCAAGTGACAAGTAACTTACTGTAAAATAAAGACAGTAATTAACTGGCAGCAAGTGACAAGTAACTTACTTTAAAATAAAGACAGTAATTAACTGGCAGCAAGTGACAAGTAACTTACTGTAAAATAAAACAGTAACTAACTGGCAGCAAGTGACAAGTAACTTACTGTAAAATAAAGACAGTAATTAACTGGCAGCAAGTGACAAGTAACTTACTGTAAAATAAAGACAGTAATTAACTGGCAGCAAGTGACAAGTAACTTACTGTAAAATAAAGACAGTAATTAACTGGCAGCAAGTGACAAGTAACTTACTTTAAAATAAAGACAGTAATTAACTGGCAGCAAGTGACAAGTAACTTACTTTAAAATAAAGACAGTAATTAACTGGCAGCAAGTGACAAGTAACTTACTTTAAAATAAAGACAGTAATTAACTGGCAGCAAGTGACAAGTAACTTACTTTAAAATAAAGACAGTAATTAACTGGCAGCAAGTGACAAGTAACTTACTTTAAAATAAAACAGTAACTAACTGGCAGCAAGTGACAAGTAACTCACTGTAAAATAAAAAAAGTCATTAACTGGCAGCAAGTGACAAGTAACTTACTGTAAAATAAAAACAGTGACTAACTGGCAGCTAGTGACAAGTAACTTACTGTAAAATAAAAAGTAATAAACTGGCAGCAAGTGACAAGTAACTTACTGTAAAATAAAACAGTAACTAACTGGCAGCAAGTGACAAGTAACTTACTGTAAAATAAAGACAGTAATTAACTGGCAGCAAGTGACAAGTAACTTACTTTAAAATAAAGACAGTAATTAACTGGCAGCAAGTGACAAGTAACTTACTGTAAAATAAAACAGTAACTAACTGGCAGCAAGTGACAAGTAACTTACTGTAAAATAAAGACAGTAATTAACTGGCAGCAAGTGACAAGTAACTTACTGTAAAATAAAGACAGTAATTAACTGGCAGCAAGTGACAAGTAACTTACTGTAAAATAAAGACAGTAATTAACTGGCAGCAAGTGACAAGTAACTTACTTTAAAATAAAGACAGTAATTAACTGGCAGCAAGTGACAAGTAACTTACTTTAAAATAAAGACAGTAATTAACTGGCAGCAAGTGACAAGTAACTTACTTTAAAATAAAACAGTAACTAACTGGCAGCAAGTGACAAGTAACTTACTGTAAAATAAAACAGTAATTAACTGGCAGCAAGTGACAAGTAACTTACTTTAAAATAAAGACAGTAATTAACTGGCAGCAAGTGACAAGTAACTTACAGTAAAATAAAACAGTAATTAAATGGCAGCAAGTGACAAGTAACTTACTTTAAAATAAAGACAGTAATTAACTGGCAGCAAGTGACAAGTAACTTACAGTAAAATAAAACAGTAATTAACTGGCAGCAAGTGACAAGTAACTTACTTTAAAATAAAGACAGTAATTAACTGGCAGCAATTGTCAATAAACTTACTGTAGAAGAAATAGCATATTTTCGCTGTTTTCATTTACAGTAGCAACCGTGTAAGGTGGAGAGAGGGGGATGGGATCAGCAAAGGACCTCGAGGCAGGAATCGGGTCACCGGAGGCGCAATTACAGTTTGTCAGTGTACTTAATTTTATGTGCTGTTTAGATATATATATTTTCAGCCCAAATAAATAAAATAAGTAATGCATATTGCATGATTTGAATATGAATATCCATTTATCAACTGTCACCGTTAAAGAGCTCATCATTATAACAGCTTCATTCTCCATTATTCACTACTTATTGCTAGATGTGTTGAAAACAATAAAATCTCTGTGACCTTCTGGTGATTTTTGAAATTTTTTGAAGTTTTACAGGATTTTCAAAAAAATTAGATTTTCTACAGGAAATTGCCACCAGATCGGAAAAACGCATAATTGTGTGCAATGTCGTCAGACGTAGGGTAAGCACTTTGAACTGTGAGAGGCACTACACTTGAATTTGAATATGGAAGGCAATCTGGTGAAGCTAGATATTTTACTTTATAAAGTTTTAAATATCTATATTTTCTTACACAAACGCATCGCTTCGTTTCAGAAGGCCTTTATTATCCCCCGGAGCCGTGTGAACCAGTTATATGATGGATAGATGCACTTTTATGGACAAAAACGACACAACCATTCACTGACATTATAAAGCTTAGAAGAGCCAGGACATTTGTAATATAACTCCAGTATTATTCGTCTGAAAGAAGAATGTCGTATACATCTAGGATGACTTGAGGGTGAGTAAATCATGGGCTAATTAAAATGTTTGGGTGAACTAACCCTTTAAGACTTTTATTTTTCACTCAGTGAATTTCACAAATGAATACAAAAAAACAACAACAATTAAACATGCAATTTTCAAAGACTGAAAAAATATCTCTGTTGTAAAACATACTCCATTAGTCTTCATTTTATTTTGCAACTTATACACATTTTTATTACAGTGAAGCTTTTCCATTCTCATTAGACTAAAAAGTAATTTTTCATCTTATTATTATTATTATTATTATTTTCTATGCAGATAAACTTCCCAATAAAATCACCCACTCACTCTAGAATGATTCATTCTTTCCAAATATGATAATAAGCCATTCAAGTCATCTAATGAATTTGTTTTGTATAATTTGATATCACAATATATATTGCAGAAAGAAATATCGCAATGTCAGTTTTTTCCAATATTGTGCAGCTCTAACTGAATGTAAAATGGCCTCAGATTACGAGGTCTTAAACAGTCCCGCTGAAAATATGAACATACGGCCAAGCTGTCATCAAGGACGCTGCTGATAAAGCCTGTGCAGTGTGAAGACATCGTGGCTCGGGGCAAATCCTGGCCTGCTGAAAGTGCCCTAATCTGTTCCCAGAGAGCCTATCGCCATCCCTATTAGAGAGGGAACAAATGTTTGGAGACAGACATTCTATCTGCTTGGCTGGTCAGAGGAGTGGCTCTTGCCAGGAGTGGTCTTGTGTGACACAAGCCGACAGCGTTATCAGTCCAGGTGCTTGTCCAAAGTAGGCAACCACAGCATGCAAACGGCAGAAACAAGCTGCAGCCCACTCAGCAAGGCAGAGGACGGCTGTAGTGGCGGCTAACTGTGTATAAAGAGCAGAAAGCTCAGGCAAAAGCCTGGCATGCATACTGTGTACTTACTGTTGTGCACGGTATGCAAATTTTCTGGATGTATAATACCTAATATGCATAGATAACCCATTATATTTGCCAAAATGAGCAGTATACAGAGCTTTCTGCGTGGGAAAGGGTTTCCCACAATGCAGTGCGCTCTTGACCTTCCATTTCCAGTGTGATGAATGAACTGGTTGTACTGTTGGCACTGATTTTTTATTTTATTTTATATATCTGTCCATCAGTTTATCGACTTATTATATTGAACATATTAGATACACATCTTGGTAACACTTTATTTTAATGTGACATAGTTACATATTACTACATGTACATACTATTGTAAAAAACAGTAAATGATGCATAATTATTAACCCTAAACCAAACCCTAACTCTATAGTAAGTACATGTAGTTAATTAACATTACTCAGTAATTATTTGAGAAAGTACAACTTAACTAAGTCACCTTAAAATAAAGTGTAACCAACATTTTATTTAAATTGATTTATTTAAATTTGATAAATTGACAGTGTACACTGCATTGTTTTCCATTCTAAACAGATACAATGATTATGACTAATAATGTGTTGGTCCCCCTTTTGTTGCCAAAACAGCCCTGACCCGTCGAGGCATGGACTCCACTAGACCCCTGAAGGTGTGCTGTGGCATCTGGCACCAAGATATTAGCAGCAGATCCTTTAAGTCCTGTAAGTTGCGAGGTGGGGCCTCCATGGATCGGACTTGTTTGTTCAGCACATCCCACAGATGCTCGATTAGATTGAGATCTGGGGAATTTGGAGGCCAAGTCAACACCTCAAACTCGTTGTGCTCCTCAAACCATTCCTGAAGCATTTTTGCTTTGTGGCAGGCACATTATCCTGCTGAAAGAGCCACCAGGGAATACTGTTTTTCATGGTCATAATGTTATGCCTGATGGATGTATAGTACTCATGAAATAGTATGCTATATTTTTTCCACAGAGTTTGGATTGTATCCATACTACACACTTTCATATGTATAAATAGAACATTCAGACAACAGAACTTTCCTGCAACCAACCTGGAGAACTATAAGTTCAAGTACCTTAGCTATCCAATAGAAAGGTGACCACAATTGTGATTGCTAGTGTTTTCGTGGCCATTTCTTCAGCAATAAATCACAGATACACTTCGGAACAAACTTAAGAGCATTTGTTGGAGAAGAGACTACAAAAACTGATTACGTTTATAAAAAGAACAGGACAGTCATTTTAGTTTCATTTGATCAAAACAGCAATTGCTGTTATCACTTAAATGTCAGCTTTCATAAAACTAACCATCACACTCCTGTGTTTGACACATGGTAATTCCTCCGCATTTGCATATTTTTGAATCACTGAATACTAAATTCAATCAAACAATAACACATTTGAAGGTAATGATGTTACAGCTGACCTAATTAAAGACAAGAGATAGTTGCATTCAATGCTTGGGGAGAAGCATTGGAAACTGCGTCCTGTAATATCTAGTCTCGGCAGACGGTCTGGACTTTATAGCAGCTTTTATTGGCCAAGGACCGCCCAGTGGCTGTCTGACTGACATGTAAAGCAACCAATCACAGTTCGTTTTGATTGGTATCATGTTTAGGGGCGGGAAAATGCAACATTGATGTCCCTATAGTAACAGACCAGCCCGTAAAACTCTTGGAGGAATTTTAAATAGTCTATGCCAAGAACTTCACATACTTGAAAATCCAGCTTTTAGTTGATGATAAGTGCTCATGGTCACAGTTGTAAACATGACAGCATTCGTCTTCCATTAGGGGGTTTCAGATTCTAGTCAGAATATGAGTCTGAACCTGTTCCAATGGGCTGTGATTATGAGGCGTGTTTCAACCGAACCAGGAAAGAAAATGCCTCTGCACTCAATTGGATAGACCTACAACCAATCAGAGCAACGGAGCAACGCGTAGTTGTCAACAGAACTCAACTGCACGCACGCTGGAAGAAGTAGAAGAAGAAGATGAGTGTAAACGATCTTTGCCGGTGTTGTAAAAATAATTTAAGGATACACGGAGTAAGGTGAATGCATATACAAACAAGTTCTCCGTTTACACTCTCAGAAAAAAAGGTACAGTGCTGTCACTGGGGTGGTACCCTAAGGTACAAAAGTGAAAAGGTACATCTTTATACCTTACTCACCCCTAAATGGTACATATTAGTACCTTAAAGGTACATATTAGTACCTTTTCGGTTTTGTACCTAAGGGTACCGCCCCAGTGACAGCACTGTACCTTTTTTTCTGACAGTGTAGGATAAGAACGAATTCAACCCACGTTACTGTTGATCATCGTATAAAGCCCGCCCTGACAATTTGATTGGTCCTAACAGCTTTGGTGTCGAGCATAGTTGCTCCACAACGGATAGTTGTGAGTCCAGACCGAACTTTCCGACCTCAAATGTTGTGGGCGGGGCTAAGTTCGGCTAGCTTCCAGACTAGGGTTTGGCATTATGGGGGGGTTGTTTCAAATTTATCACACATCCCCCGGAAATCTTGTAGAATTCATCAGACTTTCAGTCAACAGTTTGAGGAAGAGATTATATAATACCAGGCCACCCAAAATGACAGCTGAGTGTTTAGAGCAGGGGTCTCAAACTCAATTTACCTGGGGGCCGGTGGAGGTAGACTCTGGGTCAGGCTGGGCCGCATCAAGTATTCCACAAAAATCTTCTCAATCTGTATTATTAACAGTTCCTCAACATGAATGTTTCTTCTAAACATGAACTGTTCCTCTGAATTTGAACTTTACTTCTGAACATGAATGGTTCTTCATGAAGGCTTCTCTTGCCTACTCTATTAAAAAAATATATAGCCTATAGAAATGAAATCATTATGTAATTTTATTTAAAATAATAGACTAATTCAAAGCAAGGCCGTACCCAGGTCAAACAGAACAGTGAACGAAATTCTAGGTCTAATTCTAGCTGGGAAATAATCTATTTGGGACTATTTGCAAACAATATTTGCATTAATTTGCGTCAAATATATTATTAGTCCCGAGATTCTTCACATGAGTGATTAAATACATAGATTCGCTACAAATATTTGAGATCCCAGGTGGTTTAGTGGTAGAATTTTAGTAAACCGTCTCAGAGGTTCCGAGTTCTAATCTGCTCTCATATAGTTTTTTTCCTTCTTCATTAAAATCAAAGATGTTCATCAATGATTGTATATTAAGAGCATGGCCATGTTGCATTTTGTGTGCATTTGTGTGTGTGCATTTTTTTTTTGAGTTCACCGGAAAGAATATAGTCTCTCCGCTAAAGCATGAAGCGATAGATTGACGCGCTCGTCTGTGTGTGTGAAGA
Organism: Romanogobio albipinnatus; assembly: GCA_023566225.1. NCBI lineage: Eukaryota > Metazoa > Chordata > Actinopteri > Cypriniformes > Gobionidae > Romanogobio > Romanogobio albipinnatus. The sequence goes on along the minus strand of CM042262.1, from coordinate 28,499,776 downwards.
TTGTGCACGAACCCCGCCTACTTTTATTTCATTGGCCATCTGAGAGCTGTTAGACCACATTGGTTTCGACTGTCGAGGGAGGGCCGAGCTAACTCTCTCTCTCTCTCTCTCTCTCTCTCTCTCTCTCTCTCTCTCTCTCTCTCTCTCTCTCTCTCTCTCTCTCTCTCTCACTCACACACACACACACACACACACACACACACACACATGAAGTGAGGCTGCAAGCACGGCACATGCAACGACTCAGCAAAAAGGTGCTTTTCAGAACAACGCGCGGGCCACACTAACACTAAACTATGATGTCAAGTAGGGGGCCACAAAATATCATCTCGCAAGTGGCCTGCAGGCCGTGAGTTTGAGACCCCTGGTTTAGAGACTTAGGGGCTGTTTACACAACACTGTTTTCAACTGAAAAACGAAAAATGACCAATAAACCTTTAATGCGTTTTAGCTGTTAATTTCCATGACAACAACTTTTTGGGGGCCTGAAAATGCTAACTTTTGAAAATGGGTTTCAAAGTGCAAGTTTTTGAAAACGACACCGTTATCCTCTCCATGTAAACTACGAAACTGGAATTTACGAAAACGGTGACCTCACGCACATGCACGTGTTCAGTCTATAGGTGCATAGTGTTTCTTTACAAAGTGACATCGCCGACTACTGGCCTGGCAGCAGAATACAGTGTTTTTAGTCTGGGATCGTTTTGACAGCATTGTCGCCTGTAAGCGAAAAACACAAAGGAGAAACGTTTCCGTTTTAAGTACATCGTTGTTGTGTAACCATACAAGCATGAATATCCCAAGGTTTTTCGGGGGGTACTAGTTAAATAATTACAAATTTGGTTCGATTAAATAAGGATTTAAAGGTGCAGTGTGTAAATTATAGCGGCATCTAGTGAGGTTGTGAATTGCAATCACCCACCACTCACCGACACAGGACAAAAATGGCATCGTCGGAGAAAGCAGAGAGTGACTAGCGCTCTGTAGAGAAGTTTGTCCGTTTAGGAGACCCGCGGTGTATGAAGATGGAAATGGCTCGTTCTAAGGTAATAAAAACATAACGGTACATTATGTAAGGTCTTTATACACCACTGAAAACAAAGTTATGTATATTATATTGAATTTCTGTCAATAGATCACATAAATATTACACACTGCACCTTTAATGATTCTAGTGCGTCATCTTCAGTGTCACATGATCCTTTAGACATTATTCTAATATGCTGTTTTGCAGCTCAAGAAACATTTATCAATGTTGAAAACAGTGCTGCTTTATGGAAGCTTGTTTCTGCCACGGAATAAAAAATAAAAAAAAGATAATAACGACTTTTGATCTCACAATTGCGAATTTAAAAAAAAAAAATTCTTGCAATTCTGACTTCTTTTCTCAGAACTGTAAGATATAAAGTCACAATTACCTTTCTTATTCTTTATTCAGTGGCGGAAACAAGCTTCCATACCGTAGCTGCTTAATTTGTTTTTGGAAACTGATACATTTCTTTTCATGATTCTTTGATGAATAGAAAGTTCTAAAGAACAGCATTTATTTGAAATACAACTTTTGTAAAATTATAAGGACCAGATTTACTAACAGCTTGCTCCAGCACAAACCCTCTTTTGGTGTTAAAAAACTACTGTCAGGATTTACAAAAGACACTCAGTAGCCACGTTTACATGCGCACTTTTTTGTCATTCCGATTAAAATCATTCCGATTGCAAGATTCGGTGGACTGTTTACATGAGACTTTATCTAAACCGATTTGGTGTTTACATGTGCTGCCTTTCAATAGGAATCATTTTGTGACATGCACACACAGTTTGTCTGCTGCTTCAGATTCATAACGTTGCCAATTATAATAACTGCGACGTTCGTGGATCAATAGTTCTGTGTTGGTAATTTTTATATTTATTCATTTTTCTGTGTGCCAACATGCAGTAGTTTAACTTAATTTATGTCCTATACAATGGCTATTTCAACAGTTGTGAATGATGAATGCAGAATCAAAATAAATTAAATTCATTTATTTTGAAAAACACAAAATTAACAATAAAATGCACCCAAAAAACAGGATGTACAGTGAAACATGAATGAAAGCATTCAAGACGTGCTCTGCATAGATACATAGCCTACTAAACGCATAGATATTTCAGATGATTAAGGAAAGATACCATATTCACAGAGGTATAAATATTAACAAAAGTACTTAACCAATTTGAAGCAGTTGTTGAAAGTTTTTATATAACTTACAAGAAACAGAGAGAAATGTTGACACTTGAATGTTCCCAGTTGCCATGGCAACTCTCAACGGCCACCAGGACTTATACAGTTTTATAAAAGCTATTTATTGCTTGTTGTAAAGTATAAGAATCACCTCCGAAAAATAAATTCTTCTGTCAAGCGCAGTTGAAGCCTAGGACAAACGATGTCAAGATCTGGTGTAGCCAGGCTATGTTTGTGTCATTATTCCAACATTATGTTCATAACTTTTTACGAAATAAACAATAAAGAAAAATGAACTTTCCTCTCTTGTCAACATTAGCCTGGTGTGAGCGCCGCACACACTCTTCAATTGTGGAGGTGCGCGTGCTTTATACCACATCCAAGCCTTCAGCACTCCTCTCAGAAACTGAAGCCTATGCGCCTCGATCACCCGCCAGTGGTTGATCCTACTATAGCTCATAAATCTCGCCCCTCCATGTATTACATTGGACGCAAGACAAACTAAACAATTCAATTACTCCTAAAGATGGTTAGTGTCATTCTAGGCAGCTTTTATCACGCTGATTTCATTTCAAGTGTTCGTTTTTTAAAGGGGTGGTAAACCACGATTTAACTTTTCTAACTTTAGCTAGTGTGTAATGTTGCTGTTTGAGCATAAACAACATCTGCAAAGTTACAACGTTCAAAGTTTAAAGCAAAGGGAGATATTTGCGGGGGCCATTTTGAGGCCATTTTGTATCGCCGCGGGGAATAGTTGTTGTGGTAGGCTAGTTAGTAGGCTGGAGTGTTGTTGCCAATGCCGACGAAACGCTGTTATTTTCATCCGGATTGCAGGTCCACTTTGTTCAGCCTTCCTATGGATGGGGGTGCGTTGCAGTTCGTTTAACATACAAAGTTATATGCATGCGTGTTTGAGACAGAGGGGAACACGGTCGCATTTGCAGCAGATACATGCTGCCCATCATTAATCAAAGCACGAGACAGACAGGGGTCGGAGGAGAAGACCGGAAAATGTAACATAATGGACAATATTCGTCTGTATTTGCAATACACGAGCTCCTGCTGCACATTTCACGGAGGAAAACTTCCACAATCTTTGCGAGTTCAATGCAGGATTCTTACAATGGCTTGTCCTGAAAGATGGATTTAAAAACAGAAGCTGTTTACGGGCCACAACCTGTAAGTATGATTTATTTTTCGTCGATGTGTTTTCCTGTAATAGTTTGTATTGTTAACTGTACGTTGTAGCAAGGAAGTAAACAGATGACAACGCTCATTTGGCTCTGCAAACCAGTTTGTTAAATGCTCATTCATACTTAACATTATCCGACAAACACCTAACGTTACAAACTTTTTAAAATCTCAACAGCGAACTTGGCATTAGTGTAAATTATTCTTTGATTAGAGCTTTTATGTATTGTTTATCTACAGGCATGCTAAACATGGTTCTGTGTTTGATTTGGATACTATAGTAAAGCCAATGTTTAGTGTTCATTCTTGCGACAGATATTTGGCAAATCGTTCTAAAAATAGTCTTTACTCTTTGGCAAATCGTTCTAAAAATACTCTTTACTCTTGAGGACTGAACAGGTTCTGCTCGATCATCTTCACTAAAATTGTCTGGGTCTGATTCGGGCTCAAATTGGTATGGTTTTATTGACGCCATTGTACTACCCAAAGCACAGGCTACCGGTAAAGGTAAGGGGCGTGACGTTTCCGACAAACGTGCACTAGGCGGTTAGCGAATCATAACACACTGGGCCAGCTAACCAATCTCCCATTGCGTATTTTTGAGGGACTGGCTTCATACAACCCGGAAACCATCAGACCGTTTTTACAAGGAGGGACAGAGCAGTGTAGAATAAAGGTAAAATATATGAAAATTAATGAATTTTTTTAAAAACGAAGCATGAACACGTTACAGTGTACCCCACAAACACAATCAAGCCTTCACCCCTTTAAATAAGTTTAGTTTTCAAGTGTTCGTTTTTTAAATAAGTTTAGTGTTAGTTAGTTATTTGATGCTGTAAAAACGGGGAGTGTGACGTCATGATTGACAGCTAAGATTGACGGTTTCTCTGAGTGAAGTTGTTACTGAGGCACTAACTGACTTTTTTCGGGATTTTCGGGAGGAGATTGGAGCTTTAGCTTTAATTTCTATATTTCCATAACTGTTTATTTCACACCATCATAATAAATTGTTCTGCATCTGCGAGAGTGTGGGCGGGCTTTTGATATCGCAGCTCTACTTCCGGCTCTCTACCGCACAGATTCCGGTCCCGAGATCACTACTCAGGTAAGATGTCAGCGCCGTGTGCGGGCCTCCGAAAAATTCAACTCTCGTCAGTGGAAGCCATTGAAGTCGCGTCGTCCATATTTGTTACGGTCTATGATCACATCACAGAAAGATGTACACTCAAAGTAACTTGATCAGGTCGTTTACATGGTGGAATTTTTCGTTTGATCGGTTCATGAAAAGGTTTATCCCACCCCTCTTAAACCGATTACAATTTCATTCAGTTTTGGCATTTTTATTCTGATTGAGGCGTTTATATGGAGCATTTTCATTCTGATTGAACTTTTAAACCGATTACAGTGCTCCATGTAGTGATACATTTGTGCTGAAAAGGCATGGACAGGGTTCGTTTTGCTGCTGACCTTATTGCATATATATTTGTAGGAGTTTCCGTTTCAGGCACAAAATTCATGGGAGGAGAGTATTTAAATGAATCTTGCAAGCTGATTTACAATGGTTTGCGCTCGTCAGTTTACTGGTGTTTGTGGCATTATTTACCGCCCCCAAAAAAGCACATCTTAAACCAGACGCTAACGGGTAGATTGCATTGGTCATTATGGAAATGATCTGACTGCGTCTGTGTTCATTAATTTGCGCGTCGTCAGTAGAGCACGCACAGAACTTTCCACTCCTGTCACGCTAATTTGCCCAGTTTACTAAATCTGGCGCAATATGTCTTTACTGTCACTTTTGATCAATGTAATGCATTTTCAGTAAATAAAATAAATTTTTCTAAAAGAAGAAAATCATACTGACCACAAACTCTCTCGCTCTCTTTCTCTCGCTCTATGTGTGTCTGTGTGTTCATAGCAACATTTTAGCTGTAATGAAGCTCACCAACCAATGCATTAAAACACAGGACATGTTTGACCGTGGACAGGGGTGACACACTTTTAGCGAGTTTCATCTTTTTTGGAGCTTTAATGGGTGAAAATGGAAGGGTGATATCTGGAGCTAATAGCCTGAGGTCAAACTCTTCTGCGTGACAGATATACTACAACAGCGGGACACATGGACGTTCTGGAGAAGCTCTCTGCCAAACTTTAATTATATCTGCTGACACAAAATGACAAAGTGTAGTTCACTCATCTCCTCGGGCTCCAGAAAGATGAAGCAAGCGGGTAGAATGACACTTGTGTATATTATTTCCCTGTCTTTTACAACGCATGCCCTGTAGCTACTGTAAGTATCCATGTGCACTATTTAGCATTTATGTTGTGCCAAGGTCATCACGCTCCGCTAATAGTAATTTACTGTTACCCTGAGGCGGGAGTTTGTGTGAAGAGTGGTTAATTTACACAGATGAATGTCTAAAGCCACCTGTTTTAACGACCTGCTTTAAGATCGTGTTTCTTGGGGTTTTTTTACTCAACAATTCCCTCAGCACCCACACAAATTCCTCTTTAAACTAAATATTCTGTGTGGTACGAACACGTGCTTTGGGGGAAAATTCTAAGTACTTTAGGGGGAACCGCATAACGCAGGGGTGGCCAATATTCTGTATGTATATTCACTACCCAGTCTTCAGTGTCACATGATCCTTCAGAAATCAGAAGAATGTGCTTGTGTGGTATGAACACAGGTGCTTTGTGTGTGTGTTATATAAGTACTTTAGGGGGACTGTGTAACCATCTGCTGGTTAAAGTCTGTGGGGATGGCTAGTTCAATGGAAACAATCAATTTAGCCACTCTGAACTGTATTTTATATAAACAGTGGAAAAATTAAGAAAGGTATTCATTAACGGCTAGGATCAGAAGGCCCTGTGGTAGGCATGGAGCCACTCTAATTAAAATCCTGTAGGGCTGTGTTTATCTTAGATTAGTTTAAAGCTAACTCGGGGTCCAATTCTTTGTTTTAATCCATTCCCAAGTCTTAGAAGCCTGGGAAAAAATAAGCCTTATCCTTTGGGCCTGCTAACAAGTATACAAATAGAGTACCCCACCTCATGAGATCCTCAAACGCATACACTTTTTCCTCTCGGGGCAGGTTTGTTTGCTGTGCTTGATGGTAATGGATTACATGGGTGCTATAAGCTCTCCTTCCTGTGAGGGCCTTTTTAGTCCAGACCGCCAATGGCATTTAAAGCATTATACGATACCAGGGAGAGCTAGCCCTGCTCACGGTGGTGCCCGTTTGAACATGGCTAACTGTGGTGAGCCCTCGCTGAGCTGTTGCGCTGCAAAATCGAGATATTACAGTACGGGCGTCACTCTTCAAATATCGTCTAGTCAGTTTTATCCGAAACACAAGCAACACAAATGAGTTTAGGATGGTTAGCACTAGTTTAGCAGTTGATTATTGATTAGCATTGAACTAGTTTAAAGCGGACATGACATGGCATTCAACGCTCCTTTTTTTTACTTCTGTAATGTAATATTTGTGAAACAATATCATCTATTAAGACTAGAACGGATGAAACCGAAAGCACCAACAGTGGGCATGTGAGCATCAGAACTGGACCAGGGAGCAATGGAAGAAGATGGCCTAGTCTGATGAATGACATTTTCTTTTACATCACGTGGATGGCCGGGTGCATGTGTGTCGCTTACCTGGGGAACACATGGCACCAGGATGCATTATGGTAAGAAGGCAAGCTGGCAGTGGCAGTGTGATGCTTTAGGCAATGTTCTGCTGGGAAACCTTGGGTCCAACCATCCGTGTGGATGTTACTTTGACGCGTACCACGCAGTTTAATGATAAATATTGTATTATGTATATGAATCATAAAATTAATTATTAAATACAAATGTATAAACATTTTTAATAGAATTAATATAACCATTAATACTGCATACACTGCTATTCAAAAGTTTGGGTTCAGTTTTAGTGTTTTTGATAGAAGTCTCTTAAGGCTGCATTTACTTGATTAAAAATGTAGTAAAACGGTAATATTGTAGAAATATTATTACAATTTAAAATAACTTTTTTTTCCTATTTTCATATATTTTAAAATATAATTTATTCCTGTGAATTTTCAGCATCATTACTCCAGTCTTCAGTGTCACATGATCCTTCATAAATCATTTAAAAGTTTTTTTTTGGATAAATATAAAATTAAAAGAACAGCATTTATTTTAAATATCTTTTATAACATTATAAATGTCTTTACTGTCACTTCTGATCAATTAAAAATATTAATTTCTTCATAAAAAATCTTTCAGACCACAAACTTGATTGTTCTTCAGTAAAGTTATTCCCACCTAGCCCCCACCTCCCCACCCCCCAGCTCCCAGTTCCCTGCTTGTCTGATCAGATTATAATGATGTATAACACTTGCCTGAATGATAAAAATTGACAGAGTTTTTTGGCACTGACAAGTGCGTGACAGCCGACTTGAGGGGGTTAAAAGCCCAATATGTAAGTTTTCACCGCCAGAATGTCACATTTTCAAAACACAAACAAAGGCAGACGCTATGAAGGAGAGTGGAACGATGGGAGGTATCGTTTTCACCACCCAGAGATATATGGAATTCACGAATTATGTTCACGGATGAGGTGACGTATTCGTTTTTTGTATTACCTGTACTGTTTGTTAACACTATTTTATGTCATCGTGATGAATTAGCTGCAAGGAACATGAAATGTAATGCTATATAAGCCTGTTACTGATATGTGACTATTTGTCAAATGATTTGGTGGGTGAATGCTGCGCAGTTTTATGTGTTTAAAATCATACTAAAAGTACATTTGAACGATCACACAGTATTTGCAAGTAATGGCTAAACATTTTTGTGCAACACATACTGTTTCAATTTCACTGCCATAGACTTGGTCAACAAAAGTGATGAAAAGCATTACTGAAGTACAAACAAAGTGCATTACTGTGTCATTTCCTCAGCATAACCCACACATACATGGAGTGCAGAATTATTAGGCAAGTTGTATTTTTGAGGATTAATTTTACAACATTAATAATTAAACAACAACCATTTCAATTATTTATTTTTACCAGTGAAACCAATATAACATCTCAACATTCACAAATATACATTTCTGACATTCAAAAACCAAACAAAAACAAATCAGTGACCAATATAGCCACCTTTCTTTGCAAGGACACTCAAAAGCCTGCCATCCATGGATTCTGTCAGTGTTTTGATCTGTTCACCATCAACATTGCGTGCAGCAGCAACCACAGCCTCCCAGACACTGTTCAGAGAGGTGTACTGTTTTCCCTCCTTGTAAATCGCACATTTGATGATGGACCACAGGTTCTCAATGGGGTTCAGATCAGGTGAACAAGGAGGCCATATCATTAGATTTTCTTCTTTTATACCCTTTCTTGCCAGCCACGCTGTGGAGTACTTGGACGCGTGTGATGGAGCATTGTCCTGCATGAAAATCATGTTTTTCTTGAAGGATGCAGACTTCTTCCTGTACCACTGCTTGAAGAAGGTGTCTTCCAGAAACTGGCAGTAGGACTGCGAGTTGAGCTTGACTCCATCCTCAACCCGAAAAGGCCCCACAAGCTCATCTTTGATGATACCAGCCCAAACCAGTACTCCACCTCCACCTTGCTGGCGTCTGAGTCGGACTGGAGCTCTCTGCCCTTTACCAATCCAGCCACGGGCCCATCCATCTGGCCCATCAAGACTCACTCTCATTTCATCAGTCCATAAAACCTTAGAAAAATCTTGCCAGTCTTGAGATATTTCTTGGCCCAGTCTTGACGTTTCAGCTTGTGTGTCTTGTTCAGTGGTGGTCGACTTTCTGCCTTTCTTTCCTTGGCCATGTCTCTGAGTATTGCACACCTTGTGCTTTTGGGCACTCCAGTGATGTTGCAGCTCTGAAATATGGCCAAACTGGTGGCAAGTGGCATCTTGGCAGCTGCACGCTTGACTTTTCTCAGTTCACGGGCAGTTATTTTGCGCCTTGGTTTTTCCACACGCTTCTTGCGACCCTGTTGACTATTTTGAATGAAACGCTTGATTGTTCGATGATCACGCTTCAGAAGCTTGGCTATTTTAAGACTGCTGCATCCCTCTGCAATATATCTCACTATTTTTGACTTTTCTGAGCCTGTCAAGTCCTTCTTTTGACCCATTTTGAAAAAGGAAAGGAAGTTGCCTAATAATTATGCACACCTGATATAGGGTGTTGATGTCATTAGACCACACCCCTTCTCATTACAGAGATGCACATCACCTAATATGCTTAATTGGTAGTAGGCTTTCCAGCCTATACAGCTTGGAGTAAGACAACATGCATAACGAGGATGATGTGGTCAAAATACTCATTTGCCTAATAATTCTGCACTCCCTGTAATTATGTACAATTACTAACACTTGATAGTTTTTCAAGCGAATCCACCTACAATATCTATTATCAGTTGTCACATCATATCTGTTTCTTCATCTGGAATTTCATTCATATCTACTAAAATCACCTGTACATGATTATTACTTGTACATTAAATAATATATATATATATATATATATATATATATATATATATATATATATATATATATATATATATATATATATATATATATATATATATATATATATATATTTGCTTACCTGTCTAAACAAATGTGAGAGTGGAGTCTCTGTCGAGCCTCAGTTTGTCGCGAAACTCCCCATCTTGAAAACGCCATGTCGATATTGATCCTTTATTTCTCCCTTTGTCCCAAAGCCTGCTTGCCTCAGTTGATCTACTTTTATGTTTTTTTGGGGGGATTTTCTGTACTCGCCAATGAATAATTGTGATCCATGATAATGCTATAGATGCTGTACAGTGTTGCCATGGTTTCTACAAGTGGAAACCGAGGATAGGCATCATTGATAGGCGACAATGACATGGCACGATCCAATTGTGGGTTTGCGAATCCTTGGGAACTTTTTGAATAATGTAAGTACACAACTGCATGAAATATATCACTGTGTGAAATGATTTTTTTTTATATTTTATTTAAAAAATCATATATATTGTGCTTTCAAACACCACATTTCTGCCTTTATAGCAGCCGCCAATTGATGGTGTTTCTGCAATTAGGTATTTGGAGCACAGTTGGCATAACAACTGTAGCTCTGAGTTACCTGCTGTGCTTCCCAGCAGTGGTAAATCTGACTGTAATAGACCTGCTTGGTGATTGTCACAATTTGTATTTGACTGCCGCACATGCGTTGGGTCTATGTATGGTCTAGATCGGAGCAGGAGGAAGGAGAATCTGGGAGAGCAGCCAGAGCCCGTTCTTTTCTCATCGGGGGGTCAAGGTGAGCCTCCGATGCCAGGCATGCACTGATGGGAGCTGGCAGAGCAACCACGATGCCACTGTGCTAATGCCCCTGGCAGCATCTGTCCAAGAGAGGGAGAAGAGGAGGAGGAAATGGATCAAATGAGATGGGGTAAATATCTGAATATGACCTTGGACGTGTCCATCATTCATAGGAGGCTATTTGATCAGTAGGTGGACGGAGGTAAATAAAACACATACTAATTAATAATACCCAATCAAGGCCTTTCTTGCTGTCACATGCTCTGCAGGAAGTTCAGCTCAATATGCTAAGCTTTGCTTTAATAGGATTCCTGTGAAAAAAGGTCCTAAGGTTAGACTGGCGAAATCAACATTATTGAATATTTAATAAAAACTCTTGAATGCAGCAATATTCAAAACGGATTGAATAAACACGCTTTGAATTCTATACATCAACTATGTCTCTGTGGACATTTAGAAAATAGTCTCTTCAAACACACTTTTCACACTTTCACTAGTTAAGATGATCACTAAAAATATCTATTAGTTAACGTACATGCATGATAGGAGAATTCAGGCTTTTTCTCTTTTTTCTTAAAGTCACCATGAAATCAAAATTGACCATTCTTAATTTTTTTTATTATTTATCCGTGATTTATATATATCATTTTTTAATTAATGTGCCCTCATAATCTTTAGTCAAAATTGCTTTCCCTCCTTCTTGCAGTGACTTATCTTCTCTTCTCTGATGATGAGTTTACTACACGTGGGCGGGACAACCTGTCACTCACATGAGATCCACTAATAGCAAACCACAACCATCCAAACCTAACATTTTTTCTTGTTTGAGAAGAATAGGGAAGAAAAGACTACTGCAATAATCCAAACATTTTCTACTCTGTAGAGAAAAGGGGATTTTGTGCATTTATATATCCTAAATATGCCTACTATTTTTATAATTTTGCACAATTTTGCAAAAGTACAGCTTGAATGGAAAAGCTCCTCGGGAACACTTTATGGAAGCTTGTTTCTGCCACAGAAAAAAAAAAACCATTTAATTCTTTAATTCCATTTGACGGAATTTTCCGGCTTTCTGTGTTTTCGCTGTTATATGGTAGGGGGCGCTATTACACAACTTCTGAAAGAGTACTGAATCTCATGAATAAAACACATGCATAGAAGAAGCAGAAACAAACGATATTATATGTAATCATATGCATATGTAAAATACTGCGATCGTCAACATTAAACAGCATATAAATCAAAACTGTCTAATTTTACTAAATGAAATGTCGACCCAGGATAGTGCAAGGACTGTGCAAGCATTAGGGGTGTTGATGGACTCAATGGGGTCTACTGCATGTTAAGATATTAATAGAACAAAATATTCTGTTATTGTGAAAATGATCAAAAACGCTGGAGGGGAATGATTTAAATGTATCACTACAGTGTCATTTCAAATCATGCACAGTATTGTGAATATTATGTGAAGAAAATGATATTTTGTGTATTTGTATATCCTGAATACTATTTTTACAGCCTTTTTGCACAATTTTACAAAATTACAGCTTGACTGGAAAAGCTCCTCAGGAAAACATTTCAACAAAATCCTTTTCACACAAACACTAAAATGGCTTCTTTTAATCTTTTTTTTAGGTTTTCATAGTCTTGAACATTTATGGAGGATTTTCATAGTTTCAAAGTCCATGGCAAGGTTAAAACAGAACAATCTAAGGTTATTTGAACAGTAGCAAAAATAAAAGCGTGATAAAAAGTTCCAAAGACAATTTTAATGTAATCTTCATATAACAAGTGGAAATCTGTTTAAAACATTCAAATTAATTTGATTAAAACCAACCCCCGTGATGTACTGCGTGCTATAAGTTGGCGTGCATTAAAGATGCCCTATGTAAGAATGACAGCTAGTGGTTGAAATGGGCACTGCAGTCCAAATTCAAAATATTATTTGCCCCGCTCCCTCCTCCTAAGACTCAAGGACACGCAATAGGAGCGAGCTCAATTAACAATGGAAGGCGAGGAGACTTACACACTGTAAGTTGATGAGTTGATTTTTCCGTGTTTCAATGTGCTACCGTCCATAGAGATTTTTAGACGGATGCCGAGGCTTTTTAGGTCAGGTAGAATCTGCAATCACTGACCCAGTTTGTTTGCTGGCTTCCATGACTTCTCAACATTATAAAACACGTAACAGGCAAATAAAGTACAGTCACATGCAGGTATTTATAGCAAAAACTGACCAAAAACAGAATAAAAGTATTAACTCATGTTGCATTCCAATTCTTCTGAAGTCATACGATATATGTAAAGAACAGAGTTGATCTTAACGTTTTAATCGCTGAAATGATGATCCCGTGCTCTGTGAACGCATGCACATATGTTCTTCATATCTCATTCAAAAGATACACCCACTCTTTAGCATGATGCAGTTGGTCACGAGACACACAAGAGCCAATAACATTTTAAAATCAAAGCTGACGTCATGACGCAATTGGTCACAAGACATACGAGAGCCAATGCAATTTCACTATCAAAGCTGACGTAACGTTCCTTCGGGCGGCAATTTTTGAAAGTGTGCATGATCATGATCGTTTTTTTTTTTTTCACACAAATCAAACATTTGGCCTCGGAACACTTGGAATATTTGTACTTTTTGTGTAAATTGTGCCTGCAATCGCATTTAGGGATGGGGTTGGGTTACATGTTAAAACGTGTCTAAGTAGCGTAAATAAAAAAATAAAATAAATTTAAATAAAATGATGCTTGCTGATTAAATGGAGAATCACACTATTGTATGTTATAATGGCAAAATCTGTGCATGACGGCAAAGGTTTCTCATTGAAATCAATTTTATTCACCCTGCTCGTCGAAAAATTACGCTAAAGGGGTAGCTGCGCGTTAACACTTTCCTAGCCAAACACAGATTTTACTGTTATTTGTGAGAAAACAAAAAACAATTTTTTTTTTTTTTTTAAAACACGACGGGGAAAGAGTTAAATGTGAGAATGTGTTGATACAGCACCTTTAATGCATATATTCACATTGCTTGGTAACAGTAAATTGGATATTGTCAGGCTAAATTAACTATAAAACTTTTCGGTAACGCTTTAGATTACGGCCCGGAAAGTACTGCGTAAGTAAAGAGAATTTACAACATAACTTTCGGTAATTATAGTGTAACTATAAAGTAAGTACGTGTAGGTATAAGGGAACAATATGTAATACTGGGGGAATAAAGGGGTAACTATCAGGAAAATTAACACATTATTTATACTAAGTATTTTTTAATTAAGGGGTAATTATCTGTGTAATTACAGGGTAAGTATGAATCTGCGGGCTGTAAATTAAAGTGGTGTTTGTTCCCCTCTTGTTTCGTGTAGTTACACACTGTAAAAAGAATACTGTGAAAAATACAGTAACTTGCTGGCAGCAATTAGCTAGTAAGTTGCTGTATTTCATTTCACAGTATTCTTACTGTAAATGTAATCGCAGTAACTTAAAAATTACTGTAAACTTTTTTAAAGTAATAATCACAGTACTGTATTTCATATCTACTACTGTAATGGGGATTACTGCATTAATTTTGTGTACTGTAAAATAAAGACACTGTCACAAATGCCATTTATTTTCTCACTTTTAATTTAAAAAATTCATAAAATAAAAATAGTATAGCATCATTTTTTCAATTTTACAATTTTTCTGTGAACATTTAATTTCAACACTTTTCTGAACATACAAAAAAACACTTCTGAACAAACAAAACAATCAATATTTATTAAAATGTTTGGATAAAATTACAAATGTATAAAAAATTGTATGATTTAAAAACAGCAGGATATCAAACCTATATATTTTCTGAACATTTTTTTTTTCCCCTCTGTGCCACCAATACGATTGACTATTGTCAATTCTTGATCATTCGCACACCCAGTATCAGTGTTAGTAGTTATAGCTGTGTTGCTTACATCATGTCTGGCTGTCATGTTTTTACCCCATACAGTTTTTAATTGTACCAGTAGCAAACCCACAAGAGTGCTCAGGTGTTAATACTCAAAGCCTTACAGTAAGTCTTACAGTACTACAGTTCACACTGGGATGTTTACATTTTTTTTATAGTAGTCTCTTACTGTGCGTTCACACCGCCGCCGGCGAGAGCGTCAAACTTCGCTCTGGCCGCCCTGCCATCGACGCTGTGAAAGATCTGTGGACGCGCTGCCGCTCTGACCTAGATCGAATGCTTGGTCTTTTTTAAAACTGCATTTAAAGGGGCCGCAAAGCAAACAATCATGTTCGCATTTTTAAAATCGGCATTTGTGCAGACTGACCACAGTAGGGAAGATAACATCATGAAATAATTTAAATGTGAAAGTTAACTTAATTATAGTTGCATGTTTGCTAATGAAATAAACCATTCAAAAGCCATTTGTGTGGTGTGGCTTTTGTGTTCTTGGAAGTGCTAGTCTAATTTCAACAAGTTTATAGGTGCTAGCCTTGGTCTTTAACATTAACATTAATTTGTGTGCAACCTACTTTACAATAACTGTCCTGGTTTAAGTGCAGCATTCATGCATTTGGTCAAATCGGTGTTATTTTGAGCAAATTAATTGCATTCCCGCTGAAAAAAAAAGGCTTTCTAGCGCGAAAATGTTGCATACAAAAGGCGTTGCGCAGAATATATATATATATATATATATATATATATCTCGCCGGAGCTCGCCGCCGGGCTCCCATTGAGAATGAATGACTTCCGGCCACTTTGACGCTCTCGCCGGCGGCGGTGTGAACGCACCATTATGCTCAATATGCTCACTTTTCCCCAGGATTCTTTGAGGAATAGAAGGTTCAAAAGAACAGCATTTCTCTGAAATAGAAAGCTTTTTAAAAAATCCTAAAAACATTGTACACAACTGTTTTCAACACTGATAATCATAAATGTTTGTTGAGTATCAAATCATCATATCAGAATGATTTCTGAAGGATTATGTGACACTGAAAACTGGAGTAATGATGATAAATTTTGATCTTTGATCACAGGAATAAATTACACTTTACACACACAAAAAAATGGTGCTATATGGCACAAAGTGGTTCTTTGTCGTAATCAGGGGGAACCACTTTTGGTGTCATATAGCACCATTTTTTTTTCAACGTATACATTTTTTTCAATAAGTTAACATTTCTCTGTGAACATTTCATTTCAACACTTTTCTGAGCAAACAAAACAATCAACATTTATTCAAATGTTTGGGTAAAATAACAAATCTATAAAAATTAAATGATTTAAAGGGATAGTTCTGCAGGAAAGACTCGGGAGAATTATATCGACAATAGTGCATTTAATAATAGCTCAGCAAGCTAATAATATACAAAGTCAATTTGGCCTAGGCCCCGTCCGTAGGCATAATCCGAGGGTATCGGATCTGCAATTCCTGCCTGAAGATGAGGGCAGGGGCGCAGCCGACCCCCCGGGAGGTATGGACAGGACCATCCTGGTGGTGGTGGGGAGGATGGGGGTAATCGTCGCTTCAGATCTGCGAACTCAAACATGTGTAAGTACCGGGCTTTTATACGGTGAGCATGAGAATATAATTGGGTTAGAATGAAGGCAATAAGTGACGTAGTAATTGAGTCTTCCCAGCAGAACTTATGCTAGAGCTTTCATTTCACCCAAAAATTTTAATTGTGTCAATTTACTCACCCTCAAGTTGTTTCAAACCTGTATGAATTTCTTTCTTCTGCTGAATACAAAGAAAGATATTTTGAAGAATGTCGGTAACCAGACAGTTGACTTCTTCCATAGTATTTGTTTCCCCCTACTATGGAAGTCAACTGTCTGGTTACCGACATTCTTCAAAATATCTTTCTTTGTATTCAGCAGAAGAAAGAAATTCATACAGGTTGAGGGGGAGTAAATGACACAATTTTCATTTTTGGGTGAACTATCCCTTTAAAAACAGCAGGATTTCAAACCTGAATATTGTTTTTCTCCAAGAAGTGTTTTTTTTTCTTCTTTCTATTCTTTTAAAACTTGACCTGGACTTCCTGGGCTGGAGTCTTCTACCCTGTAGAGGAAGGAATTAATTATTAATGTAAAAGTTTAAAAGCAAGACAGATGGGTTGATGACATATACATAAAAGTTTTAAATAAATATTAGTATTTTTTATATGCTTTGTTGGTGGTTTGTGGAGTAGCATCCCGGGGCTAATTTTTTTTTATAGCTTGAATAAAGATGTAAAATGTAAAAAAATTTTTTCGTTAACACAAACTGTAACATCTGTAAAAATAACAACCTATTTTTAAAAGATAAAATGTAAATATTCTTATGGAGTTGCAACTCGACTCTTATTAGACAGTATTGGTTTCTGTCTTTTGCCATTACTTTAATATTTAATAACTGTCTACATGAATAATATTATAAAATTGTACATGAATATCCCACATTTCTGCCACAATACCATGTTTACAGTCAGTGATACAACAGTGAAATTTATGGTAAATGTTTGTGAGTTGTGAATGGAAAAGTATTCTAACTGGGTGGTGTCACACAATGTTCCTCCTGTTTTTCATGTCAGTGTTGTTGAATCACCTTGTGTTGACGCTGTAAAACTGCATGATTTGAAAATGATGCTTGGCGGGCCTAAAGGGATAGTTCACTTTAAAATGAAAATGCTATTATCATATACTCAACCTCAAGTTGTTTCGAACCTGTATGAATTGCTTTCTTCTGCTGAACACAAAAGAGGATATTTTGAAGAATGTCGGTAACCAAACAGTTAACTGGAGCCATTGACTTCCATAGTAGGAAAAAAAAAAATACTATGGAAGTCAATGGCTCCGTTTGGTTACTGACATTCTTCAGAATATCCTCTTTTGTGTTCGGCAGAAGAAAGAAATTCATACAGGTTTGAAACAATGGATGTCCTGCTGCATGGGAGTGTACTACAATTTCAGTGAGCATATTATTGGAAGTGTGAAGAGATAGGAATTTTGAGTAGTTAATTTCTCTCAGTATTTTAGTATTAAAGTGAAGAAAAGAAAATGTAATGTGCATGACATTTAGACTTTAGACTAGCTGTGCTTGCTTTTTTACCTTTTGCATGGTCAGTTAAAATAAAAGTTTGATGTTTAACAATTGCACAACAGTCCATTTAAACAAAAATCAACACTTTAAGAAGTATTTTACTATTCAGGGATGTTGGTTAAAGAATAAGTACTCAAATATGTGTTCCCATCCCAAGTCAAAATATATAAAAAACAAATAAGTGCTTACCTCTGGATAAATTCCAATGTAGTGGCTGCCTCCTCAGGATATTCTATGTTAAATACAAAGTATGACGCAAAAAGGACAGCCAGAGCAGAAGTGAAATCCCAACGGTCACTCAATTGCATGACAACTCTGCCCTCGATGGAAACCATCCATTTTTTTGCCCCCAGAATGGACTCTCCTAAAAAATAAAAGTTGACATTGCACAGTATTCAATCTGATATGGTTTACTATTTTACATGAGCAAAATTAATTGAAAACACTAGCCCCTACATAACCACCTCTTTTTTTTCTATTGGATCAGTAACAATTAGAGATTTTTGGAATGTAAGTGCAAGATGATGTAAAACTCGATGCAAATATGCTTTATACGTGAAGTAACCCTTAAAATTGGCATCTATTGTGTATGTCGAATGCTGGGATCTTACCGAGCATGATGAGTCTGGGACAGTGCTGCCAAGTCGGGTTGAAGCGACCCCAATTATATGATATTTAGCCCCGGGAATGCGAATTTTAGTAGGCAACCATGCCAAAAAAACACATATTTAACCCCCCAAATGCGATTTTTACTGGAGATGCCCCCCTGAAACAAGATTGGGCTTGTTTTGGGCTCGTTTTGAGTAGCAATTGGGCGGGTTTTGTTGTGAAAACCTGGCAACCCTGGTCTGGGAGTGTTTGTCAGGGAAATCTGGGCCTCAGCGTCTGCTTGGGTAGAAGTTTCCTGTAACACAAAATAAACAGAAAAAACACTTTTAGAAATCACAAGTTGCTTGCATTTGAAAAACATCATGCATGCCATGTAACTTAGGTACCTGGAACGATTGTCGATGCCTCTTTCCTGCAGTCTGAAAAAAAATAAAATAAATAAATAAAGGTAAATAAAGGAATGAGTAAGATCTCGAAAAATCTTAATACAGAGCAAGAATATTATTATGCTTCCACGAATCGTGAATAAAACTCCTAAATACTTAAATTAGGCAACAATCTAGTGTCACGAATCACAATCCTTTTTTTGTGGCTGCACGAAAGCTCTGTGGCTGCATTTTCATTCGAAAACTGAGGCGGCAAATTTAGCAAGCAAGAGAATAATGAGTGAAATTATTCAAACGGCTACCGCGCCAATAACTTTACATCATACTACATACACAATTTCAAATTATTTTTTATTCAACAATGCTAACGTTAGATACTATTTAAACAAATAAAAGACGTTATAAATGTAATGTCGCCAGATAAGACAAATATTAATACAATATATGCTCCCAAAAGTCGGGAATGGCACTTAAAATTAGGCTATTAACAATCTAACGTTATCGTTTCTGCAGTTTGAAGGCAATGAAGCTCAGAAAAAGCATGAAATTATTAAAAATGTGTTAAGTAATGTAGCTTAACAGATGGCTTCTACCTCTATGCGTTTTCTCGGCCCGCTTAACTTCAATGTCTGATTCCTCAGGCGGCAACAGCAAGCAAGAGAAAAAAACAAGAGATTATTAAACGGCTACCACGCCAATAAATACAAAAAAATACACCATTTTAAATTAATTTCATTTCACACTGCTAACGTTAGTCTTTATTCAAATTAAAGACGTTAAAAATGTAATGTTGCCGGATAAGACAAATCTTAATACAGTGCAGCCCATGCCATGCTCCCACAAGTTTGAATAGCATTTCACCAATCTCGTTTCTGTGGTTTTACGTTCAGAAAAATCATGATGAATCACTATGAAAAATATGTTAAGTCTTATGGTGCATTCACACCGGACGCGATTCGCGCGAGTGATTTACATGTTAAGTCAATGCAGAGACGCGAAATGGCATTCTGCGGCGCGATTTGCGCGAATGAGGCGGCGAGATTCGAGCGATTCGCGCGATTGAGGCGACGCGAATTGAGCGTTTTGAATCGCTCAAGTTGAAAAATCTGAACTCTGGCGGATATTTCGCGCCGCGTTAACCAATCACGAGCTTGCTCTAGTAGTGACGCCTTTACAAGCGGAGGCAGAAATCTGAACATCAATGGAGGACAAGATAATCGTGGCCGTATGTGGAGACCCGGAGCTGTATGATACATCATCCTATTACTACAGGAACAGGAATAAAAGGAATAAAGGAATAAAAAGGATCTTGCTTGGAAGAAAGTGAGTTATTGTGAACCAAGTGAGCCATTTCACAACGAGACAGGAGCAGAAAAAAGAGCCAGAGCCAGCGGCAAATGTGAGAAGGACTAGCCGAGGAAAGGCGAGTCTCGCCGGGTAAACGAGCGCTGAGCGCCGCTGATCGCCTGGATCTCACAACTCCGAAAACGCCAGATAAAATGCTCAAATAGGCACTCTTTTTATAAATTAACCACAGATTTGAGCTTTAAACAACTATATTATCGCCTGAAAAAGTCTTTAAACTACGTTTTGTCACATTAATAGTAGTATTTTTTACAAAAAAGACGAGCTGGCTCATATAGGGCAGAAGCCCCTCACTTGACGCAAATTCGCGTCTGTTGTGTAGTTGTCACACGCGAATTTCACGCGAGTAAACTCAAAATGTTCAAGCGTCCACCTTCGCGCGAATCGTGTCCGGTGTGAACGCACCATTAGGCCTAACGTACCTCAGCTGCGTTTTCTTTCAGCTCGAGACCGTCGAGAGTCGCCTGGCTTGGCTCACTGCCTCACGCGCAAGTGGCAAGAAAAAAAGTGATAATATTATGTGACCTATCTGCACCAAAAGAGATCACATCAATTCCAATTTAATTTTTATTTAACAATGCTATCCTTCTATAAACTAATGACGTTATCAAATGTTGCCAGACTAGAAAATATATAGAAATCATGCAGAAATATATATTTGTGGTAATAAAATTATAAAATGCACACACAACGTGAGACGAGTTTACTAGGAAGTGTGCAGCTCATTACTCTTTTCTCTCTCAGTGCACTCTTAAAGTTGAACAAACAGGTGACTTTACAAGAGTAAACTTTTTAAAATAAATTAGCAAAGTTACCTTTCTGAAGTAAAAATTCAGATGAAAGTGGGGATTCTCGTAGCTTTCCTTGGCTGAAAAACAATATTCTAGAAATTGCTGTATTGTGATTCACAGGAGAAAAAAAAATTACTGTAGAATTTACCCGCCGTTGAAAAAAGACCATGATGCTTTGCAGATCTACAGCAACATGCTGTATACAGGTTCTACAGTAAGTATTTGCTCATTTTACAGTAATAATGCTGTTACAGTGAAACTACAGAAATTTGTTACAGTGCAGGGTAAGTACAATAAACAACACATACCAAATCTGATATTACTCTGAAATATTTATTTGACAAACAACTAAATCCAAAACAGATTTGACACATTCATTTTTCAAAAATAAACTTTTCATTTCAAATAATAACATCCAGACAGAAAGAGGCACGTTTTGTCCCTTTTTTGCTTCTCTTGCTTGTCTTCCTCTTCATGTTCCTCTTCTTCTTTATCGTTATTTCCATTGATGGATCTTAAGAGGAATCCCAGGTCTTTTGATATTTTGTATTATTATTTATTACAATAAAAAGTACACCAAGAAATGCTTTCATAATTTACTAATTTTCACATCCGATCAGCTGTTACCAGCGCGTGCATGAGTAAAGAAGCTTCAAGCTTTCATGGCGTTCTCATCTGAAACACACACGAGAACTGGTGTCTCTGTCTTCTAGTCTTGTTTGTTTCTCATTGCTATTAACATATATTATGTTATTGTTTGTATACTGTTGTGAGCATTAAAAAAATAAAAAGCGACAACATCCAACATCTGCATGACCAGAGTTTCTCGGCGCGCTCACGTCACGCTTCAAGTTACGTCAAGTGTGAACTCAACCCTCTCATTCAAGCAGATGACTGCTGATCGGAAGCGATTGTCTACCGTTTAAAAAATTTAAAATATTGTAATTTTTCTAACAAACACTTATCGTTTCACTTCAGAAGACATTGATTGATTCATCCATTGGGATCGTATGGATTACTGTAGTTATTGCTGTATGTGCTGTTTGATGCTTGAAATTTTAGGAACCCAAATGAGTTTTCTTTAGCAGAGATTCTTTATTTTTCTGTGTTCATATGAAGAAATAAACTCGTATGTACATCTCGGATGGCATGAGGGTGAAAGACGAGTAAACGGTGAGGACATATATATGTCTGCGTGCACTGTATTTTCAGTGTAGTTACATAATAGGATAGCTAGAGACATGGGATTCCTTCTTAAGTTACATCTGTGGCAAGGACGAAAAAGTAGAGGAACAAGACGAGGATAAAGCCAAGCAAGAGAAACAAATAAGTGTTGTAAAATCTGTTTTAAAAAAACTTTTTTCAAAAATAAAGGTTTCTGAGTGATATCAGATTGTGTACGTGTTTATATTGTACTGATCCTGTAACTACACAAAACAAGAAGGGAACAAACACCACTTTAATTTACAGCCCGCAGATACATACTTACCCTGTAACTACACAGATAATTACCCATTAATTAAAAAATACTTACAGTATAAATAATGTGTTAATTTTCCTGATAGTTACCCCTTTATTCCCTCAATATTACATATTGTTCCCTTATACCTATGCGTACTTACTTTATAGTTACACTATAATTACCGAAAATTATGCTGTAAATTCTCTTTACTTACGCAGTACTTTCCGGGCCGTAATCTAAAGCGTTACCGACTTTTCTTTAATTATCCAACATTGCTTTTTCATCTTATCAAGAACAATTACTTACAGTACGTCTTTGGCAGCGGCAAACACTTATAGTAGCGATAAATCTAAAAGTTCAACTCAAAATCACGTCTCCTTTCCACTGCGTTTCGCTATTCTTGAATGCAAGATCGTGTCTCATGCTGCCAAAAAAACAGCACCTAACGCATGGCGTCTGATGGCTTATTGTATTCTGTTCTATTTTAAGTGAAACTGTTTTGTTCACATGTAAATTGAGAACAAATAGAAAGATTAACAGTGCATGGATGCAATTTATTCGCATTTCAAACATTCGTGCAAAATGCAGATTTGGATGAAACCCTCTCGTAGGGCGATGTCAATAAGTGTGGCGGTGAGGGGAGAAGGAGGGGAGGAACGGACAGGGAAATTTTC
Organism: Romanogobio albipinnatus; assembly: GCA_023566225.1. Lineage (NCBI taxonomy): Eukaryota > Metazoa > Chordata > Actinopteri > Cypriniformes > Gobionidae > Romanogobio > Romanogobio albipinnatus. The sequence goes on along the minus strand of CM042262.1, from coordinate 28,476,671 downwards.
AGGACACCCACGCTGCGGGTCTTTCTGAGCCTGTCAAAATGGGATTACCAGAACGAGCAAAAAGACTACAAAAGGCAGAAGCTTATGTACTTTAGCGGCCAGGATTTCATTTTTAATCCACTGTAAGTTTGAGGGAAAAACTACGCAAATCAGTGGAAGAGGAGGGCGAGGGGAAAAGAGTTAATGATGGACTGAAGATCGAGGAACGTAGCACACCTGTAAATCTACAATCGCTCGTCACCTGTCCGCATTGAACCTGACGAAATGAGTTGAATAGTTGCATTTCAGATTAGTATTTGGATTCGGATCCCATTCAGACACACAACCTCCCATGTAGAGTCGCAGTCGGCAGTCACTAATTATATGCAAATGACTGCTCTAGGGGAAAGAGATGTTAGGAACATAATTGTGGGGGCTGAGACTGAGAGACTCGGTAAAATAATTGCTGTGGAGGTCAAGGCGATTATCATCTTGCAGAGATGTTATTTTTCTTGTTCCTCAGGTGGGTTCTGTTCAGCAGATGTTTGTGAATGTCCTCCTCTTCACCTCTTGCCTCTCTCGCCATCGTTCACCGAGTTCCCCACGGTTTGCTTCAGCGCGAGCGTTTGAGGAGCTTATTCTTTTGACTGTTTGTGCACACAGAACAGACAGCCCACTTGCTCACCGGTGAAAAGTGCTGAGTCTGGGCCTTCCTGTTCCTGCCATGCCAACTATACAGATGGGGTCACCCAAAATTAAAACCATAAATCTTTTTCTTTTCCTTTTCAGGAGTGAATTCAATAGCAGTGTTGGGGGTAATGCATTACAAGTAACTTTAGCTGCATAATTAGATTACTTTTTTTCAAGTAACTAGACAAGTAATGCATTACTTTTAAATTTACAACAAAATACCAGTTACTGGTAACACTTTAGAATAATGGTCATTAGTTAACATTAGTTAACTACATTAGTTAACATTAACTAATAATGAACTGCACTTATAAAGCGTTTATTAATCTTTGTTAATGTTAATTTCAACATTTACAAATGTGCTATTAAAGGTCCCGTTCTTCGTGATCCCATTGTTCAAACTTTAGTTAGTGTGTAATGTTGCTGTTAGAGCATAAATAATACCTGTAAAATTATAAAGCTCAAAGTTCAATGCCAAGCGAGATATTTTATTTAAAAGTTCCCTTTCAAAGCCTACAGCGAACGGCTGGCTTGGACTACATCCTGGTACTTCCTTCATAAATGACGTCGATAGAACAGTAGAACAGACTAACCTCCGCCCACAAGACTACGCGAAAAAAGGGGGCATGGTCTTGTTGCTGTCCCACGTGGAGAAGAGGACGTGTCGCGTGGAGAAAAGGAAGTGTTGCGTTTGACTGTGTTTGTCGCCATGTCGTCGAGACGCTGTTATTTTCATCCCGGAGTCAAATCACCTTTGTTTGGCTTTCCCAGGGACGCTGTAGAGATCATTAAGCGCATATATCTCCCGTTAAGAGGCGTGACCTTTCCACGTGCGCTAAGCTGCTGTCGAATCACAACACAGGACCGTGCTACGTTCGCTAAGCTGCTGTCAAATCAAAAGACGGGAACCGCTGGCACAATCAGAACTCGTTACGTATTTCTGAAGGAGGAAGTCATCAGCCATTTTCAGGACAGTGAAAACAGCGGTATACATGCAACCCCTCCTGTTCGGACCACCCGCTCCAAGCGGGACTCGAACCCGGGTCCGCCGGCATGAGAGTCGGACGCTCTAACAAGGAGGCTAAAGGCTGCAACCCCTAGCGTCAGTCGCTAGAGCATCTCTTGAGATCAGAGGAGTGAGGGTTACTCACACAGCGACTACTAGCTGACTTCCATTACACTCACCCCCCTAAACCTCACTCCCATCCGGGTCACGGCACCAATGCAACCCCTCCTGTTCGGACCACCCGCTCCAAGCTGGACTCGAACCCGGGTCCGCCGGCATGAGAGTCGGACGCTCTAACAAGGAGGCTAAAGGCTGCAACCCCTAGCGTCAGTCGCTAGAGCATCTCTTGAGATCAGAGGAGTGAGGTTTACTCACACAGCGACTACTAGCTGACTTCCGTTACATACAGATAAGTCAATTGTGTTAAAAATACAGTTTTTTTTTACACGCGAAACATGAACACATGTTATATTGCACACTGTAAACACAATCAAAGCTTCAAAAAACACGAAGAACGGGCCCTTTAAAATCTTGTTAACATTAGTTAATGCACTGTGAACTAACATGAACAAACCATGAACAGATGTATTTATATTAACTAACGTTAACAAAGATGAACAAATACAGTAACAAATGTATTGCTCATGGTTAGTTCATGTTAGTTAATACATTAACTAAAGTTAACTAATGTTAACTAATTACCATTATTCTAAAGTGTTACCCAGTTGCTTTCTCAAATAGCTAATGCAAGTTACTTTGTTTTCCCATTTATTGGCTGACAGCTCTCCTGTCCCCATGTTGAGAGAAATCTGCAGTTTTGCTGCCTTTACCTGCTATCTGAATTATCATAAATGCTAGTTTCCCAGTTAAAAGATTGGACATGAATGCCTTCTCAAGTCAAAATTTGAATAAGGTGAGCTCATAATCATGACTTCAGAAGTGGGATGTAGGACATTTTCGATAGCACGTGAAGGTGTAACCCCTCCTGTTCGGACCGCCCGCTCCAAACAGGATTCGAACCCGGGTCCACCAGTATGAGAGTCGGATGCTCTAACAAGGAGGCTAAAGTGTCAGTCACTAGAGCATCTCTTGAGATCAGAGGAGTGAGGTTTACTCGCACAGCAACTACTAACTGGCCTCCGTTACACTAACACCCCTAAACCTCACTCCCATATGGGTCACGGAACCAATGTAACCCCTCCTGTTCGAACCGCCCGCTCCAAACAGTACTCAAACCCGAACCCAGCAACTACTAGCTGGCCTCTGTTACAAAGGCAGCATAAGTGCAGAGGCCTTGTGTGTAAACATGATGGTTGTTGTGTTTTGGACTAAATGTGAGTATTTACTCATAAAAGTAGATTCAGTATTCCTCAAAATGAATAAAAACATTGAAATGCAAACTCAGAATATTACCCAAACCTGCAATAATTTAATATGTACTTTATGTATTTAATCTCACTTTATTAACCAATGACTTTACTGCTGACCTTCCATGATCCAATTCAACCAAACTAATAAGCAAAAAAAGACTTCACATTTGTGATTAAATATGTTTTTTAATTACTGAAATACGATGCTACTATATTCCACTTGAAGGAGTGAATCAAAAAACGAGTGAGTGATTTCAGACACTGAGTGTGCTGGAAGGGCTGCCGCTTTTGCATAGGTTGTGCTTGCTGTTTAATAATCATTTGAAACTTAGCAAACTGGCAGCTCCAGTAGTAATGAAAATCTTGAAGTCTGCCATAGAAACTAACATGTATAAACCGTAATTAAACAATTTAATAATCAATTAAAAAGGAATTTATACATATACAGTATTGACCAGCACGGTTGGATGATAGATTCAGCTGCGGACGCCTTCTCCTGGCTAGACATAGGAATTCGTTCATTGCGCGACTCCCACAGTGCATTATGGGTATTCTCTGGTCTAGCCATTGAGCGTACATCAGTTGTACACTCGTTATTGCGGTGCATTGTGGGATTGAATGAGTGCACTCAATAACATCCACTATGGTCCACTATTGGACACCACTACAAATGGCTTTCTCCTCAAATAGTGCCCTATTTAAGGTTATTGAGGCAATTTCGGACACAGCCGGAGTGTTAAACTTTCTTTTCCAGTGTCCTATACTTCTGCAATCCAGAATGGCAGCACAGCTGACAGCTTTGTTTGAGCTGCTCCCTCTACTCTACAGGCGTGAATTTGCATTTCCTTCAGCGTGAGGTTTAAAGGTTAGTTCACCCAAAAATTTAAATTACTAAAGAAATTATTAATTACAAATTAAGATATTTTAGTTGAAATCCAATGGCTCAGAAAGGCCTCCATTGGCAGAAATGACATTTCCTCTCTCAAGACCCATAACAGGTACTAAAGACGTCATTAAAAAGTCCATCTCACTACAGTGGTTCTACAATAACTTTATGAAGCGATGAGAATAGCTTTTGTGTGCTAAAAAAATCAAAATAACGGCTTTATTCAACAAGTTCTTGTCTTCCGTCTGGGCCTCTGACGTGAAATACGCACCACAACGCATGCGCAAGAATATGACATAGACCCGGCTTTGATAAGGCACTTTTACGTGCACTTATTCGTTTCTCACGGTTTGGGCATCCAAGAAATGCACATTTTAGCAACATTTTGAGCATTTTGAGCCATCTGATTTCAACATAAATATCTTAATTTGTGTTCCGAAGATGAACAAAGGTCTTACGGGTGTCGAACGACATGAGGGTAAGTAATTAAGGACATTAATGACAAAATTTTGGTGATTTTTTGGGTGAACTAACCCTTTAATCATTTCACTTTTGGTGTAAAAGGGCCTTTACACATTAACCCTCTAGGCGCCACGGTAGAGTTTACTGGACAAGATGCGGCACTGAATAAAACAGCCGATTTTGTCAAATAGGGTGTCAAATTTTGTTCGGCCTCCTCTCCACTAGATGGCAGACATGTCATACTTCATCCCTGACTCAAAAAAAGTCATGCTTCTATACAAAATCTTCGAGCAAGAGCGCATTGAATCAGTGCGAACAAAAGCGGAGCTAGTGTGCGAGTGAGCCATTTTATCAGAGCAATATTATCAACGTCAGCTAGTATTTGTATTAGATTATTATTATTATTATTATTATTTTTTTATACGATGATTCTGATGGTGAAAGTATAGCCCTACACCAAGCACAAACGGTGAATCCTTTGCCCAATGTAGATGGTCCTTTGCCCAATGTCAGTGGTGGAAACAATGTTTCCCGGGGTCGGAGTGTTCATCGCGAAGTTAGCAGGCGTGTTAGTGTTGTGGGGAACGAGGCGGGAGATTTGTACCTCGCTAGCCATGAAGCTTTGTCTTCTGACCGGTTGCCTCTCCGCAATTGCGGCAACAGTATTGTGGTGGAGACTTTGTCTAATGCCACTGGGTATGTTAGACGAGGTCGAAGTATTCATAGGACAGTTAGGGGGCAATGTGGAGGCAGGGTGGGGAGTCGCAATGACAGTGACAGTAGTCCGAACTGTGCACATTCGGCGGTCGCGCGCATGTGTCTGTCTCTCGTCTTGTCTCGTCATCTCACTCATGATCTCTGCCTTGCCATGGCGAGTGAGCTTTTGAACTAAACAGGTCTTGTCTACTTGTGTTTGTGTGTCATATGAATAATATATATGTGCCCCATACATGGAATCAGAGTGTCTACTGTATGTAGTACATGGAAAATCTCTACAGCAACCGCTACATGCATTCGGTTTGTTTCATTTATTAGTAATGATTTACACAGCTTTTTTACTATTTACTATTTACCTGAGCATTCAGTATTGCGCAATATAGCATACAGAAGGTGAGGGACATTTTGGGGACAAAAAAGTGCTGCATTTTATCATTTAAACGTGACTTTTCATGAAAATTCTATAATCCAAGATGGCCACCGCCATATGATGTCATAATATGCAAATTAGATGGAAAAATGTAATCCCTACATAACCTTTGGGTCATCCTTAATATTTCTCTAATTTACAGAAAGTCTCTATCTTTTATCACTTTTAAGATATAGCCTTTTGAAATTAAGATGTCAAAATCGAACGGAAAAAACCTCTGGCGCCTAAAGGGTTAACACATTACTTTCCATAAAAGTAACTAAGTAACACAGTTAGTTACTTTTTTAAGGGAGTAACTCAATATTATAATGCATTACTGTTTTGCACAAGCTGATCAGTTTTACCGATGCTCAATGTGTCGAATTCAATTATTAATTGTTTTTTCTATCTTTTCTTTGAGAATTAAAAAAAATATATATCTTCAGCACAATGAAAGGCATTAAAAGCACTGGAGCAGGGGTTGACAACCATTGTCACATAAAGTGCAATTTTGATTTTTTTTTTTATTTGATTCATATAAAGTATTATTCAGTGAAAAACACCAAAAAGCAGATGAAACTGCATTACTACTGGACCACTCTGTACAATATTATTTATTTATTCATTTTAACTTATTTTTAAGCACTGTTGGCCTTTGAGTATGATGCCTTTGACTAGAAAAGCAGAATTTTTTACCCAGCTATATGTTCACATTGCTCACTGATGACATTTTTACTGGTTCAGAATGTAGCTTAGATGCAAAGTGACAGGATGCCATATCTTCAATAAATCATCTGCTTTCGGCCTACCGCTGATAACTCATCCCGCTCAGACGGGATGCTGCTCTTAGTTCTCGTTGACTGTGTTTGCATACAGTAAAGACATTTCTTCAGCACACCACCTGCTCTAGAAGCATTAGTTTTATTGTTTTCCATTGCCAGTATAAACCAACATATACAAGAATGACTTCCCAGGTGAAATGTGGCATTTAATGTGCACTCTCGTACGATAATATCTACTCTGCTGGGCTTAATAGAACTCAGACTGAGAGCTAACAAACAAACAAATCCAATGCAAACAAAATCTACGTGCCTTGCACAGAAATTTGCATCAAGCATTAGCTACAAAAGGGTTGCAATGAACTTTTCAATACATTCTTAACATAGTACATCCATGGTTCAGTATTCATTTAATATCTAAGCCAGGTACATTGCAATGAATTTCATTCAAAAATAAATTCTATTCTCATTTACTCACCCTGACATTGACATTCCACATCTGTAACTTCTTTGTGTTAAACCCAAAACGTGCCATTTGATGCACCGACTGCTCCTTTTACATACAATGAAAGTGAATGAGAGCATATAGGCTGTCAAGATTCAAAAAATGAAAAAGTACATCATACAAGTAGTGCATATGACTCTATCACATAACAAGCCTTCAAATGGATCATATAAAGAACAGTCCAAAAATCATACAGTCAATACCTTTCAATGTTTCCCCTACAAGTCTGTCAGAATAATGTTATATCATGTCCATACATACAGTAATAACAGGAAGGAGTAATACAAGGGAAAATCTAATGTCATAGTTGTTTATAAAATCTCTTATTAATGGTATAGGAGCAGGGTTATTATCGTTAACTAAGACTAAAACTATTAAAAACATTTCTGTTAATTGAAATAAAGCTGAAATAAAATACAATATAAATATTAGTTGAAAAACATAAAATAAATACAAAAATAGAAATGTTACTTTAAGTTGAAGCACTAAAATGATTAACTAAAAATAAATAAAAGCTAAAACTAAAACTGAACCTAAATAAGAATTTACTAAAACAACAACAACAAAAAAACCCTAATAAAAAGACAAAAGCACATAACAAAAAAATTAACATGACAACTAAAAATACAAAAATAAATGCTACCGGTAATTCAAAATACTAGTAAAACTATAATACAATAAAATAAAAAATAAAATTACACTGTGCAGGTGTACAGGATCATCTGGGGCATGTTCAAGTTCAAATGTATTTATATACCAAATTTCATATTCTATAGGCTACCATAATATGTGAGCAACATGTATGTACATGCACTGTAAAAAACATTCAGGTCTCCAATTGAAAATGTTCTAGTGACCGATCACATCTAAATTTTTCAGTTTGAATTTCTGTGAATTGATGCAATTTAATTAAATTAAAATCCAAGAAATTCAATTTGGCCAACTAAAAAAATTATATTTTCAATTAGAGACCTGATGTTTTTTACAGTGTGCTTGTATTTTGGAGAGAAAAAAGTTTGTGCATGATTTTTGAGAAACATTTAAAAAAAAATGTTTTTATTAAGGCCTTAAAACACAATAGATATGTGTCTACAAGACTTTTTGACTCATGGGTGTATTTGCCTAGTTTTTGCTTTAAACTGATGTGAGAATCATTGAGCCTACTCATTCACATAAAACAATACACTGATTTAAAATTTGTAAGACAGTATGCGAGGAGGTGTGATATCTAATGAATAATGATGGAGATCACCCAAGAGGACAAAAGAACATAATAGCCCGCACAATTATCTGATAATGATATAATGAGCTGCATAATGAACTCATAATGAGCTGCATAATGAACGAGCTTCAGTGTGACTGAGAGAGCAAAAAAAAATTACTGAGAGCAACAGGACAAAGGACATGTATTATATATATATTATATATTGTATTTATCTAGTAAATGCATCTTTATTTTATTTCGATTTCATTATGCTCTGAAAATTCTTCAAAAAGAACACAAAGAATGGCCTTCTCAGCTGCCATAGTTGTAACTCTTGCGTTATCAGAACAGGGTGTTCAACGCAGCACCGTTTCCATTTAAAAATAAACCTCTTGTCGGGGTTAAACGCAGCCCTGGATATGTTTCTGTTTAGGGTGAGCTTGTTACCTGTGTTAGTTCTCTGTCCTATTTGTCAGTTCGTTCCATGATTTTTCATTGTTTGATTAATTTGCACACCTGTTATTCGTTTCATTGATTGGTTTGGTTGTTCTATTATGCTCTGTGTTTCGTTCAGTTCATTGTCTGTTCTCATCACATTATACTGGCTTTCCTGTTCATGCTTTGAGCACTAGAGTTCTGAGTATTTTGTTTTGAGTTTGTATTTAATAAATCAACTGCTGTGAATAGATCAGTTCCTTATTTTTGTTTTATTTGCAACCACGTGTGACAGTGTGAAATGGCCTACTTCTTTAATAAAGAAGCATTGACCAATAAATGTCATGCTCGTTGAATTTTACATCAGAATTAATCTACCACCACATGCAAGTAAAAGGTGTTTGTTAGGGTTTTTTTGTTTTGTTTTACTCTTGTGCACCTTCCACTGTTGAGCTTAGAAACGTGATACTGTACGAAAGCATAGAGCAATTTTATTTTTTGTCACTTCTTCCTGTTTTTCGTCTTGTCAAAGATCTGGGCGATGACACCTCGGGAGAGTGTTTTAGAAGGGCTTTTACATTGAGCGGGAAGATATGTGCAATTACATGGAAATAACAGAAAAAAGCTCAAATAAAAATGATTGTGCACTGATAAGTGCATATCTGAGATTTGTCTACAGACAATTAAAGGCTCTCAAGGAAGTAGCTCTTCTCTCATGGCAGAAGCCATTAATGTCTAAAATTGAGCCTGTAAAAATACACTGGACCAATCACAGAAAATACATTGTTGTGAAGAAAATATTTTGTTCTTTTAGCACTTCAAAAGATCTTTCAACATCCTTTCAACAGTATATATATATGGAATGATATGATATACACACTATGGATGGCAAGGCTTTTTTGAAATACAAAAACTATATATTTTACATAAATGCATACACATATAAATAAGTAAATGCATATACACCGATCAGACATAACTTAATATTCTGTTGGTCCCCCTTTTGCTGTCATAACAGCCCTGACCCATCGAGGCATGGACTCCACTAGACCCCTGAAGGTGTTCTGTGGTATCTGGCACCAATATGTTAGCAGCAGATCCTTCAAGTCCTGTAAGTTGCGAGGTGGGTCCTCCATGGATCGGACTTGTTTGTTCAGCACATCCCACAGATGCTCGACTGGATTGAGATCTGGGGAATTTGGAGGACCAAGTCAACACCTCAAACTCGTTCTTGTGCTCCTCAAACCATTCCTTAAGCATTTTGCTTTGTGGCAGGGTGCATTATCCTGCTGAAAGAGCCACAGCCACCAGGGAATAACGAAACATTGAAAGGGTGTACATGGTCTGCAACAATGCTTAGGTAGGTGGTACGTGTCAAAGTAACGTCCACATGGATGGCAGGACCCAAGGTTTCCCAGCAGAACATTGCCCAAAGCATCGCACTGTCTCCGCTGGCATGACTTCCTCCCATAGTGCATCCTGGTGCCATGTGTTCCCCAGGTAAGCAACACACCCGGCCATCCACGTGATGTAAAAGAAAACAAGATTCATCAGAGCAGGTGTGACAAAGTTTATGCCTTCGAGTTTGTTAATGTTTTATTTTTTTGTTTACATTTTCAGCATATTTTTTCCATTCGAAAATGTAACTTATGACGATGCGTCCCCTGACATGGCTCATAAAAAAAATTTAATAAAAAAAATTGGTCAAATTTTAAAATATTTTAAATATTGCTAATAAATATCACAAATAATTACACAGAAACAGCAAGTAACACATTGAATTAAAGGGGTCATGAACTGCATTTTTTTCCAATTGTTTTATGATGTTTCCTGGGGTGCACTTATCATGTTAGAATGCTTTTTACAGCAAAAATTGTCATAATATATAAATAAAAGGCATTTTTCCTACCCTGATTTTAGCCCTCTGCTCTGAATGCTCTGTTTTAAGGGGTGTGTCCGCTGGGAGACTTCAGTGTAAACACCCACTGCTGTGATTGGCTAACGTCTTTGCATTTGAAATAGTATTACTCTCTCTTTTAGCACGTTTTTACAATTAGAGCTCTCACGGTTGTTAAGTCTGACGTCACGCGGCAGCGCTTCCGGGTCCAAACGCTCTATCTCATACCACAAGAAAAACAAGAAACAGTGCTAATGTACACACACACAATGTGGTGTAATACTACAAATAAAATTATAATCATAACCTTTATCTCCATACCAAAATTACAGATGGCCAGACAGTGATTCATCTTTTATAAATCGATAAAATATTAATGTCTGTGACTCTGTGAGCACAGAGACTGTTGTGTAGACTGTAAGTATTTAAAATGTTTAACTTTTTTAAATGTTTGATGTTTAATATGAATAATATAGCACTCATAAACGGCCGTCGAAGGCATTCTCAAGTGAAACGAGTTGAGGCTTGGTCCCAGAAACGGCGTTCCTTACGTCTCAACTTAACAAGCGGATAGCTCGATGGTTTGACACTAGGCCTTTGTTACATGCGTAAATTGGTGGGCGGGGCTAAACAGGCAGTGATGAAGTAGGCGTTGATATTCTTCTGCTGAGGCGGTGCTTGCCTCCCTTTGACGTCATAGGAAATAACAGAAACTATAGGTCTTGGGTATAGGTTTTATAGGTTCACTTTGAAAAATGCTTGCTGGGCCTGGTGTCAATAAAAGCTTTTCTTTGACTAACAAGGAAGTTTTCAGCTCTGAAACTTACAGGATATTCTTACATTACCATGACCCATGATATATGACAACCTCAAAAGAAAGTTGATTTCTCAATTCATCACCACTTTAAACATTATTTTTAAGTATAAAGATTGAAATAGTATAAAACGTAATAATCTTTTAATCTGATTTTTTTTTTTTTTTTACGGTGTTTTCCATATGTTTGTTGGCAGACAGCTGCGAGATCCTACTGAACGACTGAAGAGTGATTAAAATGTGCTTCTCGCTGACTTTATATCAGCTTTAGTCACAATAGATTAATTTTACTCATTGACAATGAATCCCTTATGTCCCAGTTATTGCTGCGTGATAATTTTCAGATGGCATATGAAATGGTGCACTCAAATTACTTAAAAGATTTAGGAGTAAAATTAGCCAAGTAACTGCTTGTGCTGAACTGACATGGAGTTGTAATGGTTTAAGAGGTTGTTTCGGGACAGAGGTTGTCTGGGCACTTAAACGGATGCATGCCAAAACAACGACTTATTGGTTTGACAGCTACGCTTACCAATGGATGTGACTTCTTTCAGCTGTATTTTGACCTCTGACCCCTGGTTTTCCTTGGAGAACTGCAAGAATGATCGTTTCCTTCGCCATACTGTGACCCGGAGGAGAAGAGTCAGGTCTAGTGAGGTCAGAGTGACAAACAGAATAAGGATCTGGTTTCCCGCCTCTATCCGACCCTATCAGCACCAATCTGTTATGGAATCATATCTGAAATGACAGGCTTTTAGAGGAAATTTACACCCTGTGGTAAAATGGATGTCAGACGGGTGTGAAACAGACTGTAGCTGAATAGAATATAGGACAAAACGGATGCTTATTTTATGCCACAATATTTTTTGTGATATTATTAGTAATAAATGCAATTAGTTAGCATTGGCGCCTTGTTGATATGTGTTAGAGTCATACACTAACCCTACCCCTAAACCTACCCATCACACAAAACTTTCTGCATTTAAAAAAAAAAAAAAAAAAAAACTAATTTTGTATGATTTATAAGCTTATTTCCTAATGGGGACCTCATTTTAGGTCCCCACGATGACACAAGTCCCCATGAGTCTGTGTGCATTCAGGTTGAAGTCCCACCAGGATAGAAAAACATGTACACACACACACACACACACACACACACACACACACACACACACACACACACACACACACACACACACACACACACACACACACACACACACACACACACACACACACACACACACACATAGAGAGAATATAGTCTCAAAGCAGCCCATCAAAGCAGTTTTTTCTTCAGAAGTTACATTATTAATGCCAGAAAACACGTCTCACCTGGTGAGAACTCATACTGCCTCCATACAAATCTGACTCAGCCCATCTGACCTGACCCCCAAAAGCACAATATAATCACATCAGCCAACAGCATAAGAGGCCATGGGAGAGATGTTATCGATGTGCACTGAATGCATAAAATCCAGTGCACGGTTTGATCTCTCACCTGTAATGACCGGCTTGTGTTACTTCCGGTGCCAGAGCTTGGGAATCGATCCAATACCCACTCTGATCTTCACTGATGTGGGCTAAAACCTGTTCATGTGTTATTGTGCAACATTGGAGCTATTCTCTGTGTACACGTATGTGTTGCAAAGTCCATTTGGCTACATTTAAGTTGTTGCTGTGGGATTTTTTTTTCTGCGGGTTTATTTCCACCCTGTACTTATATGATTTCGGTACTCCAACACCCCCAAAAGACCCCCAGACGTTCAAATTCAGTGGAGAACTCAGCCGCCCGATGGAGAAAATCAACCCTGGTCTGCACAGTATCGGCATCCACAAATAAGGGGCATTTCCTCCGAGGAGGCAAGGGAGGCAGTGTCGCCTCAAAAAAACTACACACACACACAGATCTGGCACAGTATTATGATATTGATATTGAGGCCTAATATTGTGTTGGTTCCCCTTTTGCTGCCAAAACAGCCCTGACCCGTCGAGGCATGGACTCCACTAGACCCCTGAAGGTGTGCTGTGGTATCTGGCACCAATATATTAGCAGCAGATCCTTTAAGTCCTGTAAGTTGCGAGGTGGGGCCTCCATGGATTGGACTTGTTTGTTCTGCATATCCCACAGATGCTTGATTGGATTGAGATCTGGGGAATTTGGAGGCCAAGTCAACACCTCAAACTCGTTCTTGTGCTCCTCAAACAATTCCTGGAACATTTTTTGCTTTGTGGCAGAGCAACTTATCTGCTGAAAGAGGCCACAGCCACCATGGAATACTGTTTCCATGAAAGAGTGCACATGGTCTGCAACAATGCTTAGGTAGGTGGTACATGTCAAAACATGGATGGCAGGACCCAAGGTATCCCAGCAGAACATTGCCCAAAGCATCACACTCCCTCCGCTGGCTTGCCTTCTACCTACCTGGTGCCATGTGTTCCCCAGGTAAGCGACGCACACACACCCGGCCATCCACGTGATGTAAAAGAAAACAAGATTCATCATATCAGGCCACCTTCTTCCATTGCTCCGTGGTCCAGTTCTGATGCTCACGTGCCCACTTTTGGCGCTTTCGGCAGTGGACATGGGTCAGCATGGGCACCCTGACTGGTCTGCGGCTATGCAGCCCCATACACAACAAACTGCGATGCACTGTGCATTCTGACACCTTTCTATCAGAACCAGCATTAACTTCTAGAGAAATTTGAGCTACAGTAGCTCGTCTGTCAGCCTTCACTCCCCACTTGCTTCAATAAACCTTGGCCGCCCATGACCCTCTCACATACACTCATCTAAAGGATTATTAGGAACACCTGTTCAATTTCTCATTAATGCAATTATCTAATCAACCAATCACATGGCAGTTGCTTCAATGCATTTAGTGGTGTGGTCCTGGTCAAGACAATCTCCTGAACTCCAAACTGAATGTCAGAATGGGAAAGAAAGGTGATTTAAGCAATTTTGAGCGTGGCATGGTTGTTGGTGCCAGACGGGCCGGTCTGAGTATTTCACTTTCTGCTCAGTTACTAGGATTTTCACGCACAACCATTTCTAGGGTTTACAAAGAATGGTGTGAAAAGGAAAAACATCCAGTATGCGGCAGTCCTGTGGGTGAAAATGCCTTGTTGATGCTTGAGGTCAGAGGAGAATGGGCCGACTGATTCAAGCTAATAGAAGAGCAACTTTAACTGAAATAACCACTTGTTACAACCGAGGTATGCAGCAAAGCATTTGTGAAGCCACAACACACACAACCTTGAGGCGGATGGGCTACAACAGCAGAAGACCCCACCGGGTACCACTCATAATTTGCACGAGCTCACCAAAATTGGACAGTTGAAGACTGGAAAAATGTTGCCTGGTCTGATGAGTCTCGATTTCTGTTGAGATATTCAGATGGTAGAGTGATGGAACGGGAGCTTCGTGCCCTGGATGTGCATCCCACAAATCTCCATCAACTGCAAGATGCTATCCTATCAATATGGGCCAACATTTCTAAAGAATGCTTTCAGCACCTTGTTGAATCAATGCCACGTAGAATTAAGGCAGTTCTGAAGGCGAAAGGGGGTCAAACACAGTATTAGTATGGTGTTCCTAATAATCCTTTAGGTGAGTGTATATACTGTATATATGCAAAATTTTAGCTCTCAGTAACGTTTCAGTCTCCTAAACTGTGAGAAAGCAACTTTTTCCTCTAGGGATAAAGTTGCACTCAGCTCTGTTTCGCGCATTTTATCATATTTAAATCCATTATGTTTAATTATCTGAACTTTTTGTAACAGTTGAGTAAGTGTTCTCACTTATACGGAGGTCTGGATTCAGCCATTTTTCCAAATGCCAGGCATATTTTTTTTGCCACAATTTCATATTTGAGGAAATCGCAAGGCTCAAACCGGGTATATGCAAGAGGGGAAAAAAATCTTCTGCCCTTCTTTCCATCCCACTTGGTTTGGTTTTTTCGCCATCTCACACACACACACACACACACACACACACACACACACACACACACACACACACACACACACACACACACACACACACACACACACACACACACACACACACACACACACACACACACACACACAGAGTCCTTCAGTTTATTTGTACAGTGTTATGCCCTGGCAACTGCTCCATGCGGTCAGCACTGCACACTCTGGAGTTAGTTAGTGTGAGCGGGGTCTCTGTGACTGAGATGAAGTCCCTATTGCATTAATAGACCCTGGGTCTCAGCTGTAGTTCGCTGACCCGGCTGTTCGTCTCGAGGGTGCTGTACAGCACCATACCCTTCTCTTATTGCACACGAGAGCCTACTCAAACCTTGTCCCATGGGGAAAAAGCGGACAAGTCAATCCGGACAAGCAACATACTGTAAGAGTTCCTGTGTGACCTATAGTTGTTGTGGCAGGACACGTATGTCCACAATAAATATGGCAGCCGAGTTGAACCTGGACAGGCACAATATATGAGCGCATGAGGCCAGGTTAAGTGATTATGTGCCTTATGTATGCTCAGCTCGCTCTACCCATCGTTCAGGTGAATTAATTTGCCCCAGTGCACCTGTAGATGTAGGTTTTAAAGGTCCCGTTCTTCGTGATCCCATTGTTCAAACTTTAGTTAGTGTGTAATGTTGTTAGAGCATAAATAATACCTGTAAAATTATGAAGCTCAAAGTTCAATGCCAAGCGAGATATTTTATTTAACAGAAGTTCCCTTTCAAAGCCAAAGCGAACGGCTGGCTTGGACTACATCCTGGTACTTCCTTCATAAATGACGTCAGTAGAACAGTAGAACAGACTAACCTCCGCCCACAAGAATACGCGAAAAAGGGGGCGTGGTCTTGTTGCTGTCCCACGTGGAGGAGAGGACGTGTCGTGTGGAGAAAAGGAAGTGTTGCGTTGAGTGTGTTTGTCGCCATGTCGTCGAGACGCTGTTATTTTCATCCCGGAGACAAATCACCTTTGTTTGGCTTTCCCAGGGATGCTGTAGAGATCATTAAGCGCATACATCACCCCGTTAAGAGGCGTGACCTTTCCACGTGCGCTAAGCTGCTGTCGAATCACAACACAGGAACCGTGCCACGTTCGATAAGCTGCGGTCAAATCACAACACGGGAACCGCTGGCACAATCAGAACTCGTTACGTATTTCTGAAGGAGGGACTTCATAGAATAAAGGAAGTCATCAGCCGTTTTTAGGACAGTGAAAACAGCGGTGTACAGATGAGTAAATTGTGTTAAAAATACTGTTTTTTTTTTACACGCAAAACATGAACACATGTTATATTGCACACTGTAAACACAATCAAAGCTTCAAAAAAACACGAAGAACGGGACCTTTAAAGAAAGGTAATCTTTTTCTTTTTATTGATGTGCATGCTACATTATTCAATTTGAATCACATTTTTTAACTACATTAAGTATTCTATGCCATAAAGTGGGGTGCAAATGTATAAAATATGTCCTTTTTTGCATTTATACACTCAAAAAAAAGTTCTTTGGCTGAACATGATTCAATCATGGACAGTGGTTCCACATGATTGAAAACAAGTAAAACCCAATAGAATCAACCATGTACCACAAACTAGAATCCATGGTGTTCATTTAACTTGAATTAATGGTTTTAGTTTAACTTAAATACTGGTTGGATCCACACTCTCAGAAAAAAAAGTACACTAAAGTGTACATATTTTGAGAAGATACCACCCCAGTGACAGCATTTGTACCTTTTTTTTCTGGGAGTGCAGAGCACTACCATTGTTTGCTTTATTATTAACTTTGTTGAAATCTGAGAGATGTCTGTCTCTCCACTTAAAGTCCATGCAACTACCACTCTTCAAAAAGTTTATAAAGAGATTGTAAAACTAATCCATATGAATCAAGTGGTTTAGTCCAAACTTTCTGAAGAAGCTGAACAGATTGAATTTAAGAATTTAAACCTTAAACATTTATCAGGGAACTTAAACAGAAGATCAACTGAACTTGCTTGACGCACGAGAACAAACCTCATTGGTTCTTGCAAAAGCTCAAACGTGCTGCGTGACATGAGAATGAACCTCATTGGTTCTTACACGCTCAAACGTGCTGTGTAACTCAAGAATGAACCTCATTGGTTCTTGAGAAGCTCAAACGTGCTGTGTAACACAAGAATGAACCTCATTGGTTCTTGAGGGAGCTCAAATGTGTTGCGTGACATGAGAATGAACCTCATTGGTTCTTGAGGGAGCTCAAATGTGTTGCGTGACATGAGAATGAACCTCATTGGTTCTTGAGGAAGCTCAAACGTGTTGCGTGACATGAGAATGAACCTCATTGGTTCTTGAGGGAGCTCAAATGTGTTGCGTGACATGAGAATTAACCTCATTGGTTCTTGAGGGAGCTCATACGTGTTGCGTGTCATGAGAATTAACCTCATTGGTTCTTGAGGGAGCTCAAATGTGTTGCGTGACATGAGAATGAACCTCATTGGTTCTTGAGGAAGCTCAAATGTGCTGCGTATTAACCTCATTGGTTCTTGAAGAAGCTCAAACGTGCTGCGTAACACAAGAATTAACCTCACTGGTTCTCGCATGTGAAGACAATATGCTTGAGCTTCCATTTACCACAACTGATGTGTGAGTTGATGGATGTTTATATGTGAATAAAAGCCTAAATTAAACCTGTTCATCATTTAAGCGATCGCGTCTCTTCAGAAAATTTGGACTAAACCGTTCAATTTGGATTAGTTTTGCAAACTTTTTATAAACTTTTTGAAGCGTCAAAGTGGTAGTTGCGTATAGACTGTCAATGGGCGGATAGAAGTCACTCAAATTTAATAAAAAATATCTTAATTTGTGTTCTGAAGATGAACAAAAGTCTTACAGATTTTGGAATTACATTAAGGTGAGTAAATAATAACAGAATTTTCATTTTTGGGTGAACTAACCCTTTAAGTATGGTCTAAAAGTGTGAAATGTGTCCAATTTGAATCAATTTTTTGTATCTGAAAAAAATTACAATCAGTGCAGTCTCAGCTACTGCTACTTATTAAAAGCTTAAATCCAATGGGATTTCTTTTGGATCCCACTTAGTTGGTTTATTTTTAGCAAACTATACAGTGAGACAAGAATCCAAGAATCGGTTAACCTTTCAGGCTGGTAACTTAATACAACTCACACCAATCGCTATTGGCATCGAGAGACATCAATACTCATAAACAGTGATCTGCACACTGAAAGAATGAAAATCATCAACGGTAGTGTGGGGGTTGGATACACCCCGCTGCGTATGTCCGAAGACCCCCTGCTCCATTCGCTTTCATGCGGCCCTCAGGGTTTCTGAGTTTCGATTTCCAATCGCTGCTGTTCTACTGTGTTTAATGGGTGCAAGGGTGCTTGCTAGCAGAGCTAGCATCACGACCTTTAGCATTCCATCAAGCCTTCTCAGATAAGCGATTGTATTTTATTAAACAGAACAAGGAAGTTTAATAATTAACTGGAACAATATATCTTTTAGCATTCCCATTCATCTTATCAGTGCTAACCAGCCAAACCTTTACTCCTTGGAACAGACATGCTAATTGGAAATCAGCAATGACAACTACAATTTGGAGTCTCTCTGAGAAGTTAAAGTCAGATTCGAAAAAGCTTTGGTTGAAAATGAATACATAAAAAAGATACTGTGTCTGTCTGGGGAACGAGACAGTGAGAAAAAGTGTTTGAGACAGGACTGGCAAGTGAGTTATAGAACATGCTAAGTATGCAGGAATCAATAGCCAATGTTAGCTTGATAATAATGCATGCTAATGAGCACAGTCTTTCTTTGAAGGACTGCCCTTTAACAAATCCACTTCTAATTGCTAACATCATCACCACTGCTGCTATTGCCATGACAACAATTACTTCCCTTTATATAGTGCTTTATGACATTTTTATGTGGTGCATTTGAGTGCAACATAAAGTGAAATGTATGTCATTATACTTTGGCTGTAATGATCATTTCAAAGACTATTTTCTTAACTCAACAATGAAAGTAGAAAAGTACATAGTTGAGTGTTTTAGCATTTTCTTTCAAACTACTCCAAAGTCTGAAAAATTAGAAACATTTTCTTACATCAAGTAATTCTTGTGCTCTCACTGAAAAAGGGAAATTGCTCCACAAAGCAGCAAAATCACAGATAATAAGATCATATTTGAATAGCTATGTGAGATTTCATAGAGCTAGCATAATGTGGTTAACAAAATGCTAGATGTGGCTGTTTAGGACCAATAATTTTTATATGTAATTTTATAAATCATGGCAGAACCTATTTGAAAACTAATTTTGTTGCACTAGTACAAAGTAGAAAAATATATGAAATAGCCCAATGCATCCCTTTAATGGACTAAAATCACATGATTTCCAAATTAAGAAAGATCTTCAAAGGTTTATTTAAAGGTAGAATACAGTAACATTTAGCATCTTCGTCTCAGGGTGCTTTCACATCTCTGGTCTGGTTAATTAGGTCCGAACCAAGGGCAAACAATTATTCATTGTAGCATTTTTCAGCTTTTTTGGTTCCTTTTCACCACACTGATTGCTTTGGTCAGAACCAGTTGAAACAAACCAAAATGCAGTCACATGACAACATCCACATCACTCATTGGCCATGGCGTATTTCCTAAACTGCGACTGCGCGGGCTGGTTTTGTCCCTGGCCATAATCCATTACATTGTTTGTATACACCACAATATGCAAACAATACATTTCTTTAATGAAGCGCGGATGCGGCTTGAAAACAAAGTTCTAATTAGGGCTGATTAGGGCTAATTAGGGCCAATCCTTTATTCAAAAACAGAACTGACAGTGCAAATTTACAGTGAATTTGACAGTGCAAAAAAATCTTCAGAAAGTGCACAGGTTGCTACAATAAATCTATAATTTTTTTTTTTTTTAATAAAGAAAAATACTAATTAGAAAACTTAACAGGATGTTAGAATTTGTTCTCTACACTACACTCAGACGCACACACTCACAAATAACATTTAATGGGTTTAGTTAAATTGTAATGTTTTAAGAATTTCTCTAAAATGTCCAAACCCATTATATACTCCTGGAGAAAACATCTACTGTATTAACCTATTAATATGAATGATATTAAAGTTTAAACATGCAATACAGACATAAATTTAACAGCTGTGACATATAAAAAAATATTATGTAACACTTAAATAAAACTACTCCTCCTAAAGAAGAAGACAATGTCTTATTTTCAATGAATGATATGCATTCTTTATAACAACTTGCATACAACATTTCTTATGAAATATGGATTAAATAATTAATGTATAATAAATATAATGAATCCCTATTAAAACTAAAGAGGTGATTTCCTCTGTCTTTTGTTGTTTGATTAATATTAAGAGCACAAATGGACTGCTGTCACTTTAAGATCGAATGCTGACCGAAAATGACAATAGATATTAGTCATAGTTTTTGTCATTCAAAGTTGGTTTTGATTTTCGTCTCAAAAATGTTGTTGATTAAAATATTGACAAATTATTTGTCAACGAAATTAACATAGCAACAGATTGAAAAATGAATGGGCCAAAAAAGGCAAGGGAATAAAAACGTGTCTTTAGTCTTGCAAACTATACCACCCCTGCTTTACTACTGTTATTAACAAACTAACGCTAACTTGTCAAGCTGGATAACGAGTAAACAAGCACCAGAAGAGCTACTGGAGGGACGTCACACTCCTCACTTCCAAACGGAACAAAAGTGGGATTTTGTAGTGACTTAAAGGTGCCCTAGAATGAAAAATTAATTAACCTTGCCATAGTTAAATAACAGGAGTTCAGTACATGTAAATCACATACAATGAGTCTCAAACACCATTGCCTCCTCCTTCATATGTAAATCTCGTTTGTGAAAAACACCACGGAAAAATAGGCGAATCTCAACATAACACCAGCAGTGATGCAATCGATGGAATCATTAATATGTATGCCCCCCAACATTTGCATATGCCAGCACATGTTCACTGTCAGGCGAAACTGCGCAGCCGCCGTATCAACTGGAGTTCTGCAGCAGTAAGCCTGACGCGAGGATAGCGAACATGGCAGATCATGGAAACAAATGTTATGTTCCAGGTTGTGCAGGGGATGTGAAGACGTTTCATACTCTTCCCACAAATAAAACATGTCAACAGGCATGGTTGATGTTTATTTATAATCGGATACCGCAACAATTTAATTCAAAGTTGTTAGTTTGCTCAGCACATTTCATCACGGACAGTTTTCAAACCTGGGACAATATGGAGCAGGCTTTGCTCAGTGTCTGACACTGAAGAAAGGGGCAATTCCAACTATATACCTGCAAGCAGTAAGTGATTTTATCCACTTCTTGACTGTCTAAACCATTTCTGATTAAATCGAAAGTTTCTTAGAGAGACAACATTAACGATAATATTCCTGTTGTTGTCTATATCCAACGCAAGATGCTATACGGTAAGAATAGGATAATCCAAGTGGCTTACATAACTAAATAGTATGTCTAATGACAAAGGTTAATATTATTTCATGCCAGTGTTGTCATAAATAAGTAAATGCAACCATAGATACATAACATACTATGTTAGTTTAGTTGCTTACACATAGCTCACTCGATCCTTCTAGCTAACGTCACCACCTCCACCATTTAAGTTGAAACGATATTAATTTGATATTTATTTATTTATATTTTTGACAACTGAAGTATGATTATATACTGATTGATATATATAAGGTTGAATGCCTAATCTCTCCATCGTCAAGACGGTCAGTAAAGTTGTGCATGCTATCATTGAGCCGCAGTGAAACTGCCAATCAGAGCAGAACTCTGCATTAATATTCATGACCCTTCCAAATAAGGCAAAAATAGACCATTTCATCCTGGGGAAGATTTCTAGAGTTGTAAATGGACCTGTAAAACCGTATCTGGACAATTATTGACCTTAAATAAGCCATATACCCTCTATGTAGATACCAGAGAACAATTTAAAATGTTGTTTCAAATCATTCTAGGGCACCTTTAACATTACCCTGCTGTTGAACTCCCTTCCTCCTCATCAAGGACTCCAAGATGTTTTGGTTTTAGGTGCTGAATCACCACCGTGGTGCTCCTGTGTCTTGTCGCATCACTTTTGCTGCAATTAACAGACTTTTTCGATTTATTAATGCCACTTTTTGACTGGTATGGCTCGGTTTGCTTTTCTGCTGCATGGTACGATGGGTACAGCACGGCTCGCCCGCTTCCACTCTGCTTTGCGCTCAACCGGGCTTTTTTTATACTCAAAACATCTCCGCGACTTATTGAGGGGCAAAATTGTCGCGCGACACAACAAATCGATAATGAAATTCATTGCCAAATCTTTTAATTATCGAATTTTATCGATTCGTTGTTGCAGCCCTAGTTCTAATGCACTGCAAACGGCGAGCACGCATTGCTCGTCACTTCAAGCGAAGATCGCGCTGTTCCTGTGAGTTTTCGAAAGTTGGGACCTAAAATGGTCATCAGACCAACTTTCTATGAGGTTCCGCACCTCCTCACTACTCCAAGTTTGTCCGCAAACTGCCATGCAAAAAGTGCAAACTGTCAACAAACACTTCCTCATCACATAATGCACAGCGCAGCCGATTATGGCGGCTGATTTAGTCCAAAAATGATCAGTACTTTTTGCAGTTGGGTCTGTTTGAGGTGGGATCACGTTCTCACCACGAACGAACCGCTCCAGTGTTTGTTAGAAAGCGCACCGAGACGCTTGTTTGGTCCGCTTTTGGTGCGCATCTGAGTGCGATTGCTGCTTTCACACCTGACCAAGCGAACCGCACCAAAGGGGAAAACGAACTCTAGTACGATTCAACCGAAATAAATTAGGCAGGTATGAAAGCATCCTCAAAGACTACTCCAGAGACCATAACTTTGTATCTAGTCAAATAACAGCTATTTCGGACTAGAGCGATGTGCTAACAAGGGACCCTTGAACGCTTAGTTTAAGTGTTTGCAGTCACTGGAACATAAAGGCTTTGTCTTATTAGTCATGGGTCCACAGATATGAAGGAGCTACTTTTTTGTAGCCTGCATATTAACTAGGGCAAGTCGTAATGACAGTAGCCTATATACTGTGTGATGACAGAAATGTCAATCTGTATGCTTTTGCAGTGCCAATTTTTTCTTGTGGTAGAAATATTAGGTTAAATAGTTGTTTGGTTGAATCTTTCCATTTAGTTGAATTACCAAAAGTAAGCAAGTATTCAACATTGTTATTTAATACATACACTATTTTTAGAGATCCACTGATGTATCAGCTAATAAAAGCAATTATCTGCACAATTGTACATCTGGTGATTGTTTAAAAATAGCCAATGATCTGGAAAGATTGTATAAAGTCAAACAAAAAAATTTTTTGAATGTGAACGATAAATAAAGTTATTGTCTCCCAAAAGAAAGAATCAACTCTGAGCGCCTAAACGAGTCGTCTGTAAAACAAATCCTACTGTGTGACGATTATACATCACTAGAAATACATTTGCATAATGACCGCATATGTTGTACATTGTACGCCTGTGATCAACGTGACCCGTCCTTCAACCCGGGATTTTACTGACGACTGCTTCTCAAAGTCCAACGCGGGATTCGCAAAACTCTTGAAAGAGGGCTCAGTTTATTTGGACCGGCTTGCTCCTCAGAATCACAACCTGTAAGTATGAATAATTACTGATGTATATATTTTCTACCGGGTGTTAAAAATACGTAGTTTTGTGTTTTATATTGTGTAAGTTTCCGGCTATCTTACATTTTTACTGTCTTACTGAAATACTTATGCAAATCAGCTGTGAGCCACTATTACCTAAAACTGTCCATTAATGCAGATTGTCTGTCGTTCTTACTACTTTGAGTAAAGATCAGTCATTCACGTTAGTGATCTGCTATGGTATGTGCTGTTATTGATACAGTTCCTGCATGTGCAGTGCAATAAATCAGAAATATACACATGGGTTTGTTGATGAACATACACTTGTTAATGCTGATGGTGAGGAATTACAGTTGTAGCATCTCATAATGTACCTCAAAATGAGAAGCATTTCACTGAGAAACGTTCTGTTCAAGTCGTCCTTGCGATGGAGGCTCAGGTTGAATAACTAGTTCTTCAAATGTTTTATCATCGGACTCGCGCTCGGATTGATTTGGTAAAATCAACGTTATCTTTACTGTTTTTACAGTGTGTACAATTGCTGAGCTTTAGGAAGCCTCCAGAGCTGAAGTTCAGTTATGGTGTAATGGCCGTTTGGCTTCCAACATGCGCCGTAAGTGGTAGACCAATCACAACAGACCAGGCAATCTGGCCAATCAGAGCAGAGTAGGCTCGCAGAAAGGAGGGATTTAGAGAGACCGATTGAAAAATGTGGAGATGCACTGTAAAAAAAAAAATCAGGTCTTCAATTGAAAATTTTCACTGATCACATCAAAATTTTTCAGTTGGCCAAATTGAATTTCTGTGAATTAAATTGCATCAATTCACAGAAATTTAATTTGGCCAACTGAAAAATTTAGATGTGATCAGTCACTAGAAAATGTTCAATTGGAGACCTGAATTTTTTTTACAGTGTGCAATGTATATTATGAGAAAATCAAAGTGTTTTGCATGTAAACCTGTTGTTGGAGACCTCCAAAACAAAACTAGGAACCTTTAAATAGCATAATAGGGGCACTTTAAGAGCAAAAAAGTTATAAACATTATACACTTCAAAAGTTTGGGGTCAGAAAGATTTTCTTTTTTGGAAAGAAATTAAAGAAATTAATACTTTTATTCAGCAAGGATGCATTAAATTGATCAAAAGTGACTGTAAAGACATTCAGAGCTTTCTATTTCAGATAAATGCTTTTCGTTTGAACTGTCTATTCATCAAAGAGCAAAAAATAAACTGTTTACAACATTAATAATAATCAAAAATGTTTCTTGAGCAGCAAATCAGCATATTAGAATGATTTCTGTGATACTGAAGACTTGAGTAATGATGCTGAAAATTCAGCTTTGCCATCACAACAATAAATTACATTTTAAAATACATTCAAATAGAATTAAGTTATTTTTAATTGTTACAATATTTCACAATATTACTGCTTTTGCTGTATTTTGGACCAAATAAATGCAGCCTTGGTTAGCAGAAGAGACTTCTTTTAAAAACATTAAACAATCTTATTTTATACATTTCCATCAAAAATTACAAAATCTTGACTACTGAATACCATTATTGTGATATAAGATTTTGGTCAGCCAAAACATACTATTAATATGAATAATGACAAATTGAGTAAAGAAGAGGTTCATAGTGCACATTTAAAAGTAGTCTATCCTGAAATATCCATATATATATATATATATATATATATATATATATATATATATATATGGATATTTCAGGATAGACTACTTTTAAATGTGCACTATGAACCTCTTCTTCTTCCTCTATTTTTTTTTTTTTTTTTTTTTTTTTTTTTTCTTGCCATTACTGTAACGAACAAACTTCTTGCTGAAAACACCATTGATATGCCCTTTACAGTAATCCGGCATGATTCAGGAATAATCAAAATTCATGACCTAATGAGATTCTCAAAATGCTATGACCTCTTCTGATGTCTGAGAAACATCCTTCAACACAGGTGGACCCAATTTTAACGAATCAGCTCATTAACCTGAGTTTTATGCATGTATTCACTGAGTAAGGTAGAGTCTTTACTACAGCTCATAATTATCTTGAACACTGCTCCGGGTCACGCAGCAAAACCGGCCATCAATTACCATAAATTATCTCTGGGGCTGCATGCATCAGGTCGCTGTATTGTAAGTAAGGTTGTGAGGTGAAGATAAAAAGAGAGGGAGACGGAAAGATGAGAAAGCATTTGGCCCCACGAGTGGTTTTAGCGGCGCAGATCTGAGCGTTATTCGCTATGAACATTATGTTGCAAATGAGGTGAGAGAATATGACACTTACTCAGCTGAAATGCTGAAAAGGGATGATCTAATGGATTACACACGCTTTACACGAAGGGAGCGCCGTAGTGCCCTTTTCACAGAAACTAAGAGAAGTTTTGACGAATATGACACGTTGGTAGCCCTATCGTGGTAGCCTATAAAATAATAGGCACAAAAAAAAAAATCCTTGTTTTTTCTTTTTTAATGAGCAACGGCACTGGGATTTTTTTCACTGTTTGTATCACTGCATTAGTATTCGAGATTGTCACTGATTCTTTCTGCATGCTATAGTTGTGCCAAATAGATGGTGGCAAATGACAGTAAACTAATTAGTTCAAAACACTGATTCATTCAGAAATGGAACAAGTGACTAAATGACTCATTGGATCATTCACAAAATCAATTCCTTTAAAGATGCAGCTTCAAAAAAACGCAAGCTTGTCTTTATGAGCGAGTCATTGAATCATTCATTCAAGCGATTCATTCAAACAGTCGTTCAGGAACGCCAGTGTATGAAGTGTAACTATGATGTGGATTTGTGTGGAATGAATTTTGTTGTAAGGGCAAAAACAGTGCTCAACACTATTTTAGAGACCTTGATTGCAGAACAGACCTTGATTTTCCCATTCATTTCCATTCACGTTCATTTTCCTCAAATTGAGTTTAAAAATCCTTGTTAAATGTTATAAGCCATGAACCAAACCAACCAGCTACAAGGTGAATCACAACATTACAAACTTTGATTTGAGGCAAAAAAAAAGTATTTCAAAATTAGACAAAAATGGACAAAGGTTTAATGTGGGAAAGTAAAATCCCATTGCGAAAGACAATCACAATAAAAACGATAGAGAATAGAGTCTTGCTCAAAAGTTTACACACCCCTTGCAAAAACTGTGAATGTAGTACTGTCCTGAATAATATATTTTAAATAAAATATGTTTACATATGGTTCACAAGACAAAAAATATTGCTGAATTTATAAAATCTAAATAACCGTGTAAATACAAAATGTTGGTGTCATTTTACAGGAAACTTTGAAGTTACTTAAAACACTGCTAAAAGTGATAAACATGTAAGTATATGTTGTCTGAGCTGTAATAAACCCAAAAAGAAAGATTTTTTTGGATATAAATTCTTTGAAAGTGTATAACTCAGACCCTGTGTGCTCTAGCACTCTGCAGACAGTTTTGGCTGTTTCCACTAGATGACAGCAAATACTAGACGCATTTTGTCTGTATCATGTATGCACAAGTTATTCAAATGGATCTGAATGGAGGAATATCACCTTTTTTGTGTAATTTCTGCCTACCCAAATCTAAAGTCAATCCCCATACCTATATACAGAGGTTACAAATTCAATATCCCATTGTCATTTTACAGAAAACCCTGACATTACATAAAACACTGCTGAAAGTGATAAATATTATAGTATATGTTGTCTGTGCTATGATAAACAAACATAGAACATATATACATATATATATATATATATATATATATATATATATATATATATATATATATATATATATATATATATATATATATATATATATATATATATATATATATTGTAAGTAAGGCATACGACATGATACAGACAAAATTCTTTTTTCCAGTATTTGCTGCCATCTAGTGGAAACAGCAAAACTGTCTGCAGGGTGCTAGAGCACACAGGGCCTGTGTTATACACTTTAAAATCTAAATTTATAACCAAAAAAAAAACAAAAAGCGCCTCTTTTAGGGAGTTTATTACAGCTCAGACAACATATACTTACATGCTTATCACTTTAAGCAGTGTTTTATGTACCTTCAAAGGGTTTCCTGTAAAATGACACCATAATTGTGTATTTAGACCACTGTATGTGGGTATGGGAAGCTTTTCAATTTGAGTAGGTCAAATCCAAGTGGAAAACCCCAAAAATGGTCCCAGAAATAATGCTCGCTGATGGCTTCAGCAAAGCATATAGTACCATCGATCAACAACCTTGTAACTCAAAGTAGGTTATCTTTAAATGTTTAAACGTTATCTTTAAAAATCAATTCACCATGGGGAAAATTAATGAGATTTTTACTTCCAGAACCCAACTGTTGCAC
The DNA here is from genome assembly GCA_023566225.1 of Romanogobio albipinnatus. Classification (NCBI taxonomy): domain Eukaryota; kingdom Metazoa; phylum Chordata; class Actinopteri; order Cypriniformes; family Gobionidae; genus Romanogobio; species Romanogobio albipinnatus. Next base: position 28,448,445 of record CM042262.1, on the reverse strand, counting down.
TCTATAGAAGTCATAAATGTTTAAATAACATACATTTAAGACCAAAAAGCCTGAGGCTAGTCTATATTTATATGCATTTTGGTGTTGCATTTAAAAATACACCGCAGCTATGCTCTTGCAGTCACACGCGGCCATTTTATTTTGAAGTTTGTCTTTTAATGCTTATGCTGGAGCACTATTTTGAACACCATTTGTGGAATGTACCTTCGATGGAGCAGGTACCAGGAGATAAACACTGCCAGCTCTAAAATGTTTCCCATTGAGAGTGAAATGAGAGAGATAGAGAATCGCCACTGAGGCCTGTTTGTTCAAAGGACCCTGTGTTCTTAAAGGCCAACTGACCAACAGAAATAAACTCCATCTAAGAGAATCTGACCCGGGGCGGTCAGGCCTTGGATGAGAGCAGAGACGTAGGAGGAAATGTCACAGCCCATCCTGGAGAGCAGCCCTCAGTGAAGTCATCTGCCCCTGTTCCTACTGAAGCATCGCAGTGGTGTCAATCACGATTTCTGCACAGAATTTACAATTCTTTGTCCTGAGTGCAAAGATGGTATTTTAAAGTCCTAAAATGTTGCATTTAAATAACTATGCATATTGCATAACGGTGCATATTCTGTAATTCGGTTGTAGGTCAGTGGATTCCAGAGGGCAATTTCCTTTTTTTTTTTTTTCAGAAACTATATTTCATTTACTTGAGACATTGCATAGTTCTCAAAACATTTGTAAGTGAATCACTTTATGTATTACATTAATTATTCTGTACTATAAGTGCCTGTGCAATTACCCGCGTGTACAACTCTCATGCAGTTATGAATTATATTAGTTACCGTTCAAGCATGTTGTTCATAAGCAAGGGGGATTTGTTGTATGATTGTAGTATATCTATAGCTGATATCTTAAAGGGTTAGTTCACCCAAAAATGAAAATTCTGTCATTAATTACTCACCCACAGTGCAGCGCTTCCGGCAGAACGTCTCGTGCACATGCGTCGTGGTGATCACATGAACAGCGTCTGCCAATGGTAAGCCGACATTCTGGAAGTGCTGCACTGTTTACACTGCGTCAACAGCGTAGGAGTCTGACACAGACATGAAGAAATAGCTGAATAAAGTCTTTATTTTTGTTTGTTTTGCTCACAAAAAGTACTCTTGTCACTTCATAAAATTAAGGTTGAACCACTGGAGTCACGTGGACGATTTTAACAATGTCTTTCCTACCTTTCTGGGCCCTGAAAGTGTTAATTAAATGTCTATGGAGGGGTCAGAGAGCTCTATCTTCATTTGTGTTCCAAAGGTCTTACGGGTTTGGAACGAGTAATTAATGATAGATTTTTAGTTTTTGGGTGAACTAACCCTTTAAGAGAATGTATATAAACATTACTGATAAACATAATCATTGCATAATGAAATGTGGAGCAACTATGCCCGAACAGGAGCTGTTCAGACCAATCAAATTGTCAGGGCGGGCTTTATACGAGGATGGACAGATGATAAACAGTAACGTAACCATCCACGTCACAAAAGAGCGCTTGGGTTGAATTTGTTCTAATCCTGAGAACTTGTTCGTATATGTATTCACCTTTACTATTTCTCTCAAAAATGATGATCGTGTCAGTAAGTACTCTGTGTATCCTTAAATTCTTTTTACAACACCGGCAAAGATCGTTTACACTCATCTTCTTCGTCTACTTCTTCCAGCGTGCGTGCAGTTGAGTTCTGTTGACAATTACGCGTCGCTCCCTTGCTCAAATTGGTTGTAGGTCTATCCAATTGAGGTCTGTCCTGGTTTGGTTGAAACACGCCCCATAATCAGAGCCCAATGGAGCAGCATCAGACTCATATTCTGACTAGTAAACGAGACATAAAAATCGACACCATTTATTTTCTCAAAAAATGCTCTTGGTCTTAAAGGAACACTCAAAAATATTTTTGTTTTGAAAATAGCCTCATTTTCCAACTCCCCTATTAAACAGTTGAGCTTTACAGTTTTTGAATCCATTCAGCCGATCTCCGGGTCTGGCGGTAGCACTTTTAGCATAGCTTAGCATAGATCATTGAATCTGATTGGACCGTTAGCATCTCGCCCAAACAATTACCAAAGCGGTTCAATATTTTTCCTATTTAAAACTTGACTCTTTTGTAGTCACATTGCGATTTTCTAGGCCGATATGGCTAGGAACTATACTATCATCCCTGCGTAATAATCAAGGAAATTTGTGCCATACCATGGGTGCAGCGGCGCAATGATATTACGCAGTGCCTGAAATGAGAGTATAGTTCCTAGCCATAACTGTCAGGGTTCTGTCACTTCGGTCTAGTTTACTCTTGGTTTGTGACAGAGCCCTGACACTCCTGTATTGTTTGTCTTGTCTTGTGTGAGCGCGCAGCTTTGAGCATGCTCGAGCTGCGTGCTCTTCTGTCCTTGTGTTTGTGTGCGGGGCGTGGTGTTCGGATCCCAGCACTTCGGTCTAGTTTGGGTTTCGGTTTTGTGTTGGGATTCGGACATTCATGCTCCGCGTGTTTGTTTTTTGTCACGAGCGCACGGAATGAGCATTCGCTTGTTCTCGTGCGCTCTGTCTTGTCGTGTGAGCATGCGCTCTTCTGTCCGTGTGTGTTTGTGTAGCATGCGGTTCGTGTTTACTTCGGCCGCGTGCTTTCATGTTATGTTTTGTGTTGTGTAGCACGTGACTGGTGTTTTTCACTGGTTGCGTGCTTTCATGTTGTCATGTTTTGTGTGAACATGCAGCTGATGAGTTCTCATTAGCTGCATGTTCATGTCACGTTTGGTGTGAGCACATGTATCTTGTCAAGTGTTTCTTTGTGCCATGTGCTCATGTCTATTGTCTAACCCCGCCCACCTTGTTTCCTGATTATTGGTTCATTTGCCCCACCTGTCCTCCCTCGTTACCCTCTCTTGTTTGTTCCCTATTTAATCTCCTTGTGTTTTCAGTCCAGTGCGGAATCGTCGTCGTATTCACCTCATGTTTCCTTGCTCCCAAGTCAAGTCAAGTCAAGTCAAGTCAAGTCAAGTCAAGTCAAGTCAAGTCAAGTCAAGTCAAGTCAAGTCAAGTCAAGTCATTTCTGGTTTTCCCCCTCGGGGTAGTTTGTTTTTGTCTTGTTTTATTTTATTATCTACATTAAACAGCCCATTTTTCTGCATCTTTGAGTCCTCGCCTCATCACTTCGCAAACCCTGACAATAACGGCCTAGAAAATCGCAACTTTTCATTTTCCGTCTGTCTTAGTACACGATGTAACTACAGAAGAGTCAAGTTTTAAATAGGAAAAATATTTAAACTCTTTGGTCATTTTTTGAGCGAGACGCTAACGGTCTAATCAGATTCAATGATCTATGCTAAGCTATGCTAAAAGTGCTACCGCCAGACCCAGAGATCGGCTAAATGGATTCGAAAACGGTAAACTCTAGGGGAGTTGGAAAATGAGCCTATTTTCAAAAAAGTGTGTGTTCCTTTAAAGTGCACATGATTATAATATAAAAAGTCTTTTATAAATATAATCTTTTTATTTAATAATAATAACTTGATCCTCCTCTGAAACTGATTTCCTTCCTGAGATTGCTTTTTGAAATGAAGCGTTTCTCTTGTCGATTGACTGATTTGATTCAGATTTTCTGATTTATTCATGTTACTGTAATAAAAGTAGATAAAAGTGTTTTGGAATGTCACACCTTTACTGAAAAATACTACGTACTAAATACAAACAGTTTTTCAGCAGTAAACAGTTCTTTACTATTAACTATGTCCTTTGTGTTTCAAATTGTTTGATTTATATGTCACAACATCATTCAATTATCAGTGTCAATGTGTGGTCTGTTATCTGTTGGTAATCAGATTTAAACAATTAGCGATTTTAGCTGACATAACCATGTTGGCGTGGCGTGTGTGTCATTAAAAATTGATACATGCACCAATAGGAAAAGGTAATTTGTGGTAATCATTGTCATTCACGAAAATTACCCCCAGACTGATACCACGCTAATGACTTTATGAAATATTTAGCGGTTTCAGTGACTAATTGGGCTGTAATTCTCACAGACAACGAACCAGTCAGTGTGTTCCAGGGGTCGCGTGGACAGCTGCACAACCACGTCTGCTAAATGAATAAATGCACAGGCGATCTCCTGCATCAAATAACAATCTAGTGACATCATACAACCATCGGCAGAGAAAAATATTAGTGGCTTATGATTGGGTTACTCCCACAGCTTGGTGGATTTTATGTCTTCATGAGACAATGCTGCATATTTTACATAAAATGTTAATCAACTTTCATGCCACATCATTTTTCATGCAGAGATGTGCGCTAATTAACACAAATTCATAATGATTAGTATGTGAAAATTATTTAAAAAATAATGTGGTATCTGGCACCAAGATTTTAGCAGCAGATCTTTTAAGTCCTGTAAGTTGCGAGACGGGGCCTCCATGGATCGGACTTGTTTGTTCAGCACATCCCACAGATGCTCGATTGGATTGAGATCTGGGGAATTTGGAGGACAAGTCAACACCTCAAACTCGTTCTTGTGCTCCTCAAACCATTCCTGAACCATTTTTGCCTTGTGGCGGAGCACATTATCCTGCTGAAAGAGCCACAGCCAACAGGGAATACTGTTTCCATGAAAGGGTGTACATGGTCTGCAACAATGCTTAGGTAGGTGGTACGTGTCAAAGTAACGTCCACATGGATGGCAGGACCCAAGGTTTCCCAGCAGAACATTGCCCAAAGCATCACACTGCCTCTGCCGGCTTGCCTTTTTCCCATAGTGCATCCTGGTGCCATGTGTTCCCCAGGTAAGTGACACACCCGGCCATTCAGAGCTACAGTAGCTTGTCTGTTTGATCAGACCACACGGGCCAGCCTTCGCTCCCCACGTGCATCAATGAACCTTGAGACCCTGTTGCCAGTTCATCACTGTTCCTTTCTTGGACCACTTTTGATAGATACCACTGCAGACCAGGAACACTCCACAAGAGCTGCAGTTTTGGAGATGATCTGACCCAGTCGTCTAACCATCACAATTTGGCCCATGTCAAACTCGCTCAAATTTTTACGCTTGCCCATTTTTCCTGCTTCTAACACATCAACTTTGAGGATAAACTGTTCACTTTCCACCCACTAACAGGTGCTGTGATGAAGAGAAAATCAGTGTTATTCACTTCACCTGTCATAATAATGTTATGCCTGATCAGTGTATATATATATATTTAGTGGTGTGGTCCTGGTCAAGACAATCTCCTGAACTCCAAACTGAATGTCAGAATGGGAAAGAAAGGTGATTTAAGCAATTTGAGCGTGGCATGGTTGTTGGTGCCAGTCGGGCCGGTCTGAGTATTTCACAATCTGCTCAGTTACTGGGATTTTCACGCACAAACATTTCTAGGGTTTACAAAGAATGGTGTGAAAAGGGAAAAACATCCAGTATGCGAAAACGCCTTGTTGATGCTAGAGGTCAGAGGAGAATGGGCCGACTGATTCAAGCTGATAGAAGAGCAACTTTGACTGAAATAACCACTCGTTACAACCGAGGTATGCAGCAAAGCATTTGTGAAGCCACAACACGCACAACCTTGAGGCGGATGGGCTACAACAGCAGAAGACCCCACCGGGTACCACTCATCTCCACTACAAATAGGAAAAAGAGGCTACAATTTGCACAAGCTCACCAAAATTGGACAGTTGAAGACTGGAAAAATGTTGCCTGGTCTGATGAGTCCTGATTTCTGTTGAGACATTCAGATGGTAAAGTCAGAATTTGGCGTAAACAGAATAAGAACATGGATCCATCAGGCCTTGTTACCACTGTGCAGGCTGCTGGTGGTGTAATGGTGTGGGGGATGTTTTCTTGGCACACTTTAGGCCCCTTAGTGCCAATTGGGCATCGTTTAAATGCCACGGCCTACCTGAGCATTGTTTCTGACCATGTCCATCCCTTTATGACCACCATGTTCCCATCCTCTGATGGCTACTTCCAGCAGGATAATGCACCATGTCACAAAGCTCGAATCATTTCAAATGGGTTTCTTGAACATGACAATGAGTTCACTGTACTAAAATGGCCCCCACAGTCACCAGATCTCAACCCAATAGAGCATCTTTGGGATGTGGTGGAACGGAAGCTTCGTGCCCTGGATGTGCATCCCACAAATCTCCATCAACTGCAAGATGCTATCCTATCAATATGGGCCAACATTTCTAAAGAATGCTTTCAGAACCTTGTTGAATCAATGCCACGTAGAATTAAGGCAGTTCTGAAGGCAAAAGGGGGTCAAACACAGTATTAGTATGATGTTCCTAATAAACCTTTAGGTGAGTGTATATATTCATTTGTAATTCTGAAGTAAATCTGTTGCTAGCATGTTGGTATTTCCTAACAAGTAAGTTAGGGCTGTCAAAATTAGCGCATTTACATATAAATTTTTTTACTATGCAATGTGTAAAAGGGTGGAATTATTTGTTTTATAGAATGTGAATGTTAAATCTAAAATATTTGGTTAGAATTAATAGGTTTACTAGCCTGAGCTTGACTAGAGTGTTATGATCCTCTGAGAAGACAAAAAAAAATATTGAATTACTTTTTTTTTCTTCAACAAATCTGTTCAGTCCAAAATCAACTAAACTGTAGAAATGACCCAATTAGTACACATTGACCTCACAATTACCTTTGATTCTTCACAAAGCAAGTCTGTGGGATCTAGAAATGTACCTTCCGAAGAAAATAAGAGCGCGGAAGCAATGGACGGAGGGTGTTTTGCATGACTTTGAAGGTTGTGCATAAATGACAAAGGATATTTCTGACACACTATCAACAACACCAGCTGCTTTCCACACGCGGCTCCAGGATGTGTTCCTGGTTCAGCGAGGGAAAATACCTTAAAAGCATAACACCAAAACCTTCAAGCAACTAGGGATATGTCATCGAAACGGCACTAGGCAGGCGCTCGTTTGATCGGCATCTGCTGAGATTGATAAGAGCCACTGATAAAACCACTACAAGGGCCAAAACAGAGGGGATCATTTAACAGATATCCATCTCAGACCCCGAGCCTTGTTTACAAGTTCTTCAAACGAGCACGCCTCCAAAACAGATTTCCTCTCTCACACGCTGACTTTTCGAGATCTGAGCCGTAAACATCACTAAGCTATTATTTCAAAGTGAACAATTACGCTGGAGTGTGCGCCGAAGCCTCTCTGTGGCATCAAAGCGAGTGAGCCTGTCATGGCCGAATCCCTTATTTTGATAAGAGATGTGTATAATTCGCACCCTCGGATGGACACAACCCTCGTTTGTGTTCCACTCTGCCTCAGAAGACGTCTGCCACGGGGCTGGAATTGAAATTCTAGCCACACAAGCTGCTGGAGTACATCATTAGGGCCTGGGAAGAAATAGAAGGCCTTTGTTTGATAAGTGTGGTGAAGGGAGAAGTCGAAGGTCTAAGGAGTGTGTGCATCTATTAGGAGCAACGAGGAGAGGTGTAGGTCACAATGTGTGAAGGAAATGATGTAGTACATTTTTCCACTCTGTACATACCACCTTGCTGTCTTATTGATTGATTTGTGAAAGAGAGCTCATCGCAAGTGTTCAAGTGTTGAGACTTTTCAGAGGAATAAACCTAAAAAAAAAGATTGCCCTGCATATTAAAAAGGAGACAAAAGGAGATCATTTACAAAATTACTTTAATTGTATTTTTTATTTTATATATATATATATATAGGCAACATTTTTCCAGTCTTCAACTGTCCAATTTTGGTGAGCTTGTGCAAATTGTAGCCTCTTTTTCCTATTTGTAGTGGAGATGAGTGGTACCCGGTGGGGTCTTCTGCTGTTGTAGCCCATCTGCCTCAAGGTTGTGCGTGTTGTGGCTTCACAAATGCTTTGCTGCATATCTCGGTTGTAACGAGTGGTTATTTCAGTCAAAGTTGCTCTTCTATCAGCTTGAATCAGTCGGCCCATTCTCCTCTGAACTCTAGCATCAACAAGGCATTTTCGCCCACAGGACTGCCGCATACTGGATGTTTTTCCCTTTTCACACCATTCTTTGTAAACCCTAGAAATGGTTGTGCATGAAAATCCCAGTAACTGAGCAGATTGTGAAATACTCAGACCGGCCCGTCTGGCACCAACAACCATGCCACTACACTAAAAGTACTCATTAATGTTATTCATATGTGAAAAATAGTTATTTTTGCATTTTTCAGAGCGATTTCTGTCTTCCGGTTTGAAAAGCTGAGTCGGAGCAACGTCACAGAAGCTGACGTCAGCGTGTACCATAGGCCCAAGTATGGGGCTGCTCGAACATGCTGACGTCGACCGTTTCGAGTGATTCTCGACATATATTCATGACATAAAGCTACAAGCCTACAAGCGTTGACATTAATTTCGTAATTTATGTCAGGAGTGCAAAATAACTGATCTGTAGGTAATGAACAATATTTTGAATGAAATATCAACAAGAATCAAAAGCCACGTCTTCTCTGTTTTATTTGTGGTCACAGACATGCACTAACCCACATGTGTTCGGGCTCTTAGTGAAACAGTGTGCATATTTGGACAAATATAGATTTATTCTAGCTGCCGGACAGCGCGGGTTGTCAGGGGCAACCCAGCGCTCGGCACTTCAGATGTGCGGTCGATACTATGAAACCTCAAACGGGGTTGAGTCCCTTCGCTTATACCCCGATCTAGTTTCTTTTCTGGTGCACCAGAAAAAGGGCTACTTTGGCTGATAAGCCTGGGTGACCTGAGGATTACAGTGAAGTTTCCCTGCCGAGTACATCTCTGTGGGCCCCCACCAATAATGGGAAAATAGGCATGCTTTTAAAATGTTATAATTTTTATATCTTGTTATATTGTTTATAATGAATTGATTGAGAAAAGAATATAAAAAAAAAAAAAAAAAGTGAGGTGGATGAGGAGGACTGTATAGTGAATGACTTCACTAAAGACCATGCGTTTAAGGGTACAAAAAGAAAAGAAAGAAAGAAAGAAAGAAAGAAAGAAATGGCCTCCTTTTGATTTCACCAAACCAGGAAACAATTTGAATCAAATCAGCCACATCCCACAGGATGTTGAACTGGAATGAAGGGGAATTAGCTGAATTGCATTTTGAAGAAATTCATCTCAATCACATACAAATAACTGGATTAGTCCAACACAGTTTTTATCTTGTTTCTCAGTTTTGTTTTGCCTATATTTTTTCAAATGAAAATCAAATGTAAATGGTTATAATATGAATAAAGTTTTTATCAAACCAGGAGACCTGAAATATGAATGATTATGAAGGATTTCATGAATTATGAATGATTATGAAGGATTTCAAGGGAGTCACTCAGCATGAGAAATGTTACAGGAGGAAAATTGCTTATGACGAACAAATTATTCACAGCTAGATTTTCAGGTTCAGTTAAAGCGTTTCAAAGGTACAGCTTTTAGAAATAACAGCCTGCTGAAATTTAAAAGTTATTTTCATAAAGGTTATGCAGCATCAGTGTCATTTCATGCAATTACCCCAGGATCTGATGGAATATTACACTCGTAGCAGGTAAACATATTTCGTTTTGTTCTAGATGTGTACCTTGTCTTCAGAGGTTACTGGGCGGTTGGTTTTTCATCTATCGTAACTGACAGAAAATCGTTACTATTACATCCATGAAGACCATTTTCTCTAATATAGTTTGACAACTCTGAACCAAGACTGAATGATTTTCTAAATCTTACATTGAAATTTATTTAATCGCACTGACTGTCTGACTGTCAACAAGAATTTTCAAAACTCAATCACATGAAGCCAGAGAAATGTACAAGGGATGAGCGGTTTCTGATTTGTATTTGGAGATAACCATTAACAGAGTTTCCTTAACTCTGGGATGTTGTGATAACAGACACTCAGAACCAATGCATGTTTGAAACCTAGACCAGATTGACATCTAGTACATTTATTTAAAAACAGAGACAAAATAAATTCTATTAAAATGTTTTTTGTTATTAAAAACCAACTCAGTCCTACTTGTGTGGTCCAAAAAGTGAATTGATTGAGAAACTACATTTTATTTCACACCATCCTTGTCTCAAAGTGGACTCAAATCAATAGGTCCACTTTCCATTCATTCTTTTCAAAGCCACTAGGTTATCATAATAATCATAATACTCTTCATTTATAATACTTGATACAATGGATCTCATTACTTAGGTATTTGCATGTAAAGCAAATCCTTTTAGGTTCATAGATTGTTGAATTAATAGAATTAAATGGTTAATTTAACTGTATTTAATGAATTCAATTTAATTAATTGTTCAATGGCATCAAATTTAAACACACTTATCTATATTTGGCATTATAGTATAAGTATTTCATTTTGATCTCTGCAATTTTTCTGGCCGTATTCAACAAGGGATATATATTTCTATATATATATTAATTTCATCACTGAAGACACTTGAGTTTCTGTGAGTGTATGACAATACCTTTAAAGGGGTATTGTGTCTCTGTGTGTATGACAATACCTTTAAAGGGGTCATGAACTGAAAATTGTTCCTTGAGCTTTTGACATATAAGTGGTTCTCATATAAGAATATCCTGTGAGTTTCAGAACTGAAAACAACAAACACAACTTTTATTGTAACCAAACCCAGCAAACGACTCACTGTGGAATGTGCTTATCTATGAAGCTGAAGAAGCCTCTGCAGAAGAAAATCAACATCTACTTCATCATTGCAACTTTGGCCCCGCCCACTGGCGTGTTAGTGAGATGACAAGGAGAGAAGAGGATCACTGGACTATAAATAACAGTACCTTCCAAATGATCCTAATGCTAGGAATGTGATTATTTATGTTCAACAATGTGAATGTCTTAGCTGAGCATTATTTATTTTCATCCGGTACATTTGGTACATTCGGTGGATTCTTTGGTAAATCAGTCGCAATTGCGGTGCAGGCTTTGTAAACAGACTTTCACTATATGGACCCGACAGTAATGCCACAACATGTAAGCAACTGTGTTCATTCTAATGCCTGATCTGTGGCCAGTGATTTCTGATATGTAATGATTCATGTACAGTCAGATGTTCTTTGTTTATGTGTCAGTAAATCAAACCAGTGACTAAACGGTCAACTTCACATTGTTTCTCTTAGTGGGATGAAAACAATCTGTTATTTAAACTGTGATTAAATATATATATTATTTATATACACTCACCTAAAGGATTATTAGGAACACCTGTTCAATTCCTCATTAATACAATAATCTAATCAACCAATCACATGGCAGTTGCTTCAATGCATTTAGGGGTGTGGTCCTGGTCAAGACAATCTCCTGAACTCCAAACTGAATGTCAGAATGGGAAAGAAAGGTGATTTAAGCAATTTGAGCGTGGCATGGTTGTTGGTGCCAGACGGGCCGGTCTGAGTATTTCACAATCTGCTCAGTTACTGGGATTTTCACGCACAACCATTTCTAGGGTTTACAAAGAATGGTGTGAAAAGGGAAAAACATCCAGTATGCGGCAGTCCTGTGGGCGAAAATGCCTTGTTGATGCTAGAGGTCAGAGGAGAATGGGCCGACTGATTCAAGCTGATAGAAGAGCAACTTTGACTGAAATAACCACTCGTTACAACCGAGGTATGCAGCAAAGCATTTGTGAAGCCACAACACGCACAACCTTGAGGCGGATGGGCTACAACAGCAGAAGACCCCACCAGGTACCACTCATCTCCACTACAAATAGGAAAAAGAGGCTACAATTTGAACAAGCTCACCAAAATTGGACAGTTGAAGACTGGAAAAATGTTGCCTGGTCTGATGAGTCTCGATTTCTGTTGAGACATTCAGATGGTAGAGTCAGAATTTGGCGTAAACAGAATGAGAACATGGATCCATCATGCCTTGTTACCACTGTGCAGGCTGGTGGTGGTGGTGTAATGGTGTGAGGGATGTTTTCTTGGCACACTTTAGGCCCCTTAGTGCCAATTGGGCATCGTTTAAATGCCACGGCCTACCTGAGCATTGTTTCTGACCATGCAAATCCCTTTAGGACCACCATGTACCCATCCTCTGATGGCTACTTCCAGCAGGATAATGCACCATGTCACAAAGCTCGAATCATTTTAAATTGGTTTTTTAAACATGATAGTGAGTACACTGTACTAAAAATGGCCCCCACAGTCACCAGATCTCAACCCAATAGAGCATCTTTGGGATGTGGTGGAACGGGAGCTTCGTGCCCTGGATGTGCATCCCACAAATCACTGATCCTAGTTTCAAATCAGTACTTTGTCTTTCGACAACCAAAGCACCAGCTCTGTACTAGGAAAAGTGGTTCTTAAGTAGCACCAAAACATTGCTGGTCTAGAAGTGAGAATCGCTTGCGTCAAGAGCTGGGGCGGGGTTACTGTGACCAACAAGATTAACACAAACTTGTGACCTCCATTTTTGAAATAGCAGCTGATCGAGCTAATAGCTGGTTGATTGTAATCTCCGTCTATACAAGCTGCACGAATGCGTTGGATTCACTGTGTTTTGATGCCGATGTAGGTTCGCAAAGCCATGAGCATCAATAGTAACGCAACGTTCACCATTGATGATGGAAGGCTTGTTTGAGATGCATCGGCGCTGCGCAGACCGATCGCCACATGACATCAAAGTAATTTACAGTTCATACGACTCCTTGTGCTTTTGAATCGCTCTTGCGGTACTTTGATATCATACACATGTCGAAAAAGCCTGGTGTGTTTGTGTTTTCCGCTGTCTCACTAGGGTTGCTGAGAAAGATGAGACGTTAATACCTGGCTCTAGGGTGGCTCTCTAGCCCGTGGAAAGGAAAACTGGTTCTTAGAAGGCTCCTCAGTCGAACCAACTAAGAACTGGCACTAGCACTGGCTCTGAACTTGAACCCGGTTCATGCTGGTGGAAAAGTGGTAGTAGTCATCATTACCTGTAACCAGTGCTGGGCAGATTATTTGCAAATTGTAGTCTGTTACTGATTACAGATTACATGGTGAAAATTTTTAGTTAGTAACGTATAGATTACTCATTTTAGGATGTAATGTATTCTACTACTTTTTGATTACTTTTAGATTACTTTCAAATGCATTTGAAATGTACGTTCTCTAGTCATATTAAGTTAAAATCTCCAATATAAAGAAGTTATTAGTCATTTGTTTGCTACTGCACAAACTACACATTGGTGTGGTGTTTACAACACAGGCAGCCACACTACAGCTATTTTGTTCGAACTTGTGCTTCATTTGGAGAGGCTATAAGGTCTCCATCTCAAAGCTGCACCTCATCTCTTTCCCTCGCAATGAACACGTTCGACAAAAAGGCTTTGCTGACACACATTGCCGGCGAGATTAGACTTTCTCGCCGAATCGGGATCTACATCAGCAAGAGCTCAGAAATCCAATTCTACAGACATGGGTGGCACTGGAGAAATCAATCACAGATAGCATTAACCAGCTGCAATTCCATGATCGCCTCTATATCAGCCATTTCACACCTGGGCCTACTAGAAGGGGCACAAAAGGATCTTGCACCCTTACATAAATGACACAAAACTGGGTGCGACAAGTGCTCTGAATAACAAACCCCAAATGGTGCGGCCGCATCTACCTCGGCGCCGTTTCCTCATTTAGGATAGGCTGTGTTTTGCATGTTGTTTCAAGAGGAAATGCTAATGCTTTCAACAACCTGAAAGATGCCACTGTAATTTGGTATTTCGCAGTGCCCCGGACCTGACACCTTCATTCTCGACTAATGTGCATGACCCAATATAAACCGCCAATGATGAGAGGTAGTCGGCAGCATTAACAGTTAGCAGTTCAGCTCTGAATCAAAAATAGCTACGCCCTCACAATACACATAATTTTCTTGTTTTTCTCATGTCAGTCATAGAGGAACAAACACACAGACGCAAAAAAAGAAAAGGAAGAAGAGGATGTGTACTTTAAGGAGAGGTTTATGCATACCTGAGCTAGTGTATATAATTTCAGACTGTGCGTTAAGTGGTACTTTTCATAGATATGTTGCACTTTGGTGTCCATTCATTGTTTTTAAGTATTAAAGGCATAATCCCTATGTTTTTGTTGCAGTAGATGTATAAAATAAATGATTAAATACCTAGCGTGAAAATGGCTAGTTTTAAACACATCAGTCCTGTAAATGGCCAGTGCCAACTTTACTGTATTTACTATATGTATGTATATATTAATTTAATATAATATAATATAAAATAATATGGTGAATTTTAGTTTTTATTTTCAGCAATAATATGTTATTATTATTATTATTATCTAATTCTAATTAAACTGTTATATTTAGCTGCGTGTCCGTTCATTTGGCCTGATGGGAAGAAAATTGTCTACATTTTTATGCATTGCAATGTTGCCTTTATTCGCCAACTTCACCCATTCAACCCTGTTACTGAAGTTATTGTAAGAAAAAATATTTAAAAAATTGTCCCTTTAATTTCTGAAAAAAAGTTTATTAATGACTATAAAACAAAATTTGGTCCCAAACTAGCTGCTACAGAGTGACAACTTAATTTAAGCAAAAAATTCAACCCTGTTATAATGTATATTATTATTAAAATATGTATGTATTTAATAAATGTTACGTTTTAAACACATCAAATGTCTGTATGCCACCTGTAAATGGCCAGTGCCAACTTGACTGTATTTATTGAATGTATATTCATAAATTAGTATAATATTTAACATACACCATAAAATAATCAGGTGAATTTATTTTTGATAAATAATATTATTATCTAATTTTAATTAAACTGCAATATTTAGCTGTGTGCCCCACCTTTTGCTCACAAAATATTTATGTGTTTAATTAATGTTATGATTTTGATATTTAAAATGTCAAGATTTTAATTATATTTAGACATTTCATAAATTTTAGGAACAGGGTTGCAAAAAATAAAAATAAAACCACTCATTTAGCTTGAACACTTCTCTTTGACTGATCATTTTTAAAATGGAATACAAATGTTTAATTAAAACATGAATTAATGTCTCTTTTTAAAAGATTTAATTAAACTCTTTAATGCCTTTTTTCAACGCATTTATTTTTGGGTTCTACTAGAACAGGTTCTTACATGTTCAAAAAACTACATTGTTGCGGCCCCTCTCTTTCCAGTCTGTCACTAACTGTGCGTTCACACCGCAACCGGCGAGAGCGTCAAACTTCGCTCTGGCTGCCCTGCCATCGACGCTGTAGAAAGATTCGTGGACGCGCTGCCGCTCTGACGTAGATCGAATGCTTGGTCTTTTTTTAAACTTTATTTAAAGGGGCTGCAAAGCAAACAATCATGTTGATCGGCGTTTGTGCAGACTGACCACAGGTAGGGTATAACTGTATAATATAACCTCATGAGATCATTTAAATGTGAAAGTTTAAAAAAAGCAGATCGATGGAAAGAACTTAACAATTATAGTTACATGTTTGCTAACGAAATAAACCAATTAAAAACCATTTGTGTGGTGTATAAATAATGTTGCACGTCTTCTTATCAAACCCTCCGCACCAGCAGTGATCAACCTCTCCTCTATTTTGCTGGGGAACTAATGTGGTCGGAACCAAAGTTTACAGCACTGCGTTCTCTGCAATCCTCTCAAGCGGAGCACTTCTACATTCCCATTGGTTGCCGCCGAACTGCGTCATAGCTCATTACCATAAAGTTGACCTGATTCCAACTCTCCTCGACGCCCAAATCGTCCAAGACGCGCCGCGCCGCTCTCGCCGGAGCTCGCCGCCGGGCTCCCATTGAAAATGAATGACTTCCGGCCACTTTGACGCTCTCGCCGGCGGCGGTGTGAACGCACCATAACGCTATGAAGCTCCTCCTTCTGAAAAGCACAATATGCTCTGATTGGTCGGCTGGACCAGAGTGTTGTGATTGGTCAACCGCTTCGATGTTTGGAAAATGTTACCACAATCGTGAGTTTCAACAAACTACTAACACAACTCGACCAGGCCTCAACCCCTTTATTTTGCATATTGGGTGTGAATTATTTAAATGAGGAATTTTGTGTTCGTTTTCAGAAGAAAACTCAAGACTACAATTGAGGCGTTTCAGAGAGTTCAGAAACAGTGCCTACTGATATAGAGAATAACTCTCTTCCCAGACCTTTTTCATGCTCAAATAGCAACATTAAAGTATAATAGGCCCCTTTTAAGATTTCCCCTCTCAATCTTCACTAAAAGTAGCAAATAAAATTAAGTGTGCACATGAAATATATAGAAACGATACAGTGAATTGATCTGTTTGGAATTAGTTGCGGTGCTAATCAAAGAACGATCTGGGAGCCGTACATCCGCCCCTTGTGCGAGTGGACGATATCGGCCTCATTTTTAATTTGTTCTATTGGCTCAGCGAGAGAGGATTTTCTAGATCATTTATTTTTTCGGCCTAAAACATCCAATTATTCACTCTATGGGGCCCTATGATGACTGCCATAATTCCAGACCCTTTTTATCGAGCAGGACACGAGGCCTTTCTTAATTAAGTAAGATGCCTATTTCCATTTACTTCAACCTCCCAGAACATTGGCTGTGAAGTCATGTTGCTGGGACTCTCGTGCTGAATAAATCAAGGATAATAAAGTGTGGACCTGAGAATGGTGTGTGTGTGTGTGGCTGAGATCTATATCTCACCGTCGACGGCCGTCTTGTTGGGTAATAATGCATTATGCAAATGCAACCCTCCACAAATCCTATTAAAGAAGATAACATATCATTAAAAAGCCAAAGTAATGTGTTTTTTTTTTCTAAATGTATTAACTTGTTAAAAAGGACACCAGTCGGAGAATGTACCATGACACGGTCTGAATAATAAAAGACTAGATATTCTTTACATATTCAGTTTGCATAACTCACTTGAAAGGAAACAAACTAGTGTATTAGCATCTCACACGGTCTTAATTTTCACGCTCGAATGACAACTCCTTCCGTTTGTTTTCTTATGTCTATTTGCACAGTTTATTATAAAAAATACTTGGGAATACAATACAGAATTCTCCATCATCAGTCTGATAGAAACGTACTGTTCCGGTCCACGCATTAAATTGCTTTCGAAGTTATCCTTCACTGTGCTGCCGAATTTATCAAGGGCTTTTCTGTCATTAGTGACACACTGTACAAAGAAAAAACGGGAAAAATGACAATTCAGAAAGAATCTATCATCATCCAAGCTATCATTTTAGATTAGGTTGAGTCTAATGTGTAATAAAAGCCATCCATAATGCAATATAACAAAGACTCAATCGAAGACATTACTTGGATGGCTTTGCGGTTTTCAAAGTTCATGGAGACGTGCCATTCTTCTTGACATCATTGATCTGATCGCGGTGTCTGGTTAAATAAACATAGAGAGGCCAGGTGGCAAAAATAATCCTATCTTTTATAGAGGATTATAGGAGTGATTATCTGGCAATAAATCAAAGTCGCTGGATATTAAGTTGGCATGGCCACCTGAGGCTCCCTCCTCGCTCACTGTTAACAATTACCATGACAAAGAGATGCTCGCTCGCTTGCTTTCTTTCTCTTTCTCCTCCATCTCACTCGTTCACCTTTCCTAAAAAGTTCTTACCCGGAATGACTTTGGATATTTGTCTCCCAACTCTTTTGGTGTGTAAATGGATGTTCCGACAGTCTCCCGAGGGCCTGAAAAAAGACACATTACAATCATCAGGGATCAAAAAGAGACGTGAATGAATAATTATGAGGAATGGCATCGCTCACTGTACACACATTGTGTCTCCTGCTCTTGAGCGAACAGATTAATGGCTGTCGGTAAGAGTAGGAAACACCTGCTAACTATTCATCAAACCAGACATATTCTGGCAAGCAACCTGTTTAGGAAGTTTAAGCATTACAATATGCATCTGAAAGCTGATGTAGGACATGCATGGACAGGCGTGTTGTTGCGTTCATCCAGATTCCACCTTTAAGGATATTTCTTGCGGTGATTATCATGGTTGTTATCATAATTGTAATCATCATTAGTGCAATTAATTATTTCATAATTATCCCTGGCTCGATGATAGGGAAGTCTGATTTGAGATAGAACTTCTTTGGCAGGAGTTTATAGCTTGGCAGATAAGCGCCAATATCATAAGTGCTCTCTTCAAAATATAGTAAGAAACAATTCCTGAAATCTGTAAAAGTATATATGAATGTTTTCGCGCAAAAAGCAGAGAAAATCACGTTTTTTTGTCAAAGGCTATTCATCCAGATCGGATTCAGAACGATGATCACAACACAGAAAGAGTACATCGAGTCCATCAACACCACTAATGCAGTCACAGTATCTATAACATTTCATTTAGTATAAGGCAGTTTTGATTTATATGCTGTTTAATGTTGGTGATCGCATTGTTTTACATATGCATATGCTTACATATAATATCGCTTGTTTCTGCATCTTCTTCAAATGTGTTTTGATCAGCGCCCCCTACCGTATAACAGTGTAAACACAGAAAGCCAGACAATTCTGTCAATGGTGGGAAGGCGTTGTCTCACAAATGACGGAAATTTCCATCAATGGGGGGAAAAGAGTCAATGCTGATTCAAATATTAAAGGGGGGGGGGGGGGGTCTAATTCTATTTCATGCATTTTTACTTATGTACACTGTTAACGAGTTGGATTCTCATGCTAAAGATGGTAAAAAAAAAAACAAGTTGGACGTATGATGGAGTATTTCTGTGCCAAATACACTCCTTCAGGATTCGATTAAGTTTCGGAAAGTTTTTTTTCTCAAGTATGACCCTATATGACGTCATAAAGGGTGGAATTCCTTGTAAGGGCACTTCTCCCGGATGAGCGTGTGTGCACATCAACCAGAGCGAGTGTAAGAGCACGGCCATCAATGAACTTTGCTCGGGTTACAGAAGCCGTCTGCGGCGCCAATGCTATCTCATGACCAATTCGTAGGTATTTGTACGAGGTGGCTAATTTGTACGAATTTGTATGACCTCACTCGTACTAACCCTAACTGCAGTGATGGGTAGGTTTTAGGGGCGGGGTTAGGGGTAGGTATTTCGTATGAAATCATATGAATTGACAAACTAGTCAAATACGTACAATTTAGCAAAAATCATACTAATACGTACGAGTGAGGTCGTACACGTTTGTACGAATTAGCTACTTCGTAAAATACCTACAAATTGCAGTGAGATCAGGTTGACAGCACTGTCATTTAGTTTTTAGACCACGAAATCAAGAATGTCACTAAAGAAGTGTGTTTTTGGTTGTGAAGGAAAGATAACCTTGTTCAGCTTCCCAAATAACCCAGCATTAAGTGAATGCAGTTTGTTTTTCCAGAGCAGTAACTGAGTTCTGCAAGTGTGTTTGTTTGTTCCCGGTCATGAGTTGAAACTGCATACAGGCTGTGAGTGAAACTTCATCAACTGCATGTGTGTGTTTTCGGTGCTTAAGTGCATATAATGTAAACAACACAAACGTATAGCAAATTGAAAGTTATCCAGGGATAATGGCATGATGTATTTGGTGTGTGTGTGTGCTTGTGACTCTTTAGCTCTGCCCACTGCACGCCTGCTCGAGCTCAGCTGTTTTCAGAAAGAATCAGTACAGCGCATCTGTCTTTTATAAATATGATAAAACTAAAGACTTTTCGGAGATATAAAGAATGCAATACTTCTCTATAGGTACTCAAGATTAACATGAGACTGCCAGAAACTGTGTGAGTTATGTACCATTTAAACTGTAATACTAAAGTCCAAAAATGCATTGTGGTTTATCGTCAAACTGGTTCCGTTTCATCCCTAACCCTCAAACTATAGAGGGTATGCACGTGACATCACAGTCAGAGTGACTGTGGTTACGCCCACTGAGTGGTAGAAAGACTAAGCGGCAGCATTGGTTTTCAGCGGAATGTCCCGGAAAACACACAAAACACATCTAAAACGGGAAAGAGCTTTGAGATTGATGGTACAAATAGATTTGACAAGAAATCTGAGGTATATTTTACAGACTGCCAAAAGCTACAGAAGCAAATGGATCGCTGCAAGAATAAATATCTGAGGTATATTTTTACAGACTGTCGAAGGCTACAGAAAAGAGAAGCAATTGGATCGCTGCAATTCACAGAAACAACTGGACTCATTTTGTGTCAATATGTTGAATTTTAGGGTAAAATCAAACCCTATATATTGTATCGTTATATATTGCATTGCCATTGATTAATTAATTATTTACCATCTTATATTCTGCATGATTAGATTTTTTTTTTTTATAAACACCAACAAAATCTATAGGGCTTGACGATATATGTAACATACTATATATAACATTGATACAAGTCATCACCCAGATTTAGACCTACTTATATTGTATTTATATAAAGCGTTCACAGGCAAATGTGCTTTATGTATTTCCCTGGTGTTGAAATCAGGCTCATATAAATGTAAGTAATCACGATTCCTGGCTGCATGTCAATATCCATGGATCAATGCATGTTTGGTAAGTTGTAAGGAACACTCATATTTAGTCCAACCTTTAGTTTAAACTGATAACTGTTTGTTTTATTCACGTTTTCAAAGTTTCCCCTATTAAATCCATTCATGCAGCAGCTCTTTTGCCACTCAGTCCCGACTCAGGGGGCGTGTTCAGCGGGAAAGTGACGTCAATGCATACCCTCTTTACTGAGCTTGGTGACCCCTAGTAAATCTTTAGCGACCCCTAGTGAGGGCCGTGACTCCCAGTTTGGTAAACACTGCTTTAGGACACCGACAAGAACTTGAATATGGAGAAGGAAATCCACAGAAGATAAAGCGAACAGACTCTTGGTCACAGAAAGTTCAGGGGTTAAAAGTGCATATTTTCTGTTTTTGTTATGCATTTTCAACTACAAAGATTCATCTGATTCACAACTGTCACACCTTTGGGTCAAGGCACGTCCAGATGAGGCCTGTCATGCTCGATCTCCCAGAAGCCTCTGTGAGGTCACAGTTCCATGTTAGTTGTCATCTGACCAACTGTGTGGCAGTATGGTATGGGAGCTGCTCTGTTGCGGAGCGCAAGGCACTGCAGCGGGTGGTGAAAACTGCCCAGCGCATCACAGGGACTCCACTACCTGCCATCGAGCACATCCAGAGGAAACGCTGTCTGCATCGAGCTCGCAGCATCCTCAAGGACTCCTCTCACCCAGCCAACAGACTGTTTTCTCTCCTGCCCTCCGGCAGGCGTTTCAGAATCCTCCGGACCAGGACCAGCAGACTAAAGAACAGTTTTTTCCCCAGAGCTGTCTCTTTATTGAACTCAAACCCCCGTTGATCCACTTCCCTCATAAACTGCTAACTCTCCTACCTCACATCTGCCTTCACTTTGTTATTTGCACTACCGACTGTTTATTACAGTAACAACTGTTTACTTATGCACTTTGCACTACCATATCTTAACTGGATTATGCTCATTTGCACTGCCGACTGTATTTATAGTACCAATGTTTACATTTGCATTTTGCACCGTACTTCTAATAATATGCAACCACTTTCCACTGCACTTGTACACTTTTTTTTTCCGGATAGCTCTGTCCATAATTTATTGCACTACCCTAATCCACTGCTATATTCCTCATATTAGCCTAACATATTATTGTATACCTCTATCTGTAAAATTCTGTTTATAGTAATAGCCATCTGTATATTATATTCATAGTACATATTCACCTGTAAATTATGTTTATATTAATAGCCATCTGTATATTTATTCACTGTACATATTCACCTGTGAATTCAGTTCTGTTTATAGTAATAATCGTCTCTCTATTTATACATATTTATATATATTCAGTACATTTCCATGTCCTGCACTTACGCAACCACTGTATATCCTGCACTTGCTGCTATTGCACTTCTGGTTAGACCTAAACTGCATTTCGCTGCCTTGTACTTGTACTTGTGTAATGACAATAAAGTTGAATCTAATCTAATCTAATCTAATCTTTGTATTTTCCTCACACTTTTGTTTCTGGGATGGAACATCAGCACTTTGCAGAACACCAAGTTGAGTTTAATCTACCAATGCCCCTATTTTTAAGGGGTGTGAAGCTAAACAATGACAAGTAAAAAACGAGAAACGCTCACTACTCATACGCAGAGACGATTTATTATTCAAAGATAATTCCCCCTCGTGAGCTTATCCTCATTGTTTGTTGGCAACTGGGCACGCTGTGGCCTGAAAAAAAAAGCATATTTGGAAAGTACAGGGATAATGTCAAACGCTGGAGGTGGGGGCGACACCAGCACTCAGGTCTTTCAGTTCAGCAGGAGGGCCCTATGGACATTGAGCACACAATCTGGTCAGAGGGTGGCATCGATCACAGTGACAGTCCCTGCCACTTGTAACGTCGGAAATAACAACTCTTTCAAAACATTGCTGTGGGGGGTCACGTCCCTGTGTCGGACGTGGGAAAGTCATCTTTGACAAGCTGCGGAAAATCTGTTTTGAACACAAAGCCTTCAAAGGGCAATTTGCTTTGATTCTTCCACTTGTTTTTTTTTTTTTTACTTTCTTTAGATTTAATAGACGATCCATTCCTTTCATGGTGTTTTTTATTCCATGTCAGGCGATGGGAGAAGACAAATGGACAGAAGCTTTTTGCTGTATTGTCATATGCCTTCCCATAGATTTTCTTATATGGAGAAATATGAACTGACCTTCACAGACCACAGGAATAAAATCTATTGAAAGTCATCTTTGTGTGAATAGTAAGAGCATCCCTTCCTTTTTCGGAAAACCTGATTTCTCATTAAGTGTGATTCTCTGGGTGAAGACATCAGAGCTTCTTTAGACATGTCGCTTTTGATTGGTATAAAAGCATTTGCATGAATCATAAAATGTAATGCTACCCAAAGGATGACCGAAAAAACAGATGCTACGCTAATTGCGTTAAATATTAAAATAAATAATCGAATGGGTTAATGCTTTAACGTTGATATATGTATACACTATATTGCCAAAAGTTTTGGGACCCTGCCTTCACATGCACATGAACTTTAATGACATCCCATTCTTAATCCGTAGGGTTTAATATGGAGTTGGCCCAACCTTTGCAGCTATAACTGCTTCAACTCTTCTGGGAAGACTTTCCACAAGGTTTAGGAGTATGTTTATGGGAATTGTTGACCATTCTTCTAGAAGCGCATTTTGGAGGTCAGGCACTGATGTTGGATGAGAAGGCCTGGCTCGCAGTCTCTGCTCTAATTCATCCCAAAGGTGTTCTATCGGGTTGAGTTCAGGACTCTGTGCAGGCAAGTCAAGTTCCTCCACACCAAACTCGCTCATCCATGTCTTTGTGGATCTTGCTTTGTGCACTGGTGCGCAGTCATGTTGGAACAGGAAGGGGCCATCCACAAACTGTTCCCACAAAGTTGGGAGCATAAAATTGTTCAAAATGTCTTGGTATGCTGAAGCATTAAGAGTTCCTTTCACTGGAACTAAGGGGTCTAGCCCAACCCCTGAAAAACAACCCTACACCATAACCCCCCCTCCACCAGACTTTACACTTTGCACAATGCAGTCAGGCAAGTACTGTTCTCCTGGAAAACACCAAACCCAGACTCATCCATTGGATTGCCAGACAGAGAAGCGCGATTCGTCACTCCAGAGAACACGTCTCCAATGCTCTAGAGTCATATGGCGGCATGCTTTACACCACGGCATCCGGATTGGATGAAGCTGCTCGGCCATGGAAACCCATTCCATGAGGCTCTCTATGCATTGTTCTTGAGCTAATCTAAAGGCCACACGAAGTTTGGAGGTCTGTAGACATTGACTCTGCAGAAAGTCGGCGACTTCTGCGCACTGTGCGCCTCAGCATGTGCTGACCCCACTCTGTTATTTTTTGTAGCCTACCACTTCGTGGCTGAGTTGCTGTTGTTCCCAATTGCGGATTTAAATTACGAGCGGAGAAGAAGGAGCGGAGTGCATGTAGTGACATCATGTCAGAATCACATGTAATAAAAAATCTAACTTTATCATTATGAATATAAATAAATAAGATGTCTTTTAGTACTCACTATCAAGCTAGAATACCAATACTGGTAAAGTTTAAAATATATATTTTGTTTGATTCGGTAACAATCTACTTATATTTATAAGGCAAAGCTAAAAACGTGCAGGTAAAGTTCCCGATGAACATGGAAAAAGAGTTTAGACAGAGGGTAGTAGCTAAAGCTAACTTAGTTCTAAAAAAAGTTCCTGGATGTGGTGTACTAGCTTTTACACATGCATTTTGTTATCTAAAGTTAAATTTTGCGAAATTCAACACGACAGCGATCAGCTTGAGCTAAGCATATTGATTATTTATCATCTCTACTAATGGCTCGCTAAGTGTATAACATTGTAACTTTATGCTAAGTAATGTTATGTTAGCTATATTAGGCAGCTACGTGTGCTAGTGATGAATGGAAGATTTCAAATGAAAGATTACCTGTCCAGCAGAAATACAGCCATCAAGGAGTCGCTTTTCAGCCCCTTGAGGTCCCTCAGTTCTCGCCATCGTTGGAAAGCCACGCCGATATTTACTCGTGTTTGATTTCTTTGTTTATCCAAAGACTTTATGTGCATTGCCTTTTCTTGTACTGTCTTCCTTTTTTTGCATTGTTTGCCTTCGCTGACTGCAAAACCCGGCACTGTGAATTTTGAATGCTCTTTCTCTGCCATTATTTTGCTCTTCCTAGGTTTTGTGCCTCTTGAACTCCTCAAATCAAACGGGTGCGGGCATGTGGGCAGATCCTGTAGCAAAAGGGGTGGTAGCCATGGTAGCGAGAGAGAGTGACAGTCGCCCAAGCCAATCACTTGTTTCGTCCCGGACGAAAATAATGAGTGGTGTTTATTGCAGATTAAAAAGTCTAGAGTCACTCGATTTTTATACTCTCTTTTTCAGAGTACTTACAGTTTAATTATGCATTGACATATAAAGAAAGTTTAAACAAATTTGGACAAAAGTGTTTTAGATAATTCTTACCTACCCTACCTTTAATTATAGTACAGTCAGGACCACTCTGTTAGATTAAGTTTAGTTGAAGAGGCTCTGAGCTATAGTTTATTGGCGGCAGGCTTCGCTCTGAAGGGTTCAGCTTCCAAGCTGTCCACAAGTTTGCTGACGTTTGAACCAACCAAAGCCTTAGGCAATTAACCAGAAATTTTATAAGCAACAGCTACATAATTTCACATTTACAAGTAGTAATGATTTAAGCAACAATGATATGAATAGATAGACTTATCTCTGTGAACAAGTAACTAAAAAATCAAATGCCTGCATAAGGAGGAGTTGGGGATGGAGGATGGAAGAATACCTGTCTTACAATTCACATAAAAATAGATGGATGGAAACAGCTACTGAGACACACAAGCACATGTAAGAATAGAATCATGTTCAATCATGTAATCAAAAAGACAAGATTTTGACCTCATTGTGACCCCACCCGGATGTCAGAGGTCACTGCTTAGATGATGTCTAGGCCTTTTGAAAACATAAAATCAGAAAAAAATCTATACAATTTTCATAAGAAATTATCTCCATCTTTCAGCTTCAACAAATTGCCCTTTTAAAAAAAATGTTCACCTGCCAGATTGAACATCGGTACTCAATACGCAATCAAAAGTAACAATAATCTATTGAAAGGCTGCAGTAGCAGGCATCAATAGTTCTGTATTGCATAAATGGATGTTGACTTGACCCTGCAATGTTGGAGGTGACACAGAGATCATTACATTAGTGGATTAACAGGCCAGGGCTTATCCTCTAGCCCCCTTCACAGGACTCCTGTCATTTAGAGGACGACGCCTCCGAAAACTCATTACCCAATTCAATATGCAAATGATTCGATTTTCACAGAAACCCAGTTTTCCAGGATTACTTTGCCAGCCCCCCTGAGGCCTGCGTCTAAGACTCAATTCTGTTGCTCAGCGAATCGATAGCACCGTGCCAGAGTCAGCACATGTCGGAACTTCTAATGCACCGAAGAGAGAGCCACCAAAGTTCTTGCCTTGACGCAGAAAAACCTGTCACTGCCTTGCCTTTATGTGCAGAACTGCATTTACCACAGATGAGATCTGAACTAGCTGTCCTTAAGCTTCTTGCATCTATGATACATTACAGCCAGATGTCAATTTATGGTTTGGGCCAATAAAATTAAATTCACAGTTGGACACCTGGAGGAAACGTTTTTATGTTCTTAGAGCAGCCAAAAGTGCTTTAACAAGATAATTATTAATACATGGAAAGGTGACTTGACTATATATATATACAATATTATTGGACCCACTTTATATTAGGTGGCCTGAACTACTTTGTACTAACATTTTAATTAATAATATGATATAATGCACATTGTACTTACATGTTTAAAATTGCCTGCATGTAATTACATCTGTAATTAATTTCTGTAGTTACATTTATTATTACACTGCTGACCCTTCCCTTACACCTAACCCTACCCTTAAACTTACCCGTACCACCACACCTGTCCCTAACTTTACTGGTATCCCACCTCAATATCAGCAAATGTGTTTTGCATTACAATATTAACATTCTTTCGCATCACCCAGAATGTACTTCACTCCTTTCCTGAGATACCATACCATATATACCATATTATATATATATATATAATTTTTTTTTTTTTTTTATGTTTCAGGACCAGCTAAAACCATGAGGCAATCTGTGTATCTCTCTCTGAGCAGCTAATTTATCACTGGCAAAACATTCCGGAGATTCCACTGAAACATATGGAGTTAGACAGAGGTGACAGTGACGGATGCTCTATGGGAGGCATTTAGAGCCCAGGAGTTCCTAATGCTTCGTAAATTTGTTTTACTGTAGGTTTGTTGTTTTGTCCTTGAGAAAATTTCCAGAATGATTCCTTTTAGAGTAAGATCCTACTGTGATGTTCCAACAAGATTCCCTAGATTAAAGGTGATGATACACAGGGCAACTTTTTGATAAATGTTGCCGTCAATGGGCAACCAGGTGAGACACAGGGCCCACGACCGATCTAAAGTATCCAGATAGAAATTTGCCGCCCATTCTCAATGGGAAAGTGCCCAAGCAACATTGATCAGCAACATTGCAAAATTGCTCAAAAAGTTGCCCTGTGGATCATCACCTTAAGAGTATTTATACAGTGGTGGTCAGAATTATTGGCATTCCTGGTAAATGTGATCAAAGATGGCTGTAAAAAAAAAAATCTGCATTGTTTATCCTTTTGATCTTCCATTAAAAAAATTCACAAAATCCTAAACTTTCATTGAAGTAAAAGAATTTCATAATCACATTATGAAATACACTCACCTAAAGGATTATTATGAACACCTGTTCAGTTTCTCATTAATGCAATTATCTAATCAACCAATCACATGGCAGTTGCTTCAATGCATTTAGGGGTGTGGTCCTGGTCAAGACAATCTCCTGAACTCCAAACTGAATGTCAGAATGGGAAAGAAAGGTGATTTAAGGCATGGTTGTTGGTGCCAGACGGGCCGAGTATTTCACAATCTGCTCAGTTACTGGGATTTTCACGCACAACCATTTCTAGGGTTTACAAAGAATGGTGTGAAAAGGGAAAAACATCCAGTATGCGGTACTCCTGTGGGCGAAAATGCCTTGTTGATGCTAGAGGTCAGAGGAGAATGGACCGACTGATTCAATCTGATAGAAGAGCAACTTTGACTGAAATAACCACTTGTTACAACCGAGGTATGCAGTAAAGCATTTGTGAAGCCATAACATGCACAACCTTGTGGCGGATGGGCTACAACAGCAGAAGACCCCACCGGGTATCACTCATCTCCACTACAAATAGGAAAAAGAGGCTACAATTTGCACAAGCTCACCAAAATTGGACAGTTGAAGACTGGAAAAATGTTGCCTGGTCTGATGAGTCCTGATTTCTGTTGAGACATTCAGATGGTAGAGTCAGAATTTGGCGTAAACAGAATGAGAACATGGATCCATCATGCCTTGTTACCACTGTGCAGGCTGGTGGTGGTGGTGTAATGGTGCGGGGGGTGTTTTCTTGGCACACTTTAGGCCCCTTAGTGCCAATTGGGCATCGTTTAAATGCCACGGCCTACCTGAACATTGTTTCTGACCATGTCCATCCCTTTATGACCACCATGTACCCATCCTCTGATGGCTACTTGGATAATGCACCATGTCACAAAGCTCGAATCATTTCAAATTGGTTTCTTGAACATGACAATGAGTTCACTGTACTAAAATGGCCCCCACATTCACCAGATCTCAACCCAATAGAGCATCTTTGGGATGTGGTGGAACGGGAGCTCCGTGCCCTGGATGTGCATCCCACAAATCTCCATCAACTGCAAGATGCTATCCTATCAATATGGGCCAACATTTCTAAAGAATGCTTTCAGCACCTTGTTGAATCAATGCCACGTAGAATTAAGGCAGTTCTGAAGGCGAAAGGGGGTCAAACACAGTATTAGTATGGTGTTCCTAATAATCCTTTAGGTGAGTGTAAATGCTTTTCTCCAAACAAGTTGGCCACAATTACTGGCACCCCTAGAATGTTTTTATGAGTAAAATATCTCATACATTATATTATGTAAAAGTATATTCCCATTAATTTGTACAATTTTAGCACACCGGGGGGAACATAAATTGTGATATGAGGAAACACAAAGGCCAGATTCCCTTAATCATTCATCACAATGAGTAAAACCAAAGAATATAGTTCTGATGTGCAGCAAAAGATTGTTGAGCTTCACAAAATAGCTAAAGCATTGAAAATTCCCATTTCCACCGTCAGGGCAATAATTAAAAAGTTCCAATAAACTAGAGATGTTACAAATCTGACTGGAAGAGGACGTGTGTCTATATCGTCCTAATGCACGAGAGGAGGAGAGTTTGAGTGGACAAAGACTCTCCAAGGATCACAGATGGAGAATTGCAGAGATTAGTTGAGTCTTGGGGTCAGAAAGCCTAAAAATGTTGTTTGGGAGGGTTTCAAGAAATATCCTTCTTGCTTGTTAATCCAGAAACAAACTCCAGCATATTCAGTTGTCAGACATGACTGGAACTTCAAACAGGACCAGATTCTGGGGTCAGATGAAACCCCAAAAAAAAAAGCTTATTGGCAGCAAACACACCAGATGGTTTTAGTGCAAATAGAGATAAAAAGTATCCCATGTCCATATACAGCTGGATCTTTAATTTTGTGAGCCTATTTGTTTTCTGGAAGTCCTTGACTTCTTGTTCAGACACATGGTGGGATCTAGCAAATAGCACAACAATCAAAACCTGGCGACCTCTTCTAGAAATCTTATAATGGGCCGTGGTTGGATCTTCCATCAGGACAACGATCCAAAACAAACACAAAAATGTGTCACTGAGCACAAAATTAAGCTTCTGCCATGGCCGTCCCAGTTCCCTGACCTGAACACTATAGAAAATGAGTGGGCTAAACCAAAGAGAAGAAGCATCAACATAGATCTGGGAATCTGAAAGATCTGGAGAGATTCTGTATGGAGGAATGGTCTCTGATATCTTATCAGGTGTTCTCCAAACTCATCAGGCATTATAGAACAAGACTCAGAGCTTTTATCTTGGCAAAATGAGGTGGGAAAAAAGTATTTAACAAAAGGGTGCCAATGATTGTGGCCAAAGTGTTTTGGAGAAAAGATTTACCCCCCACTTTCAATTGTTTCACTTCACTTTTTTTTTGAAAGATCAAAGGGATAAACAATGCAGATTTATTTTTACAGCCATCTTTGATCATGCTTACCTTTTATCAGCACTATCTTTTAGACCTACCACTTTGATTTGCCAAGAATAATGGTGACTTGCCAATTGCAGTGATTGAGACAATGATTTTGTTTGTTTGTTTTCTTTTGTCTTTTCAGAAGTGTTGGATACAGGCTGTAACTGTTGTATTTGACCATCTTTATGAATCAAAATCCAGTTTATATTGAGAATCTGTATGAAATCATATCTATAGGGTTATTAAATATTGCATACTTACAAAGGCTAAGAAATATTGTCAATTTAAAACACATCTAAAGGGACATTAAACTGGATTTTTGCATAGACCCCATGCATTTTTATCAATTTTCAGGCAATGTTGGCATATTTGTTACGAGTAATTTGCCACTGTATTGAAACAATATGCAAAATTTTGAAGTCATTGTTGAAGCAGATACATTATTCAATAAAATCATCAATCGCTATACTCTCTAATTTGCCTGTGATTAAGAAGCAGAATTAATTAGCTCATTATAATTGCTGATGATCAACGTCCTAGCAATAAAACCTCTAATGGCAAAGTGATTACTTGTGACATATTTTCCCATCTGAAGCTATTTGTTCTGTATCCTTTGGAGGGAACGCAAGCGATCAATACCATTTACCATGCAGCTCTGGTTACGCTACGGACCACACACTCATGCTAAAATGTCCGGAAAAGTCTATGCAGACATTTCATTTTCTCATGCCCTTTGTGTAATTTATAATCCTCACTTCTAGACCTAATGTTATTTGAGAGCTGGGTGGCAAAATAGAGACAAATGGAGGGTTGGGAACATTAAAAGAAACTAATTAATAGCACAGAAGAAGTGAAACTTGTGATATTGGGGGTTGAGAGTGAATTTATTATGCCACAAATCTGGGGCAGGGAAAGAGTGCCAAAAGTGAATAGGAATCAAGGAAATAAAGCCTAGGTTCAGCGCTCACGTGTCAGATGAAACAAAGTGAATACTAATCACCTTGAGTGCCTCTCTGTGCTAATGGGAGCAATAACTCCGGTTTAGTTGCAAGCTGCCTTCTCGTGTTAATAGCTAATTATGTAGAGCTAGCGACAGAGACCCTCCATTTAAGGAAGGTCTGAAAAGACTAGCGAACTTGGTCTGCTGAGCACAAAGGGCTGTGAATGCCAAGGATTTGTGCTTTTGAACACTAAACTGCAAATATAAAGTAAATGGGTGGTTCTTTAATTAGAGACACTACTTGAACAACTTGAAAAATCTTGTTTCATCTGTGTTAAAACATTCATTACATGACATAAAACATGACACGTGTAATGACATTTTTTTTTTCTTTTTGGAGAAAAAGTTTAATAACCATTGGACTTTCTAACACAACCATAGTCGCGGGAATGTATTTTGAGAGGGCCATTTGTACTTTTGCTGTTGTGTTAATGCTTGAACTTTACTTTTTATATAAAGGTCCCACAGTTAACAGTGAATGTCAGAGCACAAACCAAGCCATGAAGTCCAAGGAATTGACCTCCGAGGATTGTATCGAGGCACAGATCTGGGGAAGGGTTCAGAAACATTTCTGCAGCATTGAAGGTCCCAATGACCACACTGACCTCCATCATCCGTAAATAGAAGAAGCTTGGAACCACCAGGCTTCTTACTAGCTTTACGTGTTCCTAAAAAACACGGAATTTCCCATTATTTGTGAGAAAAGGCTTCCCTGCCAAACACCCCTTCCCTGGTGTTATTATGCATCTTCTGAATGAGTACAGAATCTCCTGATCAAAACACAGGCGAAGAAGACGCAAAAAAACAAGGGATTGTATCACTGCATGAAAAAAGGTGTATCTGGACCAGTATTTCCAGGAGTATACTGGCCAGATAGGTCAAATTCCATGGATCCGTATATATCCGTATACATCCGAAATTATACCAAATCGGATGTATGTTGTGGCCGTATACTTCCATGCTACAGCCATTTGTTGCCATGGCAAATAATCCCATCAAGTTTTTCCCAGGAGATATTTTCACACCTCTAAACAGCTTTGCCTTCCATCCCTTATTGGTCCTTCATCTCAAACTGGATTGGTTATTCTTTTAAAACCACTCCCAAAACCCAGTCTGCTATTGGAGGACAGGACAAAATGAAGACTCAGTAAAGTGATTTTATTGGTTAATTCTAAGGCTAAGGGTGGGCTAGGTTTGTAGCATAGTGACTTGATTGGTTATAGGCCAGCTATATATATAGGGGTATATATAATATATATATTAGGGGTGTAACGGTACACGTATTCGTATTGAACCGTTTCGGTACAGGGCTTCCGGTACGGTGCACGCGTGTACCGAACGGTTATGAATGTAATCTTTAACAGTTAACAGTCGGCTTGTTGCGCAGAACACACTTCAATCCGAGTGCCCACACGAACATATTAAGTATTCAGTCCATTTTATCATGTATGTTGAGGATACATTACAACTTGAGGCGGATGGGCTACAAAAGCAGAAGACCCCACCGGGTACCACTCATCTCCACTACAAATAGGAAAAAGAGGCTACAATTTGCACAAGCTCACCAAAATTGGACAGTTGAAGACTGGAAAAATGTTGCCTGGTCTGATGAGTCTCGATTTCTGTTGAGACATTCAGATGGTAGAGTCAGAATTTGGCATAAACAGAATGAGAACATGGATCCATCATGCCTTGTTACCACTGTGCAGGCTGCTGGTGGTGGTGTAATGGTGTGGGGGATGTTCCCTTTCAGTCGGTCACTTCGATGTACGTAGGTTGTACCGACGAATTGGGATCACTTCAGGGAGCCCCTATCAGCTTCGAGATATAGAGAACAGGCCAATGGGCCATTGGCGTGCGAGATTTGCATCTCACGCTCCACCCCGCGCCGCGGGTATAAACAGGAAGCGAGAGCAACGCACTGACGTCATTCACTTCGGAGCCGAACGGCGTTGATGAAGCAAGACTTATTTTCTAAAAGAGAGCCTTTCTACAAGAGAGATACTCCCGAGAACAATCGAACGATTGCGTGCTCACCGCTGCATCAGCATAACAAACTGCTGTTCTCACAGCAACTGTCGGTTGGTGAGGGCGTTTGTTTCAGTGAGTGCAGACACAGGACTGCACTTACCTCCTGTGTGCTGCCGCGGTCTTCCCCTGGGTGCTTCAGCACTGTTGAAAGAGCGTTACCTCACAAAAGAGCAACACGGGTGTGACACTGCGTCTTTTTCAAGACGTCATTCCACCCGTGCGTTTCTGGATGCGGTTGTTTCCTGTCCTGACGGCCACGATCCCTCTCGCATAAACATGTTGAGACTGTGTTTGTGGGTGGTTTATGTTCTCTCATGAGAGCATAGCCACGTCGGCGAGTTGTTCGTCTTGCCTTTTTCATAAAGGCTTAAGTGTTCAGCGCGCCGTGTCTCACATGTCTGCTGGTAGCTTCAGATGGGATTGCTGGTCCTTAAAAAAAAAAAAAAAAATTAAGGGGACCTAGGGTTTCATTTGGGGCTCTAGCAGAGGACAGATGTCAATCGCTGCATCGGAGAGAGGGCTGTTGTGTGTTGAAAATGAAGATGATGCTGAGATTCCCACTATAATACTGGGCGCTCGTGCTGGTAACTCTGAGACCCCGGCCTGGATATGTGCCCAAGGTTCCCACTACTCACTTTCGGGACCAAGTGGTGAGCCTGCAAGCGGAGGCAGACCCAGCCCTGGCTTTTCTCTGTCCAGTTTGCGCCCTGCGCAGCTATGTTGACAGAATGCAAAGCTTTAGGACCTCAGAGCAGCTCTTCGTCTGTTACGGAGGACAGCAGAAGGGAAAGGCTGTCTCCAAGCAGAGGATGGCCCACTGGATAGTGGATGCCATCGTCTTGGCGTATGAATCCCAAGACGTGCCCTGCCCGCTCGTGGTTAGACCTCACTCCACTAGGGGTGTAGCTTCTTCCTGGGCACTGGATCGTGGCGCCTCGCTGACAGACATTTGTAGAGCTGCGGGCTGGGTGACACCAAACACGTTCGCTAGGTTTTATAGCCTACGTGTGGAACCGGTTGCTTCTTGTGTGCTCACTTCCCATAGTCAGCAACACTGAAGTACCCGTTCTAGTGTCGGCTTGCTGCGCCACTCCCTTCCCCATGGAACGGATTTGTGCGCTTATATTCTCCAGTCGAGTTCCCCAGGAATTGACGAACCCTGTTGAGTCCTCCACAACCCGCGGCAGTCGGATGTGGCGGAGCGTCCGATGCCAGGTCTGGCACTTCTATGCATTGGTGGAACTGGTGTCAGGCTGGTTTCCGTATGTTGTGACCCCTACGGTGGTCCCATATGTGTATTCTCCACGGTACAGCTCCCTACGGCGAGCTCGTGTCTTTCCCTCGGCAGAGTTCCTCTGCCGTCTCAGTACGGTGTCGTTCCCCCGCCTACAACAGGCCGGGGGCCACCCCTGGGACTTCCGTATGTTGCACTGCCCAAGGCCAGTCCATACGTGCATTATCCACATGGTAACTCCCTCCGGGCATGATGTGGCTTCCGCAGCATCCCTCTGGGCACGCTTTCCCAGCGTTATCCATTAAGTCTGCTGAGTGGGTCTTGCGGAACAGCAGTGTTACTCTGCCTGCATGAATTTCCCCGCCCGCATCAGAACGGGGTCTGAGGGGCTATTGCTGGGCGCTGGAAGTGGTAGTAACTGCGGCGTTTTCCATAGGGATCCCAATTCGTCGGTACAACCGACGTACGTCGAAGTGACCGACTGAAAGGGAACGTCTCGGTTACGTATGGTAACCCTCGTTCCCTGAAGGAGGGAACGGAGACGTATGTCCCGTTGCCACAGTTCCTTACCATCACTGCATTTTCTGGGCCTTTTCAGACTGAGCCAAAGAATACTTCCTTCGCAAAGTCTCACAAAATAAAATACATCTTGCAACCTGCCAAATAAATCATGAATAAATATGTAATGCCAATAAAAGTAAGTAAAACAGAGGACATTAAAATAATTACAACTGATTACCCTTTACACATTCAGGGTCAACATCTGTAAAAGTTGTCCTTAATTCTTCAGGATCATGGATCCCAAAACTTCTGGATCATGAGGGGGGAAAAACACACACACACACACACACACAAATTAATATTAATTAGTTTGATAAAACATTAATATTAATTATCAACTTACTGACAGAGACATGGACTTGCAAAACATACTCACCTGGGGCCTCATTTATAAAACTTTGCGTAGGATTTGTGTCAGAAGTGGCGTACAGATGAAACATAGGACGTGCGTACGCACAGAAATATTCAGATTTATAAAACAGTGCACACGCACATCCTACACAGTTTTCCCTTAATAAATCACAATCAATTCTAAATGTAGCGCAGCTTTTGCGGCTTCATGTCACGCCCATAGTTGCCCATAAATAGTCTGTGAAACGCCCACAAGTTAATACCGGTATTCAACGATTGCGAAATCATGGCAAACACAGAGAGGAAATAAAAAAAACGTCTCGGTTACGTATGTAACCCTCGTTCCCTGAGGAGGGAACGGAGACGTACGTTAGTGACTAACGAATGGGGGTTTCGCTTAGAAGCCAATTATCTTCGAGAAATCAACAGCGCCCAATGGCAGTGCCAATGCCATGGGCATGCGGAATTTGCATGCGTAACTCCACCCGACCTTGTGGGTATATAAGGAAGTACGCTGGCAATATCGCATTATGTTACTGCTGCAGGAGCCAAGACTGAACTCCGCGTTCCAGGCAGCACAGCTGACGTGGCAGAGGAAACGTACGTCTCCGTTCCCTCCTCAGGGAACGAGGGTTACATACGTAACCGAGACGTTCCCTTTCGTTCAGTCACTACGACGTACGTTAGTGACTAACGAATGGGGGTTCCAATAAAACAACGCCACTCAGCCGTCATCCAGTGCCCTGCGTAAGTGTGAGTACCCTGTCGTAAGACTAGTACGGACGAAGGACTCCCACTTATCACAGGATTACCAAGGTACACTGGGAAGCATATCCCAGTGAGGGAATGCCAAGATGCCTACCCGTAGGGAGGACTTAAGAATACACATATGACCCGCTAAGGGCTGCATATGGAAGATCTCTAGGGTACCAGCCGAAGGTGGATTTTTAACCCTAGGGTGGCAGGGACTTGCCGAGGGAAAGACACCTGCTCGCTGAGGAGGCTTACGGTGGGAATACTCGTGTGGGGGTCGCCGGAGGGGAACCATGCACACGGAGCACCTGGCCGGACATGAGGGTCTGGGCTCGAAAGGGCAGACTGAACTGATGTCGGCGTCAGCAGTGCTGGAGGAGCTCAGGGCTCTCGGGGAGCTCACCTGAGGAAAATATCGCACGTATCCAGTCCTTGGAGTGGAATGGCGAGCAAGCGAAGACACCTGAGCCTGGCCCATTACCGGCCACCCGTAGGGGCGAGTACATAGTCGGACACTGGCTCCACTCGGAGATTGTAGAATCTGGCGAATGTGTTGGGTGTCGCCCAGCCTGCAGCTCTGCAGATGTCTGTTAGCGAGGCGCCATGCGCTAAAGCCCAAGAAGAGGCCACACTCCGGGTGGAGTGTGCCCTAACCCCAAGGGGACATGGTCGACCTTGCTGCTGGTAAGCCAAAACAATGGTGTCCACTATCCAGTGAGACAACCTCTGTTTCGAGAGAGCACTTCCCTTCCGTTCTCCACCATAACAGACAAAGAGCTGGTCTGAGGTCCTGAAACATCGCGTACTGTCTACATAGGCGCGGAGAGCGCGTACTGGACAGAGCAATGCCAAGGCTGGGTCTGCCTCCTCCAAAGGCAGCGCTTGCAGGTTCACCACCTGGTCTCGGAACGAAGTGGTAGGAACCTTGGGCACATATCCGGGCTGGGGTCTCAGGATCACGTGAGAGTTAGCCGGCCCGAACTCAAGGCACGCTTCGTCAACCGAAAATGCTTGCAGGTCCCCGACCCTCTTAAGCGAAGCCAATGCGGTCAGCAGAGCAGTCTTCATAGACAAGAATTTAATCTCAGCTGACCGCAAAGGCTCAAAGGGAGGCCTCTGCAGAGCACTTAAGACTACTGAGAGGTCCCAAGAGGGTACGAGAGGAGAGCGAGGAGGATTCAGTCTCCTCGCCCCCCTCAGGAACCTGATGATCAGGTCGTGCTGACTTACCTTTTTGTAAGGAGAGCGTGATGGGCAGATATTGCGGCCACGTACACTTTAAGGGTGGAAGGAGACAGCCTTCGTTCCACCCCCTCCTGGAGAAACGATAGCACGGACCCGATCGGGCATTTCCAGGGGTCTTCTTGGCGGGAAGAACACCATGTGACGAAGAGGTTCCACTTCAACGCATAGAGACGTCGTGTAGACTCAGCTCTAGCGGAAGTGATGGTAGCGACCACCGCAGGTGGAAGGCTACTCAAACCTGCCGCGTCCCGTCCAGAAGCCAAATGTGGAGCTTCCAGAACGCCAGAACGCGGGTGCCAAACGGTGCCCCGTCTCTGAGTGAGGAGGTCCGGTCTCAGAGGAATAGGCCAGGGAGGGGCTGTCGCAAGGAGTAGAAGTTCTGAGAACCAGGTCTGGCCGTGCCAATACGGGGCGACCAACATGACCTGCTCCTTGTCCTCCCTGATCTTGCACAGTACCTGTGCAAGGAGGCTCACTGGGGGAAACGCATACTTGCGTAGCCCGGGCGGCCAGCTGTGCGCCAGTGCATCCGTACCGAGGGTGCCCTCGGTCAGGGAATAATACAGGGAGCAATGGGAAGAGTCCTGGGAGGCAAACAGATCTACCTGTGCGTCGCCGAACCGTTCCCATATCAGCTGGACCGTCTGGGGGTGGAGTCTCCACTCTCCGGGGAGAGGCTGAAACCGTGAGAGCT
Source organism: Romanogobio albipinnatus (assembly GCA_023566225.1). Taxonomy (NCBI): domain Eukaryota; kingdom Metazoa; phylum Chordata; class Actinopteri; order Cypriniformes; family Gobionidae; genus Romanogobio; species Romanogobio albipinnatus. The sequence goes on along the minus strand of CM042262.1, from coordinate 28,410,806 downwards.
CGTCGGCTGCACAGTTCAGGTCTCCCGGGATGTGGACAGCACGAAGGGACCTCAGGCGCTTCTGACTCCACAAAACGAGATGGCGGGCGAGTTGAGACATACGGCGGGAGCGTAGACCGCCCTGGTGGTTGATGTACGCTACTACGGCCGTGTTGTCTGTCCTGACTAGTACATGTTGACCCTTCAGCAACGCTCGGAAGCGGTGCAGGGCGAACCGTACTGCCAGTAACTCGAGGCAATTGACATGCAGAAGGCGCTGGGGTCCTGTCCAGGAGCCCGCGGCTGCTTGTCCATTGCACATGGCACCCCAGCCCGTGGATGATGCATCTGTTGATACAACAACATGCCTGGAAACTCATTCTAAGGACACTCCGGTCCGTAGAAAACTGAGGTTCGACCACGGGGTGAGAGTCTGTAAGCAGGCCCGAGTCACTTGTACCCGGAGCGTGCCAGACCGCCATGCCCATCTCGGGACTCGATCGCGTAGCCAGTGCTGAAGCGGTCTCATATGAAGCAATCCGAGCGGCGTCACCGCGGCTGCAGATGCCATATGCCCCAGGAGCCTCTGAAATAGTTTCAGTGGAACCGCATTCTTGCCCTCGAGTTGACGAAGGGAAGTCAGCAGAGACTGCGCGCGCTCGCTCGAAAGCTCCGCGCACATGGCGACCGAGTCGATATCCATACCGAGAAAAGAGATCCTCTGCGCGGGGCAAAGTTTGCTCTTCTCCCAGTTGACCCGAAGGCCCAGACGGGCTAGGTGATGGAGCACCTGATCTCTGTGTCCGCAAACCTGCTCCCGAGAGTGACCCAGTATGAGCCAGTCGTCGAGGTAATTCAGGATGCGAACCCCGTGCTGCCGAAGGGGCGCAAGGGCTGCCTCGGCAATCTTCGTAAAGACGCGAGGGGACAGAGATAGCCCGAATGGTAGAACTGCGTACTGATATGCCCGCCCCTCGAAAGCAAACCGTAGGAACGGTCTGTGTCGAGGTAGAATGGAGACATGGAAGTAGGCGTCCTTCAGGTCGATCGCTGCAAACCAATCGTCTGGACGAACGCATTCGAAAAGGCGTTTCGCTGTCAACATCTTGAACGGAAACCGGTGAAGGTAACAGTTCAAGACGCGCAGGTCCAGGATTGGCTGTAGCCCACCGGTCTTTTTGGGTACGATGAAGTACGGGCTGTAAAACCCGGAGTTCATCTCGGCTGGAGGGACAGGTTCGATCGCACCCTTCGCCAGTAGGGTGGCAATCTCCGCTCGCATGACGGGGGCATTGGCCCCGATCATAGTGGAGCGGACTCCCCGGAAGCAGGGAGGAACCTGCGCGAACTGAATCGCGTAGCCACGCCTGATGGTCCGCGCGACCCAGCGGGACAGCCCTGGAAGCTGAAGCCAGACTCCCAGAAACTGCGCCAGCGGGGTCATTCGGAGCACAGACGTACCCGGTGTGGGCTTGCAGCGATTCAGCGTCACCGGCCCGGACATGGGAGGCTGAGGGGCGTCCCGGTGCGGGGGCACGGTTGACTGCTGCGTCCTGACAGAGGAGACCAGGGAAGGACGCACGTTCCACTGGGGTCTGCTCTGCCAGGAGGCTGGCGACAGAGTGGGATGCGAGTGGCGGGACCCGTGGGTGGCGCGCACTGTCATCGCCGGACTCTGTGGGCTCAGGGATGGGAGTGTTAATTCTTTCTTTGACCAAATTAGGGTGCTGCTGACCCATGGGCCAGCAGCTGAACAAAGGATTCTCCCCCGGCCCTCCACCGGGGGAAGGAGTGGTCCTGCTACCATCTCCTCGAAAGAATTTCCCATCCCTGAGCCGTCCGTCTCAGGAGCGCCGCTTGGCCTGGCGTTTAGCGGGGCGCGGGGCGGCCTGAGGGGACTTGGACGCCTTCCTATGGCTTCCTCCGCGACCCGGCCCGGGTGAAGGCTGCTGCTTGGACCGGGTGGGAGGGGCGGGAGCCTTAGGAGGGCGTCCTCGGCGTGGAGCAGACTGAGGCGACTGTGCCGGCGGCTGGGTGGAGGCAGCAGCTGGCCGCCGGGGCAGTACGTGTTTTATAGCCTCAGTCTGCTTCTGGGCGATTGAGAACTGTTGGGCAAAGTCCTCAACCGCCCTGCCGAAGAGGCCGGCCTGGGATATGGGGGCATCGAGGAACCGGGTTCGCTCGGTGTCCCGCATATCGGCCAGGTTCAGCCATAGGTGACGCTCCTGGACCACATTTGTGGACATCACTTGACCCAGGGAGCGTGCGGTCACCTTCGTCGCCCGGAGAGCGAGGTCGGTGGCGGCACGCAGCTCATTTAAGAGCCCCGGATCAACTCCACCCTCGTGCATGTCCTTGAGGATCCTGGCCTGGTAGACCTGAAGGATCGCCATGGCATGCAAAGAAGCGGCGGCCTGCCCCGCGGCTCTGTGCGATTTCGCCACCAAGGTTGATGTGAATCGACAGGCTTTGGAGGGTTGCTTTGGATCGCCGCGCCAAGTTGAAGCGCTCTGAGGACACAGTTGCATCGCAACAGAACGTTCAACTGGGGGGACCCCAGTGTACCCTTTAGCCGCCGCCCCATCGAGGGCGGAGAAGGCGGAGGAAGTCGCTGACCGGTCACGGGAAGACAACGGGGACTTCCAGGACCGCGCGAGTTCCTCATGCAGCTCGGGAAAGAAAGGTATTGGGGGCGGGGACTGACGGTTGTCAGCACGGGCTCCCAAACACCAATCATCGAGCCTTGAGCGTTCGGGACAGGGCGGAGGGTTCCACTCTATCCCTAAGCTCGCGGCTGCCCGAGACAGCATGGCTGTCAGCTCTGGGTCCGACTCGGGCAATGCTGGAACGCCCGAAGGCGGCAACACAGCCGAGTCATCATCCTCAGAGGACTCGAGCCCACCTTGTGATGCGGTGACCGACATCGCATCCTCCTCTGGAGCGCCAAATGAGATGCGCGGGGGGGCCGAAGCAGGCCCCGCGATCTGCGTCTGAACACTCGCGGGTTGCAGTGTGCAAGACGGGGGTGTGGCCCGAGGCATGAGCGTCGGGGCTTTGTTCCACACCGTAACCGTCAAGTCACCCTGACCACCAGCCGAAGTACTGGGCCTCGGGGACTCAGTAGATCGGGGTGTGGTAGAGGGGACTCTCACTTCTTTACGAAGGTCATGGAGTCTTGACCGCAACACAGCGATGGTCATATTCCCGCAGTGGGAACATGACTCATCCACAAACGCTGCCTGGGCATGCTGAAAGCCCAAACATACCAGACAGTGTTTGTGCCCATCAGAAGAGGAAAGCAACCGGCCACACCTAGAAGTACACGGACGAGACATCCTGAAAAGGACGCGTCACGTGCAAGCTCTTTTAGGAGAGGAAAGCCTCGCAGAGAACGCCGAAGCGCCCAGGGACCACACACCAGCTGTCAAACGGACCACTGCGCAGATCAGCAGGCAGGCAGTATGATGATCACTGGAACGCGCCGTAACACCAACGTCTCTGGAAAGCTGCTCGTCTCAAAGCTTTGTCGAAGACTCAGGATCAGGCTTGAAGGAGTGAAGAGATACTCTTGGCTCCAAAGCAGAAACATAATGCGATATTGCCAGCGTACTTCCTTATATACCCACGAGGTGGGGCGGAGTTACGCATGCAAATTCCGCATGCCCATGGCATTGGCACTGCCATTGGGCGCTGTTGAATTCTCGAAGATAATTGGCTTCTAAGCGAAACCCCCATTCGTTAGTCACTAACGTACGTCGTAGTGACTGAACGAAAGGGAACGTAACTTCACTCAATGTGTATCGTTGGCAAGATTGAAAAGAGGATAAAAATTTTGTTTTGGAGGGCACAGTGTGGGCATTACTAATGCCAAAAAGGCACTTGAGTGGCAAAAGGTTGCAGACGTCGTAAATGCTGTAGCCTCACAACCTCGGACCATGGCCGAAATAAAAAAGAAATGGTCAGACATCAAAGTCGAGGCAAAAAAACGTCTAGCGCTCCATTGCCAGAGTGTGTCCTCGTTTGCCAGCAAGTCTTCTTGCTTTGTGAAGATGTGTTCACTCTGAATCCTTCCATTTGCCACATCTTCTAAGAGCGCAAGATCAGCCATTGTGCGTCATTACGCATTGTGATAGGGCATTTTATTTCCATCCATTTAATTGCATCTGACAAGCTACAGATGTCGGTTATAATCTACGTGGAAATGGGAAATAGTTCAGTGCAAATGTAATGTCTTGCAGCTTTCTGAATGGTTGAGACATACGTCATACGTTATTTTATCAAAAATAAAACTAAAGGCATATGCATGAATACCATGATTCCGTAGCTGATGAAGAAATTTTACTATGAAAACAACATAGTATCCATCTATCTATCTATCTATCTATCTATCTCCCTAATTAGCTATCTATCTGTCTATCTAATTGCATCTATATCTGCTCCGCCAGATGGACACATTGACGAGAATATCAGTTTTGTACATTAGCTATTTCGTCCTGTTTACCATATCATTTATGAGGATGAATTGCATAATATGCCAATATTATGGCAGAACATATTTCACTTTTCTTTTTGAAAATATGTGTTAATTTGCATTTCTGCTTTTCGTTTGATTTTGTTTGTTTTGCACTGCAGATCGATCAAACGGGTGTTCGTGTAGGCTGTTAATTGTAAGACTTGCTTTGTGTCTTCATGTTATATATAAGAGGCAGTATTGCCATTTCTTTTACACAACGGTCTACAGTTTCACACACTTTCACGTGTTTCTTCCATCTGCCAACTGTGTCGCCATTTCTCATTTCACCTGTTTTTGTGCGTACGCCTGGGTCAGAGCGTGCGTGAAGGACCGCACATTTTCCCGTCAAGTTTGCTTTTTATAAATACCAATTATTGCGTAGAGAGCCACGAGTAGAGTACGCAACGTTTATAAATGAGGCCCCAGGTCCATACAAAAACTTCACAGTAGATCCAAAATCCTGGTTTGCCTATAATTCTTCAGAGTCCAAGGATGGTGGTTTCCTGTCATCTCTGTTGAACACGTGTACATGACACTGTTCTCAGATTACTCATTCCAAAACTCCTTTACTTTTTATGACAACTTGATCTTAAAACAAGCTGACACTAGGGATGGGCATTATGACCATATTATTCTACATACATGATCAATTTTATTTCACAATAACAATATCACAATATATTTATTTTATTTTGATAGATATTTTATTAAAATACTACAAAATAAAACTGCTTAGCCTTCACTGTATGATATTCTATGAATTAATATCAATGGATTCTTAAAGAAGCAGAAGGTCTTCTCTAGTCTTTTGTTGTTTGATTAAAATTATGACAGACATCAGTTTATTAATCTGCTGCCCCTTTAAGAATGGATGCACAGAATGACACGCACCCGGGACCCCCCACGTTAACTTGAACGGTTTAACTTACTTCAGACATAACTGACTGTTTAAATCAAGTGAATACCTCACATGACAGGGATTTTGAGATAATTGTGTGCATTTTACAGAAAGATAATATAGATTTTGGGATCGCATGCTGTCTGAGAGAGGCGCTTGTTTTAGCACATGCATGTCCCGCTCATTATTCTTCATTCATGCATGTTTCTTTGTCAAAATGTCAAAAACTTTAAGTAGTGTACAGCATATATTCAGTATATATATTCACATTCCGCGATATAAAACGGTAACGTTAACTGCAACATTGCTAACAATAGTCAGTATGATCGTCATAACACCCAGCCCTAGCTTAACAGTATTACAACATAACAAAACACAGAAACAGAATATGTAAGTTAAGCGTGATTAACATATCACTTTACTGCATTAACTTAAATCTTGATGTGACAATAGAAAAAATATTTAGCTTCTGCCGTCTGTTGTCCGCCATTGGTAACTTAGTCATGTTTTTTTCGTTCTCAGTCGACATCCCACAATCAAAATTCGTCCAAAATAAGTTTTTAACAGATGGAGAGATGGTGGTCCAGTGGGTTAAACCATGGAACTGATACACAGAAGGTTGCTGGTTCAATCCCAGCGGTCACCACCAGTGTGTCCTTGGTGCTCCAGGGGGATTGTCCCTGTAATAAGGGCACTGTAAGTTGCTTTGGATAAAAGCGTCTGCCAAATGCATAAATGTAAATGTAAAATCATCCATCTAATGCCATTAATAGACTGACCGAAGCAGTCCTGTTGCAGATTAGAAGCCGCACCCGCGAGCACTGGGTGTAATTCCATGTGTAATTCAAACATGATCGGTAGAAGGCGTGCACAGTTGTCATTGGCCAGATTGCTGGATGACATTCAGATTGACCATTCACGCTAAAAAAAACACGGAAAGACAGCAAATAGCCTTGCAACTATAGAAATAACTTGTTTTAAACTACAGTTAGCAAATGTGTATATTTATTTTTATTTCCTGCTATATTTAATTGGTCAACTGGTGTTTTGTGGTGTGGGCAGAGGCCTGAAAGTTTCAACCTGGAGAGCAGTGCAGATTTGTGCTCTTTAAAAACCATCGTTTGATATTTAGTTTGCTATATAGTTTATAATATAGTTTGTTATATTTGTATCCAGAATTACAGTTTGAATGTAAAAATACACCTACACTGTAAAACAAAAAAATCTGTAAACTAACAGTGTTTTCTCTAAAACTTTTAATGTACATTTCTGTGAAGTTTTTGAACTTTATTTTACTTTAATTTTAAGGTTTTTGTTTGGCAGCAGTAGCTGCCAGTCATTTGACCTTTTTTTTTTTAGGTTATTATTTTTACAGTGTAAATATAAAACTAATAAGATTTACTTTAAAATTACAAAGAATAATGTTATGGACAAAAACAATGAGCTAAATGTTTTATCACAGATTATTTCTGTCATTTTACATACATTTATATGTAATTTATGAAAATAGAAAAAATACTGTATAAATAATAGGGTAATTTCCCTGTATAAACAAATGAAAATTACTGTAATTTGTCATTAATGATAACATTTGTTAATAAAAGTTCTTAATTGACAGATATTGTTTGTAATTGTACATGAATTTGTATGTTATTTATGAAAACAGAAAAATATTGTATAAATAATACAGTGATGTCCCTGTATAAAAAAAACAACTACTATAGAATTACTGTAGGCTAATTTGTCATTAGTGATAGCCTATAATCCTTAAAATAACAGTCAAGTTGTTTATTTACAGATATTTTTTGTAATTTTACATAGTTTTAAACATAATTAAACAAAACCCTAACCCATACTGTATAAAATGTACACTTTACAGGAGTTTTTCCATAAAATTTGGATTTTTTTTTTTTACAGTGTAACCTTATTGGTTTTTATTTGGCTTTTTTTGCATCGTGTTAAAGTTAAGAATCTTGGAGTCTTGACACTTTCTGTTAATAGTTGCAGAGCTGAAAGATCTGTGTTTCTGCTAAGTGGTGTGCAAGTGAATCCCCCCTCTTTTTTATTCCATATTTTTATTTTGAGCATATCAGTTTTTGGTGTTTTTAAAACAAACTTTTTTATATTCCTTTGCAATAATTTTTCATGTCCGCGGGTTGAAGCGACCCCAATTATGTGATATTTAGCCCCGGGAATGCAAATTTTAGTAGGCAACCATGGCAAAAAAACACATATTTTACCCCCAAATGTGATTTTTACCGGGGAAGCCCCCCTGAAATGCGATTGGACTTGTTTTGAGTAGCAATTGGGCAGGTTTTATTGTGAAAACCTGTCATCCCTGGGTAGCGGGAAACACAAAACACACCAGGCTTGTTCGAGATGCATCGGCGCTGCACAGACCGATCCACGTATGATATAAAAAAAAACGCATGAGTGAATCAAAAGCATAAGGAGTCATATGCTCTCGCTGGACTCGTTATCATACGGCGATCGGTCTCTGCACAGCACCGCTGCCAACAAGCCTTCCATCAACAATGCAAACGTTGCGTTACTATTGATTCACATGGCTTTACGATCCTACATTAGCATCAAAACACCACGAAAAACACAGCGAATCCAATGCATTCATGCAGTTCGCCGTAATTTGTATAGACGGAGATTACAAACGAGCAGCAGCTGTTAGCTCCATTAGCTGCTATTTCAAAAATGGCGGATCTCAAGTTTGTGTTCGTCTTGTTGACCCCGCCCCCAGTGCCTGACGTAATCGGTTCTTACTTCTAGCCCTGTTCTAGCCCAGCAATGTTTTGGTGCTACTTAAGAACCACTTTTCCTGGCTCGGAGCTGGGGCTTTGGGTGTGGAAACACAAAGAACCGATTTGAAACTAGGCTCTGGCTCCGATCTAGCTCTAGCACTGCCTTGGTGGAAAAGGGGTAACAGTCTTCAGTCCTAGCACACCCAGCAGTGTTTCAGCTGTATATGTCCGTGAAATTTGCAGATGCATACGTAAAATAACGTGATCATCAACATTAAACATCATATAAATCAAAACATTTGCCTAATGTTACTGAATTAAATGTCGACCCAGGACAAGCTATAGGACTGCAAGCATTAGGGGTGTTGATGGACTCAATCTACTCCATCTGTGTTTGATCATCACTCTGAATCTGGATGTAGTTTTTGACAAAAACATGATTTTCTCAGCTTTTTGTTCAAAATGTTGCTTTTTTATGAAACTTACTCATATTACCCGTGCTGATAAAAAAGGAATGTATGAAGCTAGAATAAAACATTATTTTTGTTTAAACGCAGAGGGTCTTCTCTTTGCATGCTCAGATATTCATACAACAAAATATTCTATGGGCCATGAAATTTTTGTGGAAATGATGAAAAAACCCTAAGCACACAGCCAAGATAACAAAGGAGTGGCTACGGGACAACTCTGTGAATGCCGTTGAGTGGCCCAGCCAGAGCCCAGACTTGAAACCAATTGAACATCTCTGGAGAGATCTGAAAATGGCAGTGCACAGACCCTCCCCATCCAACATGATGGAGCTTGAGAGGTCCTGCAAAGAAGAATGGGAGAAACTGCCCACAAATAGGTGTGCCAAGCTTGTAGCATCATACTCAAGAAGACTTGAGGCTGTAATTGGTGCCAAAGGTGCTTCAACAAAGTATTGAGCAAAGGATGTGGATACTTATGTACATGTGATTTTTTCTTTGTTTTCAATTTTTTATAAATTTGCAAAGATTTCAACCAAAATGCTTTCACGTTGTCATTATGGGGGATTGTTTGAGGAAAATAATTAATTGAATCCAATTTGGAATAAGGCTGGACTCTCCTCGCCTGTAAGAGATTTACATGATTAAAAATATTTTTTTTCTGTCTCTCTAAAAATCTTGGTGTGATGTAATGGCAGCATTTTTTGTTATATAAAATAGAACTTTTTGCATATGTGTATAATTTAAACATTATTTAAAATGATGAAAGAAGTCAAAGTCAAAAAAGCTATTTTAATCTTCTCTAAAAGTAGATTAAAACTTTAAGCATAGGGGACAAAAAAAGTACCCCTAATTGAGGAATCACCCATATATAAACCCATACCCGATAGGGGTGTCGAAATTAATGGTTTCCATCTATCGCGATGCAGACGAGGACGATTAGTTATCGGTTCAGTAATAGACCATAACCGATTATAATGTACTGATTCTTTTCTGACGTCATTTGTCGCGTACGTGCGTTGTCGCGGTAGCATACAATGGCAGAGGGAGGCGAGACGTGAGTGCGAGTAATTAAAATTCTCCAACTACTTTGAAAGCCGACATCTGGGCACATGTCAGCTTTTATGAACAACCTGGTAAACATGACCTGAACACACAGGTGTGTAAATCAAAGCTATCTGATTTATCAAAAAGATTTCATTTACAGTTGGGCACATAAATGTATCTCCGCAAAACATATATAAATCAGATCTTCAATTCCCGCACTATATGCAGATTTATTGGAGTTCACGTCACCGAAAACAACAGATATAAGCTGCATTTTATTGATCAAAATCAAAGACCGCAATAGGAGAGAGCACGGCAACAGCACTGGTCAGATCATTCAGTTTCTTTACTTTTAAAGAATATAATTGTATGTTGAGCACCCACGACTTTACTTTCGGGAGTTTGTGCCTTGTCTTGATGAAGAGATAGCGCTGTCATATCTGGCTATGTCATATAGCACATAACACGCTCTCACACGTTAATTTTTTTAGCATCGTTGCGAGGAGTACAATTTACATATGTGGTTTCAACAACCAGATGCATTTAGACTTTAGTTTTGACTGTAATGCGACCCAGACCACCTCCTGAAGTGGCTTTTAGTATCTTGTGTATTTGTTCCTGTTGTGTAAATGCTCCTGTTGTCTTCCGTGCTCAGACTTGAGTTTTGTTTGATACATTCAAGAAGCGTGTTTTCTTTGAGCGGGTCAAATTAAAGGTTCATTTAACTGACTGACAAAATTGTATACACGAGGATGCAGTGCATCGTCAATGCATTGTGATGCATCGTGATATCGAATTGAACCGAATCGATGGCATGATAATCACAATCGAACCGAACCGTGAGACCAGTGTAGGTTCACACCCTTAATACCCGAGCAAATACTGGGATATAATCAATTCCAAACAACCATCTGCAGGAGAAAATACTGAATAAACAACATAATTGGATGATAACTAGTTTGAATCATAGCATTTAGCAGTTTATCAGGTTGTTCAGTTTAACAGCAGGATCGTTTGCATGTTGTTGTTTTTTACAGCAAATCCTCGCAGATTGATTGGAGCATGGATATGAGAGGGATTCTTTACAGGCAAAAGGAGTTTTATGTTAGAAACTATAAAACTAATCATTCCAGAGATTATGGACACAAAACGCTCACCGAAAGAGACATTGTGCCTCTAATGTCAGTGAAATTATGCTGCGGTAGGAGGCAGTAGAATGTGAAAGAAGAATAGAAATGGGTCTCACAATCATTTCGTGTCATTATCACGGTCTCCGGTGGACTGAAGTTCAATGGAAGGACAAACACCAGAACCCCATCTGCCGATAGTGAAAGATGGAGACCAATCTTTGAAGAAGCTGTGATGAATAATGTCCTGTTGACTGTGTGGATGGAAAGACAAACACATTGGATTGCAATTAAAACACTATTGATTGTGGTTTCTGTGGGGTCTGGTGGAAAGTCAAGCCGATAAAGGCGTTTCTTAAGGGATATTACACATTTAAAAGCTGCTATTTTGATTCTGATTGTGGATAAGATTGTGGATATGAAATAGTACAATTTAGTAATCAATCACAACGTAAAGAGGAACATTTGACAATTGAAAAATCACGTGCAAAACCATGTCACTTTCTTCTTCTGTGGAACACAAAAGTAAATGCAAATTAGAAAGTGCATGTAGCTCTTTTCCACACAAGAAAAGTTAATTGAGACAGACACAGTTGAGCTCCAAAAATGACATAAAAGCGTCATTATAGTAAATATAGTCTATATGACACATGCACCATATTGTGTGAACTAAACAGTCTAAATAATAAGATAAAGGCTCATTTTCGTGTGTATTCTGGCATACAAAACGAACATATCACTCCATCTTCGTTCCAGCCACATGACAGGTCTTTAAGCAAGCCGAGATAGCTGTGTAACTCAAACATAATCACATTAGCTGAGCCACAGGGACAATCACCAGAATCGTGTTTCAGCGGGTTTGTGTAATGAGAAATATTGGAATGTTTACTTAACTTTCTTGATTTCAGCAATGATCACTGACAGCAGCATTTTAACAGAGATGTATCTTCACTGTCTGTAGCAAATATGACTAATTGCAGATGGTTTATCTAGCAGATGGGAGGATGATTTAGCGGTGATAAAAAGAAAATTCAGACATAACATAAATGTTTATAACGTTTTTTTTTTTTTTTAAGAATTCCACATCACACAGAGTAAAGATTGTATACTTTTATTAGATTAAACACCACATAGCCTTTTTTATTTTGAGCTAACCACTTTTTTGATAGAGAGAGAAGAACAAGAAACAGTTTTCTATCAGAACCAGCATTAACTTCTTGAGCAATTTGAGCTACAGTAGCTTTTCTGTTTGATCAGACCACACGGGCCAGCCTTCGCTCCTCACGTGCATCAATGAGCCTTGGCCGCCCATGACCCTGTCGCCAGTTCACCACTGTTCCTTCCTTGGACCACTTTTGATAGATACTGACCACTGCAGACCGGGAACACCCCACAAGAGCTGCAGTTTTGGAGATGCTCTGACCCAGTAATCTAGCCATCACGATTTGGACCTTGTCAAACTCGCTCAAATCCTTTCTCTTGCCCATTTTTCCTGCTTCTAAAGGCCCTTTCACACTGGATGTGTAACAAAAAAGCGAAGCGGAAAAGCGAATATTTTGCGTGCGAATAGTTCGCGCATGGGGGGTATGTTTTGTTTTGGTTTAGTTGTAGTTCCTGTACCTGTTTCCTTTGTTCCCATTTTCCTGTCGCTGGTTAGTTTCTTTAGTTCTTGATTATGTTACGCACCTGTTTCAGTTTCGGTTGATTAGCCTCCTTTGTGTATTTGAGATTTCAATTATCTCAGTTCTAATCATCTACAATTTACAGTATATGTTTGTGTTGCTAATCTTTCTTCCAAGTGATCTCCTGTGTGTTTCTTTGTTTGTATTATATGATAAAAGACTGTTTTTGTTAAATCAGTTATTACAATTTTGCTGGTTCTCTCTTGTTTTTGTGTGTGTTTATAATTTCTTTGTATGACAGCCTGGCCAAAAATGTCTGCACAATCTGTCATGTTTCATTGCGTTATCACGAATAAAGCAATTGACGCCAAGCACAACTATGCAATATGGTTACAAATATTTAATCATATTTGAATAAAGGATGAAGACGTCAATTTTCTTAGGCCGGACATCACTTTTGGCCAGTACTGTAGAGAAAAAGTAACAAAACAAACACCTTTCAAACTTTCAATCTTTTCAACATCCCCACATTGAACCCTTGCACATCCAATGACACTTCCACAAACACACACACCACTGAGCTTTACAAGACCCGATACTGGTCATGAAGGAATGGTTTAAATCTCAACGGAGGGCGTTCGCCAAGCTCCTGCCATTTCTCATTCATGTGCAAGAAAAGTGTGGACGTGTCATTGCTTCCATACGCGGAGTGACACGAAGGATGTCAGTCCCCTGACACTGAAGTGTGGAGTCATTACCAGAAAGGTCACTCTCCCTCAGATCCGTCTTTAACCAAGACTGTCGACTTCCAATCCTTTAAGCTGTTTGGTTAAAGTTAATTAGTTTGTTTCGGGAATCTAGCTGCTGTCTAGTTTGGTATTTACAGTTTTTGTTTGATGTCTTTTGAAGCGCTAACCGTCCGTTTCCCATTTTAACCCTGTCCCTGCAGTGGCATTGTGAAAAGGACATTACATTCCCAAATGGTTTGTCTTTGAGTAAGAGGGGCTGACATTTGGCACAATATTAAAAATCCCATAAAATCGACACAGAGTCTTAAATTCTCACTCAAAGTCTTAAATGACTTTTTGGAGCTGCTGAAGGGGCGATAAAAATCTGGAGCCCATAATCAGAAAATTACCTGATGGACAAGACATGTCCTTTAACTTGAATTATCAGGCTCATTTTCATGATGTGACTGCTTATCTAATGCCCTGATTATGCTGATGATGCTGACTATGTACATAAGTGCAAATTTCAACTAGAAAAAAATGTTTTTTTTTTTTAAGTTTAAAAAAAGTAGATGAACAAGAAAAAAATAGATAAATTATATCGGACGGACAGATGGATGGACAGACTAGATAGATAGATAGATAGATAGATAGATAGATAGATAGATAGATAGATAGATAGATAGATAGATAGATAGATAGATAGATAGATAGATAGATAGATAGATAGATAGATAGATAGATAGATAGATAGATGATGGATGGATGGATGGATGGATGGATAGATAGATAGATAGATAGATGGATGGATGGATGGATGGATGGATGGATGGATGGATGGATGGACGGACGGAGGAACGGACGGACGGACTAGATAGGTAGGTAGGTAGGTGGATGGATGGATGGATGGATGGATGGACGGACGGACGGACGGACGGACTAGATAGATAGATAGATAGATAGATAGATAGATGGACGGACGGACGGACGGACGGACGGACGGACGGACGGACGGACGGACGGACGGACGGACTAGATAGATAGATAGATAGATAGATAGATAGATAGATAGATAGATAGATAGATAGATAGATAGATAGATAGATAGATAGATGGACGGACTAGATAGGTAGGTAGGTAGGTAGGTAGGTAGGTGGATGGATGGATGGATGGATGGATGGATGGATGGATGGATGGACGGACGGACGGACGGACGGACGGACGGACGGACAGACTAGATAGATAGATAGATAGATAGATAGATGGATGGATGGATGGATGGATGGATGGATGGATGGATGGATGGATGGATGGATGGATGGATGGATGGACGGACGGACGGACGGACGGACGGACGGACGGACGGACGGACGGACGGACGGACGGACGGACGGACGAGATAGGTAGGTAGGTAGGTGGGTGGGTGGGTGGGTGGATGGATGGATGGATGGATGGATGGACGGACGGACGGACGGACGGACGGACTAGATAGATAGATGGATGGATGGATGGATGGATGGATGGATGGATGGATGGATGGATGGATGGATGGATGGATGGATGGATGGATGGATGGATGGATGGATGGATGGATGGATGGACTAGATAAATGGATGGATGATGGACGGACGGACGGACTAGATAGATAGATAGATAGATAGATAGATAGATAGATAGATAGATAGATAGATAGATAGATAGATAGATAGATAGATAGATAGATAGATAGATAGATAGATAGATAGATAGATAGATAGATAGATATTTTCATCACAAGACTCATTTTCACCAGCAGTTCCAACAGGACAGGGATATGACTACAAACAATGTTGTTTTGATGGTGGAATTGTTGCTTGCTAATAAATCATAATTTTCCACAGATTACTGTTTGTTCGGTTGTAAAATAAAACCAAAAAAATTATTGAGTGAGAGTCAGACATGAAAAAAACCCCAAAAAGAATCGATAGTTGTCATTAATTCAGAGAGGAGTTCAGCTCGGGGTATTGAGTTTTTCATTACTGTGGTGAGCTTTTACACATCTTACCATTTCAGAGTTCAGCCTTGGAGAGCACAAAGAACGCAAGAAGAAAAAAAAAACTTAAAATAAAGCACTTGTGGGCTGAGGTTTGACACGTAAATAATGAACTAATAAACCTTTATTGACTTTGGAGTATTAAAAATGTCAAATATCATGGTTTGTAATGAACCTTATTAGACAAGTATGATGAAATGTGGCAAGCAGCCTAATCTAAAATAAAATTAAAGGTGTCGAAATGACACTTGAGCTGTCTAAAGCTACATTTATTTACACTATACACACACAGGTTAGATACATAAATCTCTTTAAAAAAAAATAAAGCCACATGAGACGCATTTTGAGTAAGGAAAAGCATTATAACAGTATATTTTCATTACGAGTCACTGTAATCTTCCAGTCTTTGCAATTGTGACCCGTAGCAAATGCATCATAAGTTATGTACAAAGCAATCATGCTCTAGCAGCGAGTATGTAAATGGGTTTATAGCTTTACAAAAGATTTATTGCCACTGTTCAGTGATGAGGAAAAATTTAATTGTAACGTAAACAATTAAGGAAGTCAGTGTTAACTCAATCTTGAATGTACCTCTAGCAAATAGTCACTCATGTGATTTAGTTTAAGGACCCTGAATTTAATTACCACTCTCTGTCCGTTATCTCCATATTTTAATTTAATTAGCAGCCTGCTGAACAAAACCAAAATAAAAAGCACTCAACTCATTAAGAGGAGAACAGCAGTTATTTCACAGGAGGTATGAGAATGTGCTCCTTAATGCCTACAGTCAAATTGCGATGATGCCTGCATGATGCATTAGCTTTTATGAAGTGGCCATGTGCTGTAAGAATTATGTGTTTGTATATTTAAATACAAACGTAGAGGACAGTTTGCATGGCTTTTAATGAGCTGAGTGTATTTACTTAATTATTTAGATTTTATACTCATGACTCAACTTAAAATGTCAAGTTGCCATGCCTTAAAATGATTATTACAATTACGCATTAGAGATGGTGGTCCAGTGGGTTAAACCATGGAACTGATACACAGAAGGTTGCTGGTTCAATCCCAGCAGTCACCACCAGTGTGTCCTTGAGCAAGGCACTTTACTCCATGTTGCTCCAGGGGGGATTGTCACTGTAAGTCGCTTTGGATAAAAGCATCTGCCAATTGCATTAAATAACTTAGGGAATCTACAGTTGTATAAGCTTATAGATCTATGTAATTTCCTTTTATTTACATGGTTCTAAATAGTTGAAAGCAATGCACTTTTTCATTAAAAATAAGCAATAATATTATATAAAATATGTTCATTCATTTTTTTATTCAACAAATAACAATACATATTTCGGTAACACTTTACAATAAGGTTTCATTAGTTAACATTAGTTAATGTATTAACTAACATGAACTAGCCATGAGCAGTACATTTATACAGTATTTATTAATATTTGTTAATGTTAGTTAATAAAAAATACAGCTGTTCATGGTTTGTTCATGTTAGTTCACAGTGCATTAACTAATTATTTTAATAAAGTATTAGTGAATGCTGAAATGAACATTAACAAAGATAAATAAATGCTTTATAAGTGAAGTTCATTATTAGTTCATGCTAACTAATGTATGACTATGTATAACTAATGTATATATATAATGTATAACTAATGTATAACTAATTATGAACCTTATTGTAAAGTGTTACCCATATTTCCTTTCTTCCCAAACATTAGATGTACTTTTCAGGTTTTTTTTCAATGCGATCAACACCTATTTCATCATTGCAATGTTGGCCCCGCCCGCTGGTGTGTTAGTGAGATGACGAGTAGAGACGAACGGATGAACCATGTTCAGCATGAGAATCCAACTCTTTAACAGTGTAAATAAGTCAGAATCCATGAAATAGCATTAGACTCCTCTCCTTTGATTTCAACAAAATGTGAATGTCTCATTATTTGTGACCAGTCAAGGAAAGTAGGGACACAAGTCTGCAGCACAAGTTTCGAGCAAAATGAGAAAGAAGCATTTTTTTTCACAATTGGTGTTTTTCGCTTTTTTGCAGAATCTGTTAGTTGAGATCACGAAGAAGCCTCTCCGTGTTTGAGAAAGCAGTATTGGTATATTTAAAAGCATATAATTTGAGGTTTCATGTCTGTGGGTTGAAGCGACCCCAATTATGTGATATTTAGCCCCGGGAATGCGAATTTTAGTAGGCAACCATGCCAAAAAAAACACATATTTTACCCCCAAAATGCGATTTTTACTGGAGAAGCCCTCCTGAAACGCGATTGGGCTTGTTTTGGGCTCGTTTTGAGTAGCAATTGTGTGGGTTTTGTTGTGAAAACCTGGCAGCCCTGGTGGCTGGCCACACACAGATCTCTGCTGGCAGTGCTAAAGCAATAATGAGCAGCTGAAACGAAGTGCAAACCTCCCAGATGATAGAAAGTCTGAAGCAGTAAAGTAGCAACAAGATCATCTTTCCCTTGTGCAGAAAGAGAGGGCTGTGTACAACGACATGACTGAAAATAAACATACATACAGGTCCTAGAAAGTGCTTGAATTTATTTTGTGCAATAGGTTTTCTGGAAGAAATTCCATATTATTCTCTCCGGTCCGATAATGTGTTATTTCGCCAACACTTCGTGGACTATGCTTGAGTTATGTTTAGGATGTGTATAGGATGTACCGAATATTCTTCAGTTTTATGCAAAACAGAAATATGACAAATAGAATATCAGACCTCTGTCATATGGTCAAAAATAAATGCAAAAAAAAAAAAAAACCTGCACCTGGAAAGTCCTTGAAAGGTTCTTGAATTTGAAGTTAACCAAGCTGTGGGAACGCTGTATTAACAACTATCCAAACTGTTTTAGACCTAAAAGAGTCTTTGTAGGCCTATGTTACCCTTAAATGTCAGAGAAAAGAACAGAATCAGAGATTTTTTTTTTTCTTATAGAAAATTGTACTTTGCATATTATACTATACTATACTGCAGAGACTGTGTCAATTAGCCTCCCCCTGCAACTGCCTCATCGACACGGCATCTCAATAAACCCGTCTCCAGCGTGATGACTCCGATTGTTCGAATATTACAATTAAATAATACTTAAATCGATATGTCATCCGCAATAAACCCGTCTCCAGCGTATTGACTCCGATTGTTCGAATATTACAATTAAATAATACTTAAATCGATATGTCATCCGCAATAAACCCGTCTCCAGCGTGATGCCTCCGATCATTCGAATATTGCACTTTAATAATTATTTAATCAACGTCATCCTCAATAAACCCGTCTCCAGCGTGTTGCCTCCAGTCCTTCGAATATTCCGATCTATTATGACCTCTGACCTGTAAAGCTGCCAGAATAATAATAATACGCTGTTTGTTAATTGGCCAGAGGAGAACTGGCACCCCGACTGAGCCTGGTTTCTCCCAAGGTTTATTTTTCTCCATTAGGTCACCTAATGGGGTTTTGGTTTCCTTGCCACTGTTGCCTCTGGCTTGGCGTGCTCAGTTGGGGACACTATATTTTTCAACTAAACATCGAAATAAATCTAATTAATAAACTAAATTAACCATATAAACTAAATTACTGATCTAATTATTGATCTAAAGCCCACACTGTCACCGTATGGAAATTGAAATGAACTGATGACATCAAATGGTTATACAGCTTTAAAAAATTCTGCTGCATTATTTTCCTGTTTAACACTGTAAAGCTGCTTTGAAACAATTTACATTGTTAAAAGCTCTATATAAATAAAGTTGACTTGACTAGACTATAAAAACACATAATTATAGTTGATTTTAGTTTATCATAGTTGATCATGACGGTTATCACATAATCCTGTTAAAAAGTCCTAATGCTACACAATGAAATCAATTCACCAAGTTTTAAGTAGAAAACCAGCAAATAAACAAATACAATTAGCATCAATATGTACTTTTTGTTTACATAAACATTAAAATAATAACATTAAAAATGATGGCCAGATTTTAAAGGAGTGTCTTGCAACATGTTATATACAATGCACAAGTTCAAATAGAGTTTTGACAAAAAAGGTTTTATAAAAAGATAAAACTCACATATTTCAGCCTCTAAATCATGTTTAGTCAAAAAGGATAAATTACTGACATTTACAATGCACATTATCTTTTATTATTAATAATATGCGGTCTGATTACAACCATGCAGCTTTACAAGGGGGAGCTTTACAGGGGGTATGGCTTATCTAAATGAGATGTAAATTAACCCTATTGTCACTCCCAGCAGGTGAGAACTGTACAATCTTTAGAGGCAAATATCTCCCTATTAAGCTTTTTTGAGTGCCTACTTTCAAATGGCCACAACTTCTCCAAATATTATCAGATTTCCATGTTCACATTGCTGGAAAGCTTGGAGACAACACTTTCAGAATCTGTAAATAACTCAAAATGCCCCAAAACCGACTTGTGTCCCTACTTTCCGTGACTGGTCACATTTGCCTTATTTTGCCTCATTTATCGGTGTGTTTGTGTACAGATCTATAAACTGAGTGGCATTTGTTTGGACCATGCTTAATTTATATTTCTCCCACTGCCAAGCAAGCACTTTATTCACTGACATGGCAGGCCTGTTCCTCCGCTTCCCGCTGACCCTGTCTGCCTTGATCACCGCAGGCTTCCACTGTCTACCTGCTCTGTCTCCTGGGCCTGGGCTATTTCAGTTCAGCTGATAGCAAGACACTTCAGTATGGGGTCTCCCTTGAATGTTTGCTTCACAACAAGAGCCTGCCATTAAAAAACAGAAATCAAGCATAAAGACATGATTCAATATTCAAACCGTGAGCAAACAAGTCACATACTTGCAGACATAATTGAGGTGTTGGAAACAACACAGAATCTGTGATTACACTTTTTGTGCCAATGTTAAAATGCTCTGCCCTTTTTTAACAATAGCTAAATTCACCCAAAACCCAACTTAAATGGAAAGGATGATAGGGCAGAATCAGGTTGGGCATTATGCCTGTGTTCCCCTGGAAACAGTGACACACACAGCCTTTTCAGAATGCCAGACGCTTTACCTCCATAATGTACTGATCTCCTTCACCACACATACTCATCTGCTCGAGAAAAACTCCATACCGCTCTTGCCAGCGAAGCTTTCCCAAAACTGCCTTGCTTTTATGCTTTTTCAACTTTATTTTTATTTTAACTCTTGTGGAAAAGAACCATGGTTTTGCTACACTAGTTTACCATGGTATTTGTGGTAAAACTGTGGTTATAAAAATGGTAATCGATCCACCAAAAAACAACAACAACAACAACAACAAAACATGGTTACTACACTTTTACTCTAATAAAACCATGGTTAATTTTTGTAAGGGAAGAAGGTGGAGTGTGATTCTATAAGGCTACGTTCACACTGCAAGCCTCAATTCTGATTTATTGCTCAGATTAGATTTTTTGTTTTGGTATGTTTGGCTGTTCCCATTATTATCAAAAGAACAATAACAAAAACGGCACTCAGCACGTCATACTGAAGTCAGCATTTACTTGTTTATTTATAAGGTCATGTGTCATGGAAGCAGCATATCTTTTTACGCATGCGATAAGTAGGATGCATATGAAGATGAAAAGAAAGAGAGAAAAGTTTTTCTCACACAGTTTTTCCAAGTTTTGCTTGTATAGAACTGTAACTGTAATACCTGCATCCGGAAATATAGCCAGCTGACTTGTTGCCTTGCTGCCTTATCAGGCAATGACTTTGTAGGCAGCGTTTGTGCTCAAAGGCAAAAAAGGCTAAAAAAGAGTGCAGCACAGTGTGTCAGTCGCTAGTGCGCCTCTTGAGATCAGGGGAGTGAGGTTTACCTGCACAGCTCTTACTAGCTGGCCTCCGTTACACTCACCCCCCTAAACCTCACTCACATCCGGGTCAAGGCACCAATGTAACCCCTCAGGTCTGACTCATCCCACTCTGTGCGGGGCTCGAACATGGGTCTCCGGCATGGGAGGCAGGTGCTCTAACAAGGAGGCTAAAAAACAGTCTCTAGCATCAGTCGCTAGTGCGCCTCTTGAGATCAGGGGAATGAGGTTTACCTGCACAGCTCTTACTAGCTGGCCTCCGTTACACTCACCCCCCTAAACCTCACTCACATCCGGGTCAAGGCACCAATGTAACCCCTCAGGTCTGACTCACCCCACTCGGTGCGGGTCTCAAACATGGGTCTCCGGCGTGGGAGGCAGGTGCTCTAACAAGGAGGCTAAAAAAACACAGTTTCTAGCATCAGTCGCTAGTGCGCCTCTTGTGATCAGGGGAGTGAGGTTTACCTGCACAGCTCTTACTAGCTGGCCTCCGTTACACTCACCCCCCTAAACCTCAGTCATATCCGGGTCACGGAACCAATGTAACCCCTCAGGTCCGACTCACCCCACTCTGTGCAGGTCTCTATCATGGGTCTCCGGTGTGGACGACAGGTGTTATAACAAGGAGGCTAAAAAACAGTCTCTAGTGTCAGTCGCTAGTGCGCCTCTTGAGATCAGGGGAGTGAGGTTTACCTGCACAGCTCTTACTAGCTGGCCTCCGTTACACTCACCCCCCTAAACCTCAGTCATATCCGGGTCACGGAACCAATGTAACCCCTCAGGTCCGACTCACCCCACTCTGTGCAGGTCTCTATCATGGGTCTCCGGTGTGGACGGCAGGTGTTATAACAAGGAGGCTAAAAAACAGTCTCTAGTGTCAGTCGCTAGTGCGCCTCTTGAGATCAGGGGAGTGAGGTTTACATGCACAGCTCTTACTAGCTGGCCTCCGTTACACTCACCCCCCTAAACCTCAGTCATATCCGGGTCACGGAACCAATGTAACCCCTCAGGTCCGACTCACCCCACTCTGTGCAGGTCTCGAACATGGGTCTCTGGCGTGGAAGGCAGGTGTTCTAACAAGGAGGCTAAAAAACACAGTTTCTAGCATCAGTCGCTAGTGCATCTCTTGAGATCAGGGGAGTGGGGTTTACCTGCACAGCTCTTACTATCTGGCCTCCGTTACACATATTCAGTGACAAAATAACTACTGGTATGTAAAACCTTAGGAATGAATCCTATCAGTGCAGACTTGTGACGATTGTTGATCTAGAATGGCGATTTTTATATATAAACCTTTGTCATATAGCTTTTTTTTGCAATTTTTTACCTTTATTGCAACTCTTTAGTTTTCGCTTGGTTTTGAGGAGTCACTAAGTAGCGATACTATTCATCTAACTGCACTGTAAAAAAAAATTCCTTCAGCCCTAAAACACAATGCAATGCAATGGGTAATTCAAAACATGGCTAAGAGTTATATGAAGAATAAATACAAAAAATGTCTCCAAAGTAACACTGTACATTGGGCTGTATTTTTACAAACTTTTTTTAAGTGCTTTTATGCGTGTCATAATATTTAAATTTTAGACTGTATTGCGCATGCAGCCAAAGTCCCTTTCAGGCCAGTCATTTCACTCGACGGCCATCTTTGAATCGCCTCTCTGGCAGGTATTTCAGTCATGTAAGTACAGCTCCTATCTCTTTGAACGGGGAAGCTGTTCACCAAGCTTACAATTAAATTTCATATTTGAATTTACCAATGAAATCTGACAACTGTCTCAAATTTTGTTTCTAAATGCTCAAATCATGACAAACCACAGCTTTTTTGTTTTGCAGTTGTCAGGCTAATTCAGTCAGATTTTTGAACAAATAATTTACAGTTGTTTTGTGAGTTCAACTGATTCAATGTAAAAAGATAAGATTCAGAAAAAGGGTACGTTTACACAACAATGATGTACTAAAAATGGAAACATTTCCCTTTGTGTTTTTTTGCATACAGACGACAACGTTGTCAAAACGATACCCATTCACACAGATCCACGAAGATGACTATGAACACTGTATTATTCATGCCAGGCCAGTAGTTGGCGATGTCAAGTTGTAAAGAAACACTACACGCCTATAGACTGACAAAGTGATATGCGCATGACGTAACTATTTTCACAAATTTGCGTTAGTGTAGTTTATGCAGAGACAATAAAGTTATCGTTTTCAAAAACGTGCACTTCAAATCCCATTTTCAAAAGTTTGTGTTTTCATGCCCCCAAAGCGCTTTTGTTGTGTAAATTAACGAACAAAAACGGCCCTTGATTTGTTCACTAAGGAGAGTTTTAAATTGAGTACCTGTAACAAATAACTTGTAGAAAGAAACACATTTAAAGCAGCACTAGGAAACTTTTCAACCTTCATAATATATTTTCAAGACTCTTGTGATGATACATCGACTTACAATAGGTTGAATGACACGTCTGCCATAGCCTGACGGGGTCTGTATCGTTTTTAATCGTACTTTTAAACTTCGGGTTTCGGGTAGTAACCCGAGAAAAATAAGAACTACAAAATTCGACTGCTTTACGGCATATACGTCACTTCCTTAAATTCGGACGTGCGAGGGTCAGGGTTAGCCTACGTAAGCCTATGTCTAAACGGCATGTACAAGTTTGGTAGGGGCTACATTCTTGCAAGTAAATACATAAGACGTACAGAATCATATTTTAGGATACTGTAACGCGTGTGTCCGGGTGAAAAATACGGATAGCTCACTCAACGCAACTGGAGTCGATGCAAACACGGAGGCGATTGACATCAAACAGCCCGCACTTTATTCCCCGCGGAACCCCCACAAGAGTCCGGCACAAACTCCACTTCCGTCCACAGCATTACCCACCAAAACAAAAATAAATGAATGTTTGCAACAGAAGACAGAAAATAATCCGCACACATGGGAGCTTGAGGCGCAGTGTTCACACACACACACACACACACACAACGCTCTTAAAGGGGCCACACTATTTTCCTACTCGTTACAATACCTAACATGTTTGTGATATTTGTTTATTTGTCTTGCCTCAAGCTATAATGCAAATCGATTTTTCAAATTTGAAGATTCATGGTAGCTTGATATTATATTGACGATATATGGTTATTACCTACCACTCAAACATTGAATTGAAGTATCATATAGATTCTGTAAAACGGTAACCAATAGACTAGACTACTATAATGACGCTGGCTTGTAAACGTGAGCATCGCGATCATTTGGCGTTTGAAAAAAAAATGTTTACCCATGAAATGATATTCATATGTCATGCTGAAACATATGCCACTGTACCTGGGATGAAGACATTTCACACGCGACGCAAGCAGAACACCTGCATGTGAACTCCTCCTGCAGTGTTCAGGGCTATCATAGTTGTCATGTCAACAAATGCACGTGCTATATGCATCCCCTGATGTAGGATGACAGAGTTGACAGTAGTAGAGGACAATACTGTTTCCCAACTGTAGAGGGACCCTGAGAGCAAAAGTTACCTAGTGCTGCTTTAAAGAATTTCCCCCACAATATTTCCACTATTTTTACAGTCTATTTTCTAAGAAAAGAAAAAAAAAACTAAATTAAGAGAAAATCTATGACTTCCCATTTACTTGATAATGATTATGATGACAGATCTGGCACTTACTGCAGCATACGGTAAAACTGGCGCTGAGGCAGGCATGAGACAGGACAACTTAATTCATAGTGGAGATGGAGTGCAATATCTGTTGCCCTTGCATCAACCTGTCAGAGAAACTTAAAGTGATGGACTCTTTATTCTCAAAAAGGCTCTGTTAACTTCAGTCAGCAAATATGGCAGTGACTGGCCTGGCTTTCAGCCTAATGTAACCAACTGTAGTAGATCCCTCTTCCAAATACTTCCAGGCATAAAACCACCATCAGAATTATTTAAGACCTGCTAACTTTATTTACAATGAAAAATGTCCGGATTTTCATAGAAATACACTAAAGCCCTTCTAAAAAACCTTGAAAGAGAAGTATGGAAGCTTGTTTCCGCCTCAGAATAAAAGTAAAAAGGCGGGTAATCTGACTTTATAACATGCAATTGCAAGTTTATATCTCGCATTTTTGAGAAATATTTTTTCCTCAGAATTGTACTTTTCTTTTGGAGAAAAGAAGTCAGATTGCAAGTTTACATAATGCAATTCTGACTTTTTAAATAAAAAAAAATATGTTAATATCACGCAATTCTGAGAAAAAAACCAATGTAAAATTGCAATTGCAAGGAAAAAGAGTCAGAGTTGTGAGATAAAAAGTCATTATTACCTTTTTTATTTTTTTATTCAGTGGTGGAAACAAGCCTCCATAGAATAGAAATGTATCTGCAGTGCCAACTACTTATCTGTGTGAGATGATGGTCCAGTGGGTTAGATGATGGTCCAGTGGGTTAAACCATGGAACTGATATGCAGAAGGTTGCTGGTTCGATCCCAGCGGTCACCACCAGTGTGTCCTTGAGCAAGGCACTTTACTCCATGTTGCTCCAGGGGAATTGTCCCTGTAATAAGGGCACTGTAAGTCGCTTTGGATAAAGCGTCTGCCAAATGCATAAATGTAAATGTTATCTGAATCACATGAAAAATATTAGAATTCTCAATTTTATGTTTTGACTTTGATCAAGAATGTACTAACCCCATGCGTGCTCAGAAAGAAAAAAAAAAACAGACGATGTAGCATTTCCTGGCTTGTTGGTTCAAGCAAATGCTTTTAAAAGTGTAGGCAGAGAGCTTCACTTCAAAAGAAAGAGGGGGAAAAAAAGTCTGTCCACATTTTATTCCTTCTTAACTGAAGACGGATAGAGTGTGGTCTTTTCTGTACTCTAGCTATATTTGGTCAATGTTATTAATAAACTTGATTAAGGAGCATCTTGAAACTCCAGTCTGCAAAGAATTGGCTGCCGTTGCATCATCTGTATATTGAGCCGGTAGTAGCTAATATTACCACAGAATGTATAAATAATGGTTTTGAGAGTATGCACAACTTTAGTGACCTGTATTTTACCTTCTGCCATTCCATAGCCGTCTGACTTTCTTTCTTCCTTTGGAACACTAAAGGAAATATTTAGATGAGTTTTCATGTTTTTTCCGTACAATGCCAGTGAATGGTGACCAGAGGCTGCTTTTGTGGTCTAGACCAGCCTTTCTCAAACTTTTTTCAGTCAGGGCACCTTTCAAAAGTGCATAAAATTTCAAGGCACCCCAGATTAAAATATAATTTAAAAACACTGCATAACCCAAATTTAAATGCAAATGTCCTGTTTATTTAGACAGGACAGTAATGAACAGAGCATAATACGAACTGTAAATAACAATAATAATAACAACTTTATAGCAACTTTATAGCACCTTTAAAAACACAGGTTTGCAAAGTAATTCACAAAATAATTAATCAGAGATACAAATGACATAAAACCGTAAGAGGTGGACCGCACAATACAAGAACCCAACAACAAATCCTGACCAGGAGAACTAAACTGAAGTGCAGGATGCAGTTAAAATAAAATAAAAAGTGGCAGACATAACAAAAATAAATAAAATCAGATACAATACGATAAGAAAAAGATCCATGTTCCATGCACCAGAGATGAGCAGGAATGTTTTTCCATATAGTGCTTGCTTTCATCCGTGCCATATGTGCATGCACACACACCCACATACACCCACACACACACAAAAATAATCTGCAACGAGAAATGGAGAAAGATCTACATGCGCGCATGCAGCGCACATACGCGCTCACACAAGCCGGGGGTGGGGGTGACCACAATCAATGAGAGACTTTTATGTCATTTTTCCTTTTTTATTCACAAATTTGTTAGATATGGCCTGAAATATCTGATATTCCGATTGTCAAATATATACAAGAGGAAGTGTTTTGTCGTTTAAACACCTTTAAAACGATCGCGTTAGTTGAGCTGTATGCGCGATGGGCGCTGCCATCGCCGCCGCAGGCGCAGTTCAGAAAATCGGATCTGTTGGATTTACAAGACGTGAATTCATCCACTTCTCCCAAAATACATAAAAGTAAGTGGCAGGTGAACTGGGAGAAGAATAGAGTAAACTTTAAAGTTACTTACACAATGTGTATCTGATATGAATAAAACTAATTATAATGGAAAGGATTATTATTGCCTCTTCATTTTTCATCATTGTGTATTTTACAAACTCTAAATGTATAGTTTTTTTAGTACGTATATGTATGAAACCTAAAATAAACATTATGTGGCTGAAAACACTGAAAAGTTGTGATATATGACAAGTCTGAGCGCGCCTGTCTCTGGCTCAGTGCAAGCCAACGCGAAAGCACATTTGAATTTACATTTGAATGAACGTGATGCACTGCCGGTCTAATCACATGTGTGAATGTGTGATCGTACGTGCGAAAGGGTTAAAAAGAAGAAGAATGTATTTATGTAAATTCAAATACATTTTATATATGAAATTTCAGATTTTATTTTATTTTTTTAGCCTACGTAATTTTTTGGCGGCACCCCTGACACAGTCAGGCGGCACCCCAGTGTGCCGCGGCACCCACTTTGAGAAAGGCTGGTCTAGACAATGAAGAAAATGAGTGGTAAAGAAATACATTAAGTGTTACAATCTGGTTTAGATAAACACAATGAAGGCAAATTAGGTTCAAACTCAGTCGTTACTTGATAATCCGTAAGATACACTTTATTGTCAAAAGTTTAGGGACGCCTGCCTTTACATGCACATGGACTTTAATGACATCCCATTCTTAATTTGTAGGGTTTAATATGGAGTTTTCCAATGTGGTCAGGCACTGATGTTGGACGAGAAGGCCTGGCTTGCTGTCTCTGCTCTCATTCATCCAAAAGGTGTTGAGGTCAGGACTCTGTGCAGGCCAGTCAAGCGCAGTCATATTAAGACAGGAAGGGTCGATTCTCAAACTGTTCCCACAAATTTGGGAGCATGAAATTGTTCAAAATGTCTTGGTATGCTGAAGCATTAAGAGTTCCATTCACTGGAACTAAGGGGCCAACCCCTACCCCTGAAAAAAACACACACCATAATCCCCCCTCCACCAAACTTTTCACTTGGCACAATACAGTCAGGCAAGTACCGATCTCCGAGAAGCGTGAAACGATGATGGTCTTAAGGCTGGTATCATGTGAGAATTCAGCCAACCCACAGAATTTGAGGGTGATGGAGATCAATGAGGGCTGCTGCTAAATCCATCTGTGATTTTCTGTTTTAGGTCCTGTCTTATGTCACAATCTGGTGGTATAGATGAACACGATGAAGTCAAATGAAGTTCAAACTCATCCACAAGATAATCCACAAGATATGTAACAAAGAATGGACAACACACATATACACTGACAAGATAGGACAATGAACTGAACAAAACATGTAATACCAGAACTAAATGAGGGACAGGTGAATGAGATGAACCAATGAAACACATGGGAAAACTGGGTCAAAGAAAAATGAGCAAACAGAAAGTGAACACAATGAAAACAAACAAAAAATCCCAGAACATAACCCTGACATTAAGTGGATTTTTGCTACATTTTTCTTTTTCTTTTTGCAGCTGTGATCTCAATAAATAAATAATGACTCTTACATAACACTAACTTGGGTGCTGGTGTATACATTTGTAAAGCTGTTCCGGAACTAGCGATACTTGGCTGCGTGTTTGAAGGTCACAGTTTAAGAGGTGAATTTTGCTCCTCGATACCATTCATTAATCTGAGCTGCAACCAAGAAGGAAAATGAATCTTTGTGATAAATGCTAGAAGTGGAAGCTCAGGTGTGTGCTGTGACTGGAAATAAAGCTAAAGGTTTTCACACCGATTCCACTGAAAGTTTGGGAGGGAAAAAACAGGGCTGTGAATTAAATATGTTGGCCCCTGACCATAAATTCTGTAATAAAACGTTACATCCAAAAACAGCTATTCTGAGCGCTATTGGGGTTTTGGGGGACATACTGTCTAGCAACACTTTACACTAGTAAAAATAAAGATTCTTTGTAGAATCAATGGTTCCATGAAGAACCTTTAACATCCATGGAAAATTTTTATTGCACAAAAGGTTCTTTATAGTGGAAAATGATTCATTAGATTATTCTTCAACAAGGGGGGACTGCTCACTGAAACTTTTAAAGGTGTCATGAACTGGCTTTTTAAAAAATCTTTATACTGTTGTCTGAGGACAACTTATGACGTTTGCGTGGTTTTTACATTCAAAAACATAATGAATAAGTAATAGGCTATTTTCTGCCTTGGTTTTGAGGCTCTCTGAAAAACGGTCAGTTTTGATGGGCGTGCCACACTGAACACTAGGAAATAATGCCCACGGCTAGGATTGGATAAGATTTGCATATTTAATGACCTTCAGCTCCCCTGTCAGTGACAGCGTGTGGCAAACGGCAACCGGAATGAATCGCCCAGCCCACAGCCAGGGCTTGCAAAATGTCTTTATTAAACAAACACAATGATTCCTCTCTCATCCACCCGCGATTAATTGGAATGTTATTTCTGTATCATTTCGCCCAATGATCAGTGAATATAACTACGAACCGTACACACACACACGAGTGTCGGCTGGCCGGTGATAGCCCGTCTGAAAAACACATAGCCCAAGGGCTTTGTGAGCTGGCATTACAAGTCCGAGTCTGATCACGAATGAACCAATAACACCTTCTCCAGCCTGTGACCGTGTGCTAAGGTATGTAATCAATAGATATCAAACGATCTGTAACAATGCAATACTAACACATATAAAAACATGTTTTACTCACATAAGTGTGTTGCACCGTTCCTGTCGGATCCAATATAGAAGGCACAGCATTGTGTTTTAATCTCAATATGTCTGCAAATCCAGTCTCGACCTCTTATCTTGTTTACAATCGATTCCGCATCGTTTAGCTCCACGAGTCGGTGGGTGGGCTTGAGGCGGTGCTTCTGCGTCCTAATACGTCAGTGGTCGACATATTCTGAGATCTCTCGTTTTCTGGGCCTGCTGTCTATAAAAGCTTTTCTTTGATTAACAAGGATGTTTTCAGCTCTGAAATTTACAGGATATTCTTATATCACGATGAACTTTTATATACCAAAGGCTCAAAGGAACGTTGATTTCACAATTCATCACCTCTTTAAATGCATTATTATAGAAGACTCAGTACCTCAAGTTTACTACAGTGTTCTGATAACAAAAACACACACATATATATATATATATATATATATATATATATATATATATATATATATATATATATATATATATATATATATATATATATATATATATATATATATATATATATATTTACGCAACCCATTCTCACTCCCAAGGTGTCAAAATCTGAAGCTTTGTAAAAGCAGACGTAATTGTATCAATATTCATAGGCTACTTTTATATTTTGGAGCTACTAACCCAACTCCTACCCTAAACCTACCTACTTCTCAACAATATAAAACACGTAACAGGCAAATAAAAGTACATTCACAGGTATTTATTGCAAAAACTGACCAAAAACAGTATAAAAGTATTAACTCATGTTGCATTCCAAGTCTTCTGAAGCCATACGATATCTTCATGTAAGGAACAGAGTTGATCTTAATGTTTTAATTGCTGAAATGATGATCCCGCGCTCCGTGAATGCATGCACACACTTAGTCATATCTCATTCAAAAGATACACCCGACTCTTTAGCATGACGCAATTGGTCACGAGACATACGAGAGCCAATGCAATTTCAGTATGAAATCTGACGTAACGTTTCTTCGGGTGACCATTTTTTAAAATTTGAATGTGTACATGATCTTCGGTGGATGGAGACACTGACGCTTTTGGGGATTTTCTTCACAAAAATAATTTGTTTGGCCTCGGAACACTTAGAATATTTGTACTTTTCGAATAAATTGTGCATGCAGTCGTATTTGCCTGTTTTATCCTGCATTTTGTATCATATAATACACAGATGGGTAGGTTTAGGGATGGGATGGGGTTGGGTTACATGTTCAAACGTGTCTAAATAGCGTAAATTTAATAAATATAAATACAATTATACTGGCTGATTAATTTGAGAATCACATCCAAAATCATAACCCAATATATAATTCCATCATGACGATAACATTCCCATGCCAAAAGGTTTATGATGCCAAAGGTTTCTCATTGAAATCAATGGAGCACCTTGCGCTCAAAAAATGATGCCTAGGGGTACCTTTAGCGTCTTTATTGTGACGCGGAAGGCACTTGACCATGCTTCAGATTTTGACGCCTTGGGAGTGAGAATGAGTTGATACACTTTAAATAACATTAATACAAAAACGAATGAATAATAGTGTCAGCAACAGCAATACTACTACTGCTGGTACAAATTCAGAAGCTGTGTGCACAGTACATGCTGTGGTTTTATCTAGGAGATTTGTGATACATACATTGTTCCCTGTAGTCCATAAATGTAATTTAGAATATGTTAGATCTCCTCCAAACCACACAGATATAGTGTGATATGTTTCATTGCACCGCTTTGTGTGGGCAATTTAATCTTCACCCATTAGACATTTTGAATTCGTAGGTGTGATTTGAGACGGTAGGCAGTTGAGCTAAAGAAATTCCTTGGGGGTTAGAGAGGAAACGGTTGGGAACTGTGGGATCGTGAGAGGCGCAGTGGGGCCGGTTCATCTCTCGATGTCTGCTGGAGTCACTTGAAACATAGTCAGGAGTGCTTTAGTTTTTATCAATAAATGAAGTTGTTTACTCTCAGAGTCACACATCAGAGCTTTCTCTCTCAGGATGGCGTCCCAGCTTCTGTGTAGCTCTCATTCAGAGTACAAGTGATCTGGGAGAGAGAATGAACCAGAAAAGCAAACATTAAAGAGCAAGGCCATCCAAAGTGATCTTAACAGGTCTTTGAAAGCATCTGGTTGGACATATTTTATTTGTGAGCAAGTTGCTTATTTATCAGTGTGAACGGTTCATGAATAAATGTTATTGTTGCTCGACTTGGTAGAGTTTGACGTCAGCAACACCAAGGCTGTGGATTTTATTCCCTGTAAACACACTTATAAAATGTATACTGCAAGATTTTTTACAATGTTTTATTTTTGCATTATTTAGTCATAAAATTAGCTCTAAAATCTAAGGGGTGTATTGGAGGTATACCACCATTTCAGACATTACCTATTCATGGGGAAGCCACTGCTGTCTGAAAAACATGTCTTCTTGTCTGAAGTCAACAAAAAAGCATCTGGATGTTACACAGAGCTACTGGCAAAACATTCCAAAGCTGAACCCAGAGTTGTTTGGAAAAAAACATGGCTATGTGTGAAGAAAAGAAAAGCACAGTAAGCTGGAGGGGACATCAAGGTTTAGGGCTGTTTTGGTGCCTCAAGGACTGGACATCATACTAACATCAACAAAAATGATTTCTAAAGAATGAGTTTATCATGGCATTTTGCAGGAAAAGTAAATCTGTCCGCCAGTTGAAGCTCATCAGAGTTTAAGCCACTGTGGTTATTTTTTAACTAAAACTAAAACAATTAAAATCTTTTTCAGTTTATATAAAAAAAAATAAAAATAATAAAAAATAAAAAATAAATAAATAAATAAATAAATTAAATAAATTAAATAAATAAATAAATAAATATTAGATTAAAAAACCTCAATGTTGCCTTGGTGGCTAACTGAAATAAATATTGTTATTAAGCCAATTAATAAATAAGCCAATTCTAATATTTTTCCATTTATTTAAAATAAATTACCTTAAATAAAAATTAAACAAACAAACAAATAAATAAATAAACAAAGTTTGATTAAAAAACCTCAATGTTGCCTTGGTTGCTAACTGAAATAAATAATCTAATTAAGCCAATTAATAAATAAGCCAATTATAATCTTTTTCCGTTTATTTAAAATAAAATAAATAAATAAGCCTCAATGTTGCCTTGCATGGCGGCTAACTGAAATAAATAAGTTGAAGTACTAAAATTGCTAAAACTGAAAGAAAAAAAACACCACCAACAACGGCAACAACAACATATTACATAGAAAATAAAAACCTAAAACTAAAAAAAAAAGACAAAAGCACATAAAATTATTAAAACTGAAAAAAAAAGTAAAGCCAATTTAAAACAATATTAGTATAATAAACCCAGGGATGGGACATCAAAAACAAAAAGAACCTGATTCCACTAAGTGCAACATTCCAATCAACCAATCAGATTTGAGGGACAACTTTACAGTTTAAGTTTAGGCTTAAAACCAGGGTTAGGTTAGGTTAGGTTACGTTACATGACGTTAGGTTACGTTACGTTACGTTACATTACATTACGTTAGGTTAGGCTATAGGTCAGGTAAACCGTCTGCACAGAATTTCTACCGCAAAAACATTTAAGATTTCCCATGCCAACAAATCCAACTGCATTTGCATATTTTGCTAATAACTTTCTAATTAATTTCTTATTAATTAGTAATCGAGGAACATATTGGCTCTGTGTGCACAGCGATGATGTATTAAGTTACTGCAATTACGTGGGGTCCTTTCCATCCTGTCACATCTGCTCGCTGTCTGATCTAAACATCCTAAGACATTGACAGCTCATAGCGTATACAACTGAGTAATATTTCTGGGCTTTTGTGCTCTTCGTCCCAGACTGTGCAAAGGTGTAAAATGACTCATCAAAGTCGTCACATCTGTCCTTTTTTTTCTCTGAGTACCTTTTTAGAGCTGAACTGCATGCATACAGCCTCCCACAGACATTCCTGTGGACCGGTTCTCCAGGGAAGCGCATAATACAGGCAAAGTAAAGTTCACAGAAGCCCTAGAGGAGCCACCTGTAGGATGTTTTATGCTAATTCAAGACATGTCGGACGAACGCTTTCTCTCTCTGCCCTCTCGAGGGAAATGGCAGACATCATCACTGCCTATCACAGTCGCTCTGAGAACCCTTTGCTTTGTGCTGCTGTTGGGCTACTTCTAACACAGCGTGAACCAAACCACAAACCAATTTCAATGCAAGCTTCTTCTTTTTTTAAATTACCAAAAATAACTTTCACTGGCATAACTTTTATTGACTGACAGGCTGTCACTTTTAATTTTTCAGCGACTCTCATCTGCAGGTTTCACCATTACGCCAGTAGGTGGCAACAGGTGTCTTAATCATTGAATCGTTAATTTAACCGATTAATTCAAAAATAATGATTCATTTGGGAACAAAACAACTTGCCTTTATGAGCAAATTACTGAGTCATTTACTCAACTGGTTGCGTGCTGCTAGGTCAAGACAATAGCCACGTTTACACCAAAATTACCTAGAACAATTTGTCCCAGACCTGTTGCTGTCTGCGTTTCCATCACAGTCTAAAGTACCGTGAAGGTTAGGCAAATAAGTCCGGTGACGTATATGTCCTCCGCATAAGCTTAATAAAGCCTGAACCTCTTTGTCGGTCCATCTGTCGTATTTTTTAAACTTCATTGTTGATTCGAATAGCAAACAACTCTTACTGCACGCACCGGTTAAGTAGAATATAATTTATATATACACTGAATAACTTCTGAGGTAAATGTAATGCTACATGCCATTGTTTACAATCTATTTTATTGACGCTTTTCTACCGTTGAAACACTGAACACGACATTATGATACGTTTCAGTAAGTTGTAATGTATCCTCAACATACCTTAAAGAGGTAGGAAGAGATGATCACATTCACTCGCGCGCCGCAGCTTGAACTGACGCGCCCAGAGCCGTTGAAAAACATTTACATTTACTCATTTGACAGACGCTTTTATCCAAAGCGATAAACACATTTTATATTTAGTCAGTTCTTGCTTTCCCTGGGAATCGAACCCATGACCTTGACGTTACTAGCGCCACCCTCTATTGTTTGAGCTACAGGAAAGCAAAAAACAGAGTTAGGCCCCGATCACAGAACGCGTTTTTGCAGCGAGAGACACCTTTTTTGAATAGATTTCTGTTGTCAGAGAGCGTTATGTGCGCTGCTTATGCGCCCCGGGCGCCTCGTGTTTTAACCGCCTGCTGCACTACACGTTTTAGAAGGAGCACTCTGAGCGCCGGAAGTTGAAAAAAAAACGTCAATCAATAAAAGGCAGTGCAGTGTCCTTCATGTTTTTGAACCTGAAAAAGGCGTTCTATGTGATCGGGGCCTTACGAAACTCTATTTCGATGGCTCTGGACACGCCTACAGTGATCAGTCACGTCACATTAAAGAGCGTCAAAACAGCATTTATCGTTTGAATTTCCTGATAAAATGTACTGAATACTTAATATGTTCGTGGCAACTTGGATTGAAGTATGTTCCGCACTTAAAACAAGACGACATTCGAAACCAGTAGCCTACACGTGCGCACTGTACCGAAAGCCCTATACCAAAATGTTTCGGTACGAATACGTGTACCGTTACACCCCTAATAAATATATATATATATATATATATATATATATATATATATATATATATATATATATATATATATATATATATATATATATATTGGCTAAGTGGATTGTCTTAGGCTAAATGGATTGTCGAAGTAAAGTACAATCTTCTTATTATAACAGAAGCAGGTGCAGCTGTGTTGGTATATATAGATATATATAGCTGCATAAGCCATGATATTAATGTAGCACATGTCGGTTTGGATCAGCGAGGCCTCCCAGCGCCATAATCCCTTCATCTGCTCAGAGAACATACCTTCTCCCTGAAAACATAATTTCCACCTGAGAGAAGACGCATTTGAATTGATAATGGGATTCCACACTGCAAACATGCACTTTATCTCCTTCAATACAGAGCTCCAGCATACGGGAGAACATGGGAACATTCATTATTTCAATGTCCAGCTTGCAAGCGCCTTAGATCCTTATTAATAATGCGGGTTAAGAGAGTGCTATATTTCAATTACCCTTCTCATCTGCACGGTCATAGAGATGTAAACAGTAGGACGCTGCGCAGATCTTTGAGATCTGGGCAAATGAATAATAGAGAACCCAGAGCTGTATTTTCTGAAAGTAAATGAATAAATCAGTCTCTTTTAATGTGGCAGCTAAGTTTTTTTCATAGTTTAAAATGCCTGAGGTTGCCCTCCATTTGACAGTGGCTTTCTTTCTTTTTGGATATAATATCATAGCTCACACATGCTCATTGTTTGGTCATTATAATTTCAAGCTTTGTTTTTCTTTCGTTCATTTAGGTTCTCTGGATGCTTCTGCATTTTAATAGCCTAGAAATCTAGACGCACCCTAGCGGCAGCAAATCTAATTTGCAGCCAGGGTCGTCTAGCAACTCTGGTTTGCGAGCTGGTTTGCGAGCTGAAAAAAACAAACTCTGGTCAGACCAATCACATTGTGTATAGAGTCGGTGGGCGGGCTTAACATAATGGCGGCAGATTTTCCGTGGTTCTGCATGCATACTCGTAAACAAAGAAGCTGGCGAACAGTGGTCTTTCGAATCGGCTTTGGCCACAACTCTGGAAGACTTGGAGTTAAGCTTTTCTTTGAGAAAAGAACAAAGAACGGCACTAAAGTCATTCTTAAGAAAGGAATACGTGTTCAGAGTTTTGCCGACCAGATACGGGAAAAGTTCAATCTATCAACTAGCTCCGCTTCACCATCTTCGTTGCTCTGGTTGGTTGTAGAGATGTCCTATTGTGTGCAGCGGGAATTTGAAAGACAACCGTTTATCCTTCCCTCGGATTGAGCCCTGCCAATGGTGAGTTCCCAGACCCAACATCTTGATGTGGGAGATGTGTGTGCTGTGTGTGAACATGATGGGTATTTTAGTTTTAGACTAAATGTGAGCAGACATTTATTCATCTCACTTAAACACACACACATAGCCCGCAGCACCGCAGCCCACTAAACGGCGGTCAAAGCGGCGGTCCTGAGACAGGTGATGTCGGTTCTTCCTCAGGAGATGACCACTCCTTCCCCCGGTGGAGGGCCGGGGGAGAATCTTTTGTTTTCCCCATTCCCTGTCGCTGGCCTCACGGTCGGCGGTACCTTTACAATGGTTAAAGAAAGAACCGAACATACCTCCGAGCCCAAGAGGGCGCGGCTGGCAGTGCGCAACGCCCACGAGCCTCGCCACTCTCAGCCCCCTCTGTCGGCAGCCCCCAGGCAGACGAGACCACAGCGGGACGCTCGTCCTCCCTAGGTCTCGTCCACCAGGGCGCGGAATTTGACCATGCGACAGCCCCTCCCTGGCCTATTCCTCTGAGACAGGATCTTCTGACTCAGAGACAGGGCACCCTATGGCACCCGCGTCCCGACCTGTGGAACCTACACGTGTGGGTCCTAGACGGGACGCGGCAGGTTTGAGTTCCCTACCACCTCAGGTGGTGGCTACCATCACTTCCGCTAGGGCCTCGTCTACGAGACAGGCCTATGCGTTGAAGTGGAACCTCTTCATCACCTGGTGCTCTTCTCACTGCCCGATCGGGTCTGTGCTCTCCTTCCTCCAAGAAGGGTTGGAGCGAAGGCTGTCTCCCTCCACCCTGAAGGTTTATGTGGCCGCTATCTCACCCCATCATGACCTAGAGGATTCCAAAATGGTTGGACAGCACGACCTGGTCAGCAGGTTCTTGAGGAGGCTAAATCCGCCTCGCCCTCCTCAGATGCCCTCTTGGGACCTCGCAGTGGTCTTATCAGCCCTGCAGAGAGCTCCCTTTGAGCCTTTGCAATCAGTTGAGCTTAAAATCCTGTCAATGAAGACAGCGCTCCTGGTTGCATTGGCCTCCATCAAGAGGGTAGGGGACCTGCAGGCATTTTTGGTTGACAAAGCGTGCCTGGAATTCGGGCCGGCCGATTCTCCCGGATACGTGCCCAAGGTTCCCACCACTCCCTTCAGGGACCAGGTGCTGAACCTGCAAGCGCTGCCGTTGGAGGAGGCAGACCCAGCCTTGGCACTGCTCTGTCCAGTACGCACCCTTCACACTTACGTAGACCGGACGCAGTGTTTCAGGACCTCAGACCAGCTCTTTGTCTGTTACGTGGGAGGCAGAAAGGGAAGGCCCTCTCCAAGCAGAGGTTGTCCCACTGGATAGTGGGCTACATTGTCCTGGCTTACCAGATTCAAGGCATGCAATTCCCCCTTGGGGTGAGAGCACACTCCACTTGGAGTGTGGCCTCCTCTTGGGCTTTAGCGCGTGGCGCCTCGCTGACAGACATTTGTAGGGCTGCAGGCTGGGCGACACCTAACACATTTGCCAGGTTTTATAACCTCAGAGTGGAGCCTGTGTCCGCTCGTGTACTCTCCCTAAGTGGCCAGTAACTGGACAGGCTCAGGAGTCATTGTTTGCTGCACCATTCCACTCCACGCACTGGATACATGCGCTATTCTACTCAGGTGAGCTTCTCAGCAGGCCCTGAGCTCCTCCAGCACTTATGATGTCGACGCCAGAGTGTTTGCCAGAGTGGTCAGCTTTCGTGTTCGGCTAGGTGCTGCCGTGTGCATGGTTCCCCCGTTGGGTAACCCCCATATGTATATCTCCACGGTAAGTCTCTCTGAGCATGTGTCTTCCCTTGGCAAGACACCATGCCACGCCTGGGGTTTAAAATGTTTTCCACCTGTGGCTGGATACCCCGGTATACTCCATATGCAGTTCCTTGTAAAGGTCATATGAGTATTTGGTAAGTCCCCCCCTTAGGGTAGGCATTGTGTTGCATTTCTCCACGTGGGATATGCTTTCCAGTGTACCTTGGTATTCCTGTGTTAGTGCAGTCCTTTATCCGTTTACGACAGGGAGCTCGCACTACGCAGGGAACTGGAAGACAGCCGAGTGGCGTGATTGAATTGGGACCCCCATTCGTCAGTCACTGACGTTACTCGGAGTGACTGAACGAAAGGGAACGTCTCGGTTATGTATGTAACCCTCGTTCTCTGAGAGAGGGAATGGAGACGTAATGTCCCTCAGCCACTTCAGCTGTACCGCTGGTACGGCCAGCTGCTCAGGCTTCGGCTCTTCAGCAGGTAACATGAGGTAACGTCGTGAGATTGCTATGCGACGCCCTTTATACCCACGCGGTGGGGCGGGCTTGCATTATGCAAATTCCGCAGACCCATGGCATTTTCATGCCATTGGTTCGTTTTGTTAGATCTCAAAGGCTATTGGCTTCCAAGCGAAACCCCCATTCGTCAGTCGCTGACGTTACGTCTCCGTTCCCTCTCTCAGGGAACAAGGGTTACATATGTAACCGAGACGTTGCTTGTAATGCATTAACCCCAATACTGCCTATGATTCTAAATGATCTGAAAATGCAGATGGAATCACGGAACTCACTGGTATTTATTGTCATCAAAGTACCTCAAGTACATTCTAAGAGTACAGCGAGACCTTGATTCGCTCTTGCGGTATTTTGATGTCATACGCCGATCGTCTGCGCAGCGCCACAGCGCCACTTCAAGACGAACACACCCATAAATTCGTAATAATGAATCGTAAAAGGAATCATATGAAAGCGTTTTCATATGAAAGCTACATGGAAGTCGCTAGCTGACTGGAAGTACATAAGCATTGTGTTTGTGCAGTGTTAAAGTTCTGAAACAATCTTCATTCTTTGTTTGGTTTCACCTATAATAAATGTATAGGATGCTAGCATAGATAGCGTAGGCTCCAGGAACTCACGGCTGGGCCTAATACCCTTATGGCACTGACCGTATAAAACTAATTAGCTGATGCATTTAATTCCGTCAGAGTCCATGGTGTAATCTATCACGCTTGGGGGAGACAAACAAAATACACTACTCATGCAAATTAAACTCGCAAGAGCTCTGGGCAAATCACTTTATTCTCTTATTCATTTATGTCTTTCCAGCACCCTATCATGGAAAATCTCTTCCTCACTTCGCCGCCCAGCACAGGGGGATGGTGCTGATTCAATGTTCTGCGATGAAGAATAGATCAGACATGCTTTGATATTCCCTCTGAAATATATCGACTTTTATGGCCCCCTCAGAGTGTATTTTGTGCCATCTGGTAAATGCAGTCGGCCAGCGTATTCTGTCGCCACGAAGGCAATAAATGCCCCGCTCAGAGTCATGTAATGTAATGTATGAAGTGCAGTTTGTCGTCCTCCTCTCTTGTGTGCCTCTTGAGATGGTGTGGAGCTCATCCTGGTTTTGTTATCCCGCGGTGTAAGATCACATACTAGTTTGCTTGTTTCACAAGTCAAAACAGCATTAGCATAATTGGGATTAAATTATTATAAGCTGTTTAAATCTTTTTTTTTTCTTCTTTCTTTTAGTACCAAATTCATACAAGCTGAATCCAAGCTGTTGCATGTTTTTAAAGTCTTTGTCTGATCCGTATAGGTTTTTAAAAGAAGCCTCCTGGAGATGCACAACAGGCTGGAAGGCTTTCTAACAGTGTTTTTGTTGGTTATAACAGAATTTCAGATCCCTCCCTTAAGATATTAAGTGTTACAGTGATTTTAGTTAAAGTTATAATGATGATTCTTATTTATTATGGAATATTGCAGTATTATAAATCATTTAGTGCATCACATTATCATATTATGTGGCTTCGTAATCTTTAATCAAAATAACTTCTCCTCCCTCTTGCAGCGTCATCTCTTTACTGGCATGAGGGCGGGGCAACCTGTCACTCACATGTGATTGACCAATAGCAAATCACAACCATCTAATCAATAGAGACAGAGTGCATTTAGGCCTCGCTCACACCGGGGGGAAAACAATCCAACGCTCTCCATTGACTTTGCATTGTGTGAAGCTGCCTCCTTGCCATTTCGGACTTATAACAAAAAACAGAACAATGTCTAAAAGCTGCTATGTGACAAAGTGTACAGCAACAAGTTAAAAAACACAGAAATAAGTTTTTATAAGCTGTCGACCCAAAAACATCAGTGTTTAAGGAGACAAAAGTGGATACAGGCAATAAGACGTGAAGCATCAGCAGGAAGAATGGGTAAATTTTGGGATCCTGACACTCAGTATGCCTACGTGTGCAGTAAACATTTTGTCACTGTTAAGTCAAATATCCAAATGTCTGATTACATTCCCCTCTAGTGGGTGTAGTTCTCAGTGTAATATAACATGTAGCGCTCTCTCTCTCAATGGCCTGTATCCACTTTTGTGTCCTTAAATGCTCGTTTTCTTGGGTCAACAGCTTATAAAAACTTCTGGGTTTTTGGTTCTGGGTTTTGTTTAGCTTTTTTGCTGTACAGTTTGTCACATATCACCGTTTAGACATTGTTCTGTTTTTTGTTATAAGTCCGAAATGACAAGGAGGCCGCTTCACACAATGCAAAGTCAATGAAGAGCGTTGATTTGTTTTCCCCCCGGTGGGCGTGGTTTTCAGATTATGACGCGTGTCACTCTGTCTCCATTCCCTGTTGACAAAATCAAGTCCCGTCCCAAATTTTTTCTTGTTCAAGAAGCCGTTTCACTCGGATATACACCGATCAGGCATAACATTATGACCACCTTCCTAATATTGTGTCGGCATAGACTCCACTAGACCCCTGAAGGTGTGCTGTGGCATCTGGCACCAAGATGCTAGCAGCAGATCTTTTAAGTCCTGTAAATTGCTCGATTGGATTGAGATCTGGGGAATTTGGAGGCCAAGTCAACACCTCAAACTCGTTGTTGTGCTCCTCAAACCCTTCCTGAACCATTTTTGCTTGGTGGCAGGGCGCATTATCCTGCTGAAAGAGGCCACAGCCAACATACGCAACGAACTGCGATGTACTGTGTATTCGTACACCTTTCTATCAGAACCAGCATTAACTTCTTGAGCAATTTGAGCTACAAATTTTAGCTTGTCTGTTTGATCATACTACGCGGGCCAGCCTTCGCTCCCCACGTGCATCAATGAGCCTTGGTTCACCACTGTTCCTTCCTTGGACAACTTTTGATAGATACTGACCCCTACAGACCGGGAACACCCCACAAGAGCTGCAGTTTTGGAGATGCTCTGACCTAGACGTCTAGCCATCACAATTTGGCCCTTGTCAAACTCGCTCAAATTCTTACGCTTGCCCATTTTTCCTGCTTCTAACACATCAACTTTGAGAACAAAATGTTCACTTGCTGCCTAATATATAGGCAGCAAGTGAACGGCACTAACAGGTGCCGTGATGAAGAGATAATTAGTGTTATTCAGTGTCATTATGTTATGCCTGATCGGTGTACATCACAATAAGGAAGCAAATACTATCACAACCTTCATTTCGTGACAACTTAAAGGCGCAAAGTAGCCCCCTAAAATGCATGCTAATAAAAGACAACAGTTGAATTATTAATAATGATCCAATTAAACAAGTCTTATACTAAGTAATATACACTCACCTAAAGGATTATTAGGAATACTAATACTGTGTTTGACCCCCTTTCGCCTTCAGAACTGCCTTAATTCTACATGGCATTGATTCAACAAGGTGCTGAAAGCCTTCTTTAGAAATGTTGGCCCATATTGATAGGATAGCATCTTGAAGTTGATGGAGATTTGTGGGATGCACATCCAGGGCACGAAGCTCCCGTTCCACCACATCCCAAAGATGCTCTATTCGGTTGAGATCTGGTGACTGTGGGGGCCATTTTAGTACAGTGACCTCATTGTCATGTTCAAGAAACCAATTTGATATGATTCAAGCTTTGTGACATGGTGCATTATCCTGCTGGAAGTAGCCATCAGAGGATGGGTACATGGTGGTCATAAAGGGCTAGACATGGTCAGAAACAATGCTCAGGTAGGCCGTGGCATTTAAACGATGTCCAATTGGCACTAAGGGACCTAAAGTGTGGCAAGAAAAAATCCCCCACACCATTACACCACCACCACCAGCCTGCACAGTGGTAACAAGGCATGATGGATCCATGTTCTCATTCTGTTTACGCCAAATTCTGACTCTACCATCTGAATGTCTCAACAGAAATCGAGACTCATCAGACCAGGCAACATTTTTCCAGTCTTCAACTGTCCAATTTTGGTGAGCTCGTGCAAATTGTAGCCTCTTTTTCCTATTTGTAGTGGAGTTCCTAGCTGTTGTAGCCCATCCGCCTCAAGGTTGTGCGTGTTGTGGCTTCACAAATGCTTTGCTGCATACCTCGGTTGTAACGAGTGGTTATTTCAGTTAAAGTTGCTCTTCTATCAGCTTGAATCAGTCGGCCCATTCTCCTCTGACCTCTAGCATCAACAAGGCATTTTTGCCCACAGGACTGCCGCATACTGGATGTTTTTCCATTTTCACGCCATTCTTTGTAAACCATAGAAATGGTTTTGCGTGGAAATCCCAGTAACTGAGCAGATTGTGAAATACTCAGACCGGCCCGTCTGGAACAAACAACCATGCCACGCTCAAAATTGCTAAAATCACCTTTCTTTCCCATACTGACATTCAGTTTGGAGTTCAGGAGATTGTCTTGAACAGGACCCCACCCCTAAATGCATTG
This sequence comes from Romanogobio albipinnatus, assembly GCA_023566225.1. Lineage (NCBI taxonomy): Eukaryota > Metazoa > Chordata > Actinopteri > Cypriniformes > Gobionidae > Romanogobio > Romanogobio albipinnatus. Next base: position 28,367,340 of record CM042262.1, on the reverse strand, counting down.
AAGCAACTGCCATGTGATTGGTTGATTAGATAATTGCATTAATGAGAAATTGAACAGGTGTTCCTAATAATCCTTTAGGTGAGTGTAGTTTGTATAGTTAGCCTAAGTGTGGTATTTGCGTTTTTTATACATATATAATTTATGCACTTACTGCAGATACTTGACTTCATTTTAAACAAGAAGCTGAGGTGAATAAATAGAAGGCCAAAGTGCTGAAATAAGAGTTTTTACTCTGTGCTGCCATCTTTTTATAATTGCCATGCACACTATTTAGGCTATTTCATCTGAAGAAAGGTAAACTTACAGTCTGGCATTTCTCTAAGCTGACTCCTGTAAACACACTGAATAAATGTTGACCTTTTCAATATAACAGGATATGTTGTCACAATGTAATTTAAAATGCTATCTAAAGTCATAATAATTCATCATCTTTTTATAAATATTATGAAAAATATTTCACATATGTTAGGCTATTTATTGGCCTTTCAGACAAGTTTAAACAATAAAACAACACATTTATAAAATAGACTTTTAGCAAAAATAGAAAAGTTAGAATATCAAGCAAATGTTCCCTTTCAGTCGGTCACTACGACGTACGTCGGTAATAACCGACGAATTGGGATCACTTCAGAGAGCCCCTATCAGCTTCGAGAACTTACGAACAGGCCAATGAACAATTGGCGTGCGAGATTTACATCTCGCGCCCCGCCCCGCGCCGCGGGTATAAACAGGAAGCGAGAGCACCGCACTGACGTCATTCACTTCGGAGCCGAACCGGCGTTGAAGTTGCAGAGACTGCTTTCCTGTCTTTCAGCGAAAGAGTATTCATCAGAACAGAGAAGAGGATCGTGTGCTGGTGTGACGGCACTTTCCAGCGGGACCGTGAACTCAGCTGCCAGGAGGAACAAACTGCTGTTATCACAGCAAGCTGTTGGTATCGGTGGGCGTTCCTTTCTTGAGTGCAAACACAGGCTGCACTATCCCTGTGTGTTGCCGCGGTTTCCCTGGGTGCTTCAGCACTCTCTTAAAAGAGCGTTTCCTCACAAAAAGAGCAACACGGGTGTGACACTGCGTCTTTTTCAAGATGTCATTCCACCCGTGCGTTTCTGGATGCGGTCGTTCCCTCTCGCCCGCTGACGGCCACACTCACTGCATCACGTGCCTGGGCTTACAGCACGCTGAGGCAGCGTTTGTGAATAGCTCGTGTTCCCACTGCGGGAACATGACTATTGCGGTGCTTAGGTCGAGACTCACCTACCTTCGGGAAGGCGGAGTCCCCCTCCCCATACCTCGATCTAGAGCTATCCCTAACCAGGATAGACCTACTTCGACGGATGGCCGGGGTGATCTGAGGATAACGTTCAGGACAAACCCGCCTAGTGCTCCTACGCAGGTCCCTGAACCCTCTCAAGCACCGCTGCCGGTGGCGCCACCGGAAGAGATCGCTGGTCCCGCCCACGGGCGCCCAGTCATCTCTTTCGGAGCGCCCGCGGACGAGCAGATGTCGATCGCAGCATCGGAGGGGGAGTTCCAGTCCTCAGAGGATGAGGATTCGGCTGCACTGCCTCCCTCTGGGAGAGTGGCTGCGGCTAAGTCGGACCCTGAGTTGACGGCTATGCTTTCCCGGGCCGCCGAAAAGGTCGGGCTTGTGTGGAACCCTCCACCACGTCCCGAACCTTCTAGGTTGGATGATTGGTTCCTGGGGGGGGGTCGCGCTGGTTCTCAGCGTCCCGCCCCAGTGCCATTCTTCCCGGAGGTGCATGAGGAGCTTTCCAGGTCGTGGACGACACCCTTCAGTGCCAGAAACAGACCTGGAGGCTCCTCCCTCCTCACTACCCATGACGGTGGACAGGCCAAGGGTTACGAGAGGATCCCGCCAGTCGAACGCGCCGTCGCGATGCAGCTGCGTCCGGCGACCGCCTCCGAGTGGCGTGGTGATCCTCGTCTCCCGTCCAAAGCCTGTAGGTTTTCGTCCAGTCTAACTGCGAAGGCCTACAGGTCCTGCGGACAGGCCGCGTCTGCCTTGCATGCCATGGCGTTGCTTCAGGTGCACCAAGCCCAAGCACTCCTGGACATGCACGAGGGTAGGTCTGACCCAGAGCTCCTCCGGGAGCTCCGGGCGGCGACGGACCTCGCCCTCCGGGCGACGAAAGTTACCGCCCGTTCCGTGGGTCAGGCGATGTCCACCTTAGTGGTCCAGGAACGGCATCTCTGGCTCAACCTGGCCGACATGAGGGAGACTGACAAGAACCGGTTCCTGGACTCCCCCATTTCGTCGCCCAGCAATTCTCGGCCGCCCAGAAGCAGACGGAGGCCATCAAACACATCCTGCACCGGCGGCCCGCTGCTGCCTCCACCCAGCCGCCGGCTGCAGCACCTCTGTCTGCCCGTCGCCGAGGACGTCCTCCTGCGGCCGCCTCCACTCCCGCCCCAGCCCAGCAGCAGCCTTCCACCGGCCGTGGGCGTGGAGCCGGTCGCGGGAAGAACGTCCAGCCCGCTCAGGCCGCTGCCAAGCCAGGTGGCAAGCGCCGTCGGAAGAGACCCTGAGACGGGCCGCCCAGAGATGGAGGGAACTGCTCTTCAGGAGATGGCTGCAGCACCACTCCTTCCCCCGGTGGAGGGCCGGGGGAACCCCATTTTTCTTTCTGTTCCGCCACTGGCCCCAGTGCCAGTGGCACCCAAATTTTCAATAAAAGAGCAGTTTCCAACATCTCTGGGTGCCAAGAGAGCGCGTCTGGCGGTATGCGACACTACCATGCCTCGTACCCCTCAGACACCTCTCTCCTCGCCAACAGGGGGCGTCGGTTGTGCGGACGCACACAAAGTGCCTCCCCACGCTCGCCCGTCCCCTCAGCGGATGCAGGTCGTGTGTCAGACATTGTACCCAAGAAAGGTGGCGGGTTACGACCGATCCTGGATCTGCGTTACTTGAACCGCTCCCTTCACAGGATGCCGTTCCGAATGTTAACCCAGAAACGCATCTTCAGGTGCATCCGTCCCCAGGATTGGTTTGCAGCGATCGACCTGAAGGACGCGTACTTTCATGTCTCGATTCTCCCTCGACACAGACCGTTTCTACGCTTTGCTTTCGACGGACAGGCATACCAGTACAAAGTCCTACCCTTCGGGTTGTCCCTGTCGCCCCGTGTCTTCACGAAAGTCGCGGAGGCGGCCATTGCTCCCATGAGAGAGCGTGGTGTTCGCATCCTCAACTATCTCGACGACTGGCTGATTCTTGCCCAGTCGCGGGAGCAGTTGTGCGAACACAGGGACATGGTGCTCCGGCACCTCAGCCAGTTGGGTCTTCGGGTCAACTGGGAGAAGAGCAAACTCTGTCCCGTACAGAGGATCTCTTTTCTCGGGATGGAGATCGACTCGGTCGCCATGACTGCGCGCCTCACAGAGGAGCGCGTCCAGTCGGTGCTGAGCTGCTTGAGTACGCTCAAACGCAGTACAGCGGTTCCACTGAAACATTTTCAGAGGCTCCTGGGGCATATGGCAGCAGCAGCCGCAGTAACGCCGCTAGGGCTGCTCCATATGAGACCGCTTCAGCACTGGCTACACGACCGGGTCCCGAGATGGGCGTGGCACAGCGGGTCCCTCCGTGTCCAAGTGACGCCGAGATGCCGCCAAACCCTCACCCCGTGGTCGGACCCTTCTTTTCTACGGGCAGGAGTGCCTCTAGAACAAGTGTCCAGGCATCATGTTGTCTCCACGGATGCCTCACCCACGGGTTGGGGTGCCACGTACAACGGGCTTGCAGTGTCGGGTCTGTGGACGGGGCCCCAACTGCAATGGCATATCAATTGCCTAGAGTTGCTGGCAGTTCGTCTTGCTCTCAGCCGCCTCAAGGGGTCGCTCAAAAACAAGCACGTTCTGGTCCGGACGGACAGCACGACGGCCGTTGCGTACATCAACAAACAAGGTGGTCTACGCTCCCGCCGTTTGTCCCAACTCGCCCGCCATCTCCTCCTGTGGAGTCAGAAGCATCTGAGGTCCCTTCGTGCTATTCACATTCCGGGCCTGCTCAACCGTGCGGCCGACGAGCTGTCGCGGTTGCCAGTGCTTCCCGGAGAGTGGCGACTCCACCCCCAGGTGGTCCAGCTGATTTGGAGTCGCTTTGGGGCCGCACAGATCGATCTGTTTGCCGCCCGCGACACGACCCACTGCCAGTTGTTTTATTCCCTGTCCGAGGGGACCCTCGGCACGGATGCACTGGCACTCAGCTGGCCCCGGGCTCTGCGCAAATATGCATTTCCCCCAGTGAGCCTTCTTGCACAGACACTGTGCAAGGTCAGGGAGGACGAGGAGCAACTCCTCTTGGTAGCTCCGTACTGGCCCAACAGGACGTGGTTCCCGGAACTAGTGCTCCTCGCGACAGCACCTCCTTGGCCCATTCCTCTGAGGCAGGACCTTCTGTCTCAGAGACGGGGCACCCTATGGCACCCGCGTCCAGACCTCTGGAAACTCCATGTCTGGTCCCTGGACGGGACGCGGAGGTTCTAGGTGACCTACCGCAAGCGGTAGTCGACACCATCGCTTCCGCCAGAGCCCCCTCTACGAGACGGCTATATGCGTTGAAGTGGAACCTGTTCGTCGACTGGTGCTCTTCTCGCCGAGAAGACCCCCGGAAATGTTCGATCGGATCTGTGCTATCTTTTCTTCAAGACGGGTTGGAGAGAAGGCTGTCTCCCTCCACCCTCAAGGTATATGTGGCCGCCATCGCCGCAAGCCATGACCTCATTAATGGTGAGTCCTTAGGCAAGCATGATCTGATCGTCAGGTTCCTAAGGGGAGCGAGGAGACTAAATCCTCCTCGCCCTTCTTCTTACCCTCTTGGGACTTGACTCTGGTGCTGACCGCACTTCAGAGGGCGCCCTTCGAGCCTTTACAGTCAGTAGAGCTTAAGATCTTGTCTCTAAAGACAATACTCCTGATTGCTTTGGCCTCAGTTAAGAGGGTAGGGGACCTGCAGGCATTTTCGGTCGACGAATCGTGCCTGGAATTCGGGCCGGGTGGTTCTCAGGTGATCCTGAGACCCCGGCCTGGATATGTGCCCAAGGTTCCCACTACTCCCTTCCGGGACCAAGTGGTGAGCCTGCAAGCGCTGCCTTCGGAGGAGGCAGACCCAGCCCTAGCTTTGCTCTGTCCCGTCCGTGCTCTCCGGACTTATGTGGACAGAACACAAAGCTTCAGGACCTCAGAGCAGCTCTTCGTCTGTTACGGAGGACAGCAGAAGGGAAAGGCTGTCTCCAAGCAGAGGATGGCCCACTGGATAGTGGATGCCATCGTCTTGGCGTATGAATCCCAAGACGTGCCCTGCCCGCTCGGGGTTAGAGCGCACTCCACCAGGGGTGTAGCTTCTTCCCGGGCGCTGGCTCGTGGCGCCTCGCTGACAGACATTTGTAGAGCTGCGGGCTGGGCGACACCCAACACGTTCGCTAGATTTTATAGCCTGCGTGTAGAGCCGGTGGCTTCTCGTGTGCTCGCTTCCCATAGTCAGCTTCACTGAAGTACCCGTTCTAGTGTCGGCTTGCTGCGCCATTCCCTTCCCCTGGAACGGATACGTGCGCTTATTTCTCCAGTCGAGTTCCCCAGGATTGGCGAACCCTGTTGAGTCCTCCGCACCCCTCGGCAGTCGGATGTTGCGGAGCGTCCGACGCCAGGTCTGGCACTCGTATGCATTGGTGGAACTTGTGTCAGGCTGGGTTCCGTATGTCGTGACCCCTACGGCGGTCCCATACGTGTATCTCCACGGTACAGCTCCCTACGGCGAGCTCGTGTCTTTCCCTTGGCAGAGTTCTCTGCCGTCTCAGTACGGTGTCGTCCCCCGCCTAGTTGCCGGGGCCTCCCCTGGGACTCCGTATGTTGTGCTGCCCACGGCCAGCCCATACGTGTTCTCCACATGGTAACTCCCTCCGGGCATGATGTGGCTCCCGCAGCGTCCTTCGGGCACGCTTTCCCAGCGTTATCCAATCAAGTCTGCTGAATGGGTCTTGCGGAACAGCAGTATGACTCTTCTAGCGTGAATCTTCCCGCCCGCTTCAGTACGGGGTCTGAGGGGCTCTCGCTGGGCGCTGGAAGTGGTAGTAACTGTGGCGTTTTCCATAGGGATCCCAATTCGTCGGTTATTACCGACGTACGTCGTAGTGACCGACTGAAAGGGAACGTCTCGGTTACGTATGGTAACCCTCGTTCCCTGAAGGAGGGAACGGAGACGTACGTCCCGTCGCCACAGTTCCTTCCATCACTGCTTGGCCGGTCTCTGGTTCGGCTCCTCAGTGAAAAACGTCAGTGCGGTGCTCTCGCTTCCTGTTTATACCCGCGGCGCGGGGCGGGGCGCGAGATGCAAATCTCGCACGCCAATTGTTCATTGGCCTGTTCTTAAGTTCTCGAAGCTGATAGGGGCTCTCTGAAGTGATCCCAATTCGTCGGTTATTACCGACGTACGTCTCCGTTCCCTCCTTCAGGGAACGAGGGTTACCATACGTAACCGAGACGTTTGGTCATTTGACAATTAATACTTTGTCTAAAATTGCAACATATAAACATATATCTTAGTGTTCAGTGTTTTTTTAACCCAATAATTATTAATATGATGTAGTATAGGAGAAAGATGGAATTTTGACATTACTAAAAACATTATAATATACTTTTTTTTAAAGGTATTATTGGGCTATGTTTTACAAGAAAATAATCTTTCTGCTTCAAAATTTTATTTCTAATTTAAAGTGAACATGCATTTGTGAAATTCACAAGCAATTAGCGAGTGAAAATCGTTTCAAAGTAAATCCTACACCAATTTTTTTCAGTGCATGTGACAACTAGCCCCGGTCTCCCTCATACAGTAAAACTGTTGCGTTAACTGACTGCATTGAGCTATGATTTTCAAATATATGGATGGTGTGTGCTATCACATGTATTCATCTCTCAAGAGGCAAACAAGATATATCAATCCTTATATCTGTTTACTTTGCAGATGCTGTTTATCTTGTGCAGTAGTGTGAAATGTTACAAAAGATATTACCAGGAGTTTGCAGCTGGAAATGTAAGTAGAACAAATAACTTTTCCTAACACAGCATATGCATACATCAAATATTTAAACGAGTTTGTTCCACATTGCTTAAATATTTCAGATGCATAAGGCTGCTGTTCCACTGCATGTGTAATCGTCAGCAGTGAACATATGGAAAAGGTTATGATATGATCTCTGGCCCAGAGTTTTGAGCTGTGTGAATAAATAATGCAACTCCTTTGGGGAAACAGAGGTGGAAGCTACATGGAAAAGTCCTGCTTGCTCACCTACAAAATTTTGCATATGGTGTCTCACCTAGAAATATGCTGAACTGGACAATGAATTAGTAAATAACGTACCTGCTTTCTTGGGATGAATCAAACACATTGCACCACATGGAATTATAACAGTTTCTGCAGCTGCGACAATCTTTTCAGCTGTGAAGACAGCTGTGGCCCGGTCCAAAAAAAAAAAAAATCTAGAAAAGAGAAGCAAAAAGAAAACAAATAGGAAATTATGAACGCACGAAAACAGCAGACTTTATACAATAATAATGATGGAGATAAAACATGTTTGTTTGTTTATTTATTTGAATGAAGGAAGGAAGGATTAGGTATGAAAACATATTAAAAAAATACAATAAATAAATAAATGATACAAGATTAGAAATGTAAAAACAAAATAAGTAAATACTTAGTACATATTAAATACATATTTTTGTGGTGTGGTTTAAGATTAAATTTATGAAAGAGATGTATTTATTATATTTATTTCCATGCCTAATCCTATATATTTAAAAATAAATAAATATGGGAAATAATCAAAAGCACATAAACAGCACACTTCATACAATAATAAAGAGATACACTATGGGATTAGACATGAAAAAACGTATTTAATAATGTATACATTTCCATGCTAATCCTGTATCTTTATTATTTAATGATCCATACAATAAACAAATAAATAAATGTTACAGTATTAGGCATGAAAGTTTACTTTTGAAAAGCATGAAAAGCTTATAATAAATACTTTTGAATTAATTCATCTGTAATATTTGAATGGTCTGTTTTAAGATTAAACATGTGAAAGTGACATATTTACAGATTTATTTCCATATCTAACCCTGCACCATGTGTTTGTTTATGTGTTAAATAATAATAATAATAATAATAATAATAATAATAATAATACAGTATTAGACATGAAAATCTTATAATAAATAAATACTTTTAATTAATTCATCCGTAATATTTTAATGGTCTGTTTTAAGATTAAACTTGTGAAAGTTACATTTATTTATTATATTTATTTCCATGTCAAACCCTGCATCATGTATGCATTTGTTGGCGTATTTGTTACAAATAAATAAATAAATAAATAAATAAATAAATAAATAAATAAATAAATAAATAAATAAATAAATAAATAAATAAATAAATAAATAAATAAATAAATAAATAAATAATAAGGCATGAAAAACATTTAATAAATACATATTTGAATTAATTAATTTGTAAGTTAATTGTCTGTTTCAGATTAAACTTGTGAAAGTGATAAATAAGTAAATAAATAAATAAATAAATAAATAAATAAATAAATAAATAAATAAATAAATAAATAAATAAATAAATAAATAAATAAATAAATAAATAAATACATAAATACATAAATAAATAAACAAACTTGTGAAGGAGACCCATTTTCACACATTATTTTGACTTGACTTTGAGTTCGATTCCCAATGTCTCCTGTCACTGGGGGAAAATTGTCTCCTGTCAGTCAAGACTAAAACCGCCCCTCCCTCTCCACCTCTTTTTGGCAGCCAGACAGACATCTCAGTTCTCCAAAACGTGGAAATAATTTGTGTATACAAATGTCAAAATGTCAATAGATGTAATCCTTTCAAGAGGTGCTGGGGTTTGTTCATTGACGTTTTGGCTGCTTTCCTAAATCCAATACCAGCTGAGTGTTTTTCACAAGACGCTGAGGGGAAAAGGGAGGGCACTGTTCTATCCAGATGGGTTTCCTGATGGGATTTCTCTGCCCTGTTGAAATTGATAGTGTTATAGTATGGATATTATATCAAGTGGACGATGACATTTAGCCGTTCCCTACGAAAACCTTAGATGGTTCATGAACTATTGTCATTTCATTGAGATGGAAAAGTTGATTACCTCATAAACATTTCTGAATGTCAGTCTTGAAAATGGAAACGATCGTTATCATGGGCTACTTTATGACATTTTTTTTTCTAATATCATATTATGGTCTACTCCGAAAACTTCACTACCACACTTGAAGTATGTAATAGAAAGCAAAATGTCAATTATGTATTATATTATGTAGGCCTATTATGTAGCATTTATTATGTATTATAGAAAGAGGTGTTCTTACACTCCACTCATTGCTACTAAAAAAGTTTTACAGAAGAAGAAGTGAGTGGTGCTGGCATGCAGCTAAGGTGCTGTGGGTGGTTACCCGAGCACTGCCATGCGGTGTTCTGGATGGTTGCATGCTGTCCTAAGTCAAAAGAGTCCACCCCCAAGAATCTTTGATATTTTGACTCAAGTTCCTCCTTCAGTGTGAGTCTGTGGGATTTGTTTCTACCATTTTATCATCCGCAGGCAGAAATCGCTGGAAGTAATAGCACATCATGTCTGTGCATAAACATTGTGTGGGACGGGTTACGTCTCAACGTTTAATACTTAGGGTTAGGTTCAAATCTCAACCCTAAGTGTGAGCAAAAGCCTTAGCAAGCTCCTAAAATGACTTTGTTTGTCTATAATTGCATGTACATTTGGTGTGCTTTTTTTCTTTCTTCAAATGGTTATATTTTTTATTATTTTAATTATATTTTACTCAATGTAATGGATCCAAAGATTATCAACGTACATCTACATCATCTCCAACATTAAATTGTTTAAAAATAACCTTTATCTTATAAAAAAGTATGTCCATTAATCTGTGTCAGTTCTGTTACCGTACCATACTTTGCCTTTAAATTGGTGGAATTGGTCCTACAGCTATGTAAGATACAGGAAATTATATCACTTTCCCTCACTGATAAGAGCTGAATCACTGAAAGGTAGCCTAAAGGCCTGTTCACACCAGGAAGATTTTTGCGTGCGTTTAACGCCTCGTGACTAAACAAAGAGCGCCAATGTGAGTGTGCACACCGATGCGCAAAATGGCAGGCTTAAAAGTGTCATTTAAAAAAAAAACGCCTCAGGTTCGTTTTTTTATTTTGACGTGGCGCGTCTAAAACTTGCCGACCAATGAGATCGCGCTTTTGTTCACGTGCCTGGAGCTGCTGAAATGACAGTAAAAAATGACTTGGTGGCGCTCAAGCTCAAAACGGTCTTGCCGAGCACACATTGATACGACGAAGAAGTAGTAAGTAGACAAAGAAGAAGATGAGCTGCTAATGGTGCTTACCAGTTAGCAAAAAGTGTGTAAATGGTTTTGGCCATAGACATATTATGTCTATGGTTTTGACCTATGGTTTTGGTAAGCACGTAAATACTGTCTCTTTTCTTCTGTGTGACAAGCAGCGAGTGTCAGAAGCGTAAAGTGCCGCAGCACTACCTTGTGTACCGGGAGCGCTATCTACTGAATTTGCACGTTCACTCTGCACATCGCCAGTGAAAATTGCTTGGGTGTGAACACTTGAGACATGCCGAAAAACGTCATGAAAAAACGTGTGTGATATTCGTCCCGGTGTGTACAGGCCTTAAGTGTGCTCTCTCTGAGAATTTATTTTAATCTATAAAGGTCTTAAACCAAGAGTTATTTTGTAAAACGTCAAAATTATTACAACAATATCAAAAGGCAAATTTAATTTATCACTGATGACACACTGGGTTGTTCAAAATCCTTTTAATCATGATTTCATTACAAGTGGAGTTGTTGGCTAAAAGGTTCAAATTGTCAATCATGTTACCGCAAAACGTCTCGGTTACGTATGGTAACCCTCGTTCCCTGAAGGAGGGATCGGAGACGTACATCGGACGTACCGACAAATTGGGATCACTTCAGGGAGCTCCTATCAGCTTCGAGATATAGAGAACAGGCCAATGGGCCATTGGCGTGCTAGATTTGCATCTCGCGCTCCGGAAGCGAGAGCAGGAAGCGAGAGCGAATGCACGCTGTTTTTCACTGAGGAGCCGAACTGAGTGGCTAAGCCCTGCAGTGATGGTACAGCAACTGTGGCGACGGGACGTACATATCCGTTCCCTCCTTCAGGGAACGAGGGTTACCATACGTAACCGAGACGTTCCCTTTCAGTCGGTCACGTTCGACGTACGTCGGACGTACCGATGAATTGGGATCCTTTTTAAAAACGCCATAGTTACTACCACTTCCAGCGCCCAGCGATGAGCCCCTCAGACCCCGATCTGATGCGGGCGGGGAAATTCACGCAGGGAGAGTCAAAAAGCTGCTGTTCCGCAAGACCCATTCAGCTGACTCTATTGGGTAACGCTGGGAAAGCGTGCCCGTGGAGGCCGCTGCGGAAGCCACATCATGCTCGGAGGGAGTTACCATGTGGAGAATACACGTATGGGCTGGCCGTGGGCAGCATAACATAAGGAAGTCCCAGGGGTGGCCCCGGCCAATTAGAGGCAGGGGACAACACCTTCCTGAGACGGCAGAGCAGACTCTGCCGAGGGAAAAACACGGGCTCGCCGTAGGGAGCCGTACCGTGGAAGAACACAAACATGGGACCGCCGTGGGGGTCACAACATATGGAACCCAGCCTAACACAAGTTCCACCAATGCATACGAGTGTTAAACCTGGCGTCGAACGCTCCGCCACGTCCGACTGCCGCGGGTTGCGGAGGACTCAACAGGGTTCACCGTTCTGGGGAACTCGACTGGAGCAGATAAGCGCACGTATCCGTACCATGAGGGAGGGAATGGCACAGCAAGCCGACACTAGAACGGGCACTTCGGTGTTACTGACTATGGGAAGTGAGCACACAGGAAGATACCTATAAAATATAAAATCTAGCGAACGTGTTAGGTGTCGCCTAGCCCGCAGCTCTACAAATATCTGTCAGCGAGGCGCCACGAGCCAGTGACCAGGAAGAAGCAACACCCCTAGTGGAGTGGGCTCTTAACCCGAGCGGGCCCGAATTCCAGGCACGATTCGTCGACCACAGGTTCTGGTGCACCAGAAAAGAGACTAGATCGGGGTATAAGCGAAGGGACTCAACCCCGTTTTGAGGTATCATAGTCTCGACCGCGCATCGGAGGCGCCGAGTGAGGCGTGCTGAGTTGCCGTGGCAACCCGCCCTGTCACCCGGCAGCTAGGCGGCACACGGCCAACGTGATCCCGTTCCCCTGAGAGAACATGGATCACCCACGAACACAGTCTCAACATGTTTACGCGAGAGGGATCGTGGCCGTCAGGACAGGAAACAACCGCATCCAGAAACGCACGAGTGGAATGACGTCTGAAAGAGACGCAGTCACACCCGTGTTGCTCTTTTATGAGGAAACGCTCTTTCAACCGTGCTGAAGCACCCAGGGGAAGACCACGGCAGCACACAGGAGGTAAGTGCAGTCCTGTGTCTGCACTCACTGAAACAAATGCCCTCACCAAACCGACAGTTGCTGTGAGAACAGCAGTTTGTTATGCTGATGCAGCGGTGAGCACGCGATCGCGCTGATTGTGCCTTTTCGCCAACACAGAGCGTCCTTCTCGTTCTCTGGAGTATCTCTCTCTGTAGATAGGCTCTCTTTTAGAAAAGCAGTCTTGCTTCATCAACGCCGTTCGGCTCCGAAGTGAATGACAGCGTGCAATCGCTCTCGCTTCCTGTTTATACCCACGGCGTGGGGCGGAGCGAGAGATGCAAATCCCATTGGCCTGTTCTCTATATCTCGAAGTTGATAGGGGCTCCCTGAAGTGATCCCAATTCGTCGGTACATCCGACGTACGTCGAACGTGACCGACTGAAAGGGAACTCTGTTACCAATGTTGTATCTACACATTGACTAATTTGTCTGTCAGACGGAAAATGAAAAGTTGCAATTTTCTAGATTTTCTATGGGTGCAGCGGCGCAATTATATTACGCCTATTTTCAGGCGCTGCGTAATATCATTGCGCCTCTGCATCCTTGGTACGGCACAAAGTTCCATGATTATTACGCAGGAATGAGAGTATAGTTCCTACTCATAACGGTCTATAAAATCACAACTTTTCATTTTCCGTCGGTCTTAGTACACGATGTAACTATACACATCACAACATGTAAATAGGAAAATGTTGGCGTTATTTTGTCACTTATTGAGCAGTAGGCTAGGTGGAGCCATTTACCTCCAGTCTTTGTGCTAAGCTTGGCTAGCGGTATGTGCGTCAGACAGAGTTATGGCACGCACAAAGATGAGAATGCTATGTATGGACTTATCTAACTCTGGGGGATATGATGAATAAGCTAAAGTCCCAAAAAGTCGATGTGTTCCTTTAACTTTTTGAAATGCAAAATGTATCTCCGATTATAGAATCACTCTTTTGACAAACATAGTGACCCAGTAGTGCACAACACAACGAAATTGAAAAAGCAAACATAAATTCACAACAGAACAAAATCAAGCCACAACACAATAAAATCAAGCTATCAAAGATATCAATACTACAATCAGTTGTAACCATTGTGTCGACATGAAATATTAATTCAAAATCACCTACATGCATTATAGCTGCATATTTATACTTGAGAATACTTTGATCCGCTCCCACGGCGCATGATGTCTAAGGGAACGTTTGCCAATTCCGCCATGTGGTTGAAACTTGTTTTGACTGCTTTGTCGGACAAAAATGGCAGATTCGGCGGATTATGATTGGTCAGATCACTTGTCAATCAAACTCCCAGCGAAGGGTGAATTGTGCTCTTTTAAACTATTCTAACTCAAACATTCTAGGAAAATGTTTTGAGATAAAAACTGGTGACGTTGAAATCTTGGGACCGTGGTGTAGTCCGTTTCTAGCCTACCTTTATCTTCTGGCTACTGCATTTAGGCCTCAACATTCATAAAAGTTGTGTTTCATCTGTGATAATTATCTTGATGGACAAAACGTGTATTATAAGCGTTTGTTGCTCACAGAGCTTGTTTTTAGCGATAATCCAAAAGCCTATGGGAAAATCCTATTGGTTTTTTCTTGAGTGCGATGCTAATGGCCTACAATGTGACGTCATACATGCACCACTCAATATAACTTACTTTTTTAGCGGCTGTGAAGTAATTACTTATTCAAAACAAGTGTAAGTACTCAAGAGAGTATTCAATTTCGTTTTATTAGCAGTCTGGAGCTCCAATTAACAGTAGAGAATTGAACAAATGGGACTATTGATATTTATCAAGTTGTGCATAAGCAGTGAAAGATCTTTGCGTGCTAGAACATTCTGTTGACAAATCAATAGACATGGTGTTGGATGAGGTCAAATGAAGCTTGAAATAATTATTAGAGTCATGATCCATTTTTTTCAGACGTTCAGCAATGATGTTCAAAGAATAGCTCACTTCCTGTTTGCCCAATGGAGTTATTGATTGAGTTTAATTGCTCAATGATCACATCAGCTGCAGAGAGTATGCGGTGCTATTTAGCTGTTTATTTTTGATGGTTCATGAGTTCTTTATGAAGCTTTCAAAGACATTTCATCATTATCCACCATGCAGGCTTGCTTTGCATCGATTTTGATTCTGATTAATTTTGCACGGCTTCTCAGTGGACACCAGACACAGATCGATACGTGTGGCGTTATCTGAAACAGATGCAGCCAGAGATGATTAAGCGCCATGACGTTCTCCATCTCGCTGATGGTGTTTAATATAATGGCACACTTCCTGTTTTTCCCTCTTCTGATATTGATTAAGCTTAATTACCCGGTGGAAGTGAAATAACGCGAGGACCGTAGAGGTCAAGGGAAGGAAGTCTCCAGCTTCAACACCTAAAGAAAAGAAAACTTATGGTTTACCTATGACAGCTTTACTTTACCACAATGTATACAAGTATACATATACAGCCAATAATGGAGGCTTGTTCACTCCAAAGCCATTTCAGCCCTGAGAAAGACCTTTATTTCTTTCAAATGGCCTTTTTGATTATTCATCATAACATTTTTCTTTTTGTTATATGAAGGCTGCATTAAAATTTTACCAATGTTTATTTTTTTGTTCATCATAAAATATGAAAGTCCTTCATAAAAATACAACAGTTTTTCCACGACATCCAACATTTTGTCCCTAATACATTTAAAAAGTTAGTGTCAAAAGTGGTGTATATTCTACTGAGCCCCAAAAGGGACATGGAGGTGGGAAAAAATAAATATGATATTGGAGGAAGAATAAGAAGTCTATGATTTTGCGTTCTCTTGCTAAATGTTAAAGCATTCCCCCTGGGAAACTTGGCGTTCTCTCGTAAAACCGCAGAACTCAAAACACTATAATAATAATAGTGCTGTCAAACGATTAATCGTATTTACAGAATGTATGTGTGTGTAATGTGTATAATTATTATGTATGTATAAATACACACACACAGGCATGCATATATTTAAGATTTTTTTATATTTATATAAAATATTTATATATAATATAATTGATATAAATATAAATACAGTATGCAAATATTCTTATATTTATTCTACATAATAGGCCTACATAATATATAATACATTATTTTCTATAACATACTTACTTATAGCCTGACGTCGTCATACTCAATTCTAGTCAGAATATGAGTCTGATGCTGCTCCATTGGACTGTGATTATGGGGCGTGTTTAAACCGAACCAGGAAAGACCTCAATTGGATAGACCTACTAGAGGTCTTCACGGAGCCCCCGAGACCCGTACGGTCCGTGATGATCAGCCAGGTCCGGGCCGGGTCCTAATCTATGACTTCGGGACACCTGCCCGTGATCAGAGTCAGTCAGCACTGCTTGTGTGTTTTTTGTAACTTGTAACTTGTAAAATTAGGATAAGAAAAGTGTGAGCCGGGAAATAAGGTTTAAAAAAAAGAAAGAAGAAAAACACGAGCAATCGCTCTCTCTTGCTTGCTCACCTCGCGCTCTCTCTCGCTTTCTCTCTCTCTCTCTCTTTCTCTCTCTCTCTCTCTCTCTCTCTCTCTCTCTCTCTCTCGCGCGCGCCAGTGTTGCCAACTTAGCGACTTTGTCACTATATTTAGCGACTTTTCAGACCCCTTTAGCGACTTTTTTTCAAAAAAGCGACTAGCGACAAATCTAGCGACTTTTTGGACAAACTTCAGCTACTTTAAATTTACAAATGTCGCCAGTAGGCCTAGGCCCTACTATATCATACTCGTTCTAGTGTATGAAAAAAGATATAGAAAATGAGAACATATTTTTTGGACAGTTGGCTGTATTGTATTATTTTAAAATACAGTATGTGAGCACAGATTAAGAGAGAAAGCACATTAGGCAGGCAGAACGCAAGGACGACGCGGTGGCGTTACGTATATGCTAATTGACGCATGACGTCATCTAGCCATTTAGCGACTTTTTGGGCAGGCTTCAGCTACTTTCCTTGGAAAATAGTTGGCAACACTCGCTCGCACTCGCTCTCAGCCATTGTAAGCGCATGGTAATAATGGTTACCTTCATGAGTGATGTGCAAAAAAAACTAAAAAAACAACGAATATAAAGAAGTTAAAACCTCTTCTGTCTGGGCATCCTTCATGCATAGCCTATTGTGGACAAACATGAGAAAAAAGTAAGTGCTGTCAAGAGTATTAGCCTACGTGTGATGCACTGTTGAAGTTTGATTTGAACTTATATTTAAATAATATATTTCAAATCAGCAACACAATCTCAGATGAACTGTCACATAAATGTTTTCTATGACGTTCAAATTGCGTAAAAAAACTAATATTTCAGGTTGCTCCAGCTAACGCGCATGTGCAGTCTCAAGCGCATATCATGTTTCTATGGCAACCCGAGCTTCCACTGTGACTGATTATTAAAGGTCCCG
Source organism: Romanogobio albipinnatus (assembly GCA_023566225.1). NCBI lineage: Eukaryota > Metazoa > Chordata > Actinopteri > Cypriniformes > Gobionidae > Romanogobio > Romanogobio albipinnatus. Next base: position 28,350,332 of record CM042262.1, on the reverse strand, counting down.
TTTCCTCGTAATCCCATTGTTCAAACTTTAGTTAGTGTGTAATGTTGCTGTTAGAGCATACATAATACCTGTAAAATTATAAAGCTCAAAGTTCAATGCCAAGCGATATTTTATTTAACAGAAGTTCCCTTTCAAAGCCTACAGCGAACGGCTGGCTTGGACTACATCCTGGTACTTCCTTCATAAATGACGTCAGTAGAACAGACTAACCTCCGCCAACAAGAATACGCAAAAAAAGGGGGCGTGGTCTTGTTGCTGTCCCACGTGGAGAAGAGGACGGTCGCGTGGAGAAAAGGAATTGTTGCGTTTGAGTGTGTTTGTCGCCATGTCGCCGAGACGCTGTTATTTTCATCCCGGAGTCAAATCACCTTTGTTTGGCTTTCCCAGGGATGCTGTAGAGATCATTAAGCGCATATATCTCCCGTTAAGAGGCGTGACCTTTCCACGTGCGCTAAGCTGCTGTCGAATCACAACACAGGAACCGTGCCACGTTTGCTAAGATGCGATCAAATCACAACACAGGAACCGCTGGCACAATCAGAACTCATTACGTATTTCTGAAGGAGGGACTTCATAGAATAAAGGAAGTCATCAGCCGTTTTTAGGAGAGTGAAAACAGCGGTATACAGATAAGTACATTGTGTTAAAAATACTGTTTTTTTTTACACGCGAAACATGAACACGTTATATTGCACACTGTAAACACAATCAAAGCTTCAAAAGAACACGAAGAACGGGACCTTTAATAATAATATGAAGTTTTAATATGTTTTAAGATATAAATTAAAGTTTTGGTGAACAGACTCGGCTCACAGAGATGATAGCAAATAAATAATGTGGACATCAGCGGCCACCGAACGAGCAATCGTTATTATAGTTAAAAAAGGCAGTCAAAGTTATTATGCGAGTTAACTAGAGTCGAAATGCAAATCTGCAAAGATGCATTTGTCATCCGTCACCGTGACATAAAGTGGACTTTTAAAGCTGAAATGATGAATGAATTAAGCATGCTTGGAATAACAAGAGAGGAATAACATGGATTTTTACTTTTTTGGCAAGGGTGTAATGCATCACAATCAAATAACATTACAAGGAAGGGAGATGACGGATAGGTAAGACAAAAAGTTATATGTTTCGCAACTTGTTTATTGACTTGTTAATATCAGTTTATTTTGGAATATGTGACAATCGGATCCAGTCGGGTCTGTTTCTTCACGCCGGGCTCGGTTCCAGCTTTTAAATAATAGACGGGTCCAGGTCGGTTCCTTTTAGCACATTACTGGTCTCTTCGGGCTCGGGTACTAATTTTTGGACCTACAACCAATCAGAGCAACGGAGCGACACATAGTTGTCAACAGACTCAACTGCACTCACACTGGAAGAAGTAGAAGAAGAAGATGAGTGTAAATGATCTTTGCCGGTGTCGTAAAAAGAATGAAAGAATACACTGAGAACTTACCAACATGATCATCATTTTTGAGAGAAATAGTAAAGGTGAATGCATACATGAACAAGTTCTCCATTTAGGATTAGAATGAATTCAACCCAAGCGCTCTTTGGTGACGTGGATGGTTACGATACTGTTGATCATCTGTCCATCATCGTATAAAGCCCGCCCTGACAATTTGATTGGTCCGAACAGCTCTGGTTCAAGCATAGTTGCTCCACAACGGATCAAGTCCAGACCAAACTTCCCGAACTCAAATGTTGTGGGCGGGGCTAAATTCAGATGGCATCCAGGCTAACTTACTTCAAGTATGGTAGTGAAGTTTTCGGAGTAGACCATAATATGATATAGAAAAGAAAATTAAAAAATCCTTCACCATGTCCCTTTAGGGGCTGTGTAATATTCCAAGTCTTCTAAAGTAATATAACAGCTTTGTGTGAGAAAAGATCTAAATTATTCGCTGATCATCGTCCTTTAATAATTGACAACTCAAGTAGTTTGTTTATTATTTATGGCCGAAAGATTGAATATTAAATCACATAGCCAATAATGAAGGTAACACCAAGTCTGTTTACTCCAAAGCCTTTATCTGCTTAAAAAAGACGTTATCACTTTCAAGTGGCCTTTTTTATTATTCATCATGTAGTGGCTTTGAGTATTTTTACCATTTCCACTTTAGCTCGAACCTTTCCACTTACGCCATTGATTTAAAGAAGTGAACGTATATGCCTTTGGCCTAAAAACGCTTGATGAAATTGAATTAGAGGAAATGCAATTTTCCTAACAAAAGAATTTCGGATTGATTGGCAGGGGAAACAGGGCCAATATGAGCTCAGATAAAGGAGTGTGTTCTTGGCAACGTCCACAACATCATTAATGTAGGACAATGTTACTGCAAGGTCCTTAGATCACATTTTTCAAAGTGTGTTAAGTGTAAACACCCTCCTCATACTGTATGTAAAATGTGTAACAATAAATTACAGAAAAATTGCATTTGTCATCATATAAAAGAAGAGGACAGATAGAAAACTGATGCCAAACTGTAACAATGGGAAAACGTCTCAGGTTACAAATGTAACCTTTGTTCCCTGAGAACAGGGAACGAGACGCTGCGTCAGCTTCGACGCTACGGGGAACGCCTCCAGCATGACTGGTGCCTGAAATCACAATCAAAAAACGTCAATCCTATTGACCGGCGACAGCCTATGATGTCATCAAGGTGCGACCAGGAAGTATATAAGGGCGCCTTGCCAACATGACAGTATCTACTCGTCTGAAGGGACTGTTTTGGCAGGCAGGCCCTGCGGCATGGCAAAGCGACGCAGCGTCTCGTTCCCTGTTCTCAGGGAACAAAGGTTACATTTGTAACCTGAGACATTCCCTTTCGAAAGGGAACTCGCGCTGCGTCAGCTTCGACGCTACGGGGAACGATATACCCATGCCGCCATGCCGACGGGAGTGCATGCCCACTGGCAGTGACAACTGTCAAGACAAGCAAATTCTACTGAAATGCCTGAACCACTCCCCTTCTGGTCACATTAGGCTGTCAGTGACAGTGCTCCCTACGGTCATAGCCCAAGCTATCGCCTGAGAAGGAAACCTTCACACACATGAGGTCCTTCCCAGGCCTTGCTCGAACCAACCCATTCGACTTAGAAGGGGTTCCTTTAAGGGAACGTGGCAAGGGAACTACGAGGGAACCCTATGCCAGTCACTATTCGGGAGGTTCTCACCGAATGCCACCAGGGAGACCTGACCTGGTGACCCTTTCTGCTATGGGACACGTAATACGGTCAACCCTGTCTGTACAGTACAGAGCCTCTGGTACTCACCTCCGAAGAGACATCCCGCTAGGGTGCTGCAAGAAAGGCAGCGTCATCCACTAGCCGGACCTCAGAGACTAAAATGCTCACCTCCACTCCATTTATTATCCTAAATTAGATGCACCTGTTTGAGGTCGTTAGGTGCATAAAGACACCTGTCCACCCCATGCAATCAGTAAGAATCCAACTACTAACATGGCCAAGACCAAAGAGCTGTCCAAAGACACTAGAGACAAAATTGTACACCTCCACCAGTGTTGCCAACTATTTTCCAAGGAAAGTAGCTGAAGCCTGCCCAAAAAGTCGCTAAATGGCTAGATGACGTCATGCGTCAATTAGCATATACGTAACGCCACCGCGTCGTCCTTGCGTTCTGCCTGCCTAATGTGCTTTCTCTCTTAATCTGTGCTCACATACTGTATTTTAAAATAATACAATACAGCCAACTGTCCAAAAAATATGTTCTCATTTTCTATATCTTTTTTCATACACTAGAACGAGTATGATATAGTGAATGACTAAATTTTTTTTCAACAATCTGAATTGAGAGATGTCTGAAAATGGATGAACTAAAGCTCTGTGATAGTGAGTAATATAAGTGATAAGCACAAGAGAAGAATGGAAATCATAACAGGTCAAACTAAATTCTTTAAATATAAAGAGCAAGACCTCGCGCTCGCAGAACAGTAGGGCCTAGGCCTACTGGCGACATTTGTAAATTTAAAGTAGCTGAAGTTTGTCCAAAAAGTCGCTAGATTTGTCGCTAGTCGCTTTTTGGAAAAAAAAGTCGCTAAAGGGGTCTGAAAAGTCGCTAAATATAGTGACAAAATCACTAAGTTGGCAACACTGACCTCCACAAGGCTGGATAGGGCTATGTGGAAATTGCCAAGCAGCTTGGTGAAAAAAGGTCCACTGTTGGAGCAATCATTAAAAATGGAAGAAGCTAAACATGACTGTCAATCTCCCTCGGACTGGGGCTCCATGCACGATCTCATCTCGTGGGGTCTCAATGATCCTAAGAAAGGTGAGAAATCAGCCCAGAACTACACGGGAGGAGCTGGTCAATGACCTGAAAAGAGCTGGGACCACTGTTTCCAAGGTTACTGATGGTAATACACTAAGACGTCATGGTTTGAAATCATGCATGGCACGGAAGGTTCCCCTGCTTAAACAAACCAGCACTGTCAAGGCCCGTCTTAAGTTTGCCAATGACCATTTGGATGATCCAGAGGAGTCATGGGAGAAAGTCATGTGGTCAGATGAGACCAAAATATAACTTTTTGGTCATAATTCCACTAAACGTGTTTGGAGGAAGAAGAATGATGAGTACCATCCCAAGAACACCATCCCTACTGTGAAGCATGGGAGTGGTAGCATCATGCTTTGGGGGTGTTTTTCTGTACATGGGACAGGGTGACTGCACTGTATTAAGGAGAGAATGACCGGGGCCATGTATTGCGAGATTTTGGGGAACAACCTCCTTCCCTCAGTTAGAGCATTGAAGATGGGTCGAGTCTGGGTCTTCCAACATGACAATGACCCGAAGCACACAGCCAGGATAACCAAGGAGTGGCTCTGTAAGAAGCATATCAAGGTTCTGGCGTGGCCTAGCCAGTCTCCAGACCTAAACCCAATAGAGAATCTTCGTAGGGAGCTCAAACTCCGTGTTTCTCAGCGACAGGCCAGAAACCTGACTGATCTACAGAAGATCTGTGTGGAGGAGTGGGCCAAAATCCCTCCTGCAGTGTGTGCAAACCTGGTGAAAAACTACAGGAAACGTTTGACCTCTGTAATTGCAAACAAAGGCTACTGTACCAAATATTAACATTGATTTTCTGAGGTGTTCAAATACTTATTTGCAGCTGTATCATACAAATAAATAGTTAAAATATCATACATTGTGATTTTTTTTTTTTGATTATGTCTCTCACAGTGGACATGCACCTACGATGACAATTTCAGACCCCTCCATGATTTCCAAATGGGAGAACTTGCAAAATAGCAGAGTGTTCAAATACTTATTTTCCTTACTGTATATATAGCCTACAAATATTATTGTATCAAAAATACTACTAATATTATTATATCACAGCTATAATTATAGCACACCAAGTCTATGTAAACCGTGTGTGTGTGTGTGTGCGCGCGGATCCCTAGGATCAATTGATTCACGGAAATTGGTGGTCTTCTTTTTAATATGTGGCTCCAGTATCGCTAGCAAAGCATCAAACTGAGTCACTGACATTCTAAAGTAAACTTTGAATCGGTCTGGATAATCACGCGGCTCCTTGATAAGGAGGTGGAACTCTCCTTCCTCTCTATGCGATCGCAGGAGTGGATGATGGAACCATTATTTCCTCTGTCTTTTTCTCTATTTAAGAAGAGAGAGGACAAAAAATCATCCTCACTACTTGAAGACGGCATTTTGTATTGTTTTGCGTTTTTTTTTGTAACGCATTCATTGATACGCATTGCATCGGACTCAGTGTGCAAGGTCTCTGTGCGTGATGAATTTTTCAGATCACTAATACGAAAAAACGCATGCGAAAATTTCGGACTCAGTGTGCAAAGGCCTTAAGGCCTAAGGATCTAGGTTTTGATGCGATCGACCCGGGTTCGAGTCCGCCTTTTGCAGAGCTCGCTCTTCTCTCTTTTCCTATCACATATCACATCGGAAAGGCATTTACTTTCAATAAAAATTAAGAAAATGTTCTATAAATGGAAATAAAGTGCCTAACCAAATAATAATAAAAGCATTTATTGGGTAGGTGTAGGGAGGGCTTTTATTGTCCCATTATAGTAGGGATATTTGGATAGTTCACCCAAAAATGAAAATTCTGTCATCAGTTACTCACCCTCACATTGTTCCAAACCTGTATGAGTTTCTTTGTTCTGCTGAGCACAGGTGGACGAGCGAGAGACATGAGAGGACTCGAGACCGGTGTGCCTCGCAGGTGACACTCATTCTCAATCATGCACTCCAATCTTGCTTGCTCCTCCCATGTCTCTCGCTCGTCCACCTCGCCACAAATACTATGGTAGTCAATGGTTGCTCTATCTGCTTGGTTACAAACATTCTTCAAAATATCTTCTTTTGTGTTCAGCAGAACAAAGAAACTTATAAAGGTTTGGAAAAACGTGAGGGTGAGTAAATGATGATAGAATTTTCATTTTTGGGTGAACTATCCCTTTAAGGCGGCATCCATTTAATGATTTTAATAAATATAATAATTTACACTATGTTATTATTGCATCCTTTTAATATACAACAAAACTGAGGTGCAAATAGTATGTATCTGTCAAAATAAAGTATCCTATAAATAGCATCTAATTACTATTTACACATGTTGCAAAGATCTACTTTTACATGGTGTAAATAGCATCTACAGCTATTTGCACTTAGTGTAAATATCATCTATCGCTAAGAAAACATGCTATTTTCACTGAGTGTAAATAGAATCTAGTTGCTATTTACACTTGGTGTAAATAGCCGCTGCCTTAATATAAAGCAACTGTTCAAGTTGTATATTATCACCATAATTGAGTTAATTAATTTATTCATTCACAAACCCTCACATCTCAATAATCTGTTGTAGTTTTCCAGTCGTAGGGAGAAGATCAGGGGAGAAGTTACCCATCTTGACATCCTAATCATGTACAAAGCTAAAACTGTCACACGATTTACACAAAACATAGATACGGCAAAAAATATTGCAACATAACAGTTATCTGGTGAAAGCAGCTCATATGTGCCTGCAGAAATCTATACGTACAGTCTTTTAAAATTCATTGCCGTTTAAACTTTTCTGATATATCAATAAAATGGCCCTAAATCCAGCTCCAGGGTTTGATGTAGTTGAGTCAGCTCTTCTTCCCGGCATCTCAGCTCGATCTAGCAAGGGATATTAATCTAGCAACAGGGTCCTTGTTCCCAACCACAGCTGTCTGCCTGTCTACAATGACTAAATGCTCTTGTGTTGCTAACAGCGGGACCCCCAACAAGAGACCCCTACACACACCCCCAGACACACTGATGTAACTCAAACACTCACCTTGAGAGGAGACAAAGGAGGCTTAAAGAACAGTTCACATAAAACTGTGAAGTATTGCGCATCATTTACCAAATCTATGTCTTCTGTCATGAAACAAAAAAGGGAGTTATCTAGGAACAAAATACGAAAAAAACAACAATTATTCGAGCTGTCATGAAACAAAAATGTTAAAGATATTCAATTAATTACACCGTATGCTAATTAATCAATTATATTAATTTGTATTGCATTATTATAATAATAATAATAGCATATTTAATTAATATATGCTGATGATTAATACATCATTCATATGTGCTCATTCAGACAGATAGATAGATAACGGACAGATGGATGGATGGATGGACGGACGGATGGATGGACGGACGGACGGACGGACGGACGGACGGACGGACGGACGGACGGACGGACGGACGGACGGACGGACGGACAGACAGACAGACAGACAGACAGACAGACAGACAGACAGACAGACAGACAGACAGACAGATAGATAGATAGATAGATAGATAGATAGATAGATAGATAGATAGATAGATGGATAGATGGATAGATAGATAGATAGATAGATAGATAGATAGATAGATAGATAGATAGATAGATAGATAGATAGATAGATAGATAGATAGATAGATGACAAACTCATAGAGCAGTATGTACCAGTTTGTGGATGTCATATAATACTTTACATAAAGAATATAATAATTGGTTTTGATGTGACAACATTACATAAATCTATTTTGTAAATGGCCGCAAGCTCTGCATGTGAAGATCTGTCTTCAGAGCTCAAACAAAGCCTCTTTTACCATTATATGATTATTCCGTCTTGTAAATTAAAGTGACAATTTTTTGGTTTCTTCATCATGTCTCCATGATCATTTGTCTTCAGGCCCCAGAAGTCACAAAAAGTGCAAGCCGTTCCTCAGAGCTATATGCACAGAAGTTCTTACTCTAATTTAATTACAGCGTATACTCGCTGATATTCAGATCATAGGCGCGCTGGCGAATCTAACTGACATTTGCACTCCACTAGAGGTCTGTTGCTATGTCAGGTTTCAGCAGAGAGCAGATGGCCGCAGATGGTTTGTGGAAGCTCTCTCTTGTGCCCTCGAATTTCCTGGATGGAATCGAGCAGCACATAAACTGGATTAAGCAGATACATTTGTGTCTGTGTTGAAGGAAATTGTTAATCTAAAATCAAGCATCCCTTCAGAAAACGAATCTGGATGTTGTTGACTTACATTCACAGCTTAAATATGGCATGACGGTTTCACACACACAGACGTATCCATAAATTTGTAAAAAATCTCATATATCTTTGTAATACTTCATGGTTGCCTCTATTTCTTGGCACTGCTTTCCCCAAACATTCACACATCTGTGCTCACAAATTGCTTCTGTTACTGCCATTATTACAAGTAGCCGACTACATTGAAGCAGGATATGAAGTGGAACCAAAAATTTATGACTATGTGACATTCTCAGAGTGAACGCTTTGGGGAATTTGTCACAGTGTACGGAGGCAATAGACTATTTATTGTAGAAGTCATTAAACATGCTAAAAAAAACTGGTTTTGCCTCATAAAAAGGACATTTATGAAAACCGCTTTGTATTTCCCAGTTGCCTAATTACTAAGTATTATTAACCGGATTCATAAGTTGACACTAAGTTGTCTGGAGAGTTTCAAAAGAAGCATAAAAAGGCACACTTCCTGCTGGTGTGTCATTAAAGAGGTTTGTTATAAATAGCATTCATTGTTCATATTTAACCCTCTGTTGCATATTGTCTCTGGGAAACAAACCCGTTTTCTTCACTTTGCAAGCATGATGTACATGCACAGTTGTGGTCATAATTATTGGCACCCCTGGTAAATATGATACAAATAAATCTGTGTTGTTTATCCTTTTGAGGTTTCTTTCAAAATACTTTATATTAAGTGGCCTTAACTACTAAGTACTTACATTTTAATTGATCATTTGATACCATGCAATTATCTGGGAATCGATTAAAAAAATGAACTAATTAATCAAAGTTTTAAATAAAAATATTTTTTTGAAGTTTTTAATATTTTGATATTGTATTAATTCATTTGAGTTACTCTCCAAATTAATGTATAAACAATTTAAAGACAGCATATTTTAAATATTTGTTTTAATGGCATCTTTTTATGAATGAAGGCCAGTATCACTGATACTAATGTCTCTATTAAACATTAATGACATTACATTACAGTACCAATGAAAGCTACCAATTTCAACATTTATTAGGCTTGAAAAAAAGTGAACTTAAAACAATTTTTACATAAACCCATTACAATAAATGTTATATTTACCCATGGCCTTCCCTGTTAGACATATACAGAAATGTAATAGTTATCAAACACCTTTCTTAATGGCATGAATAATAAATGAAATATAGATTAATCATCGTTAAAGCTACAATTTTCTCTGTTCCCGTTGTTCTTTGATGAACATTAATGACAGGCATCATCAGTGCTCCTGTCACTTTAAAACCGGCCGCTGCCGAACATGACGCAGATCTGACGCGCTGTCCCGCGCATCTCATTTTTATTTATTCTCGTTATTATTTAACTACTTTAAGACTCCTAATATGAGAATGCCCGACACAACTGCCGTTTTGCTAATGTAACGCTGTGCAAAAATGTATATAAAACGAACGCTGCGTTAAATATTTTTAATGCGTTAAATTGAAAAAATGAATCGCCCGCATAACTTTACCCTTAATCTTACCCATAGCACCACACCTGTCCCTAACTTTACCCTTAATCTTACCCATACCACCACACTTGTCCCTAACTTTACCCTTAATCTTACCCATAGCATCACACCTGTCCCTAACTTTACCCTTAATCTTACCCATATCACCACACCTGTCCCTAACTTTACCCTTAAACTTACCCATACCACCACACCTGTCCCTAACCTTACCCTTAAACTTACCCATATCACCACACCTGTCCCTAACTTTACCCTTAAACTTACCCATATCACCACACCTGTCCCTAACTTTACCCTTAAACTTACCCATACCACCACACCTGTCCCTAACCGTTCAGAGGCTGTTTGATGTTGTTTGATGGCCTCCGTCTGCTTCTGGGCAGCCGAGAACTGCTGGGCAAAGCTCTCGACCATGTCGCCGAACAACCCGGCCGACGAAATGGGGGAGTCCAGGAACCGATACTTGTCGGTCTCCCTCATGTCGGCCAGGTTGAGCCAGAGATGACGCTCCTGGACCACAAGCGTGGACATCGCCTGACCAATGGAACGGGCGGTGACTTTCGTCACCCCTCCCGGAGGAGCTCTGGGTCAGGCCTACCCATGAGTGCCTGGGCCTGGTGGACCTGAAGCAACGCCATGTCATGCAAGGCAGACGCAGCCTGTCCGCAAGCCTTGTAAGCCTTCCCAGTCAGACCGGAGGAGAACTTACAGGCTCGGGACGGGAGACGCGGGTCACCACGCCACTTAGAGGCGGTCGCTGGACACAGTTGCATTGCGACGGCGCACTCCACTGGCGGGATCCCCGCGTACCCCTTGGCTGGTCCGCCATCGAGGGTAGTGAGGGGGGAGGAGTCACTCGGCCGGTTTCTGGCAGAAAAAGGTGCCGTCCACGATGTTATGAGATCCTCATGCACCTCCGGGAAGAATGGTGTCGGAGCGGGACGCTGAGAACCAGCGCGACCCTCCCCGAGGAGCCAATCGTCCAACCTAGAGGGTTCGGGACACGGTGGAGGGTTCCACACGAGCCCTACCCTTTCGGCGGACCGGGCAAGCATAGTAGTCATCTCGGGGTCCGGTATGGCCGAAGCGACTCTCCCAGAGGGAGGTAGCCCAGCCGAACCCTCATCCTCCGAGGACTGAAACTCCCCCTCCGATGCATCTGCTTGTCTGCCGGAGCTCCGAAAGTCACCGCTGGCCGCCTGTGGGAGGGACCAGCGACTTCTCCCTGGAGCTCTACCGGTTGCGGAACTGAGGGAATAGGGGCCTGCGGAGATTGACTCGGCAGGTGTGCCCTAAACGTAATCCTCAGATCACCCTGGCCATCCGAAGAAGTAGGTCTATTCTGGTTAGGAATAGCACTAGATCGTGGGATGGGTAACGGGACTCCGTCTTCCCGAAGGTCGGTGAGTCTCGATCTTAGTTCCGAGATAGTCATGTTCCCGCAGTGGGAACATGAACTATCCACAAACGCCGCCTCAGCGTGCTGTTTGCCCAAACACGTGAGACAACGATTGTGACCGTCAGCAGGCGCCAGGGAACGACCGCATCCAGAAACTCGCGGGTGGAATGACATCTTGAAAAAGACGCAGCGTCACCCATGTACTCTTTTTGTGAGGAAACGCTCTTGTGCTGAAGCACTCAGGGGGAAAATGCGACAGCGCACAGGGTTTAGTGCAGCCCGTGCCTGTACTCAAGGAAAAACGCCCTCACGAACCGACAGGATGCTGTGAAAACAGCAGTTTTTCTCTTTTCCAGAGCAGCAGTGAGCACCGCAATCACGCTGAAGTGTGCCAACTCTCCAACACGCGACTCTCCAACTCGCGGAGCACAAGATGCAAATCTTGCACACCAATTGTTCATTGGCCGGTTCTAAATAGCTCGAAGCTGATAGGGGCTCCCAGAAGTGATCCCAATTCGCCGGTACGTCCGACGTATGTCGAACGTGAACGACTGAAAGGGAATCCCCATTTTCACTAGTTAGATACTCAGATTCTAGTCAGAATATGAGTCTGTTGCTGCTCCATTGGGCTGTGATTATTGGGGCATGTTTCAACCAAACCAGGAAAAAAAATGCCTCTGCACTCAATTGGATAGACCTACAACCAATCAGAGCAATGGTGTAAGGGACATATGTTGAACAACGCAACAGAACTCAACTGCATGCATGAAGAAGAAGAGTGTAAAGCTGGTGTTGTAAAAAGAATTTAAGGATACACTGAGAACTTACCAACACAATCATTATTTTTGAGAGAAATAGTAAAGATGAATGCAAATACGAACAAGTTCTCCATTTAGGATTAGAACAAATTCAACCCAAGCGCTCTTTGGTGACGTGGATGATTATGTTACTGTTTATCATCTGTCCATCATCGTATGAACCTGCCCTGACAATTTGATTGGTCCGAACAGCTCTGGTTCGAGCATAGTTGCTCCACAACGGATCAAGTCCAGACCGAACTTTCCAACCTCAAATGTTGTCGGTGGGGCTAAGTTCGGCTGACATCCAGGCTACATTTCCACCATCAGGGCAATAATTAAGAAGTTCCAATCAACTAAACATGTTACGAATCTGCCTGGAAGAGGATGTGCCTATATTGTCCTAATGCACAGTGAGGAGGAGAGTTTGAGTGGACAAAGACTCTCCAAGGATAACAGATGGAGAATTGCATAGATTAGTTGAGTCTTCGGTTCAGAAAGCCTAAACATGTTGTTTGGGAGGGTTTCAAGAAAAATCCTCCTCGCTGATAAAACAAACTCAAGCATATTTAGTTGTCAGACACGACTGGAACTTCAAATGGGACCAGATTCTGTGGTCAGATGAAACTATAAAAAGAGCTTTTTGGCAGCAAACACACCAGGTGGGTTTGGCACAAACAAGGATAAAAAGTACCGCTAGATCTTTAATGTTGTGGGCATATTTCTTTTAGCTGGTCCTGGACTTCTTATACCAACAAATTAATTTGATTAAAAAAAGTCTAAACCTGACGGCCTCTGCTAGAAATCTTATAATGGGCTGTGGTTGGATCTTCAATCAGGACAGTCATCCAAAACAAACATCAACATCAACACAAAAATGTGTCACTGAGCCCAGAGTGAAGCTTCTGCCATGGTCGTCCCAGTCCCCTGACCTGAACCCTATAGAAAATGAGTGGGGTGAACTGAAGAGAAGAATCACCAACATCTGGGAATCTGAAGGATCTGGAGGGATTCTGTATGGAGCAATGGTCTCTGATCTCTTGTATGGAGCAATGGTCTCTGATCTCTTGTCAGGTGTTCTCCAAACTCATCAGCCATTATAGGAGAAGACTCAGAGCTGTTATCTTGGCAAAAGGAGGTTGCAGAAAAATCTTGGGAAAAGTATTTAATAAAAGGGTGCCAATAATTATGGCCAACGTGTTTTGGACAAAAGCATTTACTGTATTTCATAACGTGATTTACCCCCCACTTTTAATTATTTTACTTCAATGAAAGGTTCCATTTTTTTATGAAAGATCAAAAGGATAAACAATGCAGATGTATTTATTACAGCCATCTTCGACCATATTTACCAGGGGTAATTCTGACCACAACTGTATGATGCAATTAGATGGTTAAAAATGAATAAATGGATAAAAAGCACAATCTTGTTAATGCTGCACCCTCACCTTCTCATATGTGCACCGTAGCAGTAGCAGTGCTGGAGCCAGGATATTTGGGTGGCCAGGCCTTGATCATGAGATTCTGTACTCTTTCAGAATATGTGTATTAGCGCCCCCCTACCGTATAACAGTGAAAACACGGAAAGCTGGAAAATTCCGTCAATGGCCTCCTCGTGGACCTCCTTTCTGGAGTCCTGATGCAGGATATCTGCGAGGCGGCTGGGTGGGCCACCCCGCACACTTTCCTAAGGTTCTAGAGCTAGCACCTCCATACGACACCTGGCACTAGGGTGCTCCAGTCCTAGTTGTGCCTGAGTTCCAGCTTCACACTAGGGCAGGCACTACCCTCGGTGTGGCCTAGTGGGTACTCGTTCCCCAAATTCGTCATTCTGATGCAGTACGAGTTCCCTCGAAAGGTTATGTCTATAACCCTTGTTCCCTAAGAAAGGGAACGAGCACTGTGTCTCGGCGCCACACCTTGTCACGCCTGGAGCGCTTGCTTCATCGCGAGAACTGACATTACTATGTGCCAGCCCCGCTTATGTAGCTTCCGGGTTTGCCGTCACATACAGGATTGGAATAGTTTCATTCTGACTTCAGATACGTTATCGCTAAGGGAGCATCCCAAATTCGTTGTTCCGACGCAGTGCTCATTCCCTTTCTCAGGGAACAAGGGCTATAGACATAACCCGAGCCGTTTTTTTTATTCAGCTTCAAATGGCTAAAAGTGCCCCTAGTTGAAGAAACGCCCAGGAACGCCAGTTGATTACCGAGTGCAACCATTCTACGTCATCGACCTAGAACGCAAACAAAATGGCGCCACCCTTTGTCCAAATATATAATGGATTTTTTTAAATAACGTACATCTTTCATGGGTTTTCTACTGCATATTTCAGTAAGAGACATAATTTATGTTATATTAAGCCATACAAGTCTTAACACCAGGGCATCCCTTTAAATATTTAATATGTATGTATTTTTATTGTTAAATATTATATTTTTATTGTATTTACATTTTTTGTTGTCTTTGCACATGTATAAATGGCTATTTCTGAATGAAAGTGAACAATATATAGAAACTCCTTAGGCTATTTTATACACATAACTATTTGCTGTGGGCAGGTCCATCCCTGCCCATTAGATAACCAACATAATCCTGTTTTCATATTTACATTAATGATTTGTGTTATAATTACATCAGCTTCCTCTCTTCTGGTCACATACGTTAATCACTGCTCTCATTTAATCAGATCTATTAATCAAGCGAGCAATTAACAGCAATGCCCTAATCCCCACGGTAAAACAAATGTCTCACACCACATTTTTTTACATAAATGTTTTTGCTTTGTTTTTTGTTATTGTAGGATTTTTCTTTTATTTATTTTTTTAAATCTTCTGGACATCCAATTAACTCCAAACTAAATATTTGTAGATGTGAGCGGCTCAGAAAGGCGTTTGCAGGAATTCTTGCAGGAATCCTTTCTCCCTTCATTAAGAGATGGGTAATTAGTTTATTCCAGACTGAGCGTGAGATGTGAGAATAATTAGTTCCATCTAATCATGTGGAAAAGCGCTGGAATGGATCCACGGCTCTGATCGTCAGCAAACATTCGACAGACAAACAGAGTGATGAACGAGGGATGAATGGATGTAATTGGTCGATTTAGATCGTCACCACGTGTGGCTCCACCGTGAGCAGAGTCTGCTATCGGCAACACAGACACTGACTACAGGGCCATATTCACGTTTATATTCCATAGACATTTTGACAGATACAGATTAAGGTATTTTTTTAGGTTCCTCTAGTTTTAAGATTTAAGAAGTAGTCTTAAAACTGACACCTACTCGTACAAGACATGGAAAGGTATATATACCTTTATTTATATATATATATATATATATATATATATATATATATATATATATATATATATATATATATATATATATAAATTATGTTTGTTTTTTGTTTCTTTACCTTTCCATGTCCTATTGGAAAGGTTACAGATTTTTTAACACACACACACACACACACGCACGCACGCACGCACGCACGCACGCACGCACGCACGCACGCACGCACGCACGCACACACACACACACACACACACACACACATTCCTTAATAGGTCATTTAATGTAAAATGTTAATTTTTGCAATGTTTAAAACCATTTAAAATTTTCTAGTAAATGGACATCATCATAAAGTCAAAAATGTATTCTGGAAAATTATATTTGGGGTTAATTTTATGTATTTTGCCTGGAGGCAACACTGTCCTTGAAAGGAACTTTTCTTAAACACACACACACACAAATATTATTATTGGTGTTGTCAATCGATTAAAAAATGTATGAATTAATCACACATTTTTTCTGTAATTAATCTTGATTAATCGCAATTAACATTAAAGAACTATATCTGTATGTTGTAATATTTTCACATTTAATCACCATAATAACAACATAAAACTGTATATTTTAAATATTTGTTTAAATGCATCTATTTACTAAGGCCAATATTAATGATAACAATAGTGTTGTCTCTATTACATGGATTTTTCAAATCAATAATAGCCATTCAACATTACAGTTGAGCTTTACAAAAACGAAACCTATCGATTATAACATTTAATAGGCTTTAAAAAAATCGAACAACATTTAAAGGAAAATTATCCCATAATTTACTTACCTTCAAGTGTATATTCTTATTTCAGATGAATACAATCAGAGTTATATTAAAACATGTCCTGGATAATCCAAGCTTTATAATGCCAGTGAATGGCAGCCCAAAATTTGAAGCCCAAAAAAGTGCATCCATCCATTATTAAAGTGCTCCATATGGCTCCGGGGGTTAATAAAGGTCTTCTGAAGCGAATTGATGGGTTTGTGTAAGAAAAATTTCCATATTTTAAACTTTATATAGTAAAATATCTAGCTTCCGCCAGACTGCCTTCCATATATAACTTATAACAGGGGGACCAACACAATATTAGGAAGGTGGTCAAAATGATATGCCTTATATGATATAATTTCAATGAGAACCCTGTCTTTAGTCAACTGGACAAATCCGGTGTTACCAATTGGAGCAAATCAGACCTTCAGGTGAGCCATCAAATATCTGGGGATGTTCTGTTGGGCTGACAAGGGCATGCTGGTGATTAGGTCACAGGTCGTATAGGGGCCAAATAAAGCTAATTTTGCCTGGACATGTGTGTCCTCCTTTAATCCACACAAATACATAACCATGAGCCACAGACCCAGGCTTTCCGCTCATTACTGTAAACCATTTGCTCCCTGGAGCAATTTTAAACCACCTTTAGCAAATACAAACAGACATTTTCCATGAGAGGTATCCAGGGACAATTGTTTTCCTCTTTCCATTTTTTTTACACAGCAATTCAGCATAAAGTTGCGTTCAGGGCACAATGGGGAGATTAAAGAGAGGATGAAGTGCAGAAGTTCACAGACAGGACTAATACCGAGCAAGAGAGACAGAAACTCGAGGGAAGTGTTCAGAAAACAATAACATGCAAAGTACGCAGGACTACAAAGGGCACACAGCGAGTTTTAATCAAAACAAAAACGCGCTGATAATTGCTGCCGAGTGAATTGTGCGGCTCTGTGTGAATGTGCCTGTTGTCTTCGCAGAGATGGTTTTGCTCTCTGCCGCTGCTCGACATTGTTAATGGAATGCAAAGATGTGAATTCACAAATGTGTCAATCCTTTGCTAGTCAATAAAACTTTGAGCTGAACAACAACCCTGGGAATTGTGATTAAATTCTCTAAAACATCTTTTTTCCTTAAAGAAATGAAAATTCTGTCATCATTTACTTACCCTCATGACGTTCCAAACCTGTTTGATGTTCTTTCTTCTGTGGAACACAAAAAGCAGTTATTCTGAAGAATATTCATACTTTAAATAGTAACATAGTTATTCAAACTAAACAGTGTCCTTGCGTATATGCCTTTAAATGCAGCAACTGGCTTAGCTAACAATTAATAATGGTGACATTTTGCTATTATGGGCTGGCAGTATCCCAGAAAATACTGCTGTGGGTCAGCGTTCTAAGAGCAAACCTCTGTGAACTGCCCTTCTGCTCCACATTTAGTGTATGTTTACATGACAACGATGTACTAAAAACAGACAACAACGTTGTCAAAACGTTCCCCGTTCCCACGAATCTGTGAAAAAACATGCCCGGCCAGTCGTTGGGAGATGTTGCTTTGTCAAGAAACATGCATGTGTGAACACCTTTTTCACAGATTCACGTTTTTGTTGTTTACATGGTTTCTAAAACCTTGCACTTTCAAACCCGTTTTCAAAAGCCAAAACGCATAAAACGTTTTCCGTTTTCTGTTCTCACTCCCAACTCGTCACATATTAACGCTTGGTAAAGACCCTTTGGCGTCACTTTTAAACGCACAGGGTATCCCCTTTAGCGTAATTTTCCGATGTACAGGGTACTCCATTAATTTTAGTTGTTTGCCCAATGTGTCAGATCAAGACACATTTAATTATTTACATGATTTTATGAATATTTATAGGCTACTTTTATATTTTGGAGCAACTAACCCCACTCGTACCCTAAACCTACCCACTTCTAAACAATATAAAACGTAACAGGCAAATAAAAGTACACTCTAAAACATGCTGGGTTAAAAACACCCAAGTTGGGTTGAAAATGGACTAAATTGGGTTGTTTTAACCGAGTGAAATCATACGATATCTCTATGTAAAGAACAGAGTTGATCGTAATATTTTAATTGCTGAAATGATCCTGCCGCTCCTTGAACGCACGCTCGCACTCAGTCACGACTAAAGTCACGAATAAAACACGACTCTTGAGTATGACGCAATTGGTCACAAGACACACGAGAGCCAATGACATTTTAAAATCAAAGCTGACGTAATGACGCAATTGGTCACGAGACATATGAGAGCCAATGCAATTTCACTTTCAAAGCTGATGTAAAGTTTCTTCAGGCGACAATTTTTGAATGTGTGCATGATCTTCGGTGGATGGAGACGCTGATCGCTTATGGGGATTTTCTTCACACAAATCAATCGTTTGGCCTCGGAACACTTGGAATATTTGTACTTTTTGAATAAATTGTGCCTGCAGTCGTATCTGCCTGTTATATCCTGTGTTTTATATAATATAATACACAAATGGGTAGGTTTAGGGATGGGAAGGGAAGGGATTGGGTTATATGTTCAAACATGTCTAAATAGCGCAAATAAAATAAAGATATGTAAATAAAAGTAATGTTATGCTTGCTGATTAAATTGTGATCACTTCAACATGTCATAATGGCAAAATCATAACCCAATATATAATTTTATCATGACGATAACATTCGTCCATGCCCAACGCGCCTGTGTGACGCCAAATGTTTCTCAATGAAATCATTGTACCCTGCGCAAATTTACCCAACGTTTTCAACTATAAACGGAAAACTTTTATACGTTCGTTTGCATGACAGTGTTTTTTTGAAAACTATACCATTATCGCCTCTGTGTAAACTACAAAAATGTGAATTTGGGATAACGGTCATGTGCATGTGCATTACGTGTTCAGTCTATAGAGGGTATGCATGTGACGTCACCGTCATCTGGAGTGACTGCGGTTACGCCCACTGAGTGGCAAAAAGACTTGGCGGCATTGGTTTTCAGCGTGAATGCCGCAAAAAACACACAAGACGCATCTAAAACAGGAAAGAGCTTGAGATTGAATGAATTTGACAAGAACATTTTGGTATATTTTTATAGACTGCCGAAAGCTACAATAAAGAGAAGCAAATTGATCGCTGCAATCCACTGAAACAATTGAACTCCAGGCAGCGAAACATGGATTTGCAGTTATCATTTTGTGTCAATGTGTTGAATTTTAGGGTAAGATCATACCCTATATATTGTATTGTCATAGATTGTATTAACAACTCGTTAAATTTTTTAAATTTAAAAATAAAAAGTTACATTTTTACCATCTTATATTCTGCATAATTGGATGTTTTAAAATAAACATTGGCAAAAACTATATAGGTTTTAGGGCTGGATGAAATGACGAGTATATATATATATATATATATATAATTAACTCAAAATTAAGGGAGTTTTTGCTTAAAATAAGCTAAATAATCTACCAATGGGGTAAACAAAATAATCTTAATTCAAACAGAAAACAATATTATTTTGCTTACCCATTGGCAGATTATTTTGCTTATTTTAAGCAAAAACTCCCTTAATTTTGAAGTTATAAATTATGAGTTATATTCCCCTAAAACAAGACAAAAACTTTTGCTTATCTAAATGCTTCTTAAAGGTCCTGTTCTTCGTGATCCCACTGTTCAAACTTTAGTTAGTGTGTAATGTTGCTGTTAGAGCATAAATAATACCTGTAAAATTATAAAGCTCAAAGTTCAATGCCAAGTGAGATATTTTATTTAACAGTCCCCTTCAACAGGGAATCCCCTTTCAAAGCCTACAGTGAACGGCTGATTAGGACTCCATCCCTCTACTTCCTTCTTTAATAACGTCACTCGAACACTGAGCGCATTCATCTCTGGTAAGAGGCGTGACCTTACCGGGGAACGTGCGCTAAGCTGCTGTCGAATCACAACCTATGATCACAACACGGGAACCGCTGGCACAATCAGAACTCGTTACGTTTTCTGAAGGAGGGACTTCATAGAATAAAGGAAGTCATCAGCCGTTTTTAGGACAGTGAAACAGCGGTATACAGATAAGTAAATTGTTTTAAAAATACTGTGTTTTTTTACACACGAAACATGAACACATTTTATATTGCACACTGTAAACACAATCAAAGCTTCAAAAAATTGTGTAAGATTTTAATGTAAGATTTTTTAGATATTTGGACTGAAAACAAGACAAAAATACTAAGTAAGAAAAGCCTTTTTTTGCAGTGTGGATCTTTGGTAAATTGTAAGGAACACTATAATGAGTTCAACCTTTAGTTTAAACTGATGATTGTTTGTTTTACTCGCGTTTTTGCAGTTTCCCCTATTAAATCCAGTCATGCAGCAGCTCTCTTGCCACTCAGGCTGAGGGGATGTGTTCTGGTGGGAAAGTGATGTCAATGCATACCCTCTATATGTGCGTATTGTTTCTTTACAAAGTGAAATCACCATCCACTGGCCAGGCTGCAGAATAGAGCATATTTAGTTAGGAATCATTTGGACAACGTTGTCGCCTGTTGCGCGAAAAGCGCAAAGTACATCGTTGTTGTGTAAACATATCCTCAAACTAATGGCCACGGGACAGTTCATCAGATGACATCCACAAGGGAAATGAACAGAGCAAAAGGCAAACATCAAGAAAGGGCTTCAAAATACAGGCCCAGAAACCATGTCCAAATATAATGGCGCTACATTTTACCACTAATGCTTCTCGGCATTACACTTGCAAACTAGTTTATTCACCAGATTTGCCAATTGCGTCATTGTTGTTGAGTCCTGTATGACAAATTGCTTGTTTTTCATAATCTGTAAGTCATTAAGCATCTGCTAAATGATCAAATACAAATGTGATTAAATGTTTGTTTTTTGTCTAGTGATAAATTGTTGGTGAACACTGATACATGTATAATTTTTTAAATAAAATACTGCTAAATTAAATATCAAAACTACTGGAGAAAAAAACAAAAACAGAAAAGCACAGACATATCTTTTTGACGTCGATCCAAACAAATGTTTCTTCTCTCCTCTTAAATATTTCAATCACATTCATTAAAAAACAGTCAGGCACAAGAAAAATGAGTAGAGCTGGAAAATAGCACTGCTGTGCTCACTGATGAACACAATGAGGCAGCCGGTGAAATTTATTCACACTGCAACATGCAGTTCAGCTCTAAAGAACATTTCATGTGCCTTTTCTCGATTCACTCATTTCTATTTCTGTCTAATAATTCAAAACTACTGGTGGAGCCTTTCACACTAAATACTGAATCAACCATCCACACACAGTTAATGCTGTTTTGATAAGTTTTAAAGCACTAATACACACAGATATGACCATGGACCTGAAAACCAGTCATAAGGGTCAAGTTTTTGAAATTGAGATTAATACATCACCTGAATAAATAAGCTTTCCATTGATGAATAATTTGTTAGGACAATATTTGGCCGAGATACTAACTAATCTGAGGGTGCAAAAAAATTGAAATATTGAGAAAATCGCCTTTAAAGGTGTCCAGATGAAGTCCTTAGCAATGCATATTACTACTAATACATATTTACGGTAGGACATTTACAGAATATCTTCATGGAACATGATCTTCACTTAATATCCTATTAAGGCTATTGCCGCAAGTATACCCGTGCGACTTGTGTTATCAATATTACTGCTTAAGATCTCATTTTGAAACAAGACACCTCTGTGAAAGAAAAGTAAGGAGACAACAGAGAAAAGACAATGATAGTTTATTTGTAACCTTATCTTGTGTATGAACTACAAACTCTGATTTCTATAATCGAACTCCATCTTTTTTTTAAAGGTCATGAAATAATGTTTACATGAAAATCAATCCAGTCGTCTTTTACAGCATATCTCGCTCTCTCTCTTTTTGTCTTTTTTTTTTTTTTAAGATCTTTTAGAACAGGTTGGCACATGTAAAATTAAAATTTAAAAAGTTTTTGTTTTGTTTTTTTTTGTTTTTATTTTCAAAATGTATTTTTGTATAGAAATCTACCACTAGAACAGCATTCCCTTTCAGAGACGAAAAGAAAAAAAGAGTTACATGGAAGGGAGAGAAAAGCATCGCGTTCCCTCCTTAACCGAAACTCAAAACACAGATGAGTTTACATGATGGGACAGAATAAACATACGAAAAAAAACCTTCAAAAATTGACAATTTAAGACAATGATCCAAATCCTCAAAATAAACAAATAAAATGCAACTGAAACCAACACTCAACTCAATAACTTGGTTTACTTTTGTGCTAAACTCCATTGACAATGTAATGTAATGAACTTATGTTCGGATTGACGTCAATTTTAGTGACAAAATCAGAAAGACAAGGAAATGAATTAAGATTCGAAAGAGCAGCATATTCAGATGAAGAACAGTCATTTTTTGCACGCTTGGATATCTTGATTAGAAAATGTACCAGATGGCCTTTGCTTCTAGTGGGCAGGAGGTACGCTCAAAAATGTTTTTGTAATGAACTGAAATAGCAAAGCTGACAAGCATAATTGCATTAGATCTTTATAAATCGGAGTGCATCTGGTATGTGAAAAAAATATGATACTGAAAGGTTCACCGAATGCCACATGGTACCAGTCGGCATCTGTATTAAGACCAGAAAAGCAAGAGAAAAATCTTCCTGTCAGTCCCCTGTACGTCTTGCATTAATTATGAATGGCCGAAATGAAACGCTAGGAATCTGAATAACATGTCACAGGTTTATTGGTTACTTCAAATTACCTATAGCCCTCTAGATTGCTTTATAGATTAAATGATGCACTTCAAATGAGTCCACTTTGGCTCTTTCACCCAGCCTCGCTCTCCCATTTGACTCTGAATACATTTACAGTGTCAAACCAATGTCTGTTGGCTACTCACCGCCGCCACCCTCCCAGTCCAAGGTCATTGGTTTCTATAGTGACCGTCTTAGGCCGTTCTGATTTCATAAATTAATTCATAATCTCAAGTCATCCCCCCCCCTGCAGCCAAAGGTCGAAGCTGAAGATGGATGCATCATTCTCGGTATGTGTAAAAAAAAGAAAAAGGGATTAAATACGACTTAGAAGTTTTAAAAGAATTGCATAACGGCCTATAAAAAGATTTACAGCGCAGAATGATGGAAGATAGAATATGGAAGAAAAAATAAAAAAATATGAGAGGGGAAAAATAATCTATAAAGACACACCTGTGGCACCATTGTAAGCCTTAGATCTGAGCGGCACTGCCTTTGACCTCTTATTTAGGGTTCTTTGTCTGGCTTTTAGACCATCCCAGATGGAAATCATTCAACTGTAGGCAAATGGTTATGCATGGTTATGTCAACCTTTGAGTAAAGGCCTACAGTCTTCGGCCCCCTGCCCATATAGCATTTGGCATAGAATGAGTGTGCTGCATCTGTGTATGAGTATTGGGAAACTTTAGTAGGGTATCAAGGAACTGCCACAGGAAATCACAAGGTTTTTTTTTTTTTTTTGCTATGATAAAGAAGATGCAGAAAACAGTTTAAGAACATAACGCTTATTTTAAGCAGGAGATGCCTCAAAATGAATTTAAGAGCAAGTGGACCGACCCCAAATGCTAACCTAATCCATAAATCTTCGGGTCCGAGCACAGAAACGATTCGAAATTGCCCTGCATGCATCAAATAGACATGTGTTCCTGACATTTGGCCCGGTTTTAAATGGGGACATGTTTCCAGGGCTCTTTGTTCTACATTTTAGGGTAGAGAAGCCAGGTATACATCTGCATATAATTTGTAGCAGCCATCCCTGCTGAAAAATTAGCTGGTTTAAGCTTGTCTCCCAACCTGTCAAATTGAAAAAGTGCCCAAAACCCCTCTAAAACCAGCCAACAGATGGGCCTGACCATGCTGGGAGACCAACCAATGACCAGCAAACCAGCTTAATCTGGTTTTAAAAGCCTATTTTTCAGCAAGGGTAACTTAATAATGTGATATTGTCAAATATCACTAATTAAGGGGAGTCAAAAAGTGAATCATTTAGAATTAACGTGATCCATTTGAACAATTATGGTGTGGGAGTTTTCTAATATGACAATCTATAACCTAATATTTTAAAAGTATTGACACTAAATGTGAATCTTGAGATTTCAGACAGATGGAAAGTTTCCGATTCAGCTGCAAATGACTTTGAATTGGGTCCTCACATACAGAACAACAGACTTAAACAGAGTTTAAAAGCAAATTAGTAAACCGACAACTCTTAAAATAACATTAAAAAAACATGGAGAAATAATTGCTGGAAAAATAATTGCTGATTACATCTTTTCTTGATTAAACCACAATAGTTATTTTCCTTAAATAAATAACTTCTGTTATGTAAAGACACTTTTGAAACTGTTGACGTACACTCAACTCCCAATGTCCTTATCTACCCGTCAACATCCTTCTTATACGTCTTGCATCGGTCTACTGTCTTTGTTTCGACAATCTTCAAAATCGATATGTCACATACTGTTCCTTAAGAGTTTTAGAGGTCTTTTTTTTTCTTTGTTTAATCCCCATTATGAAAAGCAGTTCAGATCTGGGTTTCTTGTACATTGTCTTTTGAGCTGGCCCGAATTAGCAAAGGTTCGTGGGCAGAGCTGTGTATAGAATTGATGGTGGAGGCATGGTTGTACACAGTCTTATAAGCAGTGTAATGATTCAGGTGCTCATGCTCCAGTGGGGGAAGGGCGAGGTGGCCCTCCATGGTAGGTCCACCCGTCACGCAATCCTCGTTCATGTTGATAATCTCAATGGTTCGTGTCGGTGCGTGGTGGTTCTGCTGGTGATGCTGTTTGCGCATTTTATAAAAGATGATCAGCATGACGGCCGCCATCAGCGTGATGGCCACAAAGCAACCAATGATGATCTTCGTGGTCTTCATGACCTCATCCAAGGTGTTGAGGGAGCCGTCGATCAGGGCTGTGACAGGGATGGTGTAGGTCTTGTCGGTGGCCTTGGTGGACAGTGGCGTCCGTGCTGTGGTGGTGGTGGTGGAGGTGAAGGAAGGTGGTAAGGTCTCCCAAATTCCAGAAGAAGGAGTGGGGCCGCCTTTCTGCTGTACCGTTGGGTGGCCCTCATCATGTGACGCTTCTGTGGTCTCGACTGTAACTGTAGTGAAGTAACTGAAGCTGCTGTTCTCTGTGGAGGACACATTGAGTGTAGCCGAGGCTGTTGTGTTGCCTGCAGAGTTGCTCACCATACAAGTGTATGTTCCAGTATCCTGCATCGTGACATTGGTAAAGTTTAACGTCCCATCGTTGTGCACGGTAATGCGTACCTTGTATGCCCCGTGCGTCATGATGGACCCATTGGGCGTGATCCAGCTGACTGAGGTCAAAGAATTTGCTCGACATTTCAATTCTGCTGCCATTCCCTCAGTCACGTTCAGGTCCGCTGGTGGCTCCACGATCACCGGTGCATAACAATGGAAATAATTCTGATCAAGTTCGCCAATGTAGCGCCCTTTGTGGCTGGTAGGTGACGCACAGCGGGCACAGCAACTGGTATTGGCCGGCACCATTTCCTTTAGCCACCAACTGAGCCAGAGGATGTCACAGTTGCAATTCCAGGGGTTGTGGTGCAAGTGTACCCTCTCCAGGTGATGTAGTGGGGTGAAGAGGTCATGAGGCAGGAGGGTAAGGTTATTATGGGCCAAATTGAGCTCCACAAGGGACTGAAGATCATCGAAGGCATTTCTCTCGATCGTCTGGATCTGCGCATGCATCATCCACAGTTTCTGTAAGTGGACGAGGCCTTTGAAAGACCCTGGTTTAACTATAGAGAGCTGGTTTCCTGACATCTCCAACTCATCCAAGCGAACAAGAGGAATGAGGTTTGGGATCTCCTTCAAGTTGCACATGCCCAGGTTCAGGTACCGCAGGTTGCTGAGGCCTTCAAAGGCACCTTCTGAAATATAAGACAGCCTTTTCAGCTCGCCCAAGTCTAGCCTTCGTAGCGATGGTACACGGTTGAAGGCATACGAGGGTATACTCTCAATAGGGTTATTCCTTAACCAAAGCTCTTTAAGTTTGGACAGGTACTCGAAAGCCCCATTGGGGATTGTGGTTAAACGATTATCGAAGAGCTCCAGAGTGTTGAGGTTGGCCAGCCCATTGAAAGCTCCGATTTCGATGTTGCGGATATGGTTTTTGCTGAGCTGCAGGATCTCCAGGTGCCTCAGATGCTTGAAGCTGTCAACCTTAATCACCTGGATGAGGTTCTCCTGAAGGTTCAGGTACCTTGTGTTGGTGGAAATACCATCAGGTACATCTCGAAGGCCACGTCGCGTACAGATGACCTTGCTGAACTGGTTGCTACAAGAGCAGACGGAGGGGCAGGTCTGCGCTCGCACCAGGCCAGCCACCACCAGAAGCTGCAGGGCCAGTGACAGCACGAACAATGGGTCGGACAGGGCCCGGTTCCACCTAGGACCTCTCATCGTCTGCTGCATCAGGGAGGAGGTCATCTTGTTTATCATTCATAATTCGCTGACAGGTTCTCCACTCTTTGGGAAGGGTTTTATTAGGCCAAACTGCAAAAAAAAAGAAAAGAAAGAAAGAACCATGTAAGGTTTGGAATTCTAACTGACTGACATAAATAAATGCTAATACAGATAGATACAATAGATAAAACTGCTACAACTAAAATGTCACAATATTATTGGGTTTCAGTTGCTTATTTGCACATACTGGTGCCTGATTCACTAAATTAATTATGTAAATGAGGCAAAAACTTCAAAAAACACTGCCATAAAAGCTGTGCTGCAATCAATTTGAATGGTGCAAATCTCCACCAAAAGGGCTAAAGTGCCTAATAAATAAGTAAATTGGAAAAACTAGGGAAAAAGAATTAGCACTTCAATATTGAGAACTTAATTTGTCACACAAGCACAGACAAACGTTCAGAGGAACAGCCAGTTGTAATATTCAGTGTTGGCAAGGTTACTTTGGAAATGTAATAGGTTACAGATTATAAATTACTCTATTTAAATAATAAGTAAATAATAATTACTCTATTTATGTAATAAGTAGTGTAACTATTCAATTACTTTAGTAAAGTAATGTAACTGATTACATTTGATTACTTTTTGATTACTTTTCTAATTTCCAGCACTGGAATGCATTTTTATCACTCGCCATGGTGGCAACTCTTAGACAGATTGTAGCCTAAAGCTTTCAGCGGAAATGTGGATTAATGTATTGGCAGACATGGTACACTGCAAATTCAAACAAGAGAGCCAATCAAAAGCATCAGAGTAGCATCACTTTACTAAATGGCCTTTAAATGGCAGGAGGCAACAAAAAAGCAACAAATTACACATAGCTTTCTATAGAAGTAACTGTAATTTTGTAATTAAATTATGTAACCCCGTTACATATAACTAGTTACGCCCCAACACTGGAAATACTCAATGAAAACAATATCTCTTATAACCACACACATCCCTTTAGCCCAGTGGAAGTGATTCACAGACAAAACATTTTTCACACACATGCACCGTAGGTGACCTTGGAAGAGTGTTTCATATCAATTTCATTTTTTGAGTGCGTGTGGTGTCTGTGAGTTCATGTCTTTGCACGAACAACACTCTCAATCTAAGTCACATAAAGCTGAACCACAATATTGGGTCTGCTTTCTCTGTTTCCTCCTCTCCTCAGCCAGGGTGATATGAGCTGCCTTGTCTGTCTCTGTCACTTTATTTATTCTTACAGAGGAGGCATAAATAAAAGCATGGCTTCCCACCTACCGATCCTTCAATCAACCCCTACGTATCTAAAGCGTTCGGCTCTCAGAGATACTTAAAGACGTGTGTGACCGGACTGAAAATGACACCTGGGACTGGAGGTGTGTGGACAGACGCATGTTGCACCCTCCTCCCTCAGCTGAGTATATGACTCACTTTAGTGTCTATTCTGAAAGGAATTGGTCAATTTAGATTTAGAGAGTTTTCCCTTGCACTCAAGGCACTATACAGTATACTCTTTCAGTCCATGCACTCCCTGATAACCAAAGTCATGACCTTAGCATTGCTAGTGGTATGCTAAAACACAATTTCTCTGAGAGGGTGTTAGCATGAAAGTCTCGTCTAGTTAACGTAACCCTAAATCCAACTAATTATATAATGCTTCTTCAAGACCAACCAGTCATTCAAGACAACCCACCGGCTCATTGATTATGAAAATTTGCTGCTAAAAATAAGCACTATATAAATGTAACAAATTCTTCTTGTTATGATAGCATACTCTGTAGACAATTTTGAGCACTAGAAAAGCTGCTCACAGTCGGTTTGTAGTACCTGAAGGAGAACTGTTGAACATGGATGTACTTCCCTGTGGGCATTGCAACACCATGTAGAAAGTGTACAAGTGCAAATCTGTTTGTACCACTTTTCACTCTCTCGCTTGCCTTTCCTCTTCCTCTCGGCAGGGTGCTGGCCTTAACCTAATAATGACTGCCATAACAATAAATACTTTCATCGCAAATCTACTTGAACTGCTGCCCTGAAGTCTTCTAGACTGCTGAGGAGGATCACACATGAAACTCAACCATGTTATCACTAAACGTTTTAAAGGAGGATGGCTTTCAGTAGTGAAACGATATGCCCATTTTTTACTTCATTTAATCAAATTTCATGCAGAGATAATTCTAATATATATCTTGTGTGTAAATTATCAATTACAACAAAAAGATAAAGCTGTAACTTCACAAATCTTAAATAAAAAAAAAACCCTGCTGGATTCAAGTGCGTGTCCGGTTTATCTTCCCTGATTTGATTTTACACTAATAAAATTGCATAACACAATCTATATTGCTCCAAGTCGAGAGAGAGAGAGAGAGAGAGAGAGAGAGAGAGAGAGAGAGAGACAGAGAGAGAGAGAGAGAGAGAGAGAGAGAGAGAGAGAGAGAGAGAGAGGGGGGGGGGGGGGAGCAAACAAAAAAGCACTCCACAGAAATCCTGCTGCTTCTCAAACAATGAGCCAGGCAAAATTGGATTTCATGTGGGAAGGGAATTAGATGAAAAAAAATGATAAACAAAAAATAAGATTATGAAATGAATACACTTTTAAACTTCTGGCCCAGCAAGAGATGATGAAGCAGGCGGCAAACACTTCAGCAGGGAGAGAGGTAAAGAAGAGGATCAAGTGGCAGAAGCCTTGAAAGGTGCGAGGTGTAACAAAGTGAATTAATTTTTTCAAAAAACATGAAAGTGAATGCCATTGCTGCTGACAACAATGAGACGGTGTGCTTCTTAGCACAGTGCAGGCTCGAAAAGCTTCTGTACTTTCCGTCACACAGCAGGGTGAGCAGGGTGAGGTGAGAACAATTATGGCAATCATACAGTGCTGCACAAAAGAATCAAATGTCAAGAGCCGTATTGGATTAATATGGTGTTCACTTTCGAGGAGAGGAGAAGGTAAGGGAAGATAAAGAAGGAAGAAGAGGCGAAGGTGGAAGGAGAAGAGTAAGAAATGGAAGAAGTAGAAGAGAAATACGATGAGAAAGGTGAAAGGAAGATGAAAAAGTGGGGGGAAAAATTTAAGGTGAAATGAAAAGGAAGTAGAAAGGAAGAAGAAGAAGAAGAAGGAGGAAAGACGAAAAGGACTTAGACGGACAGGGGAAGTGAAGTAGAAGGAGAGGGAAAGAGAAAATAAAAAGGTAAAGAAAGATGAAGTAGAATGGAAAAGGAAGAAACGTATGGGAAGCAGGAGGGAAGGGGAAGACAACAATGAAAAGTGAAGTTCAAGAAGAAGGAAAGGGAATGAGAAAATAAAAGTGAAGAGGAATACGAGGAAAAGTGAATAAGGGCAGAGAAAAAGGGGAAGATGGAAGGGAAAGAAGAGGAAGAAGTGGAAGTAGAAGTGAGAATGGAAGAGGAAATAATTGCACAGGAAGGAGAGTGCAAGGACAAGAGAAAACGAGGAGGAAGAAGAAAGGAAGATGAAGTCAAAGGGAAGAAATAAAAGAGGAAGCAGGAGGATGAGTAAATAGAAAGGAAGAGGAGGGCAGGAAAAAAAATGAGACAAGTGAACAGATGGAGGAAGCAGAGAGGAAGATGAAATAGAAAATTATGGGAAGTAGGAGGGAAGAGGAAGAACATGATGAAAGGTAAAGATCAGGAAGAAGAAATGGGAAAGAGAAAATAAAAGTGAAGCGGTATACAAGGCAAATTGAAGCAGGACAGAAAAGAAAAAGGAGGAAGAGTGAGGAAGGAGGGAGAAAGATGGACGGAAAAGAAGAGGAATTAGAAGAGAATGGAAGAGGAAATAAGTGAAGAGAAAGGGATGAGGAAGAAGAGGAAGATGAAGTCGAAGGGAAAAGGAAAATTATGAAGTAGGAGGTAAAAGGAAGGAAAAGAGAAAATGAGGAAAGAGAGGATGAGTAAATAGAAAGGAAGAGTTGAAGAGGAAGAAGAGGGCAGGAAAAAAGAAAAGAAGAGAATGGAAGGAGGAAGCAGAGAGGAAGATGAAGTAAAAGGGAAGAGGAAACAGAAAATGAATAAGGAGAGAATAAGGAGGATGGAGGAGGAAATAGAATTGTAGAGGAAGGCAAGAACAAGAAAGGAAGAATGATAAGACAACGAAGGAGCAAGCGGAGAGGGAGACAAAATAGAAAGGAAGAGGCAGGAGGATAGACAAAAAGGAATTGGACAGGGGAAGTGAATTAGAAGGGGAGGGGAAGCGAAAATGAAATATAAAGGAGGAAGAGGAAGGATTGAGGGAGATAGATGGAATGAAAAGAAGAGGAACTAGAAGTTAGATAATGGAAGAGGAAATAAGTGCACTGGAAGGAGGGAAATGAGAAAATGAGGAGGAAGAAGAGAGGTAGATGAAGTCAAAGAGAACAGGAAAAAGAGGAAAAAGAGGAAGTGGAAGGGAAAAGAAAAGAGAAAAGGAGGAAGCAGAGAGGAAACAAATGAGCAAGTGGAGAGGTAGGCAAAGCCGAAGGGAAGAGGAAAAGGATGGACAGAAGTAGGAAAGATAAGGAAGGAAAATATAACAAGAAGAGAACGTGAGACATGTACATGAGAACAGAAAAGAATAGAAAGGGGAAAATGAGGAAGGAGAGGGGAAAAGGAAGTACAAGAGAAAGGAAGAGGAGGATATCTTTAACAAAACAAAGAAGGAAAACATCCACGTGTATTGCATTTCATTTTGTAACACACCCAAGCCTCAAGATGCGGGTAAAGCTGAGCCATGAGTAATGCTGTTGTTTAACAAACATATCATATGAAAACGGCTCTATTCAAAAGCCCAAGGAATTGAGAAAATTAAAGATTTCCTTTCGATTTTTCAACCGCAGTCAAGAGAGAGAGGCCCTGAGCCAGGTTTCATTAATCTGCAGGCCTGCTAGAGCACAATTCATAGGTGGGCCTGATAGCATCAATAAACTATGATAGTACAGCCATTGGTTTACAAGACTGGGAATTGCTTCATATAAATGGAAGGTGGAGTGGAAGTTCTCCACAGGGTCATCCATCTACAGCCAGATGAACAGCTGATGGACTGTAGAATCACCAAGTTACCAGCAGCAGCAGCGGTAACATTCAGATGATACGATAACAGCACACAGCAACAAATACTGAAATAATACAAAACAAGCAAGAATGCTGTCGCTGATATTGAGTTGCATTTTAGACACAAGTAACTTTGTCTATTTTTGCTTTGCCAACAAAAATATTTCCAAACAAAGCAGCAGAATTAATCAATCATAGTAATGGTGTTCCTGAACTGGATGAGGGACTTTAAAGGTAGCCCTGCCACACAAAACCGTTGAAATATGTTAGGTCCATATGTATTTGTGTTATGCCGTGAATGTGAAAATGAACTGCTACCTCCTCTGTCAGCTCTAGCCACTGAAAAGTAATAAGAAATCAGGCCGATTACAAAAGCTGGTCAGTCTGACGTGGCGTTGCCAGCTCATTACGTGTCATGAGCTTGCCAAGTTGAGACCGCGCCCACATCTAGCTCAGAGTTTTCGTATCCACCTTTTTCCGGGGTGCAGGGGGGGGGGGGGGGTGTCTAAAAAGAACGTGGGTAAAACTTCCGGTGAGACGGGGGAAGTACCAGTGGTATTTTGTGTGCTAGTTAGTGAAGAGGCTAAGTGTTTTTCGGATCTTTGGAAAGGTTTCAAAATTAAAATTGTTACTATTTTTTTATCAGATGGTGCCACGGGGGTTAAGTGAAGGTTACTGTGAAGCAACATGAATGACACAATTAATTAGTTGAGTAATTCATAATATCACAATACAATAAACAATAACATTTTCGTGCCTTTAATTGTCCTTGCTTTACTGACCTTCCACAAAAGAGCTAATTTGAAAGAAGAGCACTTAACATTCTATTCATTTTCTGTCTGTCTAATTTATAAAAAATAAAAAAAAACAGTTCTGTCCTGTATGTTCTGTGCTAGATTAACTGAGACTTGTTACAGCACTTGCATACTGTTGCCCTTGACTGTTCTAGTT
This sequence comes from Romanogobio albipinnatus, assembly GCA_023566225.1. Taxonomy (NCBI): domain Eukaryota; kingdom Metazoa; phylum Chordata; class Actinopteri; order Cypriniformes; family Gobionidae; genus Romanogobio; species Romanogobio albipinnatus. The sequence goes on along the minus strand of CM042262.1, from coordinate 28,317,455 downwards.
GCTTCTATTGCTCTCATTTGTAAGTCGCTTTGGATAAAAGCGTCTGCTAAATGACTAAATGTAATGTGAAAGACAACCGTTTATCCCGCCCCTCAGATTGAGCCCTGCCAATGGTGTCAACGATTCATTGTTTTGAATTAATCGAATGAGAATGATTCAATGACTCACTCAGATTGTCACTTGTTTAATTTTAGAATTGGATGAGTGAATTCTTCAGTGACTCACTCATAAATAGTAAATGCTTAATTCCTGAATGAATCAATGTTTTGAAGGAACTGGTTCAAATGACTCTATGCATAACTCAGAGATCACTAGTTTATTCCAGAATGAATCAGTGTTTTTGAATTAATTGGATGAGTGAATGTTTTACTGACTCACTTATTAAAATACATTTGATTAATTTCTGAATTAATCTCTGTTTTGAACGAACCGGTTGAGAATGATTCAGTGACTCACTCATAAATAGTAATTTGCTTAATTCCTGAATGAATCAATGTTTTGAAGTAACTGGTTGAAAAAGACTCTATGCACAACTCGGAGATCACTAGTATATTCCAGAATGAATCAGTGTTTTTGAATGAATTGGATGAGTGAATAATTAAGTGATTTATTCATAAAGATGGTTGGAAAACAAATTGGAAGAATTAATGCTTTAGTGACTCACTCACAGTGAGCTGACTTGAAGCGGAGCTGTGCAGAACAATCGGTCTATGACATCAAAGTACCGCGAGAGTGATTCGTAGGCGTCCAAAGACAGCCACTTGCTTCTCCCTGAATGAATCATTGTTTTGAACCAACTGGATGAGTGAATGCTTCTACTCACTCATCATTTACTTCATTCCTGAGAGAATCAATGCTTAGAACTTCATTGTGACTCGATGAATAATTCACAGGCACTTTATTGCCACCTACTGGCGTAATGATGTCATTTCAAATACAAACTTAGTGATTTAAACAGTGAAGTCCAGTGCTGTCGGACTGTCGAAAAGCCGATTCATGGAGCAGAACTAACTGCTGTATAATTTAACATACATTACAGTCAGTTAATGTAAACAATTTGCATTTGGTAGAAATTAGATCATTTCAAGCTCCCCAAAAGGCCATGCAAAGAGAGTTTCTCCCTCTCGGTAATCCTGTGAATTCTGCTGCAAGGAGGATCTTGGTTCCACAAAAAAAAGAAAAAAGAAAGAGGGATGAAAAGGATGACTCACGCCAAATCAGTAAAGAGCAACAGTGTTTCATTTATAGGGCATTGCGGAACTGCAGCTCCTTCAAGAACGGGGGAGAAAGGCAGAGGGGTGGGGTAACTACATCCATCACTGTACGCTGTGAAGATATGGAACAAAGTATGTGGGCTCTGTCAGACAGTCGCAACTGGAGGTTATGGCAAGGAAATGGGTTTTGGCAACCGCAAAAACAAAAGCAGACTATCTGTTAGCACCGCGCAAGTCCAGACCCCCACGGCGGCGGCAGGTGGGGACGCACTGGCAGGGAGAGTGGTGGAAAGGCCCCCACAGAGAAAGACGAGGTATCCACAGAGAAAGACGAAGCATGCACTGTCAGGAAAAACCCTCCTGATGAGAAGAAATGGAAAGAGGTGTCTGAATGTACACAATGACGATGGTAATACACGAAAGCTGAAAGATAAGGGTGATATAAATACTGGTGCTCTACGGACCGACGATCTAATGACACGAGCAGGTCAGCTGCATTTTTTACAGCATGGAAATTAAGGGTGCGATAAAATGGTGGATTTTCTCTCTCTCCAACATCCTTCCCATCCAGAGGTTATTCAGTGCCGCAGCTGGATATGCATCACATGAAACTGAATGGATTCTTCTAGATCTCGTTCAATAACAGCCATGTCTAAGACCAGATGATGAATGACTTCATCTAGAGCTTTTTCCACAATAAAGAAGAATTACTTTTATTACAGGTTTCTGTATAGCAGGAGTGTCATGCATGAAAGCATCATAAATACATATTTGGACTGACCAAATTTATGCATGCACAATTTAAAGATGATTTGTTCAAGATGATTTTTTGTTGTTGTTATGCTGGTAATGCTGAAAGTCTTTTCACATCCTGATAGCAATCACTAATTTAAGTGCTCTACATGTATTTATATGTATATATGAAGAGTTCATTTGCAAAAACTGTTTTTATTAATTTTCATAAATCATGTTTTTTATTGTATTTTTTATTGTGCATTTCAAGTATCAATCAAACTGCAGTTGGGTAGTTTTGATTAAGTAATAACTCCCAAAAATTACAGGTAACCTACAAAATTAAAGTTCATTTAAAGTATAAAGTGTTTTTAAAATATTACAAGTTAGTTTTTTAGCAAAAGCAGATCCACATTTCCTGTTTCAGAGTAAAACAAAACCAAGGAATTGCTTTGTAATTGCATTTAAGTGCTTTAACTTAAAACAAATAGGTAAAGAGCGGAAAAATTAGCCCATTAATGAGCATGAAACTTTATATAGATGACAGAATTCAGCAATCCAGAGTTTATCATACACAATTCACAAAACATTACAATATTAAATCTTCGTCAAAATGACCCATCGTCGATTACTTTTAGTCAGCTTTGATAAAACTCCTTTAGTCCTCTCCTCTAGGCTAGTGCGCCTTTTCAAAAGTGACTACCAGCCTTGTCACCTGACCTGAATACTGTGATCTGATTCGCTAAAATGGCTTTATCGGGTTGTGTTCACAAACAACAAGGGTGCTTGTTTGTTTGTGCAACGTGAATCCGCGATGCCTCGACAGTGGACAAGTCGGTTATTTTTTTTTAAAAGGAGGCGTTTATCATTCTCTCTTCGAACTCTTCATATGTACACCGATCAGGTAATGACCAGGTGAAGTAAATAACACTTATTATCTCTTCATCACGGCACATGTTAGTGGGTGGGATATATTAGGAAGTAAGTGAACATTTTGTCCCCAAAGTTGATGTGTTAGAAGCAGGAAAAATGGGCAAGCGTAAGGATTTGAGCGAGTTTGACAAGGGCCAAATTGTGATGGCTAGACGACTGGTTCAGAGCATCTACAAAACTGCAGCTCTTGTCGGGTGTTCCCGGTCTGCAGTGGTCAGTATCTATCAAAAGTGGTCCAAGGAAGGAACAGTGGTGAACCGGCAACAGGGTCATGGGCGGCCAAGACTCATTGACGTCCACGTGGGGAGCGTGTGGTCCGATCAAACAGTGTATATCATCTCTGGAAAAAGTAGGACCATAAAATGTTTGCATTCGGTCCAAATGCAATGATATAATGTCCTACCTGCCTGTCAATATATGTATTTCCAACGCTATCTCACGACCAATTCGTATGTATTTGTACGATGTGGCTAATTCGTACGAATTTGTACGACCTCACTCGTACGAATTTGTACGTTTTGTCTAATACCCAGTGACGGTTAAGTTTAGGGGCGGGGTTTGAGGTAGGTCATTCGTACAAATTCGTACGAATTTGGCAACTCGTCAAATACGTACGATTTAGCAAAAATCGTATGAATTCGTACGACTGAGGTCGTACAGATTCGTACGAATTAGCCACCTCGTAAAATATGTACGAATTGCCATGAGATCGGGTTGGTATTTCCATACATCCGCGCACATGCTCGCGCAAACATGGCACGTCATCAGCGTGTTTCATGCTATGAGTTAGACAGGCGTCAATCACCGAGCACCGCAACCGAAACAGCAGCCGCCTTTTACAGCTCCTCCTGAACCAATATGACAAGATTATGCTGCGTTCACGCCATCACTACTGTAATTTGGATGAGATGGAAACTCACTATACTTGGAGTGGTTCGTGACTCGAATTTATGCAGTTCATTGGCAACACTATTAATCTGCAGCAGTCAGGTGGTACAGGTCAGTGCTCTTTAATTTGTTTACATTCATTACTATTAAAATGTTATTTGGTTTGAGGGTAAAGTAGCGCCATCTCTTGTGATGCTTTGCAGAATCTGCTGTGTGCGTTCATGTGTTTTGAAGGAGGCGTGGCTTTGGAGACGCTCTGACGGGAGAGTGGGATCTTATGCTATAAGGCTAGCTCGCTATTGCTAGCCTCTCCGAAAATTGCCTACCCCACCTTTAATTATGAAATCCAAACACAGTCAAGTAGGACACATTCTTGGATCAATATCATTCTGATCAATCAATCCGAGTTAGGTTTAGGGCTTGAATTAGAGACTATGTTTTTTGGCCAAATGTTGTTGCAGGACCCATGATTTAAAATTTGGGTAAATCCAAAACACACAGAACATGCAAAATAAAAAAGTCAGCATCCATACTCAATTGACCTATCTATTTTTGCATCGACGGCTCCGGCTACAAAACACGCTGATTTAATTAAAAACCCATTTTCTATTCTGGATGAGTTAGATTGAAGCATCGTAATTCTGCAACAGAATAGGCACTTCCAAAGTAACAAGTGGCCATCTGGCATATTCTGTATTCCAGAACTCTTTTCAGAAACTGCACTGTTTATGCAAATGAGTTCTGTCTTCTAATTAGCATCTCTGCAAATACATCACTTCCCTCGACACGCCTCTGTTCAACTAGCCCCGCCCCCCTCCTGGACCTCAGATATCAGATGTCAATGGGCACAGCAAAGTTTCTGCTCAATGTCTCCTTGGCGACCACTTTTCCAGCTGGCACTGATTTACTTCCTGCCCTTGGTTGCCATGCCAACCCCCCTGCAAGGAGGCATGATGGAGACAAATTGTGAACCAAATCGTCTCAATCAAGACCAAAGCCTTCTATTTCAACTAGTTATCTTTCGTAAAGAAGTGTCAAAGGACATTTGTGCTTCACCAACATCATTTTGTTGACATGAAACAGCGACTCGACATGAATCTAATATATAATTTAATGCAGAAAAAAAAGGCATCCAGCTTAACGCATGTCAGCCACGTCAGATCTATGAATTGAAACTCTTCACTGCTATTTTTTGCTACCCAGAAAGAAATACACTTCCCTAATTGAGACGATTTTGGATTTTCCTATCCAAACTTAACGAAACGATTCACGCCACTAGAGTGTTGCATTGTTAATGCCTTCACAATAAGACTCTCTCTGCTAGACTTGATTAAAATGTCAATAAGAGAACCAATCTTCTCTCTGCCAATCCAACAAACAGACAAAGCTCAGCGACCTGTAGCAATTTATCCATTTTATTCATATTAAAAACCCCTAGTGGATTTTCCCCATCTCATTTTGGTGAAATGTATGTTATCTAGTGGAATGAACCACTGACTGGTGATTGAAATACATTAAATAAACAGATAGAGCATAAATGCCACATGGCCTTTGCTGTTAGTGGCTTTTTTAGAAGAAATTGCTGTCAGCATTTATTGAAACTGAAATGGCTGAAGGATATTTTGGGGATGAATTTGTGTGCTTGTTGGAGCAATAAAGTAGAAGAAAGAGAGAGAGAGAGAGAGAGAGAGAGAGAGAGAGAGAGAGAGAGAGAGAGAGAGAGAGAGAGAGAGAGAGAGAGAGAGAGAGAGAGAGACTGTGTGTGTGTATCAAAGAGACATAGCACACACACACACACACACACACACACACACACACGATTGTATGATGTAAGCTGTTCTTATGTAAAATGCTCCCTAAAAGTTCATTCATGTAAATTGGCTGGTGGAGAGCAGCACATCAGGCTTGATTTGCACAGACGTTCATCCATTTGCAGGAATTATCGTGATTATACAAAGGGCAGGTCTGAGGGGAGACATTGCTCTGGGACTAAATATAAAGTAACTCCAACGGACCCATTTATTAGACCAGTTAACTAGCCATTTGAATAATTGTGGCCTAGGCATTTACATCTAATCAAAAAAAAAGAAAAAAAGAAATTAACATACAGTTCTTAAAACAAGATACATTTACTTGAGAAGTGTAGCTCAATATAAACAATAACAACAAACTATAAAAAATGAACACAAGACATTCACTGAAAGCAAAAATATATTAACATTAGACATTTTGAAAGATAAAAGTACATTTATCTTGTTTTAAGTATGTTTAAATATTTTTTACTGCAAAATAAATTATTCACAAATTTGCATGATTAAAGTGCCCCTATTATGGTTCGAATATTCCCTTTCATGCAGTGTGTAATATAGCTGTTTGTGAATGTAAAGGTACTGTAAATTTGTAAAGTTGAAAGTGCATGATAAATAAAGTTATTGGGCCATATTTTTACGATCTGAGTGCATGGTCTGAAGCACATGGCGCAGGTGCATTTAGGGCGTGCCCGAATCCACTTTTGCTATAGTTTAACTACGAAAAAACGGTCTGTGCGCCAGGGGCATGATCCAAAAGGGTTGTCTGGTTGTAACATGCAATAAATCAATCAGAGTCTCATTTCAGATTCCCTTTAAAAGACAATTGCACTTGTACCATGGCGGATTCGCTATTTACATGGCGGAATTAGTGAGCGGAAAGACTGAACGCTTCTCCAGAGAGGAGTCCTTTTATTTTTTAAATTGTAAAAATGTTTGTGTGTAGCTGCACTTCCCTGTTGTGTGTAATAAACAGATTGTACGCACGTTGTGCACCCGCCTATAGGCGCATATTACTAACACAAAAAATACTGCTCTATTGACTTTAGACCAGGTTTTAGTTGGTCAAAGGCACAGTCGATTTCAGCTGCCTCAAAATAGCAACAATGCGCCTAAACACACCTCTTTTTCAGACCAGCACGCCCATGGGTGAAGAGATTTGTGCAAGTGCATTTGCTATTTAAACAACATGGCGCTGGACGTGAAAATGATAACTGCGTTGGGCTGAAACTAGCAAAAAACACTTGCATCGAACCTGGCGTCGAATTGTGCCGGGATGAACGAGTCGTCGAATCCCACTGCGTTACGGTTCTACATCACTAGAAAATACATTTTCATAATGCCAGCCTATGTTGTACGTTGTTTGCCTGTGAACAACTTGACCCGTCCTTCAACACGGGATTACTGACGACTCAAATCTCGGAGTTTAACACGGGTTTTGCAAAACTCTTGCTCTTAAAAGAGGGGTCAGTATCCAGTTTATTTGGACCAGCTTTCTCCTTAGAATCACAACTTGTAAGTATAAATAATTATTGATGTATATATTTTCTACCGGGTTTTCAAAATATGTAGTTTTGTGTTTTATATTGTGTACGTTTATGTCTTACTGAAGCTGTTATTGATACAGTTCCCGCAATAACTTAGACATATACACATGGGTTTGTTGATGAACATACACTTGTTAATGCTGATGGTGAAGATTTACAGTTTCAACAGTTTTCCTTGCTTTGGAAGTTCGGGTTGAATAACTAGTTCTTCAAATGTTTTATCATCGGATTCAAATTGATATGGTAAAATCAATGTCATCTTTACTGTCATTACAGTGTGTACAATCGCTGAGCTTTAGGAAGCCTCCAGAGCTGAAGTTCAGTTATGGTGTAATGGCCGTTTGGCTTCCAACATGCGCCGTAAGTGGTAAACAGACTGAGACATCTGGCCAATTAGAGCAGAGTGGGTTCGTGGAAAGGAGGGATTTAGAGAGACCACTTCATCCAACGAGTCGTTGAAGAATCATTGAACAATGTGGTGATGTGCAATGTATATTATGAGAAAATTGACCTTTGATGCATGTAAACCTGTTGTAGGGGAACTCCAAAACAAAATTAGGAACCTTTAAAATAGCATAACATTTTTTTTTTTTTGCATATTGATCAAACTGAAATTATAACAGTTTATATATTGAATAAATAGCACTGTCCACCATTGCAACCCCAGCGTTGTTTGCCAATCCATTACAGCATTATTATAGTGCTATAGTCTGCATTAGGTCACATCCTTACGTGATACAGTGTGAATCACCCCTGACCTTTTGACCTAAATGTGAAAACTGGGTTGGGAGTAGATATGTGCAGTTAACCATGAGTGACTGACCAATGCATCCGCAGGGCGCCACATTCAGCACACAATTGAGTCTAAATCATGTCCACGGGCTGCTCGAAGGATGGAGAGAGGTGTGAGGCCTGGCCTGAGGCAACACATTCTACAGACAAATGAGCCGTGCAAATTCCAACTACACTGTTGCACCCGCGCTTTGGACCAATGGTCCTGAAACTGCAAGCTCGCACATACTTACATATTCAAACAGAAGCTCGGTTTCTGGATTTTGGGACAAAATAGCGCTATTGTCAATATAGTTATGTAATTCAATTAAACAATAAGTCATGAAGAGATGTTAAAAGGAACATGAAATGTTTCTGACACCTTTCTATCAGAACCAGCATTAACTTCTTGAGCAAGTGTGGTCTGTTTGATTGGACCACACAGGCCAGCCTTCGCTCTCAATGTGCATCAATGAGCCTTGGGCGCCCATGACCCACCACTGTTCCTTCCTTGGACCACTTTTGATAGATACTGACCACTGCAGACCGGGAGCACCCCACAAGAGCTGCAGTTTTGGAGATCTGACCCAGCCATTACAATTTGGCCCTTGTCAAACTCTCTCAAGTCCTTACGCTTGGCCATTTTTTCTGCTTCTAACACATCAACTTTGAGGACAAACTGTTCACTTGCTGCCTCATATATCCCACCCACTATCAGGTGCTGTGATGAAGAGATAATCAGTGTTAACACATTATATATATATATATATATATATATATATATATATATATATATATATATATATATATATATATATATATATATATATATATATATATATATATATATATATGTGCATATATGTGTGTAATGATTAATAATTAATAATATTTAATAATTAATTTTGACTAGAAACACCACATTTGAAATCGCTTCCAGTTGTCACACAGGGAGTGGCAAAAGAAGACGAGTGCATTACATCAAGAGATACAGTATCCCATGCCGACGTCCCCCTCTCTCTCCATCTAAAACAATTATACATTCGGATCCACACACACCATCAAAAACACAGAAAACATGACAGGAAATCGTTACCGTAGATAATCTCCTCACACATACATACAGACGTGACGTTATCTCTTACATCGCTGCCACCTGGTTTGATGCATTAGTGTAATTAGGCAGAATTGTGTCTGACACACAGATGCCGTATCGATCGGATCTGCCCGCAGAGGGATCGGACCCCGCTGAGGAGATCTGCTCTTACAATCAATGTCTAGAGATTATTGTATGTGTGTCCGGACGCTTCTTTTGCGAGAAAAGTGTGTAGTTATGTAATCCAATTAAACAATACGTCACGAAGAGATGTTCAAATTAAGATGAAACAGCACATTTCACTTCCATAACATGTTGTATTATGTTATGGATTGATTCTCCTGCAGCCTTGGGAAGAAGGTTGTCTTATTGAGGAAGTATTGATGTATGATGAAGTTTCACTTCTGGTGAAGGCATCTGTGTGTTCACAACCGATGTTCCTTTCACAGCAGCGTCTGTTCGGCACCAAGGACGGCGGCCAACTGCCAACACATGGCTTGGAGGTACGGGCACGTCTGGTGGCGTATCGCGAGGCACAGCTGTGGACCGTCAGAGATCATCAGGAAGAAAGTTGCCTGGACGGCACTAAAGGGAATTCACAAAAGTCAAATGCTTGGCTTCCATTGTCATTTAAAAAGACGCCTACAACAACACCGCGCCACCCGAAGAGTTCTACGTCATCCCGACAACCTGTTTTGCGCCCTTCCATAATAATAATCGCCTCCCTGGAGTGTTTTCACTAACCGCACTACGCTTGTCCTTGTTCCTTGTCATGCTCCAAGGTTGTCAAGGGGGCGTGGAAGGACGGATACCTCTTTCAGGATCATAAAATCAAGTGGCAATTCTGAGCCTCTCCAGTCAGTCCTGCCTGTATCAAATGCACTCATGTCTGTGAACAAATCCATCTTTATTATGTGGACACCTCAGTGTCTATAATGACATTCTGTCTACCAATTAAAAGCAAATGATTACATAGAGTATACACACATATATTCAACCCAGGGCATGCATGTCTCAAAACAAGCCACCAGCACCACATGTTCACATCTGTGCAGCCAACAACAAGAAAATGTGGCAGTAAAAATGTGCACAGCTCACTAAATGTTGACACAACAGATTGGCTGTTCACCTGCAACAGTATTGAAACAAATGTCAGTTCTCTCACTAGTCACTAGACATTAGGGGCTTTTGCACCGAGTAACTATAGGAACTGAAATGTAGGAACTAGCCACCAGGACAGTCCCTTGAGAACTAAATATTCCCCTTTAGGGCTATTTTCCTGGTTGCATTCACACCACTAGTAACTCTGAAGTGAAGTAAGCATTTAAGGGCGGTATTTAACAATGTCAGTAACTCTGTAATATAAAGTTTGAGAAGTGCCTGGACCTCGTTGACATTGGTCCATCTATCGCTGTTTTTCATTTTTGTGGAGTTCGTTTGTGGAGAATGTATATATAAACTGTGTGTTTACTGCTTTTTAAAAACGTCAATGTCAGTGGCATGCGTTTGGCCAATCATGTACACTTTCGTCACTGGTAGTTCCTATTGTGCTGGGTTAGACTACACTGAAGTAGGAGCTAATTGTGCTAAAGGTGTTTCTATAACTAAGGGTATGTTTACACGACAACGATATACTAAAAACGGAAAAGTTTTTCCTTTGCAATTTTTGAGTATATATGACAACATTATCAAAACAATCCCGGTTCACACAGATCCGCGAAAACAACAAAAAAAATCACTGTATTATTCATGCCAGGCCAGTAGATGGTGATGTCACTTTGTAAAGAAAAGATACACGCCTAAAGACTGAACACGTAATATGTATGTGCATGACATCACCGTTTTCACAAATTCACGTTTTTGTAGTTTACACAGAGACGTATCGTCTTCAAAAACTTGCACTTTGAAACCTGTTTTCAAAAGTTTTCAGACCCCCAAAACGCCGTTGTTGTGTAAATGAACAGCCAAAACACGTAACAAGTTTTCCATTTGTAGTTGAAGACGTTGTTGTGTAAATGGCCCCTAAAATTGTTCCCCGTTCCTGTGGAGCAAACACGAAAAACACAAAAAACACAAAAAGTGGGTACTTCCGTTTAACATAGTTATGTTATGTAGCATTACATACTACATACATTTTACATATACAAATGAATATAAAATTATATATAATATATATGTAGTTAAATATAATTGTATATAATATATGAACAATATAATAGAAAAAAATATCTTCAAAGTCCACAAGTTTATAATATAATATAATATACTATAATATAATATAATATAATGTAATATAATATAATATAATATAATATAATATAATATAATATAATATAATATAATATAATATAATATAATTAATATAATATAATATAATATAATATAATATAATATAATATAATATAATATAATATAATATAATATTTTTAGGACAAAGACAAATGTCCTGCTTGAGAAAATAATAGTAAAAATGCCTTAAAGTCATAAGATCAGCACATTGCTGTTTACATATGTAACGGAGGCCAGCTAGTAGTTTATGTGCGAGTAAACCTTGCTTTTTTACTGATCTCAAGAGATGCTTTAGCAACTGACGCTAGACCTCCTTGAGACCTAGACCTAACCTTTAGCCTCCTGGTTAATGCATCCGACTCTCATGCCGGGGTTACATTGGTGCCGTGACCCGGATAGGAGTGAGGTTTATTGGGGTGAGTGTAACGGAGGCCAGCTAGTTGCTGTGCGAGTAAACCTCACTCCTCTGATCTCAAGAGATGCTCTAGCGACTGATACTAGGGGTTGCAGCCTTTAGCCTCCTTGTTAAAGGGTCCGACTCTCATGCCGGCGGACCCGGGTTCGAGTCCCGCTTGGAGCGGGCGGTTCGAACAGGAGTGGTTACATTCATACAGTGTAGGGATTTGCCAGCTACAACAGAGAGTGAGACTTCTCTCCTTTCTTTCACAAAGGAAGAAAAATGTCAAAGAAAATAATTACTAGAAGTGTCTGAATAGTGTCTTTTCTACAATGCACAACAAAAATAAGTGAAAAGAATAATACAAGGAAGGTTGGGTGAAGCTACATCTTAAAGTATCTCTTTTCTACTGCATCAAAAGGAAGAACTCTGTAAATCTAGCATTAAAAACCTCAAATAGCAGGAGATGCAGATTGCAGGCGAAATCCCTGCAGGAGCGTAGAGACAAGACATTTTCATGTTATGCTACATTTGTTGAATTAATAACAGATAATTTAGCTGCAGGTGCAGGAACACACTGTGTTCCCAGCGCTAAACCCAGCATCCAGGGTTGCTTTCTCCTCTGATCTGAAATCAGTCTCCACTCAGCAGATGTCTTTGAACGGCTTCTACACAATCTGCTACCGCTGAGCATCACGACTGAAAACAGCACATCAGTGTGTCCTCAACAGGCATCTGTACTCCCTACAGGCGAGTAGGTCTTATTTACTGACAGCTTTGTACTTTGCCCTACATACTGTCCCGATGACAACATTTTTTTTTTCTTTATAACATCATTTATTAAAGGGATAGTGAACCAAAAATGAAAATTCTCTTATCATGTACTTTTCATGCCTTTCACAACCTCTCTGACTTTCTTTTTTTCAGTCGAACACAAAGATGATGTTTTGCAGATGTTGCTTTTCCATACAATGAAAGAGAATTAGGATGAAGGCTGCCAGTGTTATTTTAGTTTTTATTGTAGCTTTATGTTAATTTTAGTTTAATAATGAATTATTTTAGTTTAATAAATAATTAATAATTTTTGGTGTTTTTTAATGTCCTTTTGTCAATTTATTCGGGTTTATTATTATTATTATTATTATTATTATTAGTGGTGCTTGCCTGTAAAGGCGAAGCACACTATTACTATCTAGCCAAAAAACGGTTTTAGTGATGCCTTGCGAAGCAAGGCATCACCATCACTCTCAAACAAACTTATTAGTGGTGCTTGCCAAGCAAGGCATCAATATTGTTATTAAACATACTTAATATTATTATTGGTGCTTGCGTAGCATCAATTTTAACGATCCAGGAACGGTTTATTATTATTATTTATATTTTATTCTTCCGCGTGAATTTCGGCGCGTAACTCGTCCCGCACCGTTTGTCACAGACCCATGAATGAGGTGTCAAATCGACCGGCTTATTCGGGAATGGTGTGCTATGACTTTTATAAGGGATCGGGGGTACGGTGTTTGCCCCAGGGGCAAAAAACTAGCCGAAAAAATCCCATGCACTTTGCATTGCGACCAACTTTGACCCCTCGTAGCTCCAAGCGAGGATTTCGGAGAAACTCGTGGTTCACCACATTTGAAGACGCTGATAGGCCCTGTCAGATGACACATCGCAATGGGGTATAAGTTTTACCCCTGGGGCATTAGAGCTGCCCAAATTTGCCCCATTGACTTACTATGGGGAGGGATTTAAAACTCATGCGTTTATCCTACTATGGGAAATTGCATAGGGATATTGTATTGACCACAGCTCTGGCTCACAGTGTCTCAGAGACAAGGGGGTGGGCTCAATTTACTCAGACAACCAATCACTATCTCAGGATCACTGTGACTCTATCAAGCCACGCCCTAGCAACCATTTAGAGCTCCCTAGCAACTGATCCCATAGACTTCCATTGAAAGAGATCAAAGGGATATCTTTGGATAGAAGTGTCACAGATACACGAGGGTGGGTTTGTTTGACTCGGGGCATCAACAGCCAATCACAAATCACCGTCAACACTTCCTAGCCACGCCCTAGCAACCATTATCAAGCAGCCTAGCAACTCAAATTGCCCCATTGACTTACTATGGGGAGGGATCGCCCGTAAACTCATGCGTTTATCCTACTATGGGAAATTGCATAGGGATTTTGTATTGACCACAGCTCTGGCTCACAGTGTCTCAGAGACAAGGGGGTGGGCTCAATTTACTCAGACAGCCAATCACTATCTCAGGATGATTGTCAACCTATGAAGCCACGCCCTAGCAACCATTTAGAGCTCCCTAGCAACTGAACCCATAGACTTCCATTGAAAGAGATCAAAGGGATATCTTTGGATAGAAGTGTCATAGAAACACGAGGGTGGGTTTGTTTGACTCGGGGCATCAACAGCCAATCACAAATCACCGTCAACACTTCCTAGCCACGCCCTAGCAACCATTATCAAGCATCCTAGCAACCTTTTACCAAGACCTATATCTCTGCCTCAGAACATCCTAGAGACATGGGGGTTGGTTTATATCATTCATACAGACAAGCAGTATCATCATTGGATGCTGCCAAGCCCCCCTAGCAACCAAACAGAGTACCCTAGCAACCATATACCAAGACCTATATCTCTGCTTCAGAACATTGTAGAGACATGGGGGTTGGTTTATATCATTCATACAGACAAGCAGTATCATCATTGGATGCTGCCAAGCCACTCCATAGCAACCAAACAGAGTACCCTAGCAACCGTTTACCAAGACCTATATCTCTGCCTCAGAACATCATAGAGACATGGCGGTTGGGTCTTTTGGCTCATGCTAGCAAACTGGACTTTCAACATGCTACACATGCTAGCAGTGAATAGCTACATGCTAATAGTGATTAGCTAAGGATTAGAACATGCCAGCAACATGCTAATCATGTTAGCATCATGCTAACATCATGCTAATCATGCTAGCATCATGCTAGCATCATGCTAGCATCATGCTAATCATGTTAGCATTATGCTAACATCATGCTAATCATGTTAACATCATGCTAGCATCATGCTAATCATGTTAGCATCATGCTAACATCATGCTAATCATGTTAGCATCATGCTAACAACATGCTAATCATGTTAGCATTGACATGCTAATCATGTTAGCATCATGCTAACAACATGCTAACATGCTAGCATTATGCTAACATCATGCTAATCATGTTAGCATCATGCTAACAACATGCTAATCATGTTAGCATTGACATGCTAATCATGTTAGCATCATGCTAGCATTGACATGCTAATCATGTTAGCATCATGCTAACAACATGCTAATCATGTTACCATTATGCTAACATCACGCTAATCATGTTAGCATCATGCTAGCATCATGCTAATCATGTTAGCATCATGCTAACATCATGCTAATCATGTTAGCATCATGCTAACAACATGCTAATCATGTTAGCATTGACATGCTAATCATGTTAGCATCATGCTAACAACATGCTAATCATGTTACCATTATGCTAACATCACGCTAATCATGTTAGCATCATGCTAGCATCATGCTAATCATGTTAGCATCATGCTAGCATCATGCTAATCATGTTAGCATTATGCTAACATCATGCTAATCATGTTAGCATTTACATGCTAATCATGTTAGCATCATGCTAACATCATGCTAATCATGTTAGCATAATGCTAACATCATGCTAATCATGTTAGCATCATGCTAACATCATGCTAATCATGTTAGCATCATGCTAACAACATGCTAATCATGTTGGCATTGTCATGCTAATCATGTTAGCATCATGCTAACATCATGCTAATCATGTTAGCATCATGCTAACATCATGCTAATCATGTTAGCATCATGCTAACAACATGCTAATCATGTTAGCATTGTCATGCTAATCATGTTAGCATCATGTTAACATCATGCTAATCATGTTTTTGCAACATAAAGAAGCCATATCTCAGTACCAGAGCATCGTACAGTCATGAGGGTGGGCTCTTTTGACTCAGACTGGCCAATAGTCTTTCAATATCACCCCATAAACTGTATAGACACATCCTAGCAACCATGTACAGTACCCTAGCAACAGTACAAACACATTAATAAGCCCCAGAACATCCTACAGACATGTTGCTTGGCTTTTTTGCATCCCAGTAGCATCCGGGAGGATTTTTTTGCCACGGCAAGCACCACTCACATTTTCTTCAGGAAATGTACATTCTAGTTATTATTATTATTGCTATTTAGGTTTAATTTAGTTGTATTTCAGTTTTAGTTTTTATTTATTTCCAGTTAATAAATTTAAACTTAACGCAACATTTACATTTTTATTTTATTTTACATACTATTTATAATTAATTTTATCTTCATTTCAATAAACAGAAATAGTTTTTTTAATAGTTTTAACATTATGTCTTTAACAGTTAATAATAATAATAATAATAATAATAATAATAATAATAATAACCCTTCTATAAATTAAAAAAACACAAAAATACCAAAACGACTTATGAATAAAAACATACACCATAAAAAAAGTTATCTCGAAGTTGTAATTTCACGTTTAAATCATATCACTTGTAATTTCGTTGTAATTATTTATGAAATTTACTAGAAAGTTCTGAGTATAATTTGTAAAGTATAAAGTAAATCCTACACCAAATTTAATTTAATGTATCCCATTTTTTTTTTTTTAACTATTCGCAAAAAAATAACAATGGTAGCCCATACCATAAAAGTTAAGCAACACAAAATCACAAAAAATGGGCATACACTGTATTTTTTTTTTTTTATCAAATTTATAAATAATCTTCAGTCTTTCTACTTCCAAATGTCACTTTCTTTCAAAATGTTACTTGCTGTTTCTTTGTAATTTTTTGTCTCATTTTCTAGCGATTTCTAATTGAAAATTGTTTAAAAGGAAATACAACACCAGTTATTTGAGTGTTTATCCCTTTAAGAAATTAAATGGGGTCAATTTTGATATCCTGTCATATTTAAACCACTTTGTACCTTGGACCAACATTTATCATTCATACAATCCGTCAAAACGAACCTAATGTACGTTATGTAAGCTTCTGTCACATGTACAAATGAGCAGATTCAAACATTAAAATGGTCCTGATCAAATGTCAATATGCATGAGTCAGGACAGCCTTTCTGAGGGAGGCAGTGTCGTGTTTGATGCTTCCGATGTTGTGGGCCTAATCACTGTGGTGTTTAATTAAACAAAGCGACAGAAAAGGCTGAGACAACTAAGGCGAGGGAGCAGTTGCTTTCCAATGTCACCATCTGTTATTTATACAGTTCCCGCCTCCTACGGGAGACGGCAAAAGGCCACATATTGCAGAAAAAAACATAAATCTATCACTTCAACTCATTATCTTTTTAATCAGCTGACCCAGGCTCCCCTCTCAGGGGAACAGCACAGCCGAGGTACATTCAGGACAGACCCATAACTCACCCACAGCTCCCCCATCCAAAAAAATGAAATAAAAAACAGAACTATACAGTGAGGAAAATAAATATTTGAACACCCTGCTATTTTGCAAGTTCTCCCACTTGGAAATCATGGAGGGGTCTGAAATTGTCATCGTAGGTGCATGTCCACTGTGAGAGACATAATCTAAAAAAAAATCCAAAATTAACTATTTATTTGTATGATACAGCTGCAAATAAGTATTTGAACACCTATCTATCAGCTAGAATTCTGACCCTCAAAGATCTGTTAGTCTGCCTTTAAAATGTCCACCTCCACTCCATTTATTATCCTAAATTAGATGCACCTGTTTGAGGTTGTTAGCTGCATAAAGACACCTGTCCACCCCATACAATCAGTAAGAATCCAACTACTAACATGGCCAAGACCAAAGAGCTGTCCAAAGACACTAGAGACAAAATTGTACACCTCCACAAGGCTGGAAAGGGCTACGGGGAAATTGCCAAGCAGCTTGGTGAAAAAAGGTCCACTGTTGGAGCAATCATTAGAAAATGGAAGAAGCTAAACATGACTGTCAATCTCCCTCGGACTGGGGCTCCATGCAAGATCTCACCTCGTGGGGTCTCAATGATCCTAAGAAAGGTGAGAAATCAGCCCAGAACTACACGGGAGGAGCTGGTCAATGATCTGAAAAGAGCTGGGGCCACCGTTTCCAAGGTTACTGTTGATAATACACTAAGACGTCATGGTTTGAAATCATGCATGGCACGGAAGGTTCCCCTGCTTAAACCAGCACATGTCAAGGCCCGTCTTAAGTTTGCCAATGACCATTTGGATGATCCAGAGGAGTCATGGGAGAAAGTCATGTGGTCAGGTGAGACTAAAATATAACTTTTTGGTCATAATTCCACTAAACGTGTTTGGAGGAAGAAGAATGATGAGTACCATCCCAAGAACACCATCCCTACTGTGAAGCATGGGGTGGTAGCATCATGCTTTGGGGGTGTTTTTCTGCACATGGGACAGGGCGACTGCACTGTATTAACAAAAAATTTTCTTCACAACAATTATGATTTGAACTTCTTTTGATTTGAACAGATTCTGTGATTTTTTAACACTAACAAAAACCACAAACTCACATAAAAGCCAAGAGTCAAACTGCCCAACTAAAGAAAACACTGATCACCATAATGGCGACCAAAATTTTCAATAAAACATCAACATCTAAACCTCTGTTAACTCTCAATAGGAGCTTCTATAGATGTTTTTTAAGGTTGGAGACAAACTCTGCAGGACAGCGGCTCTTTAGGACCGAAATTGCCTTCCCCTACTCTAAGTAGAGGAAAAAATTGCATAACTGTACACTAAGGACCAATTGTGGACCTTTAAAGGTACAGTTATACGTTTTGTTTCCCAAAGTTTTTTCTGAGTGTATATCCAAAAAGGTTATTAGATTGATTTGTTCTTCATTCTGAATTGATTTATTGTATTTACTTTTAAATAAACGTGTGTTGTTCCCTTTTTTACTTTGAATGAAAACAGGTTATTTTGGATGTTAAAATGTTAAGTTTGGTAAATCCTAAAAAAAGTTTTTTTTTTTTAATTTAGTTTTTTTTAACATTAATTTTACTAAGAAACTGGACTTCTGCAGGGGTACACACACACACACACACACACACACACACACACACACACACACACACACACACACACACACACACACACACACACACACACACACACACACACACACACACACACACACACACACACACACACACACACACACCCTGGGGTCAATAAGATTTTTTTAAATATATTTTTAAGACTTTTATGCTCACTAAGGCTGCATTTATTTGAGCAAAAATACAGTACAAACAGCAAAATTGTGAAATATTATTACAATTTACAACATCTGATTTCTATTTTAATATATTTTAAGATGCAATTTATTTCTGTGATCAAAGCTGAATTTTCAGAATCATTACTCTAGTCTTCAGTGTCATATGATCCTTCAGAAATCATTCTTATAATTTCTTATTATTATCAATGTTGAAAACAGTTGTTCGGCTTAATATTTTTGTGGAAACCCTGACATTTCTTTTTGAAGGATTCTTTAAGTTCAAAAGAACAGCATTTATTTAAAATATAAATATTTTGTAACATTATAAATGTCTTTACTTTCACTTTTCCTCAGTTTAATGCATCCTTGCTAAATACAAGTATTAATTTCTTTAAAAAAAAATCTTACTGACCCCCAACTGTTGACCGGTAGTGTATATTGTCATCAAAAACGTTTTTAAGAAAATATAATATTTTATTTCAAAGAAAATAATTGATATTGTTTGGTTGAGTATTCAAGTAATCAAAGTATTCAAACAAATTTTACTCTCTCACCAAACTTTTTTTTGTTTTTTTTTCATGTGTTGTTGATTTGCTCTGTTCTGCAAGCCCTACAATCTATTGCATCTGAAAATCTGCATAAATGTTTCACAAAAACAATTCCACATGATACGAGCAATTTCACTGTTGATTACGTTCTGAAATGATGCTGGTGAAAACGGCGTAGCTTCGCAAACTACAGAGGTCTAATTTGGTGATTTCAGCACACGATGGGTAATACAAAAATCGGATTGAGTCGAGTATGAAAAAGTTTGTCTTAAATCAAAATGTGCTTTTGCAAGGCCTGTTACACTACAGTATAACATATAGGCCTGGTTTCACAAACAGGGTTTATATTAAACCAGGATTAGGTCTTCAATTAGGACATTTAAGTAGCTTTTATAAACATTTCTAGTGGAAACATTACTGGTGTGCAACTTGAGACAAAACAATGGCTTATAAAGCTTGGAAGAGCCGGGACATTTTTTTAATAACTGAAAGAAGAAAGTCATATACACCTAGGATGGTTTGAGGGGGAGTAAATCATGGGGTAATTTTCATTTTTTGGGTGAACTATCCCTTTAAGTCTTTTCTGGGAATCTAGGGGTTTATGATTAGCAGATGGATTAATAAAAAATATTAAAGATTGTCTGTAAATATTCAGAAAATAAAACAACAGACACATGAATTAATCCAATGAGACAGTCCTAGCAGTTCCTACATCAGCTTGTGTATGTCACACAAGATCCCATCTTCAGACAAGGCTCAGTGCCTGATCTCAGATCAGCTTGATGATCTGTACACTCACCTGCCAAGTCTTCCACAGTGCCAGCAGTTTCTGGACATCTTCACGCTCGGTTTCGCTAGCTGACTTCGCCCTGCACACACAAAAGAGAAGAACAGCCACGTTACAATTAGAAACCACTTGGATGCTGTCTGTTTATCAGGCTCCAAATGTTTCAAACGGGAACTGCAGAAAGACAAAGCCTAAAATAAAGTACTTCATTGGCATTGATGATTTCCGTGAAGAACCTTTAGCATCAATGGAACATTTCCAACACACAAAAGATTTATATTATTCTTCAGATTATTAAAATGGTTCTTCAGTGGCATCGTCTACACGCTTTCTACTGACTAATTTCACACGGTTCAGAAAAATAGATGTGCTGTATATAAACATCAGATATCCTCACTTGGTCTCGTTCATAATGACCTGCCAAAAATATTTTACAAATAGTTTCCTGAACAGAGGAGATGACTCAGACGCCACAGTTGCTAAACAAGCAGAAGCATTTTTGTTTGATCCTCATCTTTCTCATGTCTAAGTGGTTTTGGTAAGTGGATAGTGTGTGTGTGTGTGTGTGTGTGCGTGTGTGTGTGCGTGTGTGTGTGTGTGCGTGCGTGTGTGTGTGTGTGTGTTTCTGTATAGTTTGCAAAGAGATATTTTGCTGACCTGATGGTTAACTCACACTTACAAAACTTAAAAAAATGTGGAAAGCCCAATGAAAAGCGGCTTTGCTACTGCAAATTAAAAGGACAGTTTACTCAAAAATCATCATTCTACTAATAGTTACCAAATAGAATGTGCAGGGATGAAGTCAAAACCTGGAAGACTAATTTGCAGATTAGAAAGACAAGATTTGCCTTTATGATATGGTTAATCAGTTTATGAAAAAAACAGTCGGGGAATCCCTGCATTGCATGTAAATATGAAATGACATGAAATTGTACATTTGAATGTAAAGCCTTCCAAAGACAGTAATACATGATTAACTGCAGTGTTGGGTGTAATCAATCACCAAGTTATCACCAAGTTAAATTATTACTGTAATTTAATTACTTTTCCCTTGAAAAAGTAAAGTAAGGGATTACTCTTAATTTGTATGTAATTTAATGAGTTAATTCTGATGTAACTGCATTAAATACTAGATATATTAGATACATGAACAAAATTACTAATTTTAAAGTCCATGAAAAGCAGCACTGTAACGTTACAATTTGTTTCCTTCAGATTTGAAATATGCACAAGAGCTGAAACATTTACGTTGTTAGTTTCTGGTCAATCATGATGGTAACATCTGAGTCCGCATGGTCTGAAGCGCATGGGGCAGGTGTCCGAATCCACTTTTGCTAGTTTAACAACAGAAAAAAAACGGTCGGCGTGCCAGGTGCATGGTCCAAAAGGGTTGTACCTAGTCTCTTAATGAGTCATGGGTGTGTTTTGGGCATAACGTGTAATAAACCGAGTCTCATCTCCCATTCCCTTTAAAAGCTATTTGCGCTCGCACCATGGTGTGTTCGCTATTTACATGGTGGAATTTACCAGCGGAAAGACTGAACACTTCTCCAGAGCGGAATCCTTTTATTTATCAAAAAATACTGTTGTTTTTGTTGCCTTAAAATATCAACACGCCAACAATGCACCTGAGCACACCTCGTTTTCAGACCAGCACGCCCATGGGCGAACAAATGGGCACGAGTGCATTTGCTATTTAAACAACGCGGCACTGGATGTGAAAATTATAACAGTGTCGAGCTGAAATTTGCACAAAACTCTTGCGTCGCATTGTGCCTGGTGTATGATAGAGCCCTTCATTTAGCCATTTTCTGTCCCTTTTGAGTGTCATGGCAAAGCATGCTGGAAAACAGAAATCACAGTCTAGGTTAAATGTAAGTTAGTCTATATTAAAAGAAACAAGTTCATAAAACTCAAAACAGTGAAACAATTCAGATTACTTAAAACGTGTCATTTTTGAGAACTCGAAAGAAAAAGAAAGTTCTAAATACTCAACTAATTTGTTTAATTTGAGTTGGCTTTACTCAAACCAATTCATTGTGTTAAGCGTTAGGGTTTGCAGTGTGTCAAATTCAAACATGTTGGACCTGTTTACAAATGCAGAATTTTCCTCAGCTTTTGTTTTTCCCCCTCTTTGAATATTTGTTTCCCCTTTTTGGCGCTTTCAAATAATTTAGGTGAACTATGGCTTTTATTCAAGCTGGTAGTGTACATCACCAGAAAAAATCATTTTCATCAAATGTAACCGCTAGAAATGAATTATTGTTTTTAAACCCAGCAGCAGTGAATTTTCAAGCCAACTCAAATTGACTGCATGCTATAATCGATATGATTATTATATTTAAGATTCTTCGATCAATATGAATAACAGGCAATTGAGCGTCTGGCCCCAATCAAACACACACACGCTCACACACACACACACACACACACACACACACACACACACACACACACACACACACACACTCACACACAAACAACTACTATGGCTATTAATATGCAAACAAACATAAAGGAAAATAAATATAATGCTCTTCTGCATACTCTTCTCCAAATTGTCTAAAGTGCAGTGCAATATGTACTCATCTGCACTAATGCTACTTTCCTCCTGTCCTAGAAAATGAGGGGGTGTTATATGAGCTACACTACATGCTTTTCAGGAAGTTTTATGTAATACAGAGAGAGAATGAGACTAATAATATGGAGAAAAGAGACACATGATACACAAATGCACACATAAGCACTGCACGGCTGAATCTCCCATGAGCACTGCATCTATCGGCAGTCTTCAGAGAGAAGTTCCTCATTTTAATAAACACAAGATTGTTAAATTGGTGTAAATATCAGCCTCAGATGTCCAACCAACAGATGACAACCTACAATCCATACATTGACCGTCTAATGCATATAAAACATAAAAAGCTACTTTCTCAAACCGGCAAGCTTTAATCTGATTGGATGGCAAAATGCCACTTCCAGGAGTCAGAGTGAACTCGCTTTTACCAGTCCGCCTGGATATAAAGTTTTTTTGTTTTTTCCAAGTTACCAGCAGCTGCAATGATATATGAGAAAATACTTCAGATTTAAACTCAATGTCAATCAAACAATCTTTTCCTGGCCAAATAGTTAAGAGCTCCAAAATGGACCTGACTTTAGTCAGTGATTTCGATTTCATGTTTTTTTCCAATAACACTCCAGATCTTCTAAGCCAATTGATACCATAAGCATGCATATAAACAAAGCAGACCGAGTCTGTTATATATCTTGTGAGCTGTCTGTTGCATTTGTTTGATCAACTCAAGGCTTCACTTCATATATTCTTGCAATGTGCACTAAGAAACAGCCTTTGATGCTAAAAAAGTGACTCCATATTTTACCTCCTTTTAATGCTTACACTCATCATTGCCATCATGAGCGCCACAGTCCAGTCAACAATGTTTCCCTCTCTTGATGGCGCCCTAGATCATCTTTTTTTAAGTTTTCCTCCTCGTGTGAGTTAGCCACATGTCTTCCTGGTAGGAGGAAAATATATGCTAGCTAAAATTAGTATAGCTGGCATACATATTTAAATATGCATACATTAGACAAGGATGTTGCAAGAAAAAAAAGGAACACCCAGCAGCCTTGTGATCATTTAAAAACCAAGACACGGTTGGGCTTAGTACTTTAAGTACTAAACTTTTTTTTTTTTTTTCAAAAGGTAGGTACCTTTTGAACATTTGTGTTCAAAAGGTAGGTATCAGGTAGTTAGATAGGTAAGTAGGTATGGATGGATGGGTGGGTGTGTGGATGGATAGATGAGTGTGGGTGGATGGGCGTGTGGGTGGATGATGGATGATGGATGGATGGATGGGTGCGTGGGTGTGGGTGTGGGTGTGGGTGGATGGATGAGTGTTTGGATGATGGATGGATGGGTGGATGATAGATGGAAGGATGGGTGTGTGGATGGATAGATGTTGTGGGTGGATGGATGGATGAGTGTGTGGATGGATGGATGAACAGGTGTGTGGATGGGTGGATGAATAGAAGAATGGATGAATGGGTCTGGGTGGATGATGGGTTTGTGGGTGGATGGATGGATGGATGAATGAGTGTGTGGGTGGATGGATGGATGAATGGATGGATAGATAGATGGTGTAGGTGGATAGATGGATGAACAGGTGTGTGGATGGGTGGATGAATAGAATAATGGATGGATGGATGGATGGATGGGTGTGGGTGGATGATGGGTGTGTGGGTGGATGGATGGATGGATGAGTGTGTGGATGGATGGATGAAGGAGTGTGTGGGTGGATGGATGGATGGGTGGGTGTGGGTGGATGATGGGTGTGTGGGTGGATGGATGGATGGATGAGTGTGTGGATGGATGGATGAAGGAGTGTGTGGGTGGATGGATGGATGGATGGATGGATGAGTGTGTGACTGGATGGATAAATGGATGGATGAACGGATGGGTGTGTGGGTAGATGGTAGATAGATAGATGTGTGTGTGTGTGGGTGGATAGATGGTCTGGGTGGATGGATTGATGAGTGTGTGGGTGGGTGGATGATGGGTGGGTGGATGAATAGAAGAATGGATGGATGGAAGGATGGATAGATAGATAGATAGATAGATAGATAGATAGATAGATAGATAGATAGATAGATAGATAGATAGATAGATAGATAGATAGATAGATAGATAGATAGATAGATAGATAGATAGATAGATAGATAGATAGATAGATAGATAGACGAACAAATGAACGGCCGACCTCGGGAGAAAAAATTATATACATATATACACATTCCGAAGTTTGAAGGAGCTTTTTTTCTTAAAGCTACAGTAGCCTATTTTTCATAGCACAATGAACTCTTTAATCTCAGCAGATCAGACTTTTTGACACGAACAAAAGATAAACATATGATCCATGTTGAAGGAATAAAAACAAATATGTAGTGGAGTTGTGAAGCACAGAGTGTCAGTCTGTATCCCACAATCCAACTTCCCTGCCCACACATCCTTTGCCTGCAACCGGCAGCATCAACCCTGACCCACCAATCTATAAATATGTTTCCCATCATGCACCCGAGGCTGGTTTTGACGCACTCCACTTTGTGGGCCCTTTTATCTTTAAACTGCTGCTATGAGTAGATCAAAACACCAACAGTGTTTTGTGAGAGTGCAAATGCAGCAGCGTATTTCCGTTGCTTCCAGCGTGCACTATGGTCAACTTGTTTGATCACCTCTGTTGTCTTGTTTTCCTTCTCGTTCTTTGTTGTTCAGTGCAAGCTAGGTCCATCCTTTAGTCCCTGGGGTGCATCTCTGCTTTGATTTGAACCTGTAAGGTCAGGATGTATCACCCTCGATGAAAAAAAATGCAGATGGCCTTTAAATCAATGGCCTGCGGACACACTGGAAATGAATGCAGAGGGAAGCTCTGCTCAACATTGGATAGCTGAAACCAGCAAGGTTGTCTGGTCCATTTGTCTTCCTTGAATGGTAAATCTATCTGTGTCTGAGCACAGGGTCCCACAACGAGGAAAAATAACGATGACCCTACGGGAGACATAATGAGGCATCATGTAAAGGTAGAGGAAAGAGAGCGTGAGATTGAGAGAGGAGGAGGAAGTAAGGCCAACCATAAATCATATTTAGGGTATCTTGACTTCTATCTAAAGATTCTCTTTGATGTGTATTTTTGTATAATAAAACACATTTACTTTCTTACTCTGATGCATTCCGGAGTGAAAGTGGATATTTGAAGAGAGGAAAAAAGTAGGACGGGACCATTTCATCTATCACAATTGATTGTTTAATAACAAGTGGGTGTTAAATTCCAGAATCGTGACATGAAGGTTGAAGGGGCGAGGCTAAAAGTAAGAGGGATTGGTGATGTGACCAAAAATAAAAGTCGTTTTAGAGGCAAAGCAAGTTGTTAAATTTTGATGAAAGGTTGCAAAGACACTCATACACTATATTGCCAAAAGTATTGGGACACCCCTCCAAATCATTGAATTCAGGTGTTCCATTCACTACCATGGCCACAGGAGTATAAAATCAAGCACCTAGGCATGCAGACACTTCTACAAACATTTGTGAAAGAATGGGTCGCTCTCAGGAGCTCAGTGGATTCAAGCATGGTACCGTGATAGGTTGCCATCTGTGCAAGAAGTCCATTCGTCAAATTTCCTCACTACTAAATATTCCACGCTCAACTGTTAGTGGTATTATAACAAGGTGGAAGCAACTGGGAACAACAGCCACGAAGTGGTAGGCCACGTAAAATCACAGAGCGGGGTCAGCGCATGCTGAGGCGCACAGTCAATAGCTACAGACCTCCAAACTTCGTTTGGCCTTCAGATTAGCTCAAGAACAGTGTGTAGAGAGCTTCATGGAATGGGTTTCCATGGCCGAGCAGCTGCATCCAAGCCGGGTATACTTCGGTCGCACCCCGCGGACAGGGCTGTGCGCGTGACGCGTCCGGGCACGGAAAGTGAAGTATACCCGAGCCGTGGTGTAAAGCGCGCCGCCACTGGACTCTAGAGCAGTAGAGACGTGTTCTCTGGAGTGACGACTCATGCTTCTCTGTCTGGCAATCCAATGGATGAGTCTGGGTTTGGTGGTTGCCAGGAGAACGGTACTTGCCTGACTGCATTGTGCCAAGTGTAAAGTTCGGTGGAGGGGGGATTATGGTGTGCGGTTGGGGTTTTTCAGGGGTTGGGCTTGGCCCCTTAGTTCCAGTGAAAGGAACTCTTAACCCTTTAGGCGCCAGAGATTTTTTCCTAAAACGTTTGATTTTGACATCTTAATTTCAAAAGGCTACATCTTAAAAGTGATAAAAGATAGAGACTTTCTGTAAATTAGAGAAATATTAAGGATGACCCAAAGTTTATGTAGGGATTACATTGTCCCATCTAATTTGCATATTATGACGTCATATGGTGGTGGTCACCTTGGATTATAGAATTTTCAAGAAAAGTCACATGTTTAAATGATAAATGCAGCACTTCTTTCCCCCAAAAATGTCCCTCACCTTCTGTATGCTATATTGCACAATACTCAATGCTCAGGTAAATAGTAAATAGTAAACAAACTGTGTAAATCGTTACTAATAAATGGTAGAAACAAACCGAATGCATGTAACGGTTGGCCTTTTGCTGTAGAGACTTTCCAAAACGCGTGCGGTGTGAAGCCGGTGTAACACGCTTGCTAACTTCGTGATGAACACTCCGACCCCGTGAAATACCACATTGTTCCCACCACTAACATTGGGCAAATGACCATCTACACTGGGCAAAGGATTCACCGTTTGTGCTTGGTGTAGGACTATACTTTCACTTCCAGAATCACCGTCATCAGATATTCCCCTTCAGAATCAGGGTCCGCGAATAGAAGACCCAACACTTCATTGCGGGTAAGCTTTATTGATGCCATTAGAAAATAATAATAATCTAATGCAAATACTCGCTGACATTGACAATATTGCTCTGATAAAGTGGCTCACGCGCACACCAGCTCCGCGTTTGTTCGCACAGACTCAATGCGCTCTTGCTCGAAGATTTTGTATAGAAGCATGATGTTTTTTTGAGTCAGGGATGAAGTATGACATGTCTGACATCTAGTGGAGGGGAGGTCAAACAAAATTTGACACCCTATTTGACAAAATCGGCTGTTTTATTCAGTGCCGCATCTTGTCGAGTAAACTCGACCGTGGCGCCTAGAGGGTTAATGCTTCAGCATACCAAAACATTTTGGACAATCCCAACTTGGTGGGAACAGTTTGGGGATGGCCCCTTCCTGTTCCAACATGACTGCGCACCAGTGCACAAAGCAAGGTCCATAAAGACATGGATGAGTGAGTTTGGTGTGGAGGAACTTGATTGGCCCGCACAGAGTCCTGACCTCAACCAGAAAGAACACCTTTTGGATGAATTAGAGCGCAGATTGCGAGCCAGGCCTTCTCGTCCAACATCAGTGCCTGACCTCACAAAGCACTTCTATAGGAATGGTCAAAAATTCCCATGAACACACTCCTAAACCTGGTGGAAAGCCTTCCACAAGCTGTTATATCTGCAAAGGGTGGGCCAACTCCATATTAAACCCTACGGATTAAGAATAGCATGTCATTAAAGTTCATGCGCATGTAAAGGCAGGCGTCCCAAAACGTTTGCCAATATAGTGTACGTCATGCAATTAGACTAAGAATGTGTATTAAAGTAAATGGGGTCATATTTGAATGAACGTCAAACTTCCTTAAAAAGAGATTTGTTTAGCTGTTTCCTCGAGACATCTGCATTTTTGTCTCCAAAAAGTATAGCTATGTCAGAGAAACATACACTATTCCCTACATTATACAGTTCACTTGAAGGAGTGAATGAAAACAGCCGTTGAGCGTACATCGGCTGTACACTCGTTATTGCGGTGCCATATGGGATAGAATGAGTGCACTCGATAACGTCCAATATGGTTTCAGACACCACTACAAATGGCTGTCCCCTTAAATAATGCCCTATTTAGGGGTATAACGGGAGATTTCAGATTCAGCCCAACTTTCCTGCAGAGTTTTGCTCCAACTGATGAAACTAGTAATCCTGAAGACCTTGATTAGCTTGTTTGATTAGGGAGAGTGGACCTTGAGGGCCAGAGCTGAGAACCTCTGATCTAGACCATGACTCTTCAGGAAGAAATTACATTTTGGAGTGGTTCTCCACCCTGTCTTTCTGATATCCTGAGCTAAATTGATATCATTAGTTTTTGGCGCACACATTCAGCTATTAATGTACTGATAGGACATGCTGATCATTAAAGAATATTAAAAAAGAATTACAAGAAAGCACCTCAGACGTTTTCAAATTGGTCCAATCACGTTCACACTGAGATTCTAATTAATCTATATTCAGATTTATTTTATTAAGGGTGCAGTAACAGTAATTAAGAATATCACGCATGCTGTCCTAAATGGTAACCAGAAGTGCTCTAAATTGCTAATTACATGGCAGTTAGTAGATTTGCAAGTGTGTGTGCCAAAAGACCAGTGTGGGCTGCTGTAAAATGAGGAACATTAAAAAGATATATATAACTTTGAAGACATTTGAAAAGTTGTAACCATTTTATTCAGTGAGGACACGTTTAATTGATCAAACGAGACAGTAAAAACTTTTATATTGTCACAAAAAGTTATATTTCTAATACTAAATTCTATTAACAAAGAGGGAACTTTCTATTCATCAAAAAATCCTGAAAAAAAAGTATCAACGTTTCCACAGAAATATTCAGCAGAAGAACGGTTCTCTATGGAGCCACTCACATGACATGTGGGGAAAATATGTATATTTTGGCCACAAAGTAACAATGCGTTCACACAACTTAATAATACATCAGCACGTTTTACTAATTACTAATCCTCATTTCCCTAAATCATGCGCACAATATAATAATCCCTTTCCTCGTTTTCCTAAATTGTGCACACAATATAATAATTCTTTCCCTTGTTTTTACTAAATCATGCGCACAATATAATAATTTGCTCCCTCGCTTTACTGTGCACAATATAATAATGTGTTCCTTTGTTTTAGTTAAAACCAAACAAGGGAACAAATTAGTACAAAGTAGCCACGATCTACTAAATTGAGGGAACTAATTATTATTATTATATTGTGCACATGATTAAGTAAAATGAGGGAACAAATTTGACCATGCATGTTCTCATTCTGTTTATGCCAAATTCTGACTACTATCTGAATGTCTCAACAGAAATCGAGACTCATCAGACCAGACAACATTTTTCCAGTCTTCAACTGTCCAATTTTGGTGAGCTTGTGCAAATTGTAGCCTCTTTTTCCTATTTGTAGTGGAGATGCGTGGTACCCGGTGGGGTCTTCTGCTGTTGTAGCCCATCCGCCTCAAGGTTGTGCGTGTTGTGGCTTTACAAATGCTTTGCTGCATACCTCGGTTGTAACGAGTGGTTATTTCAGTCAAAGTTGCTCTTCTAATCAGCTTGAATCAGTCGGCCCATTCTCCTCTGACCTCTAGCATCAACAAGGCATTTTCGCCCACAGGACTGCCGCATACTGGATGTTTTTCCCTTTTCACACCATTCTTTGTAAACCCTAGAAATGGTTGTGCGTGAAAATCCCAGTAACTGAGCAGATTGTGAAATACTTAGACCGCCCCGTCTGGCACCAACAACCATGCCACGCTCAAAATTGCTTAAATCACCTTTCTTTCCCATTCTGACATTCAGTTTGGAGTTCAGGAGATTGTCTTGACCAGGACCACACCCTAAATGTATTGAAGCAACTGCCATGTGATTGGTTGATTAGATAATTGCATTAATGAGAAATTGAACAGGTGTTCCTAATAATCCTTTAGGTGAGTGTGTGTGTATATATATATATATATATATATATATATATATATATATATATATATATATATATATATATATATATATATATATTCAAGTGTGCGTGTTTTTCAGTAAAGTATCTGTACTCATTAGTGTATGCATACATTATCGTCTTGAAATAGCACCAGTTAGAAGCCACCACTATTAGCTGCCAAAGGAAGGTTAAATAAAATCCAGGTATTTATACTGATCTACAATCAGCTATGGTTAAAACAACTTCCTTCAGCACCGCCACATAAGAAATCACAAAACAGTTTCCAAATCAGCATGAAAAAAGTGGCTTTCCCCAACGACATATCATCATGTTAATGGCCGTGACAGATGGTGTGTGAATACCCTGATCAATACCATTCCAGACCTCTTAACCTTCAGTAGTGCAAAGCAAGACCTGGAGAAAATGAGGCTATTGATCAGGGCAGTAGAGCAGAGTGAAAGATGCGCATGGTATGCTAGCAACAGGCTAACTGCTGCATGTGCGCTTCCACTAACATATTAACTTGCAGTCACAACCAGTGTTTATCACAGAAAATTTTGCATTGTTCCGGTAATTACTTGCTGTAAAAGTAGAGCTGCGTGATGTATCACAATAAAATCCCCTGGCCACAGACTTGTGATTGCTTTTAGAGGGAAAAGTTGCACACAACTTCTGGTATAGGAACAGTTTTCTCCATAATAATAGCATATTGGCGACACAAAATTGCTAAGCGCTCTGTGTTTGCACTCTGGAGAATGTCAAAGGTTTCTATATGCAACATGCTTTTGCAGCGTTGCGCAATGTAGCCAATCATGAACATAGTTGTTGATTTCTTGAACACAATGACCAATTAGAGGTGTTTATGTTAGCACTGAACAAAAACTCTGGCGTTTTGAGGAGTGAGTGGATTCTGAGTTCTGCACACTCGGAAATCCTCTCATTATAACAAACAATTATGAATATAAAGTAGTGCCGGTCCTCCCTATGAAAAATAAGTTGCGTAGGACCACCAGGGGGCACCCTTGCTCTCAAAAATTAGGCTTTCAAAGATTATGAAAACATGAAACCGCTATCTGTTCCTTTCCTATAGAGCATTGAGCTGTCACTAAACGTTCAGTCGAATCATGTAACGTTGCGCGTAAAATTTAGCTGCGAAAGAGACACTGTTCAACAGGCGGCTTTCTGTCTGCATGATCCGAGAGAGAAACACTGAGAAATTCAGGCTACTTTGGGCTTCGGGTGTGCACTTAAATGGACAATACATGCAAAAATATGTCAAAATGTCTGTCTTGGGGACTCAAACGCATTGAGTTATGTCTTCAGTGAACAAAAACAGCCGGGAAAGTAATGGAATGCTTGTCAGTGTATTAGGTCTGTGCATTTGGTCTTAAAGTGACAGCAGCCTAATAAACCCATGTATCCCTATCATTTAATGTCAATCAAACAACAAAAGAAATTGAGGGAACCATTCACCGTTAGTAACTTTAATACGGATCAATGTATATTTAATTCATAGAGTGAAGTCTATACAATGATTACTTTATTCAATTTCTGTATAGTAGGCTATTGTTAGTTATTATTTTATGTTGTATTTGTCCTATTGTTTTAATTTTTTTATTGTATTACTGAACGTTTCAACTCACTGTTGTTTGTTGACAGTGAAACTGCTCTGAAGGAACAGATTAAGGGTTTGGGGGTCATTTTGAGAACGCACTTACAGGGGCTCCAGGACAAAGCTTTGCTTAGAGCCACCCAGAAGTCTAGAATGGCACTGTAAACAACCTTACGAATGATTGATAAGGTGTAATTAGGAGCTTATTGAGGCAAAAGTCGTAGTTTATAGTTAGTTAATAGTGAGAATTGGACCGTAAACTAAAGTGTGACCCAATATAATAGGATGTACCTAAAAAAAAACCTATGTGTATGTTGTGCGGTGACACGTAACTTGAAACTAGTGTAGTGTAGGTGTTGGATGTATTTTGAAAATATATTTTCACACAAATATCTAGTACTGTATTGTTCCAAATATAAAATGTTTTTTTCTTCTTAGAAATACATCTGATAAAATGGGTTCTTCTTATATTCAGGTACTTTTACATATCAATAATACACCCACAACAATAGGTGGCGCCAAATACGCGTAAAACAAGTGTGCCAAGAAAACAGTGGCTGTGTCCAAAATCACTCTATACCCTTAAATAGTGCACTATTTTAGGGACAGCCATTTGTAGCGATGTCCGAAACCATAGTGGACATTATGGAGTACACTCATTCAATTCCACAATGGACTGCAATAACGAGTGTACAACTGATGTACGCTCAATGGCTAGAGAATACCCATAATGCACTGTGAGAGTCGCGCACTGAATGAATTCACATGTCTCGCCAGGAGAATCAACCATCCATTTTCCAAACCACGCTGGTCCAGTGGAATATCCAACCCGATCTCACAGCAATTTGTACGTATTTTACGAGGTGACTAATTTGTATGAATGACCTACCCCTAACCCCACCCCTAAACCTACCTCACTGGGGTTTAGACAAATTCGTACGAGTGAGGTTATACGAATTAGCCACCTCGTAAAATATGTAAGAATTGGTCGTGGGATAGCGTGGGAATATCATACAATATTGATTATTAAATTGTCTTATAATCAGGGTCTTCTTATATTCGGAACGATACGATAAAATTCACAAAGAATTACAACACTGCAAGTTTTTAAGATTTTAGTAGTACTTTCTTGTAAAATGTACTCCAATAATATTTGTTTATTTACAACATCAAAAAATAATATTTTTCCTAAATGGCTCAGCCTTAAAAGGAATTTGCCATTAAAAAACATATTTTTTCAGCTTAAAAAAAAAAATAATAATAATATATTTTCTAAGCAGATGCATCACCCCACTCAATCTAGAATGATTCATTCTTTCCAAATATACAGTAGCTATTCAAGTCAAATGGTGAAAATCCCTGTATTTCACAATATATCACAGAAAAACTAAATATCACAGTTTTATCTCCCCAAATATTGTGCAGCCCTATGCAAAAGAACAACTAGTGCTATATAAAGATATATCACTAGCACTTTTTCAGCAGTGAAGTCTTTGTGCTTGACCCAAAAATAATGTGTTAAACAGTAACTATCTTTGTATTTACTCTATAAGACCTGCCCTTGATCTACTAGCTCTGGATCTAGACTTCCAGCTGCTTTGGGAGCTGATCAGTGGCGTAGTCGGAGAGATTAACAGCTCCTCCAGCATATAAGCTTCTGTAGAAGAGCAAACACTGAAGTGAGTCCCTCCACAGGCTCAATCAAGGTATTGCACAAAGTCAGAAAGTTGGCACCTCCGATTAAGAGAGCATTCAGTGTATGCGCAAAACCGACGACGCACCTCATTTTCTTAAGAGGATTTGGGATATCAGCTGAAAGCAGAGCACTCATACAGGTATCTGTAGAGTTGATGGCTGAGTTAAGTCGAGGCGTGCTGATGTTGTGCCAAGTAGCAAAATCTACACTCTATAACGTTACACGAGTAAAGCTGTTTGGCTGAATCAAATGTGTTAAGTGTCAGATAAATGTTTTGCGCTTGCAAATCTCACAAATGCAATGCTAGCTTGATGATAGATCATCGCAAGCGTTATAGTAGGTGTTGCTCATATTCTGATTTGAAACCAATTTAGCTGCTTTTAATATTGAAGAGTGAGATGAGATGGCATGAGGTTGAGAACGAGAATCAGAATTTTAAGGGATAGTTGATTAAAAAAAATGGAAATTCAGCCATTTACTCCTCCTCACTTTTTATTTTCAGAGGAAAAATTACAAAAAGCACAATAAAAGTATCCTAAAATGATCCATATGACTCATGTGCGGTGTTCTTGTTAACTAAAATAAAATTATTTTAGATTTTCTGAAAATTATACAATTTTGTTGATTGAAATAAAGCTGAAATAAAAAAATATAAACACTAGATGAAAGAAATTACAAATAAACTTACTAAAATGACTAAAACCAAGTAAATAACACTAATAAATGCACATAACCAAATGACCAAATTCAAAATATTAATAATAGTATACAAATGATACTAAAATATGCTCAATGTGCTACATTTTTATATAATATCTTTGTGAGAGTGACAAACACAAGTTTAAGTTAAGCCAATCATAATTAAATCACACTGAAATTTTGCATATATGCAAAAAAGGTGCGTAAAAACATGCCAGAACATACACTCTACAAAACGCTGGGTTAAAAACAACCCAAGTTGGGTTGAAAATGGACTAACCCAGCAATTGGGTTGTTTTAATCCAGTGAATGGGTTGTTTTAACCCAGTTGTTGGGTTAAAAGTTTGCTTAAAAAAATGGGGCCGTCCATTTTCAACCCAACTTGGGTTGTTTTTAACCCAGCGTTTTTTAGAGTGTATGGTTACTGCAAATCTCATTGGTTCTCATGTCGTAACCAATTGCAGTGCACCAAATTATGATTATTATTCATATGCATTGTTATACATATAATAAGAATCAAGCATTATAGAAAAGAGGCGATTTTCAGTGAATATCAACCTAAATTCCAGTCAAACTCCTCATGCAAAGTATAGCATATATAATACACAGAATGACTACTGTTACAGTGGTGCTTTTCCTGCCATTTTTGGAGCTTGAAAACTCACCGTTTACTATCATTGTGTGAAAAAAAGAGCAGCGTGAATATCCTGCCTGACGGGAGAAAGAATATCACGCAGGTTCGGAATGATTTGAGGGATGAATACGTGATGACAGAATTTTCATTTCTGGGTGAACTATCCCTTTAAGCAAATTTAGGAATCAGCAAGAAACAACAATTTATCCAAAGAACAGTCAGATGAGAAGGCAACGTGCAATGCGCCAGTGAGAGTGGCATTTAACATCAGCAAAGCTGGAACAATTGCTCATATGCATTAAATGAACGTGTCAGTTCCTCTACATCATGACTGATACCAGTAACTCACACCATCCGGCTTATTTGTAACACAGATGAAGATAATCATCGTCTCTTGTGGTAATGCTGATGAAAATTACAATAATTATGACGAGAGAGGGTGATGGGGGATTGTGGTAATACCATCCTCAGAAAGAAAAAAAGGTAAATACTCCAAAAATAAATCTGATGACACATCAGAGTGCTCTATAAATCACTCACTTCCCTTCTTTAGAACGAAAGAGGGGAAAAGTGGCAGACGATGAGGGGGTGAACACGGTACGCTTCAGTGGCCATGACTGCACTCTCTGGGAAGAAAAGCAGTCTGTCAGGACCATTATTCAAGATAAAATGCCTTTCCCCCCCTCTGATCTAGGACCAGCCGAACCTATTCTTAAAGGAACAGCCCCAATTATATTGAGCGCTACCGTTAGCAAAAACTAGAAACTAAAACGAAATGAAAACAAACAAACAAAAAATGTACGTAACTGGGAAAAAATAACCTTAATTAAAATACATTATCATGACTCAAAAAGAAACGTAATTAAAATAAAAATATCTGCAAAAAAACCTAACTAAATAAATAAATAAATCTTTACAACCCGAATGCATTAAATATGGAAATGCCAACACTAGAACACTGCAAAAAAAGAAAAAGGAATGTAAACTAAATCTAAAAAACTAAAATAAATAAATAATACAATAAAATACAAACAAACAGTAAATAAATCAATCAATACATAAATACATAAATAAGTCAAAATTTACAACCTGAATGCATTGAATATGGAAATGCCAGATATTAAAAGTATTAGCCTCTTAACTGTCACCGTCCCACAGGTGGGACGCCTGGTGCTCTTATTTTGATCGCCTTTTTTTCGTATCATATATTTAAGTAAATTATCATAAATTAGGTATCATTTGAAAGCTTACAAACTCAAAATTCATCCTGTGAAAACCGTTTTGAAATCGGACATTGTGTTACCATGGAAACGTTACTCTAAATTATTCTAGTGGGCTCCTCCCCTAGTGGGCGGTGTCATGTTTCATATTACAACAATTATTTTAACTATTTTATATTCAAAATCTTTTCCAATCTTGACAAAACACATATTGTCGGAAAGGTCTGAGTCTCAAGGGTCCATATTTGGTAACTGTTTTGTGATGGAAGTGATATTTGAACAGAAATTTACAGGAAAATGCAAAAGAAAAACAATAAATGGAATTTGAATGACACCCGGTGGCTATTTTTGGTACAGCACCTAAACAAAATCTCATGAGAACTTCAATTTTTGTGATATCAACTTCAAATTTGGAACACAAATTGGTTAGACATATGGCTTTGATTTTATAGTAATTGTAGAGTAAATTCTTTTTTGTAAAATATATATTATATCTGAAATATATAGTATTTATATTCATTTACAGTAAATTTAAACTTCCATAACTCTTTCATACTTTCATATTTTGAATTGCTTTCACAATAATCTGCAGAGTGTCGTCTTTAAAATGAGACCAAACTTTGGTCTATATTCCAAAGCATTCTTGAATTACAGCCCTTTAAGTTTGGATAGTGCATTTTCATGTGTATTCTCAAAAAGGGGGGTGACAGTTAAAGGGTTAAGAGAGTTTAAAAAAAACAAAAAAACATTTTGGAATCAAAACTAGAACACTGAAACAAAAAAAAGGAATGGAAACTACATCTAAATCTAGAAAACTACACAACAAACTAAAATAAATAAATAATACAATGCAAACAAACAGTAAGTAAATAAATAAATAAATAAAACATTTGAATAAATCAACCAACCAACCAACCAACCATAAAACAAACTAACTAACTAACTAGAAAAAACTATTGAGCACTGTAAAATAAAAATAAATAAAAATGGAAAAACTAGGAGGGGAAAAATCCATCCAACCAAACAACAAACAAAAAACACCTAGAACAAACAAACAAACAAACAATAAATCAATGGATAAATGGAAAGTAAATCTAAAACTAGAGAGCTGTACAAACCAACAAACAAACAAATAAATAGGAATATAATGGAATGAAAAGTAATGAAAACAAAAACTAAATAAAAAATCAAAAAAAAATATATAAAAACCCTGCCAGTTCTCCCATTATTCCTGAATATAATCATCACAGCGTAGACTGTAAAGTCATCATCAATTTTTAAATATGAAGTAATTTGACTTAAATGTATTATTTATAATGGCTCTCTTTAACAATGACTATAAACTAGAAAAACTGACACTTTCGTTATGCCTCAGCAATCATGGTCATTTTCCTATGGAAGACTTCAGAGCCAGTCTAGCCTGACGTGCCCTGTCCGCTATAGCTTCCAGCATTCTCCCACAGCGAGTGCCTCAGATCGTCCAATCACAAACCCATCAGAGCAGTAAAGCTTCATGTCAACGCGGACACCATCCCCTCCGCCTGTAAACATAATCCAAGTCCACTATCATCTGCGCATGAGTTCACATACAAGTCGCAGGCCACACTCCGGGCGATAAAAGAGCAGCGTGAAGATGATGCAAATTCTGAGATGGTACCTGATGGAGACAAAACGAGAGGGCCAGTCTATTCAAGTTCAATTTGCTGGGTCCTTCTGCGTTTGCCGGGGAGCTAATCTGATATATGGCCATAGGCTGAATCTATTTGCGTAAGAGCCTCTGCCCTTGGCTCATAGATCAGTCAAGCAGCCCTTGCTTGCTCTGTACCTTCTGTAATGGATGACTGCAGAAAGAAGCAATGCAGGTGCATCTTAAGAAACCCTAAACTGGGGAACAAGCCACGGCAGGGAAGTTAGGCCGTGAGGCAGGTTATAAATATTTGCTTAGGCCTTTCTTCTTCCAGTATCAAAGAGCACCTCCAGCAGAGCCGAGGAAAAACGGAATCCGTGTAAAAGTAAAATATGATACATCTGGTAACACTTTATTTTACAGCATCCATACGTTACATGTACTTACTACAGTAATAACAGTAAATTACACATTATTTCATGCAACTTAACCAAATCCTTATCCTAACCCTATGGTAAGTAAGTGTTGTTAATTAATATTTCTGAGTATTTAAAGGTAGGGTATAGGCAAATTTGGAGAGGCTAGCAATGGTAAATGGTAAATGGACTGCATTTATAAAGTGGTTTCAACAGACCCATGGCCATCCAAAGCGCTTTATACATTGCCTCACATTCACCCATTTATTTACTCCAGCTCGTCGGGAGCAGCTGGGGTTAGGTGTCTTGCTCATGGACACCTCGACACTTGGTCAGGTGAACCACCAACCTTCCAGTTTGTAGACAACCAACATGAGCCACTGAGCCACTGCCGCCCCTAAAATCAAGCTAGCTTTGAAAGCATGAGATCCCACCCTCCCTTCAGAGCGTCTCCAAAGCCACGCCTCCTCCAAAACACATGAACGCACACAGCAGATTCTGCAAAGCGTCACGAGAGCTGGGGTTAAATTACCTAATCTTGGATGACATTTTTTGGTCCTGAGACTTCCAAAAAGACATATATTTTTCTATTATTATTAATTGCTATTTGGATGTGAAGATAGTTCCAACCAGTATAACAAAAAAATGTTTATGAAAAACATTGTCTAACCTTAACTGTCACCCCCCTTTTTGAGAATACACATGAAAATGCACTATCCAAACTTAAAGGGCTGTAATTCAAGAATGCTTTGGAATATAGACCAAAGTTTGGTCTCATTTTAAAGACGACACTCTGCAGATTATTGTGAAAGCAATTAAAAATATGAAAGTATGAAAGAGTTATGGAAGTTTAATCTTTATTTCATATAAAATATATATTTTACAAAA
The DNA here is from genome assembly GCA_023566225.1 of Romanogobio albipinnatus. NCBI lineage: Eukaryota > Metazoa > Chordata > Actinopteri > Cypriniformes > Gobionidae > Romanogobio > Romanogobio albipinnatus. Next base: position 28,277,967 of record CM042262.1, on the reverse strand, counting down.
AATAATTTACTCTAAAATTACTATAAAATCAAAGCCATATGTCTAACCAATTTGTGTTCCAAATTTGAAGTTGATATCACAAAAATTGAAGATCTCATGAGATTTTGTTTAGGTGCTGTACCAAAAAATCGGGTGTCATTCAAATTCCATTTATTGTTTTTTTGATGCATTTTCCTGTAAATTTCTGTCCAAATATCACTTCCATCACAAAACAGTCACCAAATATGGACCCTTGAGACTCAGACCTTTCTGACAATATGTGTTTTGTCAAGATTGGAAAAGATTTTGAATATAAAGTAGTTAAAATAATTGTTGTAATATGAAACATGACACGCCCACTAGGGGAGGAGCCCACTAGAATAATTTAGAGTAACGCTTCCATGGTAACACAATGTCCGATTTCAAAACGGTTTTCACAGGATGAATTTTGAGTTTGTAAGCTTTGAAATGATACTTTAATGATAATTTACTTAAATATATGATACGAAAAAAGGCGATAAAAAAAAGAGCACCAGGCGTCCCACCTGTGGGACGGTGACAGTTAAGAGGTTAAGTTATAATTGCACTCTAACAAGGACACCTTAAAAGGACACCAAATATCCTCATATTTTATATTTTACTGTTGCATGAATCCCATTAGGGTTGGTGATTTGTATTCTGTTAAAGTTGCTAAAAGTTATAGTTCACCCAAAAAAGTAAAACTGTCATAATTTACTCACCCTCATGTAATTCTAAACCCAATGATGTTTTTGTCTTCTTCTGTGGATGACAAGCCAGACTTAAAAGCTTAACTCAAAGTCTTCCAGATTCGCGGCCAAAGCCGATTCGAAAGACCGCTGTTAGCCAGCTTCTTTGTTTACGAGTAGCACGCGGTACCGCCACAACTCTGCCATGACGTGCCGTCATTATGTAAAGCCCGCCCACCGACTCTATACACGATTAGATTGGCCTGGCCAGAGTTTGGTTTTTCCAGCTCGCAGGTCTACCGAGAGTTGCTAGACTACACTCGCGGCAAATTAGATTTGCTGCCACTAGGGTGCGTCTAGATTTCTAGGCTAGTGGATCACAAAAGATGATATTTTAAAAAAACATGTTTCTGTCCATGTAATGGAAGTAAATGGGGTCCAAATCAACACACCTAAATATCTTCTTTTGTGATCCAACAAGATGAAAAATTAGGATTTTATTTAAAAGATTACGTTGACTAAAATATGATGACAAAAGTGAAGAAAATGTATGTAATCAAAAAGTTTTATTTCATTGTAATCCTAATTTATTTAAAAATGACTAAAAGTAAATCACTATGACATGATGAAATATTGACTTAAGAATATTTTTGTCAAAACTATGATTCAAAATAATAAAATAAAACTGAACTGCCGTCTGCTTCAAAAGTTAAAATTTTTATTCAACAGTAAACAAGAAGCTAATATGGATAAATTTGATTTTTTTAAAGAAGTCTCTTATGCTCACCAAGGCTGCATTATTAACCTATTAAAACAGTAATATTTGTATATATTTTTTACAATTTAAAATAGCTGTTTTCCATTTTAATATGTGTTAAAATGTAATTTATTCATTCGATGGTAAAGCTGAATTTTCAGCATCATTACTCCAGTCTTCACTGTCACATGATCCTTCAGAAATCATTCTAATATGCTGATTTGCTGCTTTTTTGCTACATTTATTACATTATTCTCAGAGCAGCATTTATTTGAAATAGAAATCTTTTGTGACATTATAAATGTCATTACTGTCAGTTTTGATCAATTTAATACGCCCTTGTTGAATAAAGCTTACTGACCCCACACTTTCGAATGGTACATTATGAACTACATTTGGCCAGTTGGTTCATATATTTCCTTTCCAACAATATAAATAGTTTTAAAAGAAGCCAAAGAATCAAGATTTATGTGTCTCCAATCAGCTATTGATTCTGCATCACTCATGATCTGGTCTGAAAAGCCGCAAACACACAAGCGGAGCGATACGAACAGTGCAGAATACGCTACAAATGATATTTTACAACCTGTACTGGATTATATTTCAAAACCAGCCCTCCCAATCCTGACTTCCAACATGTGTCTGAGAAAGAAAGATGGGTTGTGTACGAGAGTGAGCAAGCAGGGATGAAACAGAGGGAGAGTGAGAGCGGTGTTCAGGGAAGAAGGGTGGCGGAGACCTAGTGAAAGAGAGCAGGTCTTTTTTGAGCCGGCTTTCTATGTGAGAGGTGCTGTCTGAAGAGGTTATTTATTTTTCATCTAGAAATGGAAAGTGAAGAGTGATGTGGAGAGAGCCCTGGTGGAATAACACTGGAGACTGTTGAGGCGACGGAGTCTCCCGGGATTATTCGCTCCTGCTCTTGGCCGTCTTGATCTCAAGGAGGGAACTGTTGCTCGATGTCTCTCATCCTAAATAGTTGCACTTTCTCAAAGCCTCCTCAATAGGTGTCCTCCTTCTCATTTCAAACTCAATTATAGCACCAAGTGAAAGCCCTGGTGCTCCATAATCAATCCACAGTCCCATCAGGCCTCAGGAACGTGCGCTCCGTGGGACGGCTCATTAAGGGCCCACTAGCATACTTTGCCTTATTATGGAAAAACCTAGTTCTTGTTGCCTCCCATGTGGCTTGGTCTCACAGAGCAAAATCTAGTACTTTTCCTGGAGAGTGGCAATAGCTACACTCTAAAAAAAAAAGGTTCTATATGGCACCAAAAAATGGTTCTTTGCTCGTAATCATAGGGGAACCTTTTTAAGTGCTATATAGCACCAATTTTGGTGCTTCAGTGGTTCTTCAGCGGTTCTTCAGAGGTTCTTCAGCGGTTCTTTGACTAAGGTGCTATATAGCACCGCTACCATATACAGAACATGTTAAGATATGGTGCTATATAGCACCAAAAGTGGTTCCCCTATGATTACGACGAAGAACCATTTTTGGTGCCATATAGAACCTTTTTTTTTTTAGAGTGTACTGTTAATTCTGTTTGCATTCAGCTGAATTAATGTGTGTTCTTTCAGCTAGGGGCACTTTTATGTCCCACAGGTGGATTTTTATTACAGATCGAGGTCTTTATGCTTTATAGGTAACACTTGATTTCGATGTTCCACTTTAGACATTCTACTGACTATAAGTAACCCTGCAACTACATGTCAAATAACTCTCATTAGAGTATTAGTTGAATGTCTGCTTAATATCTGCTAGCTCTTTACTGTGATGGTCCCCCGACAGACCATGCAATACCAACTACAAGTAACTTTGCAACTACATGTCAGCTACCAGTCATTAGAGTATTAGTAGACTGTTTGCTTAATATCTGCTAGCTCTTTTATTGTTATAGTTCCCCTATAGACCATTCATTACTAACTGCAAGTAACTTTGCAACTACATGTCAACTACCAGTCATTAGAGTATTAGTAGACTGTTTGCTTAATATCTGCTAGCTCTTTTATTGTTATAGTTCCCTTATAGACCATTCATTACTAACTGCAAGTAACTTTGCAACTACATGTCAGCTACCAGTCATTAGAGTAATAGTAGACTGTCTGCCTAATATCTGCTAGCTCTTTTATTGTTATAGTTCCCCTATAGACCATTCAATACTAACTACAAGTAACTTTGCAACTACATGTCAACTACCAGTCATTAGAGTATTAGTAGACTGTCTGCTTAATATCTGCTAGCTCTTTCTTGTGATGGGCCTCCAAACAGACATTCTACTGACTATACATAACTTTGCAAGTACATGTGAACTTATTCTAACCCTACCAGTCTACTAATTCTCTAACACTCTAATGAGAGTAATGTAATGTTACTTATAGTTAACAGAATGTGGTAAAGGGACAATACGGGACAAGGGATTTATAAAAATAAAGTGAAAATATTAAGCAACACAACTGCTTTCAACATTGATAATAATAATAAATGTTCCAAATCAGCACATTAGAATGATTTCTGAAGGATCATGTGACAATGAATACTGGAGTAATGATGCTGAAATTCAGCTTTTCCATCACAAATACATAAATGCATCCTTAGTGAACACAAGATACTTTAAAACCCCAAACCGTAGTGTACACTTTTGGACATGGCAAGTAGACAAACTCAATAAACTAGTGAGAGTGTTAAAAGTGTTTTCAAGGACTTGATGTTCTACAAGTTCACAGAACCACAATTGGCCAGAGTTGAAGAAGAAACTCCCAAAAACAAATGGAAAGTCTGCTGAGCGACACCAAGGGGCTTAACTAGCTTGGTCTTTACTCGCCACCACTTTTAATGAGCAAAAATATAAAATTCTTTCAAAGGAAAGATCTCATCTGGGAGATTTTGGAGAGTAGCAGAAAAAGTAATATGCTAGAAATAACCGGTGCAGCCCTACCCAGCACAGAGGAACTTTCCCTGTAACAGACCATTCAATACATTCACTACATGTCAGCTACCAGTCATTAGAGTAATAGTAGACTGTTTGCTTAATATCTGCTAGCTCTTTATTGTGATGCTCCTCCAACAGACCATTCAATACTAACTACAAGTAACTAAAACTACATGTCAACTAATAAATGTTCCACATCAGCACATTAGAATGATTTCTGAATGATTTGTGAAGGATCATGTGACCCTGAAGACTGGAGTAATGATGCTGAAATTCAGTTTTGCCATCACATATACATAAATGCAGCCTTGGTGAACACAAGATACTTTTTGAAAAAAATCTTACTGGCCCCAAACTTTTGAACGGTGGTGTACACTTTTGGGCATTATTAGTAGACAAACTCCATAAACTAGTGAGAGTGTTAAAAGTGTGTTTTGAACGACTTGATGTTCTACAAGTTCACAGAACCACAATTGGCCAGAGTTGAAGAAGAAACTCCCCAAAACAAATGGAAAGTCCATTAAGCGACACCAAGGGGCTTAACTAGTTGGTGTCTTTACTCGCCGCCACTTTTAATGAGCAAAAATGTCAAATTCTTTCACAGGAACGATCTCATCTGGGAGGTTCTGGAGAGTAGTGGAAAAAGTAATATGCTAAAAATAAGCAGCGCAGCCCTACCCAGCACAGAGGAACTTTCCCTGTAGTAATCAAGCTTCTGAGTTTCTGAGCTTAAGTTTACCGAGGTAGAATAATTAAGGTGACACCAGTGCTGCTTTGGTACATCCTCTTGCAAATTCTCACCTGATGATGGTGTTGGGTCCTTTGCATTCTGACGGCGCTCGTGGCGACTACGCGTCGACACTCAGGTCCCCTTGCACGTAGCCGCCGGAGCCGAGGGGACTCGGATATGTAACATGGCCTCATTTTGCTCATTCGGCAGTGGCTGCGTGGTGCTACACCATGAGGAGCACAGAGCAGGCGGCCTTGATTATTTCCTCAAATAGAAACACGTCCACTGGCCACTAATCTGCTCGGCAGTGCCAGAGAGGGTGCAGGCATTCAGAGCACAACAATGGAAGTGGGAAAAATCTAAATGTTCACACCTCTGTTATTCCCTCCTTTTTCTTCCACTCACGTTCCTCTTTGAGGAATATTCTGGGGCTAAGTACAAGTTAAGCTTAATCGACAACACTTGTGGTTGTGTGATTACCACAAAATAAATTTCCAAATAAATAAATAAATACATCTGGGTGACAGTGAAGCATTTGCAATTGAAGTAAATGGCCCCAATGTTTTATTTTAGTATTATTTATATACTATTATAAACATTTTGAAATAGCTACTATTTTTATATGTTCAGTTTATTTTTTATTTAAGTTTTAGTATTTTTTTTAATGTTTTTTTGTGTCATTTTTAATATTATTGCTTATTGTTTTATTTAGCTTTTTTCTTCAACTTTAGTCATTTTAGTACTTCATCTTAAACTTTCATTTCAGATTTACCAAGACAATATTTATAATTTTTGTTCTAAGTTCTACATATAATATTTATATTTATATATATATTTAATATTTTCCATTAATGAAAACAAATTGACATAGTTTTAGTTTACAATAACACAGTTTGAAAATGTTAAAATTAGCACTGTAATGGCAATTAATTGAATGCACCTCCGTCTGCCCGTCACTGAGGACGTCCGCCTGCCGCCGCCCCCGCTCCAGCCCAGCAGCAGCCTCCACCCGGGCGTAGGCGTGGAGCCACCACGGGAAGGACGTCCAGCCCGCTCAGCCCGCTCAGCCCGCTGCCAAGCCAGGTGGCAAGCGCTGTCGCAAGAGACCCTGAGAAGGGCCACCCAGAGATGGAGGAGACTGCTCTTCAGGAGATGGCTGCAGCACCACTCCTTCCCCCGGAGGAGGGCCGGGGGAAAATCTTTTGTTCTGTTATTTCTGTTCCGCCACTGGCCCCATTGCCAGAGTTACCCAAATTTTCAATAAAAGAGCAGTTTCCAACATCTCTGGGTGCCAAGAGAGTGTCTGGCAGTATGTGACGCTACCATGCCTCGTTCCCCTCGGACGCCTCTCCCTTCGCCAGCAGGGAGCGCTGGCTGTCGGGACGCACACAATGTGCCTCCTCACACTCGGCGGATGCAGGTTTGTGTTCCGCTGCGCTGCCCCGCTGCGGGTATGTCTGTGGTGCCGTTGATCCCACTTGCACGGTCTCTGGGAGCCTGGCTAGCGCTCCCCAGCCCGTCTTGTTGGCTCATCCGTACCATCAGACTTGGCTATGCGATTCAGTTCGCCCGGCGTCCCCCCAAGTTCAAGGGCGTTCACTTAACTTCTGTAACAAAGGAGAACGCCCCTGTGCTTCAGGCGGAGTTCGCTGTCCTACTGGCGAAGGACGCGATAGAGCCGGTCCCTCCAGCCGATATGAAGGCCGGGTTCTACAGCCCGTACTTCATTGTACCCAAGAAAGGCGGTGGGTTACGACCGATCTTGGATGTGCGATACTTGAACCGCTCCCTCCACAGGATGCCGTTCAGAATGTTATTGCAGAAGCGCATCTTCAGGTGCATCCGTACCCAAGATTGGTTTGCAGCGATCGACCTGAAGGACGCGTACCTTCATGTCTCGATTCTCCCTCAACACAGACCATTTCTACTCTTTGCATTCGACGGACGAGCATATCAGTAGAAAGTCCTGCCCTTTGGGCTGTCCCTGTCGCCCCGTGTCTTCACGAAAGTCGCGGAGGTGGCCATTGCTCCCATGAGAGAGTGTGGTGTTCGCCTTCTCAACTATCTCGACGACTGGCTGATCCTTGCCCAGTCGCGGGATCAGTTGTGCGAACACAGGGACATGGTGCTCCAGCACCTCAGCCAGTTAGGTCTTCGGGTCAACTGGGAGAAGAGCAAACTCTGTCCCATACAGAGGATCCCAGCTGCTTCAAAACGGCGTTCAAAGACAAGCACGTTCTGGTCCGAACGGACAGTACTGCAGCCGTTGCGTACATCAACAAACAGGGTGGTCTACACTCCCGCCGCATGTCCCAACTCGCCCGCCATCTCCTCCTGTGGAGTCAGAAGCATCCGAGGTCCCTTCGTGCCATTCACATTCCGGGCCCGCTCAATCGTGCGGCCGACGAGCTGTCACGGTTGCCGGTCACAGTGGAGACTCCACCCCCAGATGGTCCAGCTGATCTGGAGTCGCTTTGGGGCCGCACAGATTGATCTGTTTGCCGCCCCCGAAACGACCCACTGCCAGTTGTTTTATTCCCTGACCGAGGGAACCCTCGGCATGGATGCCCTGGCACACAGCTGGCCCCCGGGGCCTGCGCAAATATGCGTTTCCCCCAGTGAGCCTTCATGCACAGACACTGTGCAAGGTCAGGGAGGACGAGGAGCAGCTCCTCTTGGTCGCTCCGTATTGGCCCAACAGGACTTGGTTCCCAGAACTAGTGCTCTTCGCGACAGCACCTCCTTGGCCCATTCCTCTGAGGAAGGACCTCCTGACTCAGAGACGGGGAACCCTGTGGCACCCATGTCCGGACCTCTGGAAACTCCATGTCTGGTCCCTGGACGGGACGCGGAGGTTCTAGGTGACTTACCACAGGCTGTGGTAGACACCATCACTTCTGCCAGAGCCCCCTCTACGAGACGGCTGTATGCGCTGAAGTGGAACCTATTAATCGATTGGTGCTATTCTCACTGAGAAGACCCCCGAAAGTGTTCGGTCAGATCTGTGCTCTCTTTCCTTCAAGATGGGTTGGAGCGAAGGCTGTCTCCCTCCACCCTCAAGGTGTACGTTGCCGCTATTGCTGCAAATCACGATAATGGTGAGTCCTTAGGCAAGCACGATCTGATCGTCAGGTTCCTGAGGGGGACGAGAAGACTAAATCTGCCTCGCCCTCCCTCTATACCCTCTTGGGACTTAACTCTGGTGCTGACTGCACTGCAGAGAGCGCCCCTCGAGCCTTTGCAGTGGAGCTGAGCTGAAAATCTTGTCTCTAAAGACAATACTCCTGATTACATTGGCCTCTGTTAAGAGGGTAGGGGACCTGCAGGCATTTTCGGTCGACGAATCGTGCCTGGAGTTCGGGCCAGGTGACTCTCAGGTAACCCTGAGACCCCGGCCTGGATATGTGCCAAAGGTCTTTCGGGACCAAGTGGTGAGCCTGCAAGCGCTGCCCTCAGAGGAGGCAGACACAGCCCTGGCTTTTCTCTGTCCAGTTCGCGCCCTGCGCATCTATGTTGACAGAACGCAAAGCTTTAGGACCTCAGAGCAGCTCTTCGTCTGTTATGGAGGACAGCAGAAGGGAAAGGCTGTCTCCAAGCAGAGGATGGCCCACTGGATAGTGGATGCCATCGTCTTGGCGTATGAATCCCAAGACGTGCCCTGCCCGCTCGGGGTTAGAGCCCACTCCACCACGGGTGTAGCTTCTTACTGGGTGCTGGCTCGTAGCGCCAGAAGGGAAAGGCTGTCTCCAAGCAGAGGATGGCCCACTGGATAGTGGATGCCATCGTCTTGGCGTATGAATCCCAAGACGTGCCCTGCCCGCTCAGGGTTAGAGCCCACTCCACCACGGGTGTAGCTTCTTACTGGGTGCTGGCTCGTAGCGCCTCGCTGACAGATATTTGTAGAGCTGCGGGCTGGGTGACACCTAACACGTTCGCTAGGTTTTATAGCCTACGTGTAGAACCGGTTGCTTCTCGTGTGCTCGCATCCCATAGTCAGCAACACTGAAGTGCTCGTTCTTGTGTCGGCTTGCTGCACTATTCCCTTCCCCATGGAACAGAGATGTGCGCTTATTTCTCCAGTCGAGTTCCCCAGGAAGCGGAGAACCCTGTTGAGTCCTCCGCAACCCGCGGCAGTCGGATGTGGCGGAGCATCCAACGCCAGGTCTGGCACTTGTATGCATTGGTGGAACTTGTGTCAGGCTGGGTTCCGTATGTTGCGACCCCTACGGCGGTCCCATATGTGTATTCTCCACGGTACAGCTCCCTATGGCGAGCTTGTGTCTTTCCCTCGGCAAGAGTTCCTCTGCCGTCTCAGTACGGTGTTGTTCCCCCGCCTGCAACAGGCCGGGGCCACCCCTGGGACTTCCGTATGTTGCACTGCCCAAGGCCAGTCCATACATGTATTCTCCACATGGTACATTTACATTTATGTAAATGTAAATGTACCAGTCCATACATGTATTCTCCACATGGTAGCTCCCTCCAGGCATGATGTGGCTTCTGTGTTCCCAGCGTTATCCAATAGTCTGCTGAGTGGGTCTTGCGGAACAGCAGTGTGACTCTCCCTGCGTGAATCTCCCCGCCCGCTTCAGAACGGGGTCTGAGGGGCTCTCGCTGGGCGCTGGAAGTGGTAGTAACTGTGGCGTTTTCCAAAGGGATCCCAATTCGTCGGTACAACCGACGTACGTCGAACGTGACCGACTGAAAGGGAACGTCTCATTTACGTATGGTAACCCTCGTTCCCTGAAGGAGGGAACGGAGATGTACGTCCCGTCGTTCCTTACCATCACTGCATGGCCGTGTCACAAGTTCGGCTCCTCAGTGAAAAACGTCAGTGCGTTGCTCTCGCTTCCTATTTATACCCGCGGCACGGGGCAGAGCGCAAGATGCAAATCTCACACGCAAATGGCCAATTGGCCCGTTCTCTAAATCTCGAAGCTGATAGGGGCTCTCTGAAGTGATTCCAATTCGTCGGTACAACCGACGTATGTCTCCGTTCCCTTAGCCTCCATTTCTGTTCTGTTTAGTTTGTAAGAAAACGAGGCATATTTCTAAAAAATTATGCCACAAATGCTGATGATTGAGCTTAACTTGTATTGAACCTGGAATATTCCTTTAATTAGTTAGAATATATTTGTTTAATATTATGTTAATTGGTTAATGTTTTTTATTATATTTAATATTATAAATGATTACATTTTATATTTATTTAAATATATTTAACATTATTTTAATTAGTTATATTTTATATTTATTTAAATATTTTTATATTATTTTGAATTAGTTAATATATTATTTTAATATTACTTTAATTGGTTCAAATACTCCTTTAATTAATTAGAATATCCCCTCCACCTGCCGCCACCCTTCCCCTTCCAGTCGGCAGAGGAGGGGAACTGCTGAAGAAGCAGTCCATGGCAATTAGGCCTTAGAGTGCACTTTATTTTGGTCCTCACTGCCAAATTAGGTTATATAATAAATGAGAAAGAAAGGCAGAGAGAGAGAGAAACAGAAAAAACGGCATATAGAGAACAGATGAAGTCTAAATTTAAACCCCACTCAACTTGAGTCACTGCCCCCAATGCTTCAGGCTCAGGCCGGGGTCTCGTTCTAGCCTTAAAGTTGTTGCAGTGAATGCGCTCTCATGGACATACACCATAAGTCACATGATGCACCATTTCACCCTAGACCACCTCTAAGAAAGGATGGGAATTCAGAATGGCCAATAGCTAGCTTCCATGCCATCTTTTTTCCTGCCAACAGACGCAATATGAGCTTAATGGATCTCAGCTCGCACAACACGTGCAGAAAAGCCTTCAGTAATTTACAGCAGCATTAACTGAAACCTTCAAAACGTGTGAGCTAAATACCACAAGCACAGAAAAGAGTGTAATACAAGCAAGAAAGGTGTGACTACATAAACAAAACTACAGGTAGTATGTTGTAAAATTCCCCAGTTAACACTTAACTGCTTTGAATGTGCACCATATACCCCAAGAGAGAGAGTCTACTAGAATAGTAATTGTTGTTTTAACAATATTCGATCTGACATTATCGAGCATATCCCTCATGTTACAAAAACACACCCAGAAAACGTAGTCTAGTAGTCTAGCGTAGTAAGGTCTAGGTTAGAGTAGTGTGTAAGTATTTAGAGTGCACACTTTCACTCACTGCGTGATTGAGTCTATTAAAATGCATTTATAACGTCCCCAAAATTCAAGATAAGGGGCAAAAAATCTCCTGTATGTCTTTTACATTTATATAATTTAATATAGTTAATATCACACAAAAAGTGTTTTTTTTTTTTTTTTTTCAAATATCGGCACGATTACAAATTTGATATTGGTTTAATACAATAGTTCAATAAACAAGAAGTTAATATTAAGTGACTTACTTTGTAGACACAATATTGCCTGTTTTTGCTTCATTTCGCCAACGAAAATAGTTTGAAACAAGCCATAGCACTGTTTTGTGTCTCTGAGCAACACACAGCAGTGTTTCCTTACTGAATGAAGCTTTTTGAACAAATTGGTTGAATGAATGATTCTCACTCATTCAGTCAAAATGCTTCGTTCCTGGGCTGCATTCCATTCCACTTTTAGACACGCACTTGCGATTAGACACGCACTTGCAAACTTCCCCAAGCACTGGGAATCCCAGCCGTCATTTTGAAGTGCGTTCCACTTCGTGAAGTGGACGAGGGACGTTTATATGGACAGACCCTTCGCTCCCTCGATTTTGAACGAGGGCAGCTCTATGATATTTTAATTATTTTAAAGCATTTTTTTAAAACAACCCAAACACACCTATATACATATAGAATGCTGCATTAAACAATTTTGTTAGGGAAAAAAATTATAAGTCAACTCCATAGTGGATTTCAAGTGATCAAGGGCTTAGGACATTCCAGTTCAGCCCATTGCAAAGGTTCAGCCAGTAGTGGGCACTCGTAAGGAGCCGACACCACAGGCACGCAACAGACGGACAAAGGAGGAGGCAACGTAAGAAATGGCGCACATCCGAGTGAACGAGACAGAGGGAAGTTAGCGAGAGAAAGGCATAATAACAACGAACTGGAATGCAGCCCTGAATGAATCAGCCGTTTTAATGAATCGGCTGAATATCTATGACTCACTCATTAACTGACTTTCTGCCACCAACTTGCGATTTTAAGTGTCGTATTTAAATGTTCGTAAAGAATTTTTAAAGTTGGTGTCTAAAGTATTATTTACGCATTTGTATCTGCAGGTTAAATGCATTCATGTCCCCTCTGATATATACATCTAAATGCAATTTCAGATGCAGCTTCTGATTTCTTTGCATTGCAAAGATGCATTTTGTTGATATTGATTTCATTTGATTGGTAACAGCCATATTGTATCTTATTATTAGGGGCAGAGCACTGAATGGTGCAATGGCATCTATTGTATCCGTTAGATTTCGTCTTCTTCCTCTGCCATGTTAGTCTATGGCAGCCCATAGAACCAGATGGGAAATTTGGCACACCGATAGAGGTCAGTCCAAACATTTACCACAGCAAATTTGGAGTATCTAACTCAATCCCTCTAGCACCACCAACTGTCCAAATTTTCACTTACATTTATGTGAATAACTTTTGACCCATAAGGGCTAGAAACAAAATACATTTTCCTCTGATTCCTTAACCAAACCTAAAAAAAACCTACCCTTTCAAACTCTGCCTAGTAGGTCCATCCAATTTGTATCAAAATGGAACCAGATCATCTTCAGACCATGATCGCAAAAAGTTATCAAAAGCTTTTTGATATACCCAACAGTTCACAAATAACACTCAAACTAATTTGACGAAGAGCGCCAAATTGGACGCAAGGCTATATCTCCACAGCGCTTAAAAATTGTGGCTATTTTTGCTAATAACTCATTGAATGATTCAGCATTTTGATTCAGAATAGCATTTTTAATTTTGTCCCGAAATGCTGTATTTTACAAATGCATTGATGTACTGTATCTCTATGAAACTCAGTATGTGTCATCGGGACCCTGAAGGTACTCAAAAAGTTTCGAGAAATATTTAAGTTATAATGAAACTTCCAAAAATGCTAATAATGCTTGTTGTTGCCGTTTTTCTGAAGCTCCCAGGCATGCTTGCATGTCATATTGTTCCTTTTTGTGCTTGGCGCCAATATTTGCTGCTTGCAGCTATATTTCTAATTTAATTTATTGATTAAATGTAAGAATTTTGACACAAAAGCATACAATTAGGTTAGAAAAAAAGCCTTTATAAAAGGTAAAATGCCCATAAAGTAAAAATCTATTTAAAGATATCGGAGAATATCATTTATGTCTCTGCTGCGAACTGACCACCACTCAAAATTTGAAGAATATTGAAAACTTTAGGAGTCAGCTGTCCAGGGCAGTCCTAGCACAATAACACACTCAGCAAAATATAATCTAATTATAGTTATTGATAAAATCCCAGAAAATATCAAGCTCATTTTTGTCAATATCGCACACCCCTACCCAAGAAATTCAGTCATTTCAGTTGGTGATGACAAATATGCAAACGCATAAAGACAGGATTCAGCCTTGAGAAAATACATTTGAAACAGAGATGCTGGCCATTGTATCACTTGTGTGGTCAGCAACTCAGCAGAGCCAATCTCGAATTGGATTTTAATAGATTTTGTGTCTGCTTCCCAGAACTGCTGCATTTTCACTCTCTCTCGTATTTCCCTTCCACCTCTCCATCTCCGTCTCGTAAAGGTATGGCCTCTCTACCACGGTTTGGAGATTTTACATAAGACAATAACAGTTACCCCAAACACACTTCACCCTAGAAAGCACTCGCTTTTACATAACTGTTTTAATAATGGAGCAGACGCTCTTGTGCTTTGCCTCTCCAATCGCCCTGTCAGTCCTGCGTGTGACATCGAAACAATAATAAGCAGGTTTGCAGGTTTATTTTTAGAAATCGGGGGAAGTGGGAGACGAGATAAAAACGCAAATGAGTCAGAGACGCTGCCTCTCCACATGCTTGTATTCAAGAATGGCATGGCCTAAATCCCAGTTATAGAGAAGTTCGCGTTTGAATCTCGTACAGCGGCGATTCTAGGATTTTTCATTTTAGGGGGGCTCAGCCCCCAGTGAGGGTGGGCAAATAATGGTAACGCTTTAGTTTAGAGTCCAATTCTCACTTTTAACTATAAGCTTATTAGCATGCATATTAGAACATTGGCTGTTTATTATTATTTATACTTATAAAGCAAATATTAATGCCTTTTTCTGCATGACCATATTGTACATCCCTTAATCATACCCAGGAATGTAGGCAGGACTATAATCACGGAGATCCCAAATGTGAGGTAGTTAGGGGGGTCCGGGGGCATGCTCCCACGATAAAATTTACATATGTGCATTTTAAGATGTTCTGAAAGCCAAACAATTTGATAACAATAGCTTGAAAACCATGTCAGTGGGCAGATATGACTGATCAGAGGTGGAAAGAGTATTCTACTCAAGTAAAAGTACTATTACTTCAATGAAATTGTACTTAAGTACAAGTAACCGGTCTAAAAATGTACTCAAGTAAAAGTAAAATTTAAAAGTTATTTTTCTAACAGCAGGGTGGGGAATCTCCAGTGTAGGGTTGTGGTAGAATGAGATTTTCACAGCATCATAGTATTAAACAATTATTTAATAAATAAACAATATTATTAAAGTATGGTTATTATTATCACCAGTTAAATTTCAAATGAATGAAAACTGTTTGTTTTTTTTCTTTTCTTTTTTCGGTTGAACAAATGCTTTATTATAACAAACTTCAATAAAACATGTCTAATCAACCAAATTCAATAAATGGTTATGAATTAGATGAACAACTTATTTTTATCATTAACTCATTAAAATGTTTAAGAATCCTATGCATTTTTTTCTTTTTATGATTTTTATACAAATATATGACCAAAACGGTGGTAATTAAATCAAATGTAACAAACTTTTATTCTTTTATTTTTGGGCAAAGTGCTGCAAAACAGAGATTTTCAAGAGATTTTCAAAAACTTTTATTTTGATGGGTTTTAATGAAGAGCTGCTTCTGTGAAAACCTGTTTCAGAGTGTATTTGACTGGTTTTTAAAATGTTCATGTGTTCGTGTCCAAATATGGTTTGTGAGACGTTAAAACACCACGAGCATCGCGTACTTGAGTAGCCTATGTAGTAGACCAAACGGTGCTGCTCATCACAGAGACAGAACAAGCAGATCATTTATTTATAGGCTATAGCAGTGTTTTGCTTTAATATTCACAGACCATGTCGCATTTTGATTTATTGTACAGCTCTACCGTCGATGTATTCATTCATCCATCAGTTTGCTTGTTTTACTATACACTCTAAAAAAAAAAGGTTCTATATGGCACCAAAAATGGTTCTTGGCTCGTAATCATAGGGGAACCTTTTTAAGTGCTATATAGCACCAATTTTGGTGCTTCAGTGGTTCTTCAGCGGTTCTTCAGAGGTTCTTCAGCGGTTCTTCAGAGGTTCTTCACCGGTTCTTTGACTAAGGTGCTATATAGCACCGCTAACTATGGTGCTATATAGCACCGCTACCATATACAGAACATGTTAAGATATGGTGCTATATAGCACCAAAAGTGGTTCCTCTATGATTACGACGAAGAACCATTTTTGGTGCCATATAGAACCTTTTTTTTTAAGAGTGTATATCTGCGTTATACTGTAAATGAATTGTCGTAACTGGATTCCGGGATTCCCTCTGCATCACAGAAATCACTCGGCCTTAAGTTAAAAACATACCTTTATCTACACAGAGGGATGTTCCCGAACATGTTCTATGCGTTTCCTCATTTGCATCAACATTTTGTAACTTTGATAGCCTATCCTCCAGGACAACGCCACTTTATTTTTTTCTATATCCAAAGTATTCCCATACTAACTGGTTCACGACGGCGTTTCGCTTTCAGCTGGATCTGCATCACTGACATGTCTTGTCCGTCTCCATCTTTTTGTGATTTTCGCGCGTTCTCCCGCCCTTCAATTCATCGTTTCCGGATCGCTTTTTCCCCACTTTCGTATTATTTATTTATTTTACTCAGTAACGGATGTGGTTTAAAATGTAACGAAATACAATACTTAAAACAAAACTTTTTACTTAAGTAAAAGTAAAATTACAGATTTTTAAAACTACTTAAAAAAGTAGAAGTACACAGAAAAACTACTCAATTACAGTAACGCGAGTAAATGTAATTCGTTACTTTCCACCTCTGTGACTGATATAGTTTTACCATTTTCGTCAGTGAAGTAAACATATAGCTAACTGATAATTATGTTTTATGAATCATTTTCGTAGACATGTTAATTTAACGAAGGCTACCAGGAAAGCTAGATACTGTAACTAAGTTTTTTAAATGAATTCACAATATGCACACATTCCTTACTAATCTTACGCCCAATACAGGCTGAACAAAGCTGAGCTTTTTTAACTGACTGAAGGCTACAAATGGAATTATATTAATTTACAATATGTACACATTCATTACTATGCCTAATCTGAAGAAAACGGCTTTGTAAATTTTTCTTGTTTGTTAATTACATTATGAATCACATACCCCTATTTTCAATTCAAAATGGTGAAATTAGACAAAAATGTATTAATTTGCCTGAACATTTTTGTCATTTGTTTAACATTTCTGACTTAAAGAAGCAACTGTCAAATATGAAATGTTTAGTTTAGCAATTTTTTAGCTACTTACATATCTCGCACTTGACGTTGAGTCACGCTGCTAAAATTTGCGCTCAGCCTCATCAGCTTTTGTGTGAACATAAAGCCCGCCTACTCTGATTTGATTGGTTTTCTTAAATATTTTGACATTGACGAACTGTGACAGACCAATGAGTCTCAGATGAACGCACACACCTCTGCTTCTGACGTGCGCTCTGCTCGGCGACGCTGTGGATTGAAGAGCACGCTGGTTAACGCAGACTAAAAGACGGGACGAAGCCAAAGCCTCCCGCCAGTTTCATATGTTTTAAAGGATAATCACATATCTTTTAGGGGGGATGGAAGTTTGAAGCCCCCCTAAAAAGGGCCTAGTGATGCCCATGATCTCGTACAGGCTAATGGAATGGAAAGTCAGATCTAATGGAGTGTTCTAATCTTCACGAGCGAATAAACCATCTAAAACAGAATATCACTCTTCAAATTTTGCTCTTGAAAGGCAAGTAATCCTCAGCATCAGAGAATCTAATCCGAGTACTTTTTGTCAGCTAATTAGACAGACAGAAATAGGCATAGCACTTCAGGGCAAAACTCTCAGATTTTTTTAAAGAATAAAACAGCTAGACATGTTGTTCATGTTTGGAATCTGCTAGTCTCTATTCTGGTCAACATCCTGAAGCTTTATCAGAAACATATGCAACACAAGCAAGCAAACGCAAATGCTAACGGCAACACAGTTCGAGTGTGTTTGTGTGTGTGTGAAGAGATTCAGTTGCTCAGTTTTGTAGTACTGCTCACTTTCAGCAGTGCACAAAAGGTGTCCCATTAGGGGGAATCGCAATGTTATCCGTAATGCAGTTTTTTCATGCGTCATGACATATCTGCTGCATTGAAACCCAACAATGGTTGGCAGTTCTGATTGGTTTGTGGACATGAGGTGAAAACAATGTTACTAATAAAATGCAGCTAAGCATATAATACATAGGCTTACCAAAATGTAAACGCTTTCCATATATTTGGTTGTTAATGTAAAAAATAAGCATTCAATCAAATGCTACAGTATTTTGCCATTTGGTAGAAGCTACCCTGTTGAAATCACCTTTACTGTTGTTTGGCGTAGTAATCAAGTCATTTCAATAGGAATTTGCGCAACTGGGATCTTTGCATGAGGGCAAACGATTGACCCACGCAGATTGAATTCGCCACATTGACCAACGGAAAGTTGCTTTGTTTGAAAGTGACTTCTATGTGAACCATGTGTCATACATTTCTACACTACTGACAATAGACAATCAACATTCTTTGCAGAGTTTCCAACACATTCCATTACAGATTCCATCACCAAAACCATGAAAAAGCATATGCAATAGAACACAACATAGACTACAAGAAACACAGGTTTAGATGCAGTGAAGATAAACAAGATTTTTAATGTTTGACTGATAATTTATTTTTTTAAATATTAATAAGTAACTATATACACACACCACACCAATCAAGATTTTCACTGGCCACAATTTTGACATCGATACCATGGGGAAAAATGCCATATAGATATTTTTAATATATCTCTTAATTTGGCAGTAGGGATTTTAGGCTGCTGTTACTTTAAGATCTGATGCATGGATTCATTATACTTTTACACATGCGTTTTCTTTCTCAACTGTTTACGTTCAATTAAAACATAACTGACTGTATTTACGTGAATACCTGGCAAGCATTTGAGCATTATTTTGTGTGTATTTGACTGTTTAAGTAGCCTGGATG
The DNA here is from genome assembly GCA_023566225.1 of Romanogobio albipinnatus. Lineage (NCBI taxonomy): Eukaryota > Metazoa > Chordata > Actinopteri > Cypriniformes > Gobionidae > Romanogobio > Romanogobio albipinnatus. The sequence continues at coordinate 28,259,387 of CM042262.1, read as the reverse complement.
CCAGCCGAATTTAGCCCCGCCCACAACATTTGAGTTCAGGAAAATCAGTTTGCAATTGATCCGTTGTGGAGCAACTATGCCCGAACAAGAGCTGTTTGGACCAATGAAATTGTCAGGGCGGGCTTTATACGATGATGGACAAATGATAAACAGTAGCGTAAGCATTCATGTCACCAAAGAGCACTTGGGTTGAGTTCGCTCTAATAGTAAACGGAGAACTTGTTCGTATTTCGTATCTGATTGGTTGTAGGTCTATCCAATTGAGGTCTTTCCTGGTTCGGTTTGAAAAACGCCCCATAATCACAGCCCAATGGAGCAGTATCAGACTCATATTCTGACTCGAATTAAGTATGACGACGTCAGGCTACTGTTTAAGCTCAATAAGCAGAGAATAAAACTCTAATTAGTACTGAGAGGTGGCTTTATGTGCGCGCAGATAAATCTGTTGGAATGAGTAAAATAATGTGCAATATGCGCAATCCCACGCCGAAATTGAAGCCCTTTAACACCAACAATATTCATCCGGAGCAAATGAAACAAGTGAGTGAGAGGAGGCGGATTGTATGTCAACTCACTGTCGGGAGAGATGAGAGAGCGAAAAAGCAGAGCTAGTATCATGTATCTATTATGGGGAAACTGAGTATTGGAAGTGTTTCAGATATTTCAGTATCGATATGTATCAGGAAAAAAATATTTTTGACAACTACATTGTACTTAGTTGACTATTTCAGATGCCTTTTTAAAAGACTACAATTGAATAATGTGTATATTATTATATAAAATTCAACCCGCTGAAGTGTAGCGACTGCATTACACGCCAGTGCTGAAATCAACCCGCATTAAAAAATATTTATTACTTTTAATTGATTGTGATTTATTAATATGAATACATTTAATTCCACTTGATTACCAATGGGAAATCTGAGACTTGAAGCAAAACCATTTGAGAACCACTAACTGATCTATACAAATGCATTGACCAGTTCACACTGCACCGACAGACGTAGACCCACGCTGACAGTAACCAGATCACAGTCGCATCTCAGGCATTCAATCAGCAAAAACAAGCTCCGGCAGACGCCAACAGGGGTAATACACTGATCCAACAAAAAACGTGGAAGTGTCTGTAGCCGTCTGTCGATGTGAATTGGGCTTTAAGGCCCGTTCACACCAAGATTGATAACTACTGTATAACGATAACTATATTTGTGTCCACGCAGAGGGTGATATCATTCTGTTTATATAAGTGTTCGCGCTGCAGTTTTGACGTCTGCCACTTTAAATTCTCGAGCTCTTTAAAGCCGGATGGATTCCAATTGGCTGTTAATGTTTTTATTGTTCATCAGCTGAAAGTGATTCCAACGATATCGTTCCTCTGCTTCATTATCGTTATAGTCGTGGTGTGGACTCTGCTATTCTTTTATATTTGGAACGATTTTTAGAACTATATCATTATCATTATAGTTATCGTCCTTGGTGTGAACAGGCCTTTACAGTGTACCTCTAATACTAGCTAAAAAATAACATGTATACATAAGCAAGAAAAAAACAGACTACACATTTGACTTTTTAGCATAATGCCACCATGTACTATTTCTGTCCTGAAAGAGTGCACTGATCCATGACGTCTCTCCTCCATCAGACAGGCTGTTTGAAACCTAAAAGCACAGCGCCTCCATTTCCCAAATAAAACCTCAGCGTCTGCCTTTCTCAAATATTCTCAAACATTGCTACCCAGCTTTCCTGCTTATTTTATTGTCTTATAAGTGTCCGTTTGCTGGCGCCTCCATCTGTTGAAGCTGCGGTCCTCTGAGGCAAATGCCACCTTTTCCACAGCACAAGAGACGCCCGCAGGAGCTGCGACCGGCGAGCGAGACATCCATCAACGCCGGGCCAATTCCCCATATGCATGCGTATAAATTACAGTATACACGCTGCCTCCCTGCTTGGCCTGCAGCTCTGCGGGAGGCATGAGGACGGAGGAGAGAGAGACAGAGAGTGCTTATCTTAATGAAAATGGTGGAACACTGCCCTGATTATAGCTGCACCGAGTGGCCTGAGAAAGACAGAGGGAAGAGGAAGGAAACAGGATGATTGCACACAAGGCTCTTGGTCATCCCGTCAGTGGTTTGGTGAAAGTGCTGCTTAAGAGCGATGGATGTATTCGAATGTTTTATCTTTTGAATGAATCGGTTGAAGCTGTTCAAAACAGTCTGAATCATGTGTTCATGGATTGGATTGAATCGGTCCGAGTGGTTCTCGAGTCAATAAATCCAGTGCAAGGATTTAACAACAAGGGTGGCACACCGGTTTAGAGGGAGTTTGGAGACATTCTTAAAATAATCACATAATTTTTTATGAGAAATCAGCAGAATCTGCAAAAAACAACAATGTTATCCAGCTGGCTAACATAGATGACATAAACTGCAAAAAGTATGTTATTATTAATATAAATGTAATTCTGTAATTACATCTATAATTATATAACTATAATAATATATATAACTTAACCCACCCTTAAACCTACCCATACTACCAAACCTGTCCCTAACCTTACCCGCATTCCAAAAACATGAAAAAACGTGTTTCTGTAATGAGCACAAATACATTGCACTTTTTATGTAAGTACATAGTAGATAAGGACAGGATAAGGAGATTTTAATAAAAAAAATGTAAAAAATGTTCTACTGAACTTTCTATTTGAGAATGCTGACAAAAAGTATCACGGTTTTCACAAAAATATTTAGCACCACAACCTAGTAATATGAAATAATAATAAGACATATTAAGTAATGGCTGCTGAAAATTCAGCTTTGCCATAACAGGAATAAATGACAAAAATTACATTTTAAAATACATACAAAATTTGTTAATTGTAATAACTTTTCACAATATTACTATTTTTTGTGTTTTTTAAATCAAATAAATGTAGTCTTGGTGAGTGTAAAACAAATCTTCCTCAAACACACACACACACACACACACACACACACACACACACACACACACACACACAGGATTTTTTGAGGGTAATATGTAAGAGTCATTAATTGTAAATATTTTTTTATATATTATATAAAAATAATAAATGTGTGTGTTTTGGAGAAAAGCATTTATTTTAAAGCAATTATTTTACTTTGATGAAAGATTAGAATTTAACTTTTTTTTTTTTTTTTAATGAAAGATCAAAGCATGGGTGTCACTAGGCCCTTTTTAGGGGGGCATCAGTCTTCGAAAATGATTAATAAAACATATAAATATCAGTTAAACATATGTTTACTTTCTTCACTGACAAAAATGGAAAAACTCAGTCATATCTGCCCACTGACATGGTTTTCAAGCTATTGTTATTTAATTTTTTGGCATTCAGAACATTAAAATTGCATTAAAATGCACATATGTAGATCATAGAAATCACAATTTTCTCAAGGGGCCATGCCCCCGAAACGAAATAATAAACAGCCAATATCCTAATATGCATACTAATAAGCTACTAGTTAATAGTGAGAATTGGACCCTAAACTAAAGTCTTACCATTTTTTTTTCATACCCTCCTGGAGGCTGAACCCCCCTAAAATGAAAATCCTAAAATCGCCCCTGATCAAAAGAATAAACAATGCAGATTTATTTTTACAGCCAGATCTTTGATCATATTTACCAAGTGTGGCAATAATTCTGACCGTGTGTGTGTGTGTGTGTGTTATATTATAATAAAATCTTACAAACTCTTATAAAATATTTTATGGTAGAGCCAATGAAAAAAAAAAAAATAATTCTTATTGCTAAGAGAAGAATCTCTTTTGACTTGTAATGAGCCAAGTAAACAACTCAACCAACTTTTTCAGCATGTCCGAAACTGAGCTTCTAACTGACCAGCCCAGTGGGTTAAACCATGGAACTGATACGCAGAAGGTTGCTGGTTCAATCCCAGCGGTCACCACCAGTGTGTCCTTGAGCAAGGCACTTATGTTGCTCCAGGGGGATTGTCCCTGTAAGTCGCTTTGGAAAAAAGTGTCTGCCAAATGCATAAATATATTAATAACCAAATAGCAGAAATATTACAAATAAAATGAACTGAAAACAAGTTTATGGTCCGGTTCTCGCGTTCAAGCTCACTTGAGAAGATTATCAGTAAAAAATTAATTTCATTCCTTAGAAGTTGTCAGGACTACTTTAGATTTTTAGAAACCTGCCATTTTGATTCCTACAATGTAATTTGTAGTAGTTTTTTTTTTCTTTTCTCTTTCGGAATATGACAACACCGTACATTCCAGGGTTAAAAAGACGGCGTTTTGTTGTGCCCTGACAGTGCACAGCTGCGAGGAGTTTCTTCGTTGCTGGGCTGGAGTCCTAGAGGACTGATTAGACCAAAAGATCTTTATATAGACAGTGAAGGAGGGCGGTACATGGAGAACGAGTGAGAGAGAGAGAGAGAGAGAGAGAGAGAGAGAGAGAGAGAGAGAGAGAGAGAGAGAGAGAGATGGAGGGGGCAGGGAGGGGTCTTCATTTCAGTCCACAGAGACACTTTACCTCGCCGCATCCGAGGAGAGAGCGAGCGTTTAGCAATCTGTCTCGTAATTAATCATGCGCCCTAATCAGTCATGGCTGCCGGATCTGCGCGTGATAGATTTTCCACCCGAGTCCCTCGTCACTACCTCTGGAAAAAAAAAAAAACACCTCGGAAAATCTCCCGTGCTGCCCTCCTCGTTCAATCAGCCTTTTCTTTTCAATGTTATTATGTCTAACAGTTGGGAATCTGATCCTGGATACCATCTTTGGGGACGCTCTTCTAATCTGATTAAAAGTAGGGAGATTAAAAGCAGCGATATGTTTGTCGCTGCTTTAAAGATGTTACGTAGAAATACAGGGGAAAGAGATGACGAGAACGAGATATATTCCCTGGAGACAGTATTGAGAACTTGGAGTGATTTGGTCCCACAAGGTACTTATCAGGTCTTACAAAGTAAAGTATAAAGTGCACTATGGTATGAATCCAATTAGCTATCTTAAATGGGGATGAGAATGAGGACTTGAAAGTAACAGCATGACAACACAATTATTGCATTAGTTTTAAAGTCAGCATGAAAAGGAAGTTGCGATAGTTTTTTCATCCCTATTGTGATGTATATCTGAGTGAAATGGCTTCTCGAATGAGAAATAAATGTTTGACTTTGTCCTCTGGGAATTGATTGGGGACACTAAATATTCAACTGTATTACTGATCTGCCCGCATTGACACTTTATGATAATTAAAATGAGCTGGAGGACATCACTGTCTTCTCCAGAGCGGCTGTACAGCCGAATCGAATTCTGTTTCATTATTTTCCTGTTTAACACTGTGAAGCTGCTTTGAAATACTTGGCATAAAAATCGTTATGTAAATAAAGGTGACTTGACTTGATTGGATGGTTGTGGTTTGCTATTGGTCGATCTCAATTGAGTGACAGTTTGCCCCGCCCTTGCACCAGTAAACACATCATCAGAGAAGAGATGTCACTGCAAGAGGGAGGGGAAGTTATTCTGATTAACGATTATGAGAGCATATGCATTTTACATCAAAAAAATATTACGGAAAAAATTATTTATAACAAGTACTGCAATATTCCATAAAGAGTTGTTAATTTTGATTTCATGGCAACTTTAAAGGTCCCGTTCTTCGTGATCCCATAGACCCTTTTACAGCCCACGTGATCAAATAGTTGCGCGCGCATTTTGGCAACGGAAGTGGTGTTGTTCCCCAGTGGTTCTAACGTGTTAGCAACTCCGAAAGTTTATCAAAGCGGTTTCCCAGCATCAAAATGTGTGGCTGTTGCGTTTTCGGTTGCACTAATCGATATTCCACCAATGGGCTTAAGTTTTATAGGATTCCGACAGGATCACGGCCGTTTCAGAAGAACCTGTGGCTGCAGGCGATTAAACGCGTTGATTGGAACGAGGACATAATAAAAAAATGCTTGCGTTATGCTGTGAGGACGTAGTTATCTCGTTGGTTGATTATTATGGCGTTCCGAAGGGTTCTTTAACCCCTTTGTGTTCAGAGATCGCCGACGGCCCCGCGTTTGATAGTGTTTACATTGATCGCTAGTTTACAATATCATTTTGTCAAGTAATAAGGTCAACCAGTACATTGTTTGAAAGATAAGAGACTGCAGATTCGTATCTGTATAAGCATTATACAATCAAGATAACTTTGCAACGTTTTTTTGTCATTCTGTATGAATCTAAACAATGTGATATGACAACAAAGAGAGAGGATGTCCCTTACCTTTTTGTGCTTTGGAAATGTAATGTTTGGCAGAGTAATGGTGACTTCGACCTTTTTTCCATGGGAAGAGTCCAGTGTACGATGTCCATAGTAAATATTTGTCCAAAAACAAGCAAACTGGTAAAAAAAGCTATAGAACGATACTCGGTTACTTAACGTAACCTCGGTTCTCTCTAGAAGAGGGAACGAGTATTGCGTAAGTTCCTTACGCTACGGGAAAGTATTCTTTCTTCGAGATTTCTGAAAAACCCAAAATTATCCTTAATTTTGTAACATTGTCAACGCAGTGCGGCAGCCTGGCAGACCATAGCAGGCTATTCCAGCGTGCTATTGGCTGCTCTGCTGGCAACTGCAGCAGCCTATCGGTGAGCCCGCGTGACGTGGCGACCAATGAGGGCGCTTCGCGCCCACCTGGCTTCATTTGCCTACAGGTGGGGCGTGGCCACGTGTATATAAGCAGGGCTCACGGGCTGCATATTCGGTTTTCGTAGTTCTGAAGCGTAAAAGCCCGCGGGGCGCACGGCAAGGAACGCAATACTCGTTCCCTCTTCTAGAGAGAACCGAGGTTACGTTAAGTAACCGAGTATCGTTCTCTTACGAGAGGTTCTCTCGTATTGCGTAAGTTCCTTACGCTACGGGAACATATTGTCAACGCCGTGCGCGCCTCGCGTACAGCATATGTATCCCAGGGAACCGGGGACCATAACACTGCTCGGGCAGGGTGGCCGGTAAGGAAAACGGGCCACCACATCTACAGACACTTCATTCGAACTGACGGGTGGTTACAACGGGTGGTTACAACACCCTGTCCCATGAATGAGGGAACGGCACCTGCCGGTCTCCTTCAAATTCACCACACCTTGTCTCATGAATGAGGGAACGGAAACGCCGGTCGCCTTCAAATTCACAATATTTTGTTATATGAGTGAGGTAACGGCACCGCCGGTCACCTTCAAACTCACAACAGCTCGTCTCGTAAATGAGGAAACGGCACCGCCGGTCTCCTTCAAATTCACATGAGCCTAGTACCGAACTTACTACCAGTATGTGAGCTATGTCTGCGCAGAATCACTGGGCAGGACCAACAGCCCTATTGAACTGGTAACACTTTCGCCTGTAAGGCAGGAACTTCCAGATTGTAAAATCTCACGAACGTAGACGGGGAGGCCCAGCCTGCCGCCATACAGATATCGTGGATGGAAATCCCTCTGGCCCAAGCCCACGAAGAGGCCATGCCTCTGGTGGAGTGTGCTCTGACACCTAGCGGGCACTGCAGGTGTTTGGAAGCGTATGCAGTTGCAATCGCGTCCACTATCCACCTGGAAAGGGTCTGTTTCGAGGAGGCGAGACCTTTAGTGCGCCCACCAAACGAAACAAATAGCTGCTCAGAACGCCTGAAGGCGGCGGAGCGTGTGACATAAACCCTCAATGCCCTGACAGGGCAGAGGATATTGCCACCGTCCCCCTCGTCGGATGCTGGCAGAGCCGAGAGGGAGATAATCTGCGCCCTGAAGGGAGTGCCAATCGCTTTGGGGACATAACCATGCCTCGGTCTGAGAATGACCTTAGAGTCATTAGGACCGAACTCCATACACGTCGGGCTCACTGAGAGCGCGTGTAGATCCCCCACGCGTTTCACTGAAGCCAGAGCTATCAGGAACGCGGTTTTTAGCGAAAGGAACCTTGGTTCCACAGTCTCGAGCGGTTCAAAAGGATGGGCCTTCAGGGCCTCTAGGACCAAGGCCAGATCCCATATAGGAACCGATGGGGGCCGCGGGGGATTCATCCGTCTGGCTCCTCTGAGGAAACGGATGATGAGCTCGTTCCTTCCTAGCGTGCTACCTAGCGTCGTCTGAGCGAACGCTGCTATAGCCGCCACATACACTTTGAGCGTGGAAGGGGACCTGCCCAGTTCCAAAAGCTCTTGGAGGAAGGAGAGCACCCGCTGGACCCCACATTGCTGTGGGTCCAATCCCTTGGAAACACACCACTCAGTGAACACCGACCACTTAGAACTATATAACCGCCTCGTCGAGGGGGCTCTAGAGTGTGAAATCGTGTTCATAACCCCTTCGGGCAGGTCAACGGGTATCCGTTGGTCACCCATACATGCAGAGACCAACGCTCTGGATGGGGATGCCAAACTGACCCTCCTGCTTGAGAGAGGAGGTCTGCTCTCAGCGGAACTGGCCAGGGGGGTGAGTGCGACAGCTTCACCAGCTCTGGGTACCAAATCTGGTTCTCCCAGCGCGGCGCTATAAGGAGCACCAGGCGGCGCGTCTCCCTGATTTTCGCTATGACCTGGGGCAATAGGGAAATCGGCGGGAAAGCATACAGCGGGAGGCTGGGCCAAGGTTGGGACAGCGCATCCTCGCTTTTGGACAGAAACCTCGGGCAGCGGGCGTTCTCTTTTGTTGCAAAGAGGTCGAGCTCCGCTCTGCCGAATAGGCGCCATACCAGCTGGACTGTCTGAGGGTGCAGGGACCATTCTCCTGGGAGAATGAGGCCCCTGGACAGCTTGTCCGGGCCCACATTGAGGTGGCCCGGTACGTGCGCAGCTCTCAGCGAGCGCAGCGAGCTGTGTGCCCACACGAGCAGGCGTTCTGTCAGATTGCCCAGACACCTGGACCTGACACCGCCCTGCCGGTTCACATAGGGCACCACTGTGGTATTGTCCGACCGGACCAACACGTGGTGTCCTCGTATAAGCGGGAGAAACTGCTTGAGCGCGTTCTCTACCGCTATCATCTCCAAACAGTTTATGTGTAGGAGCTTTTCCCCGCTCGACCAGAGGCCCGAGGCCGATCTGCCCTCGAAAACGGCGCCCCAACCCGTGGTGGAGGCGTCCGTCGAGATGACCTTGCGGTGTGAGATGGCTCCCATCGTCACTCCCCGCTGGTACCAGTCGGCTACTAACCAGGGCTCTAGGGCTGAAACGCAGCCCTGAGTCACTCTGATCCTGAAGCCTCCGGACGCCCAGGCTCTGTGAGGCACTCGGGCGTTTAACCAGCATTGCGGCGGGCGCATGCGCATTAAGCCCAGCTGGAGCACAGCTGCAGCTGAGGCCATACGTCCCAGCATCCTCCGAAAGAGCTTGAGATGTGCGATTTTGCCCGGCCGGAAGTACGCATCCATGCGCCGAACTTGGCGCGCGCGTTGGGGTGACAGGCGGGCTGACATTGCCACAGTGTCCAGATTCAAACCCAGAAATGAGGTTGATTGCGTGGGCACTAATGAGCTCTTGGTCCAATTGACCGTGAGCCCCAGGCTGTCCAGATGGCTGAGCAGCATTGCCCTGTGGGCGAGGAGCTCGGCCTCTGACTGCGCCAGGATGAGCCAATCGTCCAGATAGTTCAACACTCGCATCCCTCGACCTCTCAGGGGAGCGAGGCCCGCGTCCATGCACTTCGTAAATGTACGGGGTGCTAGTGACAGGCCGAACGGAAGGACGGTGTATTGATAAGCCTGGCCGTCGAAGGCGAATCGTAAGAATGGCCTGTGACGCGGCGTTATCTTGATTTGAAAATATGCGTCTTTCAAATCTAGGGAGATTAGCCAGTCTCTCGGGCGAATATGCGCGAGGATCTGCTTGGTCGTGAGCATCTTGAACGATCTTCTCATAAGAGCTTTGTTCAGACGCCTCAGATCCAGAATCGGTCTGAGCGACCCAACCCTTTTTGGCACGAGAAAATACCGGCTGTAAAAGCCTGACTCGCTCATAGAATGGGGAACCGGTTCTATAGCCCCTTCGCACAGCAGTGTGGCTATCTCCGCTCGAAGTAGATGTGCTACTTCCTCGCTCACTCTCGTCTCCGTACGCGCACAGAAGCGCGGAGGGCGGCGAGCGAACTGCAGAGTGTAGCCGTGCTTCACTGTTTTCAGCACCCATTCTGATACACCTGGAATGGCTTCCCACGCTCTCGCGTGTGCCACACGGGATAGAACGGCCTCCGGGCTCGAAACGCCGCGCTTTGCGGGTTCGACGGCCTGTATAGGAGGGGCGGGCGCAGTGCGCGCGCTCTCTGTGCTGTGGGCCAGCCGATCGCTCGCGATGGCTGGCCGCCCTACACACTGTATCTCTGCCGCTTCGAGCAGGGAGTGGCTTGTGTGTGGCCTTACACTCGTCGTTCCGGCCACCTTGGGCTGAGAACAAATGGTGTGTGGCGCGGCGCATGGCGCCGGGGGCAGAATGTTCGCGAAAATGTGTGAGCGCGTTTGAGCGGGCACAACTCTTACGCGTGGAACATGACCGGTTAAGAGTGGCTGTGTGACAGCGCGTGTGGTGATTAGGCGTGGGCGCAAATAAGCGGACACGTGACCTAACTCTAGCACTCGAGCGGCCGGTGGCCGCTTTATGTGAGTGAGAGACACGGGATTTGTGGTGCTTGGGTGCAGGGGTGAACACAAAAGTGGGCACGTTTACTGCATTTGAAAACACATACGGCGTGAGCCGTGCAACCAGAAAAAAGGCAACTTCGTGATTTCTCTGGTTCGTCATAAAAATGGCGGTTGTAGACAGGCGAGAGGGCAGTTTTGCCGGCTCGTTTGCTGCGTGAGAGCCATCTGCAGCAGCCACAGGAGTGGGGGCTGACAGGAAGAAGAGTTTTGACTGTGGTCCGACCACGGCGGGACTTAACCGTCGCTTCCCCCCTCTGCTAGGAGGACTTTGGAGGGGCTACAGTTGGAAACAGGCGAGAGGGCGAGTTCGCCGGCTCGTAGGCTGCGTGGAAAACATCTGCAGTAGCCACAGGAGTGGGGACTGACAGGAAAAACAGAGTTTTAACGGTGGTCCGGCCGCAGCGGGACTTAACCGTCTTTTCTCTCCTTATGTATAGACGTCCAAAAATACTCGAGCACCACGTGGTGCGAGTTAGCTTTCTGTATGTAAGAAAAGCTGGCCGCGAGCCCGGGGAAGCGGACAGTAAAACATTTTTATCTTCCGCGAGAGCTGGGCTCGAACTCGGGTCTCCGGCGTTTCAGCCGCTGATTTTGCCACTGTGCTACCGGGAGGGACACAATAGCGTTCAGTTAGCGCGAGCATACAGCAGTACGTCCTCGTGCTTGTTGGCAGTCGTGCGTGCATAAAAGACAGGCTCGTTACTGCAATAGTAATATTTCCAGCCGCCTGAACTAGAGAGGGGGCTGAGAAATGCTAGAGAATGGCGGTTCGTCCGGCCACAGCGGGACGAAAACACCCTCTGTTAATTTCCCGGTGAGTGCGGCGCGCGCACGTGCGCGCGCGCTGAACGTGCTCGTGACCGAGCGCATTCACATTCCTTGTGAACGGCGCAATCTGCGCGGTCCAAGAGGGGGGAGTGCGGGTTCGTTGGAGAGCATATGTCAGCGTCATGTCTTATGACGGCGTATGTTTGCTGGCGTGCGTGTCTTAACAGGCTCGTGTACAGCAATATGAACAATTCCAGTCGCCTGAACTCATGAGGGGACTGAAAAATGTGCGCGAGGGTGGAACAGCTCTCTTGTAACGTAAAGAGAGCTGCAGGATCGTGCATTTCTGCCATCCCTTGTATATAAGCGGCGCATCAGCGCGGCATGAACAGAGGGGGGAGGAGGCTCGCTCCGAGACCGTTCATTTCTACCATCCCTTGCAAGCGGCGCGGTGGCGCGGCTTGAACAGAGGGGGAGGAGGCTCGCTCCGAGACCGTTCATTCCTACCATCCCTTGAAAGCGGCGCGGTGGCGCGGCTTGAATAGAGGGGGAGAAGGCTCGCTCCGAGACCGTTCATTCCTACCATCCCTTGTAAGCGGCGCGGCTTGAACAGAGGGGGAGGAGGCTCGCTCCGAGACCGTTCATTTCAACCATCTCTTGTAAGCGGCGCGGTGGCGCGGCTTGAACAGAGGGGGGGAACAGCGGAGTGATGTCGTCATAAAACTGCTCGAGTCGAGCCCGCAGGGTCGACATAGAGAGTTCCTCACACTCGGGGCATTCGCCCGCGAGGAGTGCGGCGGCGGCGTGGTCACGGCCCAGACAGAGAGCGCAGACACATGGCGGTCTCTGGTGCTGAGCTGCACGTGGCACGAGCCGCAGGTGGAACGAGGCGTTTTGATAAAAACGCTCGTGCTCTTTTATGAAACGTGTGACGCAACGGCGAGAACACGTGCAATGAAAGGATATAATGCTGCCGGATAGCAGAGCAGGCACGGATGGCTGAAGGTGGCGCGATGCTGCCGGCTTCTCCAGGCGCTGTCCTCTGCTTGCTCGTCTGCACGATCACGGCGGCGGGTTCCAGATCCAGCGATGCGAAGGGCTTCGCTGAAGAAAAGAAAATCGAATATGCAGCCCGTGAGCCCTGCTTATATACACGTGGCCACGCCCCACCTGTAGGCAAATGAAGCCAGGTGGGCGCGAAGCGCCCTCATTGGTCGCCACGTCACGCGGGCTCACCGATAGGCTGCTGCAGTTGCCAGCAGAGCAGCCAATAGCACGCTGGAATAGCCTGCTATGGTCTGCCAGGCTGCCGCACTGCGTTGACAATGTTACAAAATTAAGGATAATTTTGGGTTTTTCAGAAATCTCGAAGAAAGAATACTTTCCCGTAGCGTAAGGAACTTACGCAATACGAGAGAACCTCTCGTAAGAGAACTTCTGTTGTTTACTTCCTGAAGTTTACTAATCACGAGACGCTGTCCTGTTTATTTGATGAACTGTACGCATGAAGCGCATTATTCAATGAAATATAACTTATCAATGTATTTAGTAGAGTGTCTGGAACTGAATGAGAACCGCCCAGAAGATATCTGATGAAAACTAGCCACGCAATTTTAGAAAAGATTGAAAGATGACAGTCACTTTTGGTGACGCATGATTATCCACATGCAAAGGTGTTTGGTAAAAAAAAAAAAAAACAGCAATGGGAAAGTCTTGTGTTGTCATCTAACATGTAGTCTATGCAATAACGAATACGCCGATGTGTTGATTAGCAAAAATCTCGCGAGTATCACATTGTATTTTTGTTTGCGTAACCATTTGCATCCTGGAAAATTACTCACGCGCGCCCCTCGAGCAGTGTTGCCAAGTCCGCGGTTTTCCCGCGGAATTGGGCTACTTCAACACTGTTGCCGCGGGCTGTTTTTCATGTCCGCGGGTTGAAGCGTTCCCAATTATATGATATTTAGCCCCGGGAATGCGAATTTTAGTAGGCAACCATGCCAAAAAAACACATATTTAACCTCCCAATTGCGGTTAAATCTCCCCCTGAAACGAGATTGGGCTTGTTTTGGGCTAGTTTTGAGTAGCAATTGGGCGGGTTTTGTTGTGAAAACCTGGCAACCCTGTACACTAGCTCACTAGCGCTCGCTCTGTCAGCATTCGCCTGCAATGGATCCACGCCGAGATCGGTACGTGTCTACATTTAGTACGTTTTTGTTGCTTTGTTTTGTAGTTTTGTGTTTCTACACTATTACGGCTTATTAGTACATTCAAGTACCGCAAAAGTCCTTTTTTATTCAAGTGCTGAGTTAGAAGCTAGTGATGTAAGTTGTAACAATGTATCGTGGATAGTGAAAATCTGTATTGTGTATATTTCACCCAAAATAAAAATGACAGTGTGAGGAAAAAGTTAAATTTCACAGTGTTTTAGTGTCAGTACTACATTCAATTACTATAAAATGTTGAATATAATGTATAGTAATGCAATGGGGGAATATTTGTGGGACCTGATAATGACAAATGTCTTATGTTGCCACTAAAAAGTGACCAGCAATATTTTAAATATATCTAGTCAGTGAGTGGGTGAGAGTGTAAGCATATTTGTCTAAAATAATTCAGTCTTTTCGGCTATTATCACCAGAATAGTTTTTACTCTGTTGTCACCATTGTCCTGTGCGTAGTACTTTGTGGTAAGCAAATAATGTGAAGCAAGTAATGTTTCTTGAGAGAAGAAACTGTTTTGGGGTATGATTATTGTCTGATTACAGTCTGAGTCATTAGCTGGTAGTGTAAATGTTTCAATAAGGGAAACAACAGAGTGGGTATGGAGGTAGATCACTGTATGTGAAAGATCCTTTGAATTTGAATAGAAAATTTGTAAGCTTGTGTAAATGTGCCATCAGGGCAACAATAGAGTGGGTATATAGGTAGATCACTGTATGTGAATGATTCTTTGAATTTGAATAGAAAATCAGTAAATATGCACATACATGCATTTTTATAAACATTTAGGGGTGAAAAATATACCAGAGAAAGTATATAAATTGAGCTTTGTCATGTAGTAATGAGAAAATAGATTGAAATGATCAAACAAACCGGTTATACCTCATGGTAAAAGGTGGTTACCAAGTGTCCCTTTGGAGTCTCCAAGTGGCCTTTTTGGAAAGGTGCCTAGACATACTCCGAACTAAATGCTTGTAAAAAAGTCATTTTGGCTTGTATCAACTTCAAATTTGAAACGTACATTTAAAAGACATGTGGCTTTAGTTTACTTGTGTTTCCAGATCCATATATATTTCTGCCTTATGTATTTTTCTTGTTCATAAACCGTTATAATTTTTTTTTTAATTGTCCATTGTGTTTGAGCTTATTTATCTCTCTACTAGTAATTTCTAGAGTAATTTTGAGTCTTTCATGGTAAACTGTCAAGTGTCAGCTTTCAAATGATACCTTTGATTTGTGTGTAGTCAGAAGGACTCATTAGCAGCAACAATTTTATTTTGGGTATGTCATTTTGCACTCCTTTGCCAAAAGTGGGGGTGACTGGTAAGGGGTTAATATGACTTTCGGCAGACCCAGACGACACGTTCATTGAGACGAGTGCATGTTGCAAAGTCATATTAAAGAACCCTTCGGAACGCCATACACAACTGACTTTCTCTTCACTCATTCCTCTCAATGAACGTGACATTTGCGTCTGTGATTTTATTTGAGTGTGTAAATGCGTGTGTGAATTCTTGTTTAATCCCACAAATATATATATATATATAATTATTATTATTGGGGTTGTTATTGTAAATAACCCAAGCCTCATACATCGTTGTCTTGTGTCCTTGTCTTTGACTAGGGAGAATTTCTGATTTTAACACACAAAACTCCGAGTCTATGTCATGGTATTTGATGTTCTGTACATGCCCACAGACAACGTATTCATAAGCATCCAGTGATTTATATGCTCGTAATTTCTCTCGGGTGTACACGTTCGGTTTCTACGTGTATATATCCGGCCACTGTATATCTGGCCATCTGCTAACGTCTTCTATCCACTCCACTATAGTACACGGATCTGGTAGCTGAATACCATTTGATAAAATCAACTTTTTAAAATAACTTTCTCTGTCTATGTTGCTTAATCCGCTCGCGTAGCTTGACAAGCTGCTGATTCTCGCCATAGTTTGTTGCCAAAATGCGCGCGCATACGTTGCTACGTCATCATTGTGTACAAACAGTAAAAGGGTCTATTGTTCAAACTTTAGTTAGTGTGTAATGTTGCTGTTAGAGCATAAATAATACCTGTAAAATTATAAAGCTCAAAGTTCAATGCCAAGCGAGATATTTTATTTAACAGAAGTTCCCTTTCAAAGCCTACAGCGAACGGCTGGCTTGGACTACATCCTGGTACTTCCTTCATAAATGACGTCAGTAGAACAGTAGAACAGACTAACCTCCGCCCACAAGAATACGCGAAAAAAGGGGGCGTGGTCTTGTTGCTGTCCCACGTGGAGAAGAGGATGTGTCGCGTGGAGAAAAGGAACTGTAGCTTGAGTGTGTTTGTCGCCATGTCGTGGAGACGCTGTTATTTTCACCCCGTAGTCAAATCACCTTTGTTTGGCTTTCCCGGGGACGCTGTAGAGATCATTGAGCGCATATATCTCCCGTTAAGAGGCGTGACCTTTCCACGTGCGCTAAGCTGCTGTCGAATCACAACACAGGAACCGTGCCACGTTTGCTAAGATGCGGTCAAATCACAACACGGGAACCGCTGGCACAATCAGAACTCGTTACGTATTTCTGAAGGAGGGACTTAATAGAATAAAGGAAGTCATCAGCCGTTTTTAGGACAGTGAAAACAGCGGTATACAGATAAGTACATTGTGTTAAAAATACTGTGTTTTTTTACACGCGAAACATGAACACATGTTATATTGCACACTGTAAACACAATCAAAGCTTCAAAAGAACACGAAGAACGGGACCTTTAAAGGGTTACATCACCCAAGAATGAAAATTCTGTCATCATTTACTTGCCCTCATGTCTTTCCTCACCTGTATGACTAGTTCTATTTTCTGTTGAACACAAAAGACGACATTTTGAAGAATGTTTCAAATGCTTTTGTCCACATTAAGAAAGTCAAAGGGACAAGACACTCAAGCTCCAAAAACAACATAAACGAGGCTTCTTTGTGACATGGATCAAACTATATTTTTACTATCAAATCAGAAAAGTCATGACGTTTGAGGTTTTGGGCCAGATTCACTAACAGCTCGAGACAGTGCAAACCAAATTTTAGAGTTACTAAACAGTGAAAATCACAGTGAAAAATGTGCACCGAAAAGGCATGGAAGAGGTTATTTTTGTGGCTGACCTTATTGCATATGCATTTGTATGAGTTTCCCTTTATTTAACACCCATAAACGCATGTCATAAACCAGATGCTAATTTGCGCTGCTCTTGGTAGATTGCATTGGTCATTATGTAAATGATCCGGCTGCGTCTGTGTTCTATAATGCACCTTCCACTCCCATTGGTGCTTTTATGGGATTGCGCTCTCACTCTAATTTGCCCTGTTAAGTAAACCTGGCCCATAGTATCATGATTCAATTAATTTTTAAATATGACCAAATATGAAATCAAATACACTATGCAAAGTCAGAATGTGAGGGGAAAACCAAGATATACAAATCAAAACCAGGCAAAACAAATAAATAAGTTGCATGAGAGGATGTAGTACCTTCACGCCACTGTGATTGGCTGATTATCCAGTCAATGCAATAATGACTGCTTCTCATGTTTACAATTGGACTGCAAATTGGCCTGAATGAGTCAAATTGGCGGAAATAAGCTGACTAATTACAAACTAAACCACTCACTTGGACAACTCTCTCAAAAAAAGTGAGTAAGATGTTTTTAGAGACCATGCTGCTGTGTTAATCGAGCATTTGTTGACAAATGGAGAAGAAAAGGTGAAAATCAATAAACAACAACAACAACAGTAACAATAAAATATACACTAAATAGGTTTTTTTTATTATATTGTAGCGCAGACGTTAGATATACAAAGATGGTGCACTCATACTACTCAAAGTGCAACACGCAATAGTCGGAATAAGTCCCGCCTTCTAAATAAAAGAGCCAATCGACGATTGATAAAATCACTACAGCTTCTGTTAAAAGCTCAGGTTACTATTAACACAGACAGCGAGAAACTGAAGAGTATTTATGTTATTTCTTTACCTCTTATCAGACGAATGTCATCTAGTATTCTCAGCGGCATAACTTCCGGCGAATAAGGTCAAAATTCTGGCGCGATCAAATATATATATACGTAGATGCCTCATTCGACCGATCCGTGCAGGCACTAATGATATATCTATGATCGTGCCGGTATTTTGCATGTATTTTGACCTTATTCGCCGGAAGTGATGGCACGGGGACGGCTGATGCAGAGCCATAGAAAAAAATGAAATAAATGTTTAAATATTGATATTTTTCTAACACAAACGTATCGATTCGCTTCAGAAGGCCTTTATTAACACCCCGGAGCCGCGTGGAGCACATTATTTGACGGACAGATGCATTTTTTATGGACTTCAAAAACAGAGCAACTATTATTGCTATTATAAAGCTTGGATTAGCCAGAACATTTTTAATATAACAGATTTTATTTGTCTGAAAGAAGAATGTCATAAACACCTCGGATGACTTGAGGGTGAGTAAATCATGGGCTAATTTTCATTTTTGGGTGAACTATCCCTTTAAAAGCTCTGGTTACTATAAAAACAGACATGCTGCGTCCAAAATCGCATACTGTCTGAGTAGCTACTACATTTTAATTTTAATTTACTTTGTGAGCGCAAAAAAAAAAGTACACTAAGTGGTATGAATGAAATTCAGACATACTACATTTGACATGTTGTTACTGTCAAGTGAGCTACCAGCATCAGTTGCATCACTTCATTCATAAATCCTCTCACATACCTCATGGGATAGTAAAGTATCCATTAAATGTGCACATCACAATCTCGCCAGAAGTAGTACGTCATCCCGGGTCGTTTCGACTACAAAGTACTATGTATTCGGACATACTACTCTCTGGAATAATATTTTTCGCATACTATATAGTAGGGAAGTATTTGATTTCGGATGCAGCAGTGCACATGACACAACACGTATAAAAGCAGACAAAAATGTAAAAGAACTTATAACCAAAATACACATCCCTAATCTTGAATAGCAGCATTAGTAAGCATTGAAGCATCCAACACAAAACAATGAGGATCTCATTTAGGACAGCATTGAGCTTGAACATCAAGATGTTGGGTCTGGGAACACACCATTGGCAGGGCTCAATCCGAGGGGCGGGATAAACGGTTGTCTTTCAAATTCCCTCTGCATGCAATAGGATAGCGCTACAACCAACCAGAGCGAGATCAGTGGTTAGACAACAATCACAAGCTCGGTTGTGGCTGAGTCCCAATGTGTTTTCCCACCAGCGGAGCTAGATGATAGATTAAAGATTATTTCAGTGCCGATTATTGTTCTTTTCTCAAACAAAATCTTAACTCCAAGTCTTCCAGAGTCGCAGCCAAAGCCGATTCGATGTTTGGCAGCAGCCATCTTCTTTGTTTTCAAGTAGTTGGGAATCCACATGTCCACACAACCATCACAACTCTGCCGTCATTATGTTAAGCCCGCCCACCGACTCTATACACGATGTGATTGGCCTGACTAGAGTTCGGAAAGCTGCTAGAAGACCCTGGCTGCAAATTACATTTGCTTCCGCTAGTGTGTGTCTAGATTTCTAGGCTACTTGAACAGATTCATGTACACTAAATGTAACAATTCAAAAACAATGGTGAACAGAAGCACTTAACCATTATTATTTGGATTATTATGAGAGGATCAAAGATGATTCAAATGAATAGGTGAACCACTTTATTTCATATGAACCATCTGAATGAACTAATTTACTAAAACAAATCAGACTTCCCAACTCTAAACTTAATGAGAAAAAAGAGGACAGAAGAACAAGCACAACAACGGTATTCTTCACAATACAAAGCTTCTTGTAAGAAAATGTAGCTTGTTACTGGAAAATCTACAGATTTATGACTAACGAGCTACTGGCACACTACTAAGAAATGTAGGTTATATTCACTACTTTTAGTTACTAACTCAGAACACTTTTTATCTTTTATATCTGTCTCTCTATACACGTGTGTCTTAGTATTTGTATATAAACTTGTGTCAGTCAATATGCAGCTTTCCTCTCATCTCACTGTGCCTGAGGGACAGTGTGGAATAAACTGAGCGGAACGTGACTTTAATTGAACAGGAACTGTGCTGAGGAGCAAAAGGACTGCCTCAGTGGGGGCAGAGTGATGTGCAGACTCAGACTGAGAGAAAAACAGCTTTGTGCACCCAATTACATGACATCCAACACAAGACATACAGATTAGATACAAGAATACAGCACTGAAACGGGGTGCAAACAGAATAAAAATAGACTATGTGATTTGGAACATATTATAAGAGAGAAAAACACAGAAACAAAGAGAGAAATGAACCACAAAAGGAACTAGAATGTTCGGAATGGCATATGTGCTTTATGGGATTGAAGAAGTCCACTATGGTTTCAAACACCGCTACAAATTGC
Organism: Romanogobio albipinnatus; assembly: GCA_023566225.1. Classification (NCBI taxonomy): domain Eukaryota; kingdom Metazoa; phylum Chordata; class Actinopteri; order Cypriniformes; family Gobionidae; genus Romanogobio; species Romanogobio albipinnatus. The sequence goes on along the minus strand of CM042262.1, from coordinate 28,239,299 downwards.
TGTTCCCTCAAATAGTGCTCTATTTAAGGGTATAGGGGCAATTTCGAACAATGTGTATACTGTATCCATAGAGAGCCCCTAAAGGGGCATAGCAATGGAAAAATATATTAGATGGGAGGAACAATTATATTTCAATATTTTTGCTTTCCCTTGCAAATGTTTTGCGTTCCCCTGAGAAACTCACAAAAATTATTGAGTTTCCCCAAGAAACTTTGCGTTCGCTTGCAAAACATTGCATTCGCTCGCTCATATTTTGCATTCCCTTGCAAGAACTATTGCATTCCCCCAAGAAACTTTGCGTTTGCTTGCAAAACATTGTGTTCCCTTGCTCATATTTTGCATTCCCTTGCAAGAAACTTTGCATTCCCTAAAAAAAGTTTGCGTTCGCTCGCTCATATTTTGCATTCCCTTGCAAGAACTATTGCATTCCCCCAAGAAACTTCGCATTCGCTCGCTCATATTTTGCATTCCCTTTAAATAACTATTGCATTCCCCCAAGAAACCTTGTGTTCGCTCGCTTATATTTTGCATTCCCTTGCAAGAACTATTGCATTCCCCCAAGAAACTTTGCATTCACTCGCTCATATTTTGCATTCCCTTGCAAGAACTATTGCGTTCCCCAAAGAAAGTTTGCGTTCGTTCGCTCATGTTTTACATTCGCTCTCAAGAACTATTGCGTTCCCCCAAGAAACTTTGCGTTCGCTCGCTCATATTTAGCATTCCCTCTCAAGAACTATTGCATTCCCCCAAGAAACTTCGCATTCGCTTGCTCATATTTTGCATTCCCTTTAAATAACTATTGCATTCCCCCAAGAAACTTTGCATTCACTCGCTCATATTTTGCATTCCCTTGCAAGAACTATTGCATTCCCCCAAGAAACTTCGCATTCGCTTGCTCATATTTTGCATTCCCTTTAAATAACTATTGCATTCCCCCAAGAAACTTTGCATTCACTCGCTCATATTTTTCATTCCCTTGCAAGAACTATTGCATTCCCCCAAGAAACTTTGCATTCACTCACTCATATTTTGCATTCCCTTGCAAGAACTATTGCATTCCCCCAAGAAACTTCGCATTCGCTTGCTCATATTTTGCATTCCCTTTAAATAACTATTGCATTCCCCCAAGAAACTTTGCATTCACTCGCTCATATTTTTCATTCCCTTGCAAGAACTATTGCATTCCCCCAAGAAACTTTGCATTCACTCGCTCATATTTTTCATTCCCTTGCAAGAACTATTGCATTCCCCCAAGAAACTTTGCATTCACTCACTCATATTTTGCATTCCCTTGCAAGAACTATTGCATTCCCCCAAGAAACTTCGCATTCGCTTGCTCATATTTTGCATTCCCTTTAAATAACTATTGCATTCTCCCAAGAAACCTTGCGTTCGCTCGCTTATATTTTGTGTTCCCTTGCAAGAACTATTGCATTCCCCCAAGAAACTTTGCATTCACTCGCTCATATTTTGCATTCCCTTGCAAGAACTATTGCGTTCCCCCAATAAACTTTGCGTTCGCTCGCTCATATTTTGCATTCCCTCTCAAGAACTATTGCATTCCCCCAAGAAACTTCGCATTCGCTTGCTCATATTTTGCATTCCCTTTAAATAACTATTGCATTCCCCCAAGAAACTTTGCATTCACTCGCTCATATTTTGCATTCCCTTGCAAGAACTATTGCATTCCCCCAAGAAACTTTGCATTCACTCACTCATATTTTGCATTCCCTTGCAAGAACTATTGCATTCCCCCAAGAAACTTCGCATTCGCTTGCTCATATTTTGCATTCCCTTTAAATAACTATTGCATTCTCCCAAGAAACCTTGCGTTCGCTCGCTTATATTTTGTGTTCCCTTGCAAGAACTATTGCATTCCCCCAAGAAACTTTGCATTCACTCGCTCATATTTTGCATTCCCTTGCAAGAACTATTGCGTTCCCACAATAAACTTTGCGTTCGCTCGCTCATATTTTGCATTCCCTCTCAAGAACTATTGCATTCCCCCAAGAAACTTCGCATTCGCTTGCTCATATTTTGCATTCCCTTTAAATAACTATTGCATTCCCCCAAGAAACTTTGCGTTCGCTCGCTTATATTTTGTATTCCCTTGCAAGAACTATTGCATTCCCCCAAGAAACTTTGCATTCGCTCGCTCATATTTTTCATTCCCTTGCAAGAACTATTGCGTTCCCCCAATAAACTTTGCGTTCACTTGCAAAACATTGCGTTCCCTCGCTCATATTTTGCATTCCCTTGTAAGAACTATTGCATTCCCCCAAGAAACCTTGCGTTCGCTCGCTTATATTTTGTGTTCCCTTGCAAGAACTATTGCATTCCCCCAAGAAACTTTGCATTCACTCGCTCATATTTTGCATTCCCTTGCAAGAACTATTGCGTTCCCCAAAGAAAGTTTGCGTTCGTTCGCTCATGTTTTACATTCCCTCTCAAGAACTATTGCATTCCCCCAAGAAACTTCGCATTCGCTTGCTCATATTTTGCATTCCCTTTAAATAACTATTGCATTCCCCCAAGAAACTTTGCGTTCGCTCGCTTATATTTTGTATTCCCTTGCAAGAACTATTGCTTTCCCCCAAGAAACTTTGCGTTCGCTTGCAAAACTATTGCATTCCCCCAAGAAACTTTGCATTCGCTTGCTCATATTTTTCATTCCTTGCAAGAACTATTGTGTTCCCCCGAGAATCTTTGCGTTCGCTTGCAAAAGTATAATGTATATATAAATACACACACATGCATGCATATATTTAGGAAAAATGTTACATTTATATATAAAAAAATTATATTTATATACAAGATAAATTATATATATATATACAAGATAAATTATATATATATATATATATATATATATATATATATATATATATATATATATATATATATATATATATATATACATACATACACAGTATATACATGCAAATAATTCCTAAATGTATACATGAAGGAGAGTGTGTATTTATATATATAAATAAATATACACAGTACAGACACATTCATTATGTAAACACAAACTTTTATTTTGGATTTGATTAATCGTGATTAATCGATTGCCCAGCACTAATATTGGTAAATAAATACAAAAATAAGTATGTAAATAAATAAATACAAATCTATAATGTAAACATCAATATACATACAAATAAAAAGGAAAGTGAAATTAATTAAATATAAATCAATGACTAAATAAATGTAATGAATATAAATATATAAATAAATATAAAAATAATAAATATTTATAAAAATAAGTACAAATAATAAATAAATTTAAATAAATTAGAAACTTAAAAATAAAAATAAATCATTACTAATGTTATGGTTGCCGCTCACAGATGTTATGTAGTAGGTTTATGTGACGATGTAGCTTACTTTCTGAATAATAAACTGTACACAGTGTATAGCACTCAGTTTCACATGCAATACAACTCGCATACCATATATATGGCGCTGTAAGCAGTGCGCTGCTATTCCATTCATTAGTCAGAGAGAAACTGAGGGTGGAAGCAATAGAAAGAGAAAAAGCAAAAAGCTGCCGCAGTTCTAAAGTCTGGAGTCGAGGAAAGAACATGGATCCTTTTCTTGGCCTTGTTTGCGGCGGCCCAGCATGAAGGCGTGTGTTTGCAGAGACCCTGAGGTGAGCGTTACCCCGCTCGGCCTCTCAGGCCCGCAGTGGTCCTCCACAGGGAGGTCTTTGAATAGAAAGCCTGCCGTTTCCTTCAGTACAAGGGGGTCTTTGATAATGGCACTACGGAAGCCTATAGGGGCCCAAAGGACAAATAGAAACACATGCCAATTATGCTCGTTCATTGACTACAAATGAGACCGGTCAGACTACACTCTGTACTCGTATATTCAGACTCAGAAAAAAATTGACTCCCCAAAGGTGGAAAGCCACGCATGAGAGAAGCTAAACATGCTGCTTTTCTAATAGTGTTTCCTGAAAAACTTCATGTGCCTTTTGAAAACGAATGATGAAAACAACAACAAAGAGCCTTAGGGACGCACAATGTTGTAGCGTCATTGATGCGGAGAAAAACCGCGAGGCTTAGCATCAGATAAAGAACGCTGCTGCGTGTGGTATCGAGCAAGGTTCACTGTGTGGTCTTATTATGGGGGTATAAATGTTTATGTGTGTGTGTTTTTCAGAGAGACCCACCACAGGTCTATCGACTCAGCGTCTCTGAGGGCAAAGGGCTGTATGGTTCTGGCTTTAACCTCAACCTCCAGGAAAACAACACAACTTTCCAGCTGACGCAGCAGGATGTGGCCCTGCTGTTATGCCACTGTAAATCAATATTCGATAGAGCTGCATGATTGCTATATGCATCACAATTTGAATGATGAATATTTAAGAGATTTTGATGAGCAAAGTTCACCCACCTCACCCTTCACCGTCAAGAAGTGCATTGTGCATTTGTTTCCCAGCATGCATTATGGGTACTAGTTTTATCACGTTAGCAAATTAATTCGCTTTTTTTCCAAACGTCCTTTACCTAGTCTTAATCTTGTTAGCAAAATAACCGACACAAATGTTCAAATACAAAGGTTTTTGTAGTCAACAAATGACTTGAAGCAAACTTGAATTAAATTACATGCTATAGTCAGAATGTGTAAATCACCTTTCCGTAATAACACTAATATGCATCTAAAAACATGGAAAATGAATATCTTTAAAGCATAAAAATTCATAACATTGTTCAATATTGTACTCTATATACATGTATATACATTCATACGTTAATATAATTAACATAATTTATATGAAATGTTTGAATATGTCTTTAATTTAGATTTTTTCATAAAATAAATATATTTGTTGCAGACTAGAATTAAATGCAATTTTAGTCAAAATTAAAAACTAATCAATATAACATGATCGATTTATCGCATCTAACAAACATTTTTGTTTATATAATATATATTTTATATTTTATATCATATATTAGTTCATATAGTATATATATATATATATATATATATATATATATATATATATATATATATATATATATATATATTATATATAATATAATTATACATATATATATAAATATATAATAAAATATATTTAAATATAATAATGTATATACACATATTATATAAACAAAATAGTGTATATTAGATGTGATTAATAGTGATTAATGGACTTGACAGCACTAAAAATAGATTCAATTTAGATTATTTTTTGTCATAAGCCATAACTAAAAAAATGTAACAAAAAGTTTAAAATTAGTTAAAAAAAGATAAAACATTAAAAGGGATAGTTCACCCAAAAAAAGAAAAAAAAAAGAAAAAGCCCATAATTTACTCACCCTCAAGTCCAGACGAATACAATCTGAATTATAGTTATGTTACAAAATTCCAGGCTAATCCAAGTATTAGAATTGCAGTAATAGTTGCTCTGTTTTTGAAGTCTATAAAAAGTGCATCTGCCCATCAAATAACATGCTCCATGTGGCTTTGTGGTGTTAATAAAGGCCTAATAATGCGAATCGATGCATTTGTGTAAGAAAAATATCCATATTTAAAACTTTATAAAGTAAACTTTCAGTCGACCGCCTTCCCTGTTCAATTTATGGAAAAATTGAAAGTTCCCCTGCTGATGGAAAGACTAACGCGACCAGGTAGGCTCATCACGTCACGTACGCATCTTGAGTTTCACTTTCAACATTAAACACTTTTCCACAGAAGGTGTTTACTTGATAAAGTTTTAAATATGGATATTGTTCTTACACAAACGCATTGTTTCGCTTTAGAAGGCCTTTATTAACACCCCAGAGCCACGTGGAGCATGTTATTTGACGGCAGATGCACTTTTTATGGACTTCAAAAACATAGCAACTATAAATCCAATTCTAATGCTTGGATTAGCCTGGACTTTTGTAATATAACTCCGATTTTATTAGTCTGAAAGAAGAATGTCATATACACCAAGGATGACTTGAGGGTGAGTACATTATGGGCTAATTTTCATTTTTGGGTGAACTATCCCTTTAAGTGAAAAAAGCATAAATTAATATCATCAAATGTATGTGACATGTTTGAATATTGGGTTCAATTTAAACTAAATGCTGTTTTAGAATGTCCATCCATCCATCCATCCATCTTCTTCCGCTTTATCCGGGGCCGGGTCGAGGGGGCAGCAGTCTAAGCAGAGATGCCCAGACTTCCCTCTCCCTAGACACTTCCTCTAGCTCTTCCGGGGGGACACCGAGGCGTTCCCAGGCCAGCTGGGAGACATAGTCCCTCCAGCGTCCTTGGTCTTCCCCGGGGCCTCCTCCCGGTTGGACATGCCCGAAACACCTTCCCGGGAAGGCGTTCAGGAGGCATCCGGAACATATGCCCAAGCCACCTCAGCTGTCCCCTCTCGATGTGGAGGAGCAGCGGCTCTACTCCGAGTTCCTCCCGAGTGACTGAGCTTCTCACCCTATCTCTAAGGGAGCGCCCAGCCACCCTGCGGAGAAAGCTCATTTCGGCCGCCTGTATCCGGGATCTTGTCCTTTCGGTCATGACCCAAAGCTCATGACCATAGGTGAGAGTAGGAACGTAGATTGACCGGTAAATCGAGAGCTTCGCCTTACGGCTTAGCTCTTTCTTCACCACGACAGACCGGTACATCGACCGCATTACTGCAGAAGCTGCACCGATCCGTCTGTCAATCTCCCGTTCCATCCTCCCCTCACTTGTGAACAAGACCCCTGGCTCTGGATAACTGGCTCTTGTTTTAGAATGTGAAAAAGTCAAATAAAATGAATGCCATTTTAGTCAATTAAAAAAGTAATGAGTATGACAAAATTTGTGAGTATGACAAAGTTTCTATTAAAAATGAAGGTTGAAAATGTTAAAGTTTTAACATTTAATCTGCCTCACACTCGTAATCGGCTGTGCCTACGACCAAATTCACAGCGATCTTGCTCATTTGAGTGATTCATTGTTGAAACTTTCACCGTTTTGACATGTAGAAAACGACATTCTATATATTTTTAGCTTGCTAAGTGATACCAACACCTCCAGCTGAATGTCTGTGCACTGTGTGGGCTGCGGGGAAGATTTTCGGCTCAAAATAAATGACAATCGCCTCTGGAGGGTTCGGTCACCAGCACACAAGGAGGAGAAAAGAGCAAGAGTGACTTTGGGGGAGAAAATACTTGTCCCTGCGGCAATCAATTACAGGCCATTTGCATTTCCAACACTTCTAGGTAGCTCTTCACACTATTAGAGTAATTTATACAACTTATACGGCTCATTTGCAGATTGATAGCTGCCATTCCTTAACCGTGCATAATGAACGTCTCATCAAAGGGGCTAAAGTCACCGCGCTGGATCTGACGGCGAAGTACCGGCCCACTTTCCGTCTTCATCAAGGCTTAATTTGCCCTCACCAAGTCACATCCCCCAGATAGCTTCGTCTGCCTGCTTAAATGCATCATTTGCTTCTCTTGGAGATAAAACAGTTTGGGTTAGTCACCAAATCGGAAGCAAGTGAGCAAACCGGGATTACAGAACAGCAGGGGTGAAGTGAGTTGGCTTGTGTTAAAAACAGCTCTGGGATCAGTAAGCCAGATGTTAGTGCTCTATTTGAATATGTTTTGTTTAATGGTTGATGTGCGAGTTAGCGCAGAGGGCCATTTTGCACTAGCCTAGCTTCAGACAGGTGCTAAATCCTTTTTTCCATTTTCAAGATGTGATTATGAATAATTGATCAGTAGTTTAACTGATTTTGCTTTAGGACCTAGATTTTACATTGGGCATTAAGCGTCTTTATAAATGGAGAGCTTCACCCAAAAACTGTTCAAACTGTTTTTGCCCACCCATATAATTAAAGTCAATTGGATCCAAAGCAACATTGATTGGACCCCATTGACTTCCACTGAATGGATAAAAAGAAAAACCTTATCACACGTTCCACGGAAGAAAGTCATACAGGTTTGGAACGACATGAGGGGGAACTTTACCATATAATTGTATTATTTGCCCTGTATTATCTACTGTAATAGATTTATTTTATGTGTATTATTACTTTCAAATGAAGTATTAATTCTAAGAACGCCCTGTTCGTTCCGTCTCTCCTGACCCAGGAAAAATCCAGCCATAAATAGATATCTCTATTCTTGTTAATATTTAATCTCAAAATAACTGTCACTCATAGCTCATTATAGTCTATGGGTATGGCCTACATTCAGGACGTTTAGGAGATCTGGCACTGATCATAGACTGCACTGACATCAAAATCAAATTGGGGTCATTTGCCTATAAAGAACATGAATCTAGGAATCGCTCTTTATGCATAAATGGCTCTTTAGCCTCTGTCTTCCGACCTGCACATTCGTTTTATCACACTGTACAAATCTCAGAGACAGATACACTTGGAAGCAATGAGGCATTAAGCTTAGCGCACACTGCAAGTCGCTCTTTTGTCTTTTAATTCTGTGGGAAAAAAAACAGACACAGACACAGAGAAAGAACTGATGCTCTTTTAGCGCAGATGCTATGACATATTTCAAATCTGGCTAACCAGTTTTCAGGTTTGCATTATTTCCAACAAGCAAAAGGCCAATGAAATTGTGAAAGGAAAGAGCGCAAATGGAAGTCAAGGTAGTGGAAGGTGGATTCAACAACAACAACAACAACAACAATGCTAACTTGCTACAAGCCCACATCCTTCCAACCACAGTCTCACCCATATTTGTTAAAGCTCTTTTTCCCGCTCTACTGTGTAAGAACCATTGTTAGGTAGTGAGGTTGACAAGTTTGAGATATTTCTATTTTTAATTTTGATACTTTTAGCAGTGGTATTTTAGTTAGCATGCTAATCATTTGCAGTAGACAAAATCCTCTTAGAAAAGTTGAATTGGAGTCTTTTAGCTTCCTTACAATGACAAGTCTACTAGTTGTTCAGGTAATTCACTGACTATTCATTGTGTATGTTGTGCATGTTAAAAACACAACAGAAAACACAAAACTGTTAGTCAATAAATACACCAGCTGACAAGCTTGTTTCTTGTAGTGTACACTTCAAAGTACATTTAAAGGGATAGTTCACCCAAAAATTTTAATTCTGTCCTCATTTACTCCTTCAAGTTGCTGTATGAATTTCTTTCTCCTGCTAAAAGTAAAAGTAGATATTTTAAAGTTTGTCAGTAACCAAACAGTTTCTGGTCCCTATTGACTCCCATAGTTACCCCCCCCCCCCCCCACCCCCCCCCCATACTATGGAAGTCAATGGGGTCCATCAACTGTTTGGTTACACATATTTGTGTTCAACAGAAGAAAGAAATTCATACAGGTTTGGAACAAGTTGAGGGTAAGTAAATGATGACATCTATCTCTCTCTCTTTCTCTCTCTCTCTCTCTCTCTCTCTCTCTCTCTCTCTCTCTCTCTCTCTCTCTCTCTCTGGTAAACATTTGTGTACAATTAACTATGTTTTATCATCTTATCTTTAACCTATCAACATATTTTGTAACCAATTCATGCCTAACTGTAACCATACACTGTTATTAAACCAGTTTGATTATAAATTATGTACAAACTTTTTTTTTATTAATAACATTAACATTGAAGTGCTACCTATTGTAATTTCAATATAGTCACACTTCTCTCCCATCAGCAATGCTCTCCCACATAGTTTGCTATTTTAACTGCCCTTATTTTCATCGTTGATATAAGTAGCAGTGGGTGGTAATAGACAAGAAATGTACAGTTTTACAGTTTAGACACGTGGCAATTTTGCAGCCACTGTGGTGAAACTACAGGTTGTTAACAGGTTTCACTTCTCATTACAAATCCAATGAAATGCTAAAACTTATGTATGAGGTGGATGTACATGAAAAAAAAAAAAAAAAAAAAGAACTCTCTGCAGTTTTTCGCAAACCCTCGTTTGGGAAACCTTAAATGTAGAAAACCTAAAATCTCAACAACTTCTTGCCAAAATTAGGTTTCAATAAGATTTCACATAAACTAAAACAAACTCACTGACAACAACACTATTATAAATGTAACTTTGCTCAAATGATGCTAACATGTCCAGCTAATGAGCATGTTTCTAATATTATTTTTATATGTAGGATTCCTGATATCAGACACATCATGCCAAACAATTGTGTCCCCCTGTGGCGAAGAGTCTGGCACACAATGCGGGACACCAACATATGCTTCCACCCCGGCATCATCCACCCCCTTCAAACACCTTCGTTCATCCAGCATAAATAGGAGGTATGATGGTGGACAGTGGTAGAAAATGGTCATGTTTGCACATATCTCTTTATGTCCCACTAAGGAATCCTGGGACAATCGAAAACAAAAGGATGCAGAGTTGCGATGAAGGGGGAAACATGATGAGCAATGACAGGCCTAACCAGGCAAGAGGGGGGAGAAGTGAGAGAGGAAGTGTGAAAGACAGGAAAGGAGAGAGCGTGTCAAGGTGAGAAGGAAAGAGAATTGCACACAGCGGAGTGTGTCCACAGTTGTAACACATCATATCTCGCTCTACATCTCAACAGCTTCCAAAGGCCCAAGGGTACTAAGCCAAAGAGGTGTGGGGGCCTTCGGTAAAGAAAGCGAGAGAGCGAGAAAGATAGTGGACCCTCGTACCATGGAGTGGTCAATTGTTAGCAATAAGAGATACCACTATTTATTTTCAACCTAATACCTAATAATATCAAGTCCAATTTCACAGATAACTCTGTCATCATATACTCACCCTTGTGACGTTCCAAACCTGTATGAGATTTTGTCTTCTGTTGCACACAAAAGAAGATATTTTGAAGAATATTAATAACCAAACAGTTGATGGTAGCCATTGACTTCCACAGTATTTTTTTCTTACTGTGGAAGTCAATGGTTATCGTCAACTGTTAGGTTATTAATATTCTTCAAAATATCTTCTTTTTAGTTCAGGAGAAGAAAGAAACTCATACAGGTTTGGAACAACTTAAGCGTGAGTAAATCAATTTTTTTTTTTTTTTTTTTATATATATATATATACAAATTGCAAAACTAAATACTGTTTTCAGACAGGTTTCCTGTACGCACCCTGCCTGCACTCAAAACAAAAAAAGGTTCTATATGGCACCAAAAATGGTTCTTGGCTCGTAATCATAGGAGAACCTTTTTAAAGGTCCCGTTCTTCGTGATCCCACTGTTCAAACTTTAGTTAGTGTGTAATGTTGCTGTTAGAGCATAAATAATACCTGTAAAATGATAAAGCTCAAAGTTCAATGCCAAGCGAGATATTTTATTTAACAGAAGTTCCCTTTCAAAGCCTACAGCGAACGGCTGGCTTGGACTACATCCTGGTACTTCCTACATAAATGACGTCGGTAGAACAGTAGAACAGACTGACCTCCGCCCACAAGACTACGAGAAAAAAGGGGGCGTGGTCTTGTTGCTGTCCCACGTGGAGAAGAGGACGTGTCGCGTGGAGAAAAGGAAGTGTTGCGTTTCAGTGTGTTTGTCGCCATGTCGTCGAGACGCTGTTATTTTCATCGCGGAGTCAAATCACCTTTGTTTGGCTTTCCCAGGGACGCTGTAGAGATCATTAAGCGCATTTATCTCCCGTTAAGAGGCGTGACCTTTCCACGTGCGCTAAGCTGCTGTCGAATCGCAACACAGGAACCTTCCAAAGTACTTCCAAAAGCTTACTTCAACCCTCATACGAACTGCTAAATATTGTTTTCATACTCCCACTGCCTGTCATTGGTTAAACAAACAGATAGCCCCTCCCCGAACTCATGCTATCGGTTGAGCCAGTGCTGCTATGTTGAACTAGTTTGGATCCTCAAACTAATAATCATAATAAGAGATACTACTTACTTTTTTTGTATGTGTGTATGTATGTATGTATGTATGCATGTATGTATATATGTGTGTATGTATGTATGTATGCATGTATATACACACACACACACACACACACACACACACACACACACACACACACACACACACACACATACACACATGATCAAATGAGAATTTGATTCTATTAAAGTCTCTGACTTTCTAAGTTTTTAGAAATAAACTAGATCAAGTGACAAAATATGAATAATGACTGGTCTGGTCTTCACATGTGTACATGCACACACTCACACTTCACACACCACGACCACCAGGAGAACAAGACTCCAGAGAAGCAGAAATTAGATTTGATTAAATTAGACGGCTATCTATTAAACTGGCACAAATAGATCTCCTCAATGCTATTATAAAATGCCTGACTTATGTATGCTAGCCCGCTAGCACAATCATTACATCATAATCTAGCATATACACACATCTGACTGGGTGTTTTTAGTTCCATTTTATGCTTTGCTTATGACTTTATCTGAAGCATATTAATCAGTCAGGAGATTTTGGCAACAAACTCTGTTTTCCCTTTCAAATTTCTACTTTGAAACTTCTGCCTATTAGCATTCACATGTGAGCATCTAATGCAGCATGGAGCAGATGATGTATGCTAGGCTAATGTTAACGTCTGAATATCAAAACGCACTTTGCTGTGCTGGAGTGATGGAGCACTGTGGCTAAGGGGCTCGCTGTTTTTCGAACTCCATAAAATGCGAAGGGAATAGTCCTTTCCGAGTCTAAATGACACCAGCTGTGCTTTAATGGACCTGAATGGACACATCGCAGGTGCGGTGGGATGCTGTTATTGCCTGGAGCTCTGTTTCTGGCTGGATGGATGCCTTTATCTTTAAGCCCATATAAAAACATCGGGGGTAGATAGTAATCATATTGCAGCATCAGGAGGATAGCCTGAAAGTTTAAGTCAATGTAATTCAATCAAAATGTCATGAACCTTCCGTACTGTATATCTGAAAATGGTGAGGAAATGCAATAAACCCTTTCACAAAGGACTAGCGGTCGACCAATATGGTTTTTTTCATTGGCGATACGAGTATATAGAGTCCCGGGTGGCTGATATGAGGATCTACTATAGTTTGCATTTTTCTAATTTAATTCATTTTTTTATAACCCATGAACTCACTTTATGAACTCACCTGGTATTAAGATCGGTCGATTGGATCACAAGTAGATGACGGAGACACATACCCATTTACACCTGGCCTTTTAATCTCTTTTGTCCACTTTCCACCACTTCTGTCCTGATTTCTTCGAGGGGAGGGTCTATGAGTGGGTAAATGTATGGGCTTTTTCAGATCTTTCGATCTAATGGACAAATAAGCTTGCTCTATTTACATATGAGTGTGCCCGGAGACAACAGAAAAACATACAGAGAGCAGCAGCTTTTGTCTATCTATCCATCCATCCATCCATCCATCCATCTATTTATTTGTCAATTTGTACATCTATCATCCATTTGGCTGTCTATCAATCTGTCAAAATGTCTATACATCCTTCTTTCAATCTGCACATCCGGTTTGTGTATCTATTCCGGTATATCTACCTGTCAATATCTCTTTGTCCTTCTGTCCATCCATTAATCCATCCATCCGTTTGTCCATCCATCCTTCGCCTGTTTGTCTGTATTTCCATCTCTTTATCATTCAATGCATATATCACATGTCTATCTACCTATCAATTTGTCTATCTCTCCATCTGTCCATCCATACATCCATCCATCCATGAAGTTTATCTATCCTTCGTCTGTTTGTCTGTATTGTTGTTTATCCTCTATCCCTCCATCCACAACTTTTGCCTATAAAGCCTATACATACGTATGTATACTGTGGCGAGGTGGACGAGCGAGAGACATGGGAGGAGCGAGCGAGATCGGTGTGCGTGATTGAGAATGAACGTCACCTGCGAGGCACACCGGTCTCGAGTCCTCTCATGAGGGAGCACGGAGGCATATAAGGACGAGTGACTCCAGTGAAGGACGAGAGAGGACCAGGCCTGGGATTTTGCGTTGTGTTTTATTTACGCTTTGTTATGTGTGTGCGCGGCAGTCGTCCGCGAGGGGCTGCCGCTTTTACTTTCATTTTGTGTTCATTTGTTTTATTAAACTTGTTGAATGTACGCCGGTTCCCGCCTCCTTCTTCCCATACGAACAAACTACGTTACATATACCTTCTCAGAGCTTTCGAATAAGGCTTTGTCAAGCAAACATTCATAGTTTTCTACACTGATTTTTTTTTTTTTGTCGTTCAACTTGGAAAATGTACTTCATGTGGTAACATCTAAAATAACTGGTTTTGTTGAAAAGAAAATTTAAGCCAATCCTAAGTGTATATGACATTCTTCTTTCAAACGAATAAAATCTGAGTTATATTTAAAAAGCCCTGGCTCTTCCACGCTTTATAATGGCAGTGACTTGTTGGTTCGTTTTTGTAGTCCATAAAAGTGTATCTATCCATCATATAACTGCCCCATACGGCTCCGGGGGGGGGGTTAATAAAGGCCTTCTGAAGCGAAGTGATGCGTTTGTGTAAGGATAATATCCATATTTAAAACTTAAATGTAGTTTCAACCCAAATTAATTAAGTAAACTTCACTTTCAAATATATTAGGTGGATTGAACATAATTAAAGTTGTGACAAAATGTTCACTTGTGTTAAATTAGCTCATTTGAATTAAATTGAACAATAAATCCTTTTTGAGTCTATATTTATTTTATAATGTCAACTGTGAATTGCTTTGATGCAACATAATGTGTATAATAACATCAAATCACAATTTCTCATTGAAGCATAATTCGCCGATCAGCAAGGTGCAGCCAAACACAACCCTTTTCTTCTTCTGTCATTCCTGTATCGAGCTGACATGAGTAACGACTATACTGCCCTTTATAGGTCAGGTGCATGTGTCAAATGAGCTTAGGAAATTAACTTCCTAATATTCCAGTTTGCAATTCAGCATCCCGTTTGGTACGCCAACTCAGATTCAAGAATTGAATTGGAAAGCAAAAGCCATTTTCGGTTCAATTCGGAATGTTTTCAGGTCAATCTGTCACTACAAATACGTATCTCTGAATGTCCTTTAACTTTGGTACTGGTTCGGCAAGAGCCTGACGCTTACACCACTCTATTAAGAATCCTCAGTCGATCAGTTTCACAGCCACACCTTGAAGAGCTACAACAACCGTTTACGGCTCTCATGCGGAATGATGTACTCACGATTAAAGTGTATCAAAACCAAGACTGGCTTGGCACTGTCCGTAAGAGCCTCTCTATATGTAAATAACTGAAGCCGGCGTCGGTGCACAGCAGAAAAAAAAAAGTGTCTTATTCAGCGGCAGAAGGCTGCACAGGCTGATCCAGTCATTATTTGAGGCAGAGAGCTTTTCTGCACAAGCCCTTTGTGAGAGGAAATTGCATTAATGAACTCTGATAAGAACAATCAACTCCAGCGGCTCTTATTTTATTCTGCTCTCTCAAATAACCTATTAAATGTAGATTCTCCCAGGCTTCATCATTAACAACTCTCTCTCTCTCTCTCTCTCTTTCTCTCTCCTATGACAGGAGGACAACTGAACCTCACCTCAGTTAAACAGGTGCTTTAGTACCAGAGGAACCAGGTGAGCGGCAATCCGTCACCTCCTCTGCTGCTAGCTTTAACCTTTCAATTTAGCAGCAGAATTAATATGGCCAGTTCTGCACCGCCTTGAACAGATGCCTCACAGGTGCAACCTAGAAAGGGAGACTGTCCTGGGCACAGTTTGCACACACACATACACGGACACACCTGTAGTGCACACTATTGGCCACAGGTACAGCCCGTCTCTGCCCATCTGCAGGCCTCCGCAGAGGTCGGCTGACGTCAGCCCAGCCGTGACTCAAGTTAAAGGCTGATTCAGGTCATTTTCTTTTAGCTGAGCTTAGATTTGGGTTGGGTGGGGGAGTTTACCCCTCATTATTGAGTCATGAGGCCTGCTTTAGCTATGCCTTTTTAAGGACATGCTGCCTTTGCCACAGATCTGAGGACGGCTGACTAAACCGAGGGTTTTCGAACTTATGGATGCCCCAAACAAGTAGATTTTAGCTATGAAAGACTCTCCAATTTTGTGGAATAATAAGGCAGCTATATATTTTCATGTGTAAAGACCCATTTTACACTGTGAAAAATAACATTTGGTGTAAATATGTGTAAATTATTTAGTATCAAATGTACCTTCATAACTATATTAACTATATGCTAGTTAACTATATGCTAGTTATATATATATAAAAATTATCGATTTTTTTTGTTGTTGCCAAAAATCATTAGGAAATTAAGTAAAGATCATGTTCCATGAAGATATTTTGTAAATTTCCTACCGTCAATATATCAAAAATGTATTATTATTAATATGCGTTGCTAAGGACTCCATTTGGACAAATTTAAAGGCGATTTTCTCAATATTCCGATTGTTTTGCACCCTCAGATCCCAGATTTTCAAATAGTTGTATCTCAGACAAATATTGTCCTGTACTAAAAAAAAAACAATAAAATAAAAAAAGACCCTTATGACTGGTTTTGTGGTCCAGGGTCACACACACATATATAGAAAATTTACATTTTATAATAGTAATCATATACTATACAGTATACGATTAAAGGGTAATGTGGATGGGTAATGTATATATATATATATATATATATTTATATATTATATATTTATTTTTTTTATTTTTTTTACCCATCTACATTACCCAGGCTGAGTGGGTGGAGGTAACGGTGTCTATCCAGCACGTCAAGATGGCCGTTTTATGATGTCGGCCAGATTATTCCAGAAGACTGATGGGGCGAGGCAGAGTGCTGATTGATTAGGGCATCGACTGGAGAAATGTGCTGCGCTCATCCCGTAGGAGGGGCTGTGGATGAGAGACCACTCGAGAAAAACACACACGCTCACACTTCAAGACACTCAGGTCAAAGAGAAGGAGATAAATGAAAGGTCATTGTAAGTGTGTGCGAAAAGGGGGCTGGGGTGAATCGTATATGCTGCAAAAATTTACAGAACTGACCTGCTAAAGGGATAGTTCACCCAAAAAAAGAGAAATTGGTCATAATTTACTCACCTCACGTCGCTCCAAACTTTTCAATGACTGACTTTAAAGCCTGATTTTCATGCAATTGCTTTTAAACTGCAAAAGGAGCACAAAAGCATTATTAAAGTAGTCTATATGACTCACTCTTCTGAAGCCATACGATTGCTTAGTGTGATACAGTAAATAGATTGAAAACTTAAGCTTAGCTTAATATTTAACAATATTTGAATATTCAGTTATATAATTTTAACTATCCGATAAGGACATCCTCAAACCCTCCTAGGTGTATATGACATTCTTCTTTCAAATGAATACAATCAGAGTTATATTAAAAATGTCCTCTTCCAAGCTTTATAATGGCAGTGAATGGCAGCACAAAATTTGAAGCCCAAAAAAGTGCATCCATCCATTATAAAAGTAATCCACACGGCTCCAGGGGTTAATAAAGGCCTTCTGAAGCGAATCGATAGGTCAAATATCCATATTTAAAACTTTATAAAGTAAAATATCTAGCTTCCGGCGCACCGTCTTCAACGTACACAGAAAGTGTAACGCCTCTCGCAGTTCAAAATGCTTGCGCTACGTCCAACGTCATTGTCGGGCCAGTCACGCTTTTTCCATAAGTTGAATACGGTGGTCCGCCGGAAACTAGATATTTTACTTTATAACGTGTTAAATATGGATATTTTTCTTATAAAAACCAATCTCTTCAGAAGGCCTTTATTAACCGCCCGGAGCTATGTGGAGCACTTTTTATTTTATTTTGTGTGGAGCACTTTTTTTCAAATTTTGGGCTGCCATTCACTGCCATTATAAAGCTTGGAAGAGCCAGGACATTTTTTTTTTTTTTTAAATAACTCTGATTGTATTCGTCTGAAAGAAGAATGTCATATACACCTAGGATGGCTTGAGGGTGAGTTAATCATGGGGTAATTTTAATTTTTGGGTAAACTATCCCTTTAATATATCTGACTGCATTGGTACCATTGTATGAGAGCTGGATGACATCACTATTTTCTCCAGAGCTGTTGTATGGATCGCATTCGTTGCATTATTTGTTGCATTATTTTCCTGTTATCACTGCAAAGCTTCTTTTAAACAATTTGTATTGTAAAATGCGCTATATAAATTATTCTGAGTCATGAGTCACAATCTTTTAAATGAATCAGTTAATTCATTTGAATGATTTATTTACAAATCACACCGATCTGGACTCAAAGATCCGATCAATTTGTTTGTTCTTCACACAAAGCTATTTTAAAACTTCAGAAGACTTGGAGATGGTAAATGAAAGTGAGAAATGTTGCCTTGAACGCGAAAGTTGTTGATGGATCCTATTGACTTCCGTAGTAAGAAAATAAAAAAAATTCTATGGAAGTCAATGGGGACCAGAAACTGATTAGTTACCAACGTTCTTCAGAATATCTTCTTTTGTGTTCAACACAACACCTTTTTTGTATGAACCATCCCTTCAACAATTACCTCTTCACCAGTGTAAGAACTAGCAAAATCTACTGGTTCAAACGTCTAAAATGTAGCTTAACAGAATATCCGGAAGAGAGAGTTTTAGAAGATTTGAAATGATTGTTTAAAAGCTCTGAGATGCGTTATTGTGTTATATATTGCCATATACTCTCTTTAAAGCAAGGTCGACTGGCCCATTTGCTCACACCAGTGCAGTGAATACAAAGTACGCAGCATTTGCTGACGGCTGAATTCTGACATAGAAAATCCACTTGCTTTAAGACAGAAAAAAAAAGACAAAAACATCAATTCAATGTCATCCTCGCCACAACTCCAGCCCATCAATCAATACACACTACCTACATAACCTCCCGTACGTGGCCTTGGAGTTTGACTCCTGGGAAAGAAATCTCTATGCTGTGACATAGAAGATTTAGACAATGGAGAGTGAGGTAGCACGTCAAGCAGGATTCTCTTGCCATTTAATCTGCCTTTCACACTAAACCAAATCCTCCTGGGAGAAATTGTACCTCGGGACGCCAAAAAAATTGACAGATGGGTTGCATCATTGATAGCAGTCTCCAGCAGTTTAAGAAATGAATGCTAATTCATGCCCAAGCTGGGTTTTACACAAGCTAATCTCCCTGATTTCAAAGTGTTTATTATGTATAGCAAAGGGTGTGAATCGCATAACTGACGGATAAAGCTGGGGAATCACAAGGTGTTAGGGAAACACTACACATTTGGGGTTGGGAAAAATTCACAATTGAAGAACTGGGTCTGAATTTTAACTGAATTCGCCACATTTCAGAGGAAGTTGATTTGGAATTTGAATTGGAATGACAGGAAGAAACATTTACTGTACTATAATTCAAAGAATTATACATGCATAATGTATTCTGGGAAATTAAATGGAACGCAAAAGTTAATATATTAAAAAATTATTAAATAAAGAACCATTCAAAATACACTATGTTGCCAAAAGTTTTCGGACACCCCTCCAAATCATTGAATTCAGGTGTTTCAATTACTTTCATGGCCACCGATGTATAAAATCAAGCACCTAGGCATGCAGACACTTCTACAAACATTTGTGAAAGAATGGGTCGCTCTCAGGAGCTCAGTGAATTCAAGTGTGGTATCGTGATAGGTTGCCACCTGTGCAATGAGTCCATTCGTGAAATTTCCTCACTACTAAATATTCCACACTCAACTGTTAGTGGTATTATACATACAAAGTGGAAGCAATTTGGAAAAACAGCAACTGAGGCCATGTCAAATCACAGAGTGGGGTCAGTCAGTAGCTACAGACCTCCAAACTTTGTGTGGCCTTCACATTAGTCAAGAACAGTGTGTAGAGAGCTTCATGGAATGGGTTTTCATGGCCGAGCAGCTGCATCCAAGCCTTACATCACCAAGTGCAATGCAAAGCGTCGGATGCAGTGGTGTAAAGCACACCGCCACTGGACTCTAGAGCAGTGGAGACGTGTTCTCTAGAGTGACAAATCACGCTTCTCTGTCTGGCAATCCGATGGACGAGTCTGGGTTTGGTGGTTGCCAGGAGAACGATACTTGCCTGACTGCATTGTTCCAAGTGTAAAATTAGGTGGAGGGGGATTATGGTGTGGGGTTGTTTTTTAGGGGCCCCCCTTAGTTCCAGTGAAAGGAACTCTTAATGCTTCAGCATACCAAGACATTTTGGACAATTTCATGCTCCCAACTTTGTGGGAAAAGTTTTGGGATGGCCCCTTTCTGTTTCAACATGACTGCACCAGTGCACAAAGAAAGGTCCATAAAGACATGGATGAGTGAGTTTGGTGTGGATGAACTTGACTGGCCTGCACAGAGTCCTGAACTCAACCCGATAGAACACCTTTGGGATGAATTAGAGCGGAGACTGCGAGCCAGGCCTTCTCATCCATCATCAGTGCCGTACCTCACAAATACGCTTCTAGAAGAATGGAAAGCCTTCCCAGAAGAGTTGTAGCTGTTATAGCTGCAAAGGGTGGGCCAACTCCATATTAAACCCTACATATTAAGAATGGGATGTCATTAAAGTTCAAAGTTCTATCTATCTGGCCTATAAATGTTCAAAATTAAACTAAAAGCATAACTTTTTGGTCTCTTTTTTGTACTTTCCTAGTTGAAAATTGCAGTTGAACTTTGAATTAAAAAATTGACTAAGATTCTACCATTAAACTGCATTCAAATTCCATTCAGATACAGGAATCTAAAAAGCATTTTCAATTCAGTTCTGAATTATGCACAATCCTGGTACATGTAATGTATGTTACATCTCTAGAGCTTTACTTATTTATTAATTTGCTGAAGTTGTGTTCATTAAATCTTCCTACAAAGGTGACTCTCAATGGAAAAGGACAAAGAGAGAGAGAGACTCGATTTACATTTTAAGGAAGTGGCTTTATTTTAACCATGATTAATCCTGGTTCATGCCTCACTTTGTAGAAACCACCCAAGAGACTCATGGGATATTACCACTGTCACACTCGAACAGTAAAATAAACAAGCCCTGAGTTGCACGCGTTTCCAGAAATCCATCAGCGCGCCCCATAAATACTACTGATATGAAACCCAGATTTCTTTTGGGGCTTGAAAAACAATGTCGTTCATCAATTATGAGACAACATAACCGGTTTAATAAATCTCACAAATCTCGCCCGACGCAATTCCACAAATCATTTACAATGCGAACCTCGATCTTAATGCTGGACAATAAATGTATTGACATCTGCATTTTACGACTGACCTAAAAAAAAACACTCAATAAATGGATGTTCTGCCTTTCCCAGCGGTTCCCATGCCGGAATGAGCGAGTAGAAAAGTTTGGTAGATGTACGGAGTGAGGAATAGAGCGTCTCCGCAGAAACATGAATCACGCTGTATCATTCACCAACAAACAAATGTCATCTCTCCACCCAACCCGGCAGCTTCATCATGCTAAAGCTCCTGACAGCAAAGGAACATAAAATGAGCGGCCCAATTCGTCTCCCCAAGGCAACATCACTCCATCATTCCTCTATTTCTTTTTTTCTCCCTTCATCAAGTGCCTGGAAGAGAGCGAAGATAAAGAAAAAAAATAATCCTTGGTTCACCTCAGGGAATAGGAGCAGGTGCTGGAAGGTGCGAATGCGAAGAAGGCTTTGTTTCTATTCGGTTGCTAACAAGACAAGCGTTGACGCTGTTTACGGAAACTTACTATTCTTACTTCCTGTGTCATTATTTGGTTTGACACTCTGGATCTGGATCTAAATATAGTTCTGCTTATTCATTTGCAACACTTCTCCTATTCATTATCTGATTTGTACACGTAACTCAGCTTTTAAATAAGTTTTTAAGGTATAGCCGCAAATGAAATTCACATATATTTTACAGCCCTGTTCCCCATGCATGGAACCATTGTATGTGGGTGGGACAAGACCCACCCACTTTTTAAGATCAATGATATTGGACCCACCCACTTTTATCGTCTCTAATTCAGCACGTTTGTTTACCTACCCCTAGCCGATAAACACTTATTATTAAACACTTATTATTAAACACTGGACTTCCTGTCAAACAGACGCCAGGTGGTCAGAATGGGCAGTAACATCTCCTCACCACTGACTCTCAACACTGGAGCCCCTCAGGGCTGCGTTCTCAGCCCACTCCTGTACTCCCTGTACACACATGACTGTGTGGCAACCCACAGCTCCAACACCATCATCAAGTTTGCTGACGATACGACGGTGGTAGGTCTTATCACCGACAATGATGAAACGGCCTACAGAGAGGAGGTGCACACTCTGACACGGTGGTGTCAGGAGCACAACCTCTCCCTCAACGTCAGCAAGACCAAGGAGCTGGTGGTCGACTTCAGGAGGAATGAGAGAGAACACCACCCCATCACCATCGATGGAGCACCGGCGGAGAGAGTCAGCAGCTTCAAGTTCCTCGGTGTCCACATCACAGAGGAACTCTCATGGTCCGTCCACTCCGAGGCCGTTGTGAAGAAGGCTCATCAGCGCCTTTTCTTCCTGCGACGGCTGAGGAGGTTTGGAATGAACCGCCACATCCTCACACGCTTCTACACCTGCACCATAGAGAGTCTGCTGACTGGCTGCATCACCACCTGGTACGGCAACAGTACCGCCCGCAGCCGCAAGGCCCTGCAAAGGGTAGTGCGCACGGCCAGCTGCATCATAGGAGGTGAGCTTCCCTCCCTCCAGGACATTTACGCCAGGCGGTGTGTGAAGAGAGCTCAGAGGATCATCAGAGACTCTAGCCACCCGAACCATGGGCTGCTCTCACTGCTCCCATCAGGCAGACGGTACCGCAGCATCAGAACACACACCAGCCGACTCCAGAACAGCTTCTTCCCACAAGCAATTAGACTACTTAACTCCTGATCCATCAGGATCATAACACACACTGGACAGAATATCACTCAGCACAACCCACTGTAGATACACACACATTATATACACATTTATTTATCATACAGCATCTATTGCACTTTGGATTTAAATTTTTCAATCTGTGAATAATATTTTATACTATACATTGTATATTATTATTACTATTATAGCGTAATGTATATTGTTTAGTGTATGTTTAGTGTATATTGTTTAAAGTATATGTATATTGTAAGTATGTGTATATTGTTTAAAGCTGTGAGAACTACACTCACATTGTGTAAATTATTTATTGTTTATTGTAGTGTATACTGTGCTGTGAGTAATTGTGTGCGCATCAGATGTGTAATCTGATGCTGCTTTAAATGTTGTACATGTCATGTCATGACTACTATGTTGCTCGGAACTGCACCTAAGAATTTCACCTACTGTTGCACTTGTGCATATGTAGAGTGACAAATAAAGTGATTTGATTTTGATTTGACGTAAGACGCTTTATTTCCACTTTTATAATATTTTCTTCATTTTTATTGAAAATAAATGCCTTTCCGTTCTGATATGTGATAGAAAAAGGGAGTAGAGTGAGTTCGGCAAAAGGCGGATTCGAACCTCGGGTCAATTTGTGTCAAAACTTGATGGCATGAGTCTTACCCCTACACTATTGCTGCTGTCAATGATATGGTGATTTCCGTAATTTTGTCTTGCCCAACCAGACGTTTAGCAAACGAGGCGGTATATTTGTACTTAAAGGACAACTCCGGTGAAAAATGAACCTAGGGGTAATTAACACATGGTTACAGAGTAGATCGTTCTCTGGGTTTTCATGAAAATCGAATGTAAAGAGTTTTATCTCTAAAAACATATTAGCTTATAACGCTAGTCTATGGGGCATATAATAAGTAAAATTAGAATCTTGGAAAACAGTCTCGACGAGTCGAGCCACGAACGCTTTATCGCATTATCGAATTATCGCAGCTTAGCACAGCGTTCGTGGCTCGACTTGTCGAGACTGTTTTCCAAGATGGCTCCTGTCTGTATACGCGTAATGTTCTGTCTTTATAAAGTATCTCCTTATTAAACTGTGTGGCGAGCAGCGAGGCCGAGGGACCGTGAGGGCGGGACGAGGCGGCGCTCATCAGAGAGGATGAGCGCCAGCTGCGAGCCGCAGCGATCTCGGCTCTCGCGGAGGAGTGAGGGAGTATAAAGGAGGAGCAACGACAGTGAGGGATGAGAGAGGACCAGGCCTGGATTTTGTGTTTTGTTTTATTTTAGTTTTGTTATCTGCTGCAGTCGTCCGTGAGGGGCTGCAGCCTTTATTTTCATGTTATGTTCATTTGTGTTTGTGTGTAGGCGGCAGTCGACCGCGAGGGGCTGCCGCCGCCATTTTATTTTGTCTTTATTTTGATTAAACATTTTGAATGTCCGCCGGTTCCCGCCTCCTTCTTCCCACACAAACGAGCTTTACTACAGTGGTGCCGAAACCCGGGAGGAAGGAGGGACATGCTGTCGAAGAGCCCTCGCAGCTGAGGGGGATCGCGGTGCCGCGGAGTTCGGGCAGCGCGGAGGAGAGAAGTCCGCGAGCGGCTGCCCGAAGTGGTGGTGCTGGAGCAGATGAAGGTCGGTGGGATGGAGAGCTCGCTGCCGTGCCCCTGGGTCGAGGTGGGGTGGCTGCCGTCCGCGAGGGGGCGAAGGAGTCCCCAGCGCTTGCCCGGAGCCGAAGCCTGCTGCCGTCCGCCATGTTGGGGAGGAGCAGGGAGCGCGGGACGGGGACTCGCTTCCGGCTGCCCTCAGAAGGAGGAGCCACCGCCGGCCGCCAGGGGGCGGAGGAGGCTCGAGCCGTCCACCGAGCGTCCAGTACCACCGCATGGCACCGCAAAGAAGAGCCTCTCGGCTGGCTGAGGACCGAGCGGCAGTGTGTCTGGGAACCGGACCAGAATTTTTTTTTTCTCTTTTTCTGTTCTCCTCTCTCTACTCTCTCGTCTCTGTCGCTCCTCATGCTCCCCGCTCCGTTCTCTCACCTCGCTGTTCTTACCCCCAGGTCCCGCGGCCGCCGTGATCGAGTAGAGCGCAGGCTCGGGAGTGGCCTGCGAAGGGCGTTGGGGGTATGTGGCGAGCAGCGAGGCCGAGGGACCGTGAGGGCGGGACGAGGCGGCGCTCATCAGAGAGGATGAGCGCCAGCTGCGAGCCGCAGCGATCTCGGCTCTCGCGGAGGAGTGAGGGAGTATAAAGGAGGAGCGACGACAGTGAGGGACGAGAGAGGACCAGGCCTGGATTTTGTGTTTTGTTTTATTTTAGTTTTGTTATCCGCTGCAGTCGTCCGTGAGGGGCTGCAGCATTTATTTTCATGTTATGTTCATTTGTGTTTGTGTGTAGGCGGCAGTCTTCCCGCCTCCTTCTTCCCACACAAACGAGCTTTACTACAAACTGTTTGTACACTTACAAAGTTCTCAATGCTTCGGTTTGCATGTAGGGACCCTCATTATGCTACCGTGTTAGTGTGAGGCTATTTTGAGCCTATTTTACTTATTATATGCCCCATAGACTAGCGTTATAAGCTAATATGTTTTTAGAGATAAAACTCTTTACAACTTTTTATTTTCATGAAAACGCATCACAGAGAACGATCTACTCGGTAACCATGTGTTAATTACCCCTAGGTTCATTTTTCACCGGAGTTGTCCTTTAATGTAAATAGAATCTACTCCAGTAAAATCTTTTCTGAGAGAGGACCCACGAACATTTTTTTTTTTGCTTCGACGCCCATGTCCCCATGTACATACTAAGTACTTATACTAATTGCAATAATGGGGTAATAACTAAGTACTAACCCTGAACCTACACCTAAACCTAACCTTAACACATGTAACCTTATATTACCCAGTACTTGAGTCCATAAGTGCACGTACTGTAAAAAAAAAAAAAAAAAAAAAAAAAAAAAAAATTGTTTCTATACAATGAAGTCAATGGGGTCCAAAAAAAAAAGACACACTAAAAATAGTTTGTAAGATTTTCAATGCAATGAAAAATGTCTCTTATGCTCACCAAGGCTGATTTTCTTTGATTAAAAAAATAGTAATATTGTGAAATTATTCCTGTTATTGCAAAGCTGAATTTTCAGTAGCTCACTTGGTGCTTTTGAAAATGTCTCTTGTGCTCACCAAGGCTGCATTTATTTGATAAAACCCAGTAATACATGTGAAATATTATTACTATTTTTAATAACTGCTTTCGCTTTCTATTTAAATATATTTAAAATCTTAATGTATTCCTGTGATTGCAAAGCTGAATTTTCAGAAAATGATTTGGTGCTCAAAAAAACAAAAAAAAAACATTTATTATTATTATTATTATTATTATTATTATTATTATTATCAATATTACTGTATGTTCAAAACAGTTGTACTGATTAATATTTTTGTGGAAACCGCGATACAATTTTTTTCCAGGATTCTTAGATGAATGGAGTTCAAAGGAACGTCTCGGTTACGGATGTAACCCTCGTTCCCTGAGGAGGGAACGGAGATGTACGTTAGTGACTAACGAATGGGGCTTCTAGGCAAAACCCCCATTCGTTAGTCACTAACGTACGTCGTAGTGACTGAACGAAAGGGAACGTCTCGGTTACGGATGTAACCCTCGTTCCCTGAGGAGGGAATGAAGACGTACGTCGTAGTGACTGAACAAAAGGGAACAGAATTTATTTGAAATAGAAATTTTTTGTAAAAAAAAAAAAAAAAAGTATGTTTTTACTGTGAGTGTTTTAATCAATTTAAAGCATCCTTACTAAATTAGTTACTTAAAAATATATATTTTTGAAAGGTAACATTCTCTTACATCATACAGGTTTAGAATGACGTGAAGGTGAGTAAATGATGACGAAATATTAATTTTGTTTTTACATGTCTACAACCTACTGTATATATAAGATCTATGTATATAACAGCTCTTGTTAACGCAGACCTCTAAGCTTCGGATTGGGCGTCTGGCCAACAGGAAGCTCTCCCAAAGTGTGACGGTGAGTGGGCGGCCATGCACTGCCTGCTTCGAAGGGACAAAATGGAGTTCGTCAGATGGATATAATTCAGTCATTACACACACACACAGCATCCAATTCATTCCACTTGGCTTTCAGAAAAATGTTGAACTTCCCCTCGTGACCTCAAAACATCAAGCAGAACTTCACGTTCTTGATCTTAAAAAGGAAAGATGAAAGTCTAGATCGTATACAGGAGACTTGTTTTATGAGAAGTAATAGTAATAGGACTGCAGTTTGAAAATGCTCCATGAGCTAGTGTCTTCAGAACAAATAAGCATAGATTACAGTCGAAGATTGGCTGAATTCTGCTTTAAAGGTCAACCTGGTCAGCTCCTTCAGATCACACATTCACACAGCATAAGCTGTTGGCTGAAGCCTCATTTATCACTTCCTTTTCAAACCAATACACATCAACTGGGATGCTGGGAAAGCAAAACATCCCGAACTGATCTGAATTAAGACAGTTTGAATTGCTTTAGCTATTCATCACAAATTAAAAACTTCTCTGACTCCTCTGCCAAGGTTTTATTGACTTGTTACACATGATAATGAAGTCAAAAAAAAAAGTGCCGGTACCTGTGATACAAGGCACAGATAATCGTTTTCCTCGGGTAGAGAGGATAGTTAATTATGACTGACAGCTGTGACCTCAGAATATGCCGCATGGCTAACCAAGGCATGTTTGCTCAAGTCTATCCGCTTAAAACGGATCGATCTCCTCGATATTATCCTGCTGTAGATGCTTTCCTTTCCTGCACGGCTGTAATTCACACTTCAATATGATTGGCTTGTATGGCTGATTATAAAAATTATTTTTCACGAGGCAGGGCAACATAAGGCAGTAGGAAGCGGAGAAACACAAACAGTAGTGCGGTTCTGCGGTTTTCTGGCAGGTATTTCAGCACCACGGACAGCTCCCGGAGAAAGGCCAAACTCAGCCCTGAATCATATCATGTCTGTTCTATGGCCTGTTCATTAAATATAGATGCATACACATATAATTTGATGCATACGCATTTAATTTGTTGTAATCCATATTAAACAATGTTACATTAGCAATTTGTCAATAATTTGTCAATACTTGTAATTATATATATATTTCAATATTTTACTCCATATTACTCCAATATTATATATATATATATATATATATATATATATATATATATATATATATATATATATATAATAAAGTAATATGTTTAAATCATGCCATATATATTGTGACCTTATATTAAAACAAAGTAATTGTTGAATTATACACACACACACACACACACACACACACACACACACACACACACACACACACACACATACATATAATACAAATATTTTATATTTTATTACATATTATATTAAAATAAAGTAATACGTTTATATATATATATATATATATATATATATACACACACACACACACACACACACACACACACACACACACACAAACACACACACACACACACAAACACACACACTATTTTAAGGTGACGTAGTTACATTGTACTTTTTCAAATAAGTACTGAGTAATATTAATTAACTATATGTACTTACTATAGAGTTACGGTTCTGGTTTGGTTTAGGGTTAGTTACAATAGTAAGTACATGTAGTATATACATTATACATACATACATATATATATATATATATATATATATATATATATATATATATATATATATATATATATATATATATATGTGTGTGTGTGTGTGTGTGTGTATATGCCTCATATATTATATATGCACAAATGGAACGGACCAATCAGCAAGCAAAGAAGCAACAGCCCGCATTTCTGCCTCCAGCACTATAAACCTCATTCTGACCGAGTCTAAGCTGATAACCATCTGAATAACTGCTCATTTTTATTCGTACATAAATAAATGTATTAAATAAGACGAACCAAAATCATTTCTAAAATCGGATGTGGCATATCACATTCAGACTGAAAGAATGAATGAAAGAAAGATTCGACCGCAAAGGTGGAACACTGTGCAGTTGTCAATAGCGCACACATTTATCACACATTCACGCACGAGCGCGCGCGCGCACGCACACACACACACACACACACGCGAGAGATAAAGACAGTAGGGGGGGAAAGCTCACAGCCGGTGAGAGAACGCTTCTGTGGATACATGTATGAATATATAGTGCGTTGTATTTTAAGATGCCGGCATACATAAGGACGCTATTGTTTTTAAAACACTTAACGTTTATGGCAACCAGAAATATTTGGTGTCGGAAAGGCGTCAAAGTGTCCAGTGATGCAAATATCAAAACGTGAATGACTTACTTTCTCAATCTTTGAGGTTCAAATCACCGTTCCGTTCGCTTCCAAAGCACCAAAATCAATCCGCAATTCTCAAGGAATGTCGCGCGATGCGAATGAAATGTTCTTCAGCGTGTGCTTCGGACTATCCAAGCTATCCAAAAGCAGTTTTACAAGCTTCTATGAGAAGAAATTCGCTCCCATATATCCATTCGCTCTTCCTGTCAATGCCATCATATGGACGAGTGCCTCTAGAGCAAATGCCTCGATGCTTTCTTGCCCTGCATCATCAAAATCCGGTGTACCAAGTCTTTTCCAGCTGATAAATCAATTAATTCGTCGTCTCCCTGCTTTTGCGTCTCATTCTTGGCGTTTAACGCCACAGATTTGGGTTTTCACGTTCAGCCAATACGCATCTAGATGGGTTTTATCCCTGAGATGGACCATTCCCTGCATCTTCTTCATCTCAATCTTCAACAGCCCATAAACGCAGACAGCTGGTGTTCTTATTCCACAGTCATGGTATAAAACGGAACTTTTCTTCCCCCTTTACGCACCCGATCTGATTAGATTTCTACTCACAGCCCAGTGCGGATTTCAAGATGCTTATTTCCTTGAAATGTGATTATGTCCTACGGAATGCCTTGCGAGAGAAAGCCTCGCGCGTTGGAAACGCAAATATTCGTATATCACATCATATCCAAAACCAAAAAAGGAGTTTCTTTTTCTTTTCAGGAAAGTGGATGAAAATGCGCCAAAATGTGAGTCAAATCATCCCTTTCTTAGTTTGATTGATTAGTATACTCGCCACCGTCGTGGTACCTTTTCAGATGCGTATAAACTTGTCAGAGACGAGGTATTCATCAAAAGCTACATCCCACCAGACACTCAATGCAGTTCAACTCAACTCCGACGAAAAGCAATCCACTGACGCGACGAAAATCCACGCGAATGATGCTGCGCTCCGCGCCAAGCCGTATTACGCAGCGCGCAAGAGCCGATCGGAGAATAGCTACAAGTGAGTCACCCCGCGAGCAGGAGCATCTAAAGAGGTGAGACTCGTCGAATACGTTCTGTGAATGAAGTTCTAGTGTGAAGTAGTGTGCTACCCAGACGTGTCCAATGACGCGCGGCTCTTGGTGGGCATCGGCTCAGCGCACTTCGCTAGTGACACCAAGAATCTTCTAACACGTATTGATGTAGCCCTCAGCCCAAAGTCTCACTCTTCTGACTGTCCTCACTGGCGTCTTCTTGGATGCGTAAAAGTCAATGGTCCAATAATCTTTTTCCATCTTACGAATGATTGGTCGAGTGCAATAACCCTGAACGCTATAGATTATATGATGAGGGGGTGTGCGCGCGTTCGGACAGGTCTGTAGCGCCTGTTTGACGCACACATGTGCGTGTGTGATTGTGTATAGCCTGGGTACTAAGTGTGAGTGTTTGATGCGCTGCTTCTTCCTGTCTAGCGCAGAAGGGACACGACTGCCATCTACCGACTCTCCGTCCCCTGTCTAGACGAGGTGCTCTGGCTTACGACTTGAGCCTTTCCACAAAAAAAAATAAAACAAGGAACCCTGGTGCGTGAAAGTAAGCATGTAATTTTCAAACCACAGATCATAAGCACGTTCCAGTGAACTGCACACGCCTCCGACGGTTATGAAGTCAGTAATATATGTTATATGCGCACGGGGACTGTAAAAAGCATAGATCATGCGAAAACATAAGGATTTCTAATCTCAAAAATAGATAACAACGAAAAAGGTTAATTTGGAGATAGGTGGGAGTGCATTGTAGAAAAAAAGACAATCTCATACAATGGGGTAGAAATTTGACAGAAATGTGTTTCCATAAAAATAAAAAATAAATCTATATTCAATGGTCTAATTCTTGATTAAGAAATATGTATCAAATCGGAGAATTGTTTTGATAAGAGGGAATCAAGATACATTTATAGTTTTAACGTCATTTGTTCTTCATACGCTCCTCTTTTAATACAATACAGCTGTGTGCAAAGTGACCTACATTTGGATTTTGACAATTCAAAATGGGTAAAATTCCACATTTTGCACATGGAGCCACATTGAGCTGCCCATATCTCTGGCACTGAACCATACAGGGTCTTGAAAATAAACATACCAAAAGAAAAGTCAGTTAATAATTAAAATCTAAAAGGACACTGAGATGTATTTTATACTTTTCGTATCAGAGGCACGCAAACTTTGGAAAAATAATAATTTTGGCATGTAGGTAGGCCTATATTCTATTGCCTTGATAAGGAAAACAATATATATTTCTAGTTTTAACATTTGTTTTTTAGACTTCCTCTTTAAAAGAAAAAAAAAATTCAACCGTGTGCAGAGCGACTCAAATTTTACTCATGGACACTGAGATTCCCATATATCTGGAATTGAATCATATAGAGGCTTAAATATAATGACAGACAAAATAAAAGTTTCTTAAGAACCAGAATATAAAAGGATATTTAGATTCTTGACTGTAACTTCTTGAGTTACAGGCATGCAAACCTTGGCAAAAATCTCTGTGTAAACATGAAATAAGGATGCTGCCATATTTCTAAAGTAACATTTGCCCCATGTAATTTGGCTCAAAATAGACAAGTTGTCATTTTGACCCCCTCTACAAATAGTAGATTACAGAGTAAACATTTATCCATGGCATTTATGTATTTCTTAAAGGTGCACTATGTAAAATTTTTTCAGTAAAATATCCAAAAACTACAAGGCCAGTGTTATACATTTTGTTCAGTTGAATACTTACAATAGCCTACAAGTTTTTTTGACGCCTTTCTAAGAAAATTGCTATTTTAACCAAGGAACTGGGACGTGTGAGGGAGTCGCCTGTAAATTGCGTCATATCTGCATTACCCTTGGTTTCCGGTTTTATTCTGCAGAAACGCTTTACTCTTACTGCAGTGTGAACTAGTGTCACTGCAGTGTGACAAGTGTCATAGCAGCCGCCGAGCGAACGCACAGAGTAACGTCATAACATCATTTTCAACACACTCAGATGTATCTAATATGTATCTAATCTGATTGGTTGAATTCTCCAGGATTTCCGGGAGACGTGTGTTGCGTTACATTTACATTTATGCATTTAGCAGACGCTTTTATTCAAAGCGACTTACAACTTGGGGGTACATGAAGCGATTGGTCATGAAGAGTCGAGAAGCGCAATAAGAGCCTGAAATCCTGAGCGCTCTTTAAAGGTCCCGTTCTTCGTGTCTTTTTGAAGCTTTGATTGTGTTTACAGTGTGCAATATAACATGTGTTCATGTTTCGCGTGTAAAAAAAAAAAACAGTATTTTTAACACAATTTACTTATCTGTATACCGCTGTATTCACTGTCCTAAAAAACGGCTGATGACTTCCTTTATTCTATGAAGTCCCTCCTTCAGAAATACGTAACGAGTTCTGATTGTGCCAGCGGTTCCCGTGTTGTGATTGGACAGCAGCTTAGCGAACGTGGCCCGGTTCCTGTGTTGTGATTCGACAGCAGCTTAGCGCACGTGGAAAGGTCACGCCTCTTAACGGGAGATATATGCGCTTAATGATCTCTACAGCGTCCCTGGGAAAGCCAAACAAAGGTGATTTGACTCCGGGATGAAAATAACAGCGTCTCGACGACATGGCGACAAACACTCAAACACCTCTTCTCCACGTGGGACAGCAACAAGACCGCGCCCCCTTTTTTCGCATAGTCTTGTGGGCGGAGGTTAGTCTGTTCTACTGACTTCATTTATGAAGGAAGTACCAGGATGTAGTCCAAGCCAGCCGTTCGCTGTAGGCTTTGAAAGGGAACTTCTGTTAAATAAAATATCTCGCTTGGCATTGAACTTTGAGCTTTATAATTTTACAGGTATTATTTATGCTCTAACAGCAACATTACACACTAACTAAAGTTTGAACAATGGGATCACGTAGAACGGGACCTTTAATGGTCCATCTTGACACCAAACCCCCTTATGGAAGAAGAAAGCCGTTGTGTTGAAAACTGTGACAATCAGTGCTTATCAGGATCAACAAAACGTCTCCGGTTACGTATGTAACCTAGGTTCCCTGAGAACAGGGAACGAGACGCTGCGTCAGCTTGACGCTACGGGGAACGCCTCCAGCGTGACAGGTGTCTGAGCTACAATCGAATCACATCAGTCCTACTGACCGGCGACAGCCGATGATGTCATCAGGGTGCGACCAGGAAGTATATAAGGGCGCCTCTGCCAACATGACACCGCCCTTCGTCTTCAGGGACTGTCCGGCAGGCAAACCCCGAGGCATGGCAAAGCGACGCAGCGTCTCGTTCCCTGTTCTCAGGGAACCTAGGTTACATACGTAACCAGAGACGTTCCCTTTCGAAAGGGAACTCGCGCTGCGTCAGCTTGACGCTACGGGGAACGAAATACCAACGCTGCCGTGCCGAGGGGAGTGCATGCCTACTGGCAGTGACAACTGTCAGAACAAGCAAATTCAATTGAAATGCCTGAACCACTCCCCCTCTGGTCACATAAGGCTGTCAGTGACAGCATTCCCTACGGTCATAGCCCAAGCTATAAGCCTGAGTAGGAAGCTTCGAACACTTAGAGAAGTTCTACCCAGGCCGCTCAAAGGCCTGGATCCAACCCATTCGAAAGAAGGGGGCTCCTTTAAGGGAATGTGGCTAGGGGGCCCTAGGGCGCCCCAGCCAGCCACTACCGCCACCAAGGAGGCCTAGCCTGGTGCCTTTTTTAACGGGCATTCCAGCCGGGCCATCCCTGTCTGTTCGATAACAGAGCCTCTGGACCCTCGCCTCCTGAGGAGGCATCCAATCCCAGGGACTGCAGAATGGCAGTGGCCTCCTCGGACCGGATCTCAGAGACGGGAATCCTGGAGAGCAGCACTCAGCTTAGCGCTTTCTACCCTTGCCAGCGAGGGGAGTAATCCGCTCAATCCTAGGATCTACTGAGCTATTATCAGATAGAAACACTCAGGAGGCCAGACTGGCCTAAAAACTGATCTAATTGGGAGGCCACCCTAGGGGCCTACGACCACCCGATCAGGCCCAGGCAGCCTTGGCTCACATATAACCCTTCCGAAAGGAGGGGAGCTTAAAGGGGCTGCCCGGTAGGTAAACCAGGTTGCAGGCTGAAATCCCCTCCTTGGGGACCAAGTAGCAGAAGTGACACCAGTCGCGCTAGGGTGACCACTAGCTGTCCATCATGCCAGTCAATAGCCCTTGAACTGAGATCCAAAGACCCAATAGGGTGGCCTAGTGAGGCCCAGTGTACGCCAGAGAAGCCTGAGAGGTCATACTCAGGAACTCGCTTAGAGGGAGGCCTGGTGAGGCCTACTACCTGATAGCAGTTGAAGCCGACTGTCAAAGTAGCTGAAAAACGGACACTCGTTTTCTCCGGGAGGCCTAGTGAAGGCCTACTACCTGAAGGTCAAGCTACACCAGCTAGCCGAGTATCCTGACTCGGGGACTCGCCCTCAGGGAGGCCTAGTGAGGCCTACTACATGATAGCAAGCCTTAGGGAGGCCTAGTGAGGCCTACTACCTGATAGCAAGCCTTAGGGAGGCCTAGTGAGGCCTACTACCTGATAGCAAGCTATGCTAGCTACCCGAGCATCCTAACTCAGGAACTCGCCCTCAAGGGATGCCTAGTGAGGCCTACTACCTGATAGCGGGCCTGCAGGGAGGCCCAGTGCGGCCTGCTACCTGCTAGCGACTCGTGCTAGCTGTTTCTCAGGTGACTGGAGCCCAGGAACATGCCCTTAGGGAGGCCCGGTGAGGCCTACTACCTTACGACCAGTCTTCAGGGAGGCCTAGTGCGGCCTACTACCCAGCAACAGCCTAGCAACTCCTGTGCTAGCTGACACGGCGACTGGCAAACAGGAGCCCTCCTTCAGGGAGGCCTGGTGAGGCCTACTACCTGCCAGCAGTTCATCACAACCTGCCAAGTGACTGAACCAAAGAATGCGTCCTCAAGGGAGGCCTGGTGAGGCCTGCTACCTCATGCCGAGTCTTCAGGGAGGCCTAGTGCGGCCTACCACCCATCAACAGCTTAGCAGCCCATGCTAGCTGACACAGCGACTGGCGAATGAGAGCCTGCTTTCAGGGAGGCCTAATGGGGCCTACCACCTCACAGCAGGCCTGCAGGGACGGCTTCCTGGTGGCAAGAGTGAAAAACTGTTATGCTGTTATAACTTTGGGCTGACAGTAGCTTCTCTGCTGGCTGACAAAAATTAACATCCAACTGCTAAATAGGGTTATTAGTTGGGAAATTCTGCTACTTGAAGCCGACATCGTTGGGGAGCAATATATACCGCAATACACATGGGGCCGAACTTTGCAGAGGCCTACCAAGGCTGACTACCTATTTTCCAGGTTGCAGCTAATAAATTGCCAACCTCCCCAACCGTCGGGACTCACTCGCAAGGAGGCCTAAATCTGAGGCCTACCACCTGACCTGGAGTCTACTGCCAAGACTGCCCCAGCTGGCTACCCACAGCCAGCTGGCCTAAAAAATCATCCCAGCCTAGCTGGGTGACCCATCCCGGAGGCCTCCAATTCCTTCTGGAGCCAACTGCACAATGGTGCAGTCTTATCGGCAGCGCCTACAAACACTGGAACCTAATCACATTGTCCATAGCAGGGTACTCGGCACACCAAACGCCTTGTACCCCCTAAGCGGGGGGAGTACCACATACGCCACCCACCTCATGAAGGTCCTAGCTTTAATAGCGCCTATCATACCGTGTGAGGGCGTCAGCCATGGCAATGCTCTGGCTACAAGGGAGCTCACAACCAAACCTACATAAACCAAAAGGTTGTGAAGTGCTGCTCAACCCGAGCCATGGGTGAAACAGAATGATACAGAGCTGGATGTGGAGGTACTCAAATCTACCCTGCTTTGACAGGGGAGTACGACCAACTGGCCATGAAAATACATTAGAAAGGCCAGCGCCTGCCAAAAAACTGGCGGCCTCTAAACGCTAGCTCTGGAGGGCCAAGTTGCCCCACGACTACTGGCTAAGTCGCTATCAATTCTGCACAGCACCAACCTGCATTACTAACAAAAGCCCCAGAACGCAGGCAAGGGGGCGGGCCTTGGCCGGACTACTCCGCCTAAGAGGAGGCTGCATTAGGGACAAATAATAAAGCTAAGTTCAAACAAGGAACAGCTACCCGGAGCGCCAGCGCTTCTTGGCGCGCGACTCCGTAATCCCTAGAAAGCCTAGGCCAATCTAGATCTATACCCGAGATCCCGAACAGGGCCACTACTATTGCATCATAGCAAAAAGGGGGCACTCGAGTGGAAGTGCCAGTCATTACATAGATCTGACCTTAGATCTAACTGTAGTTCTAGCATAGTCTGATCCTGCACTCTCCAGAAATTTACACTGAGAGAACAAACAGGCCGCCTTACCCTGAGGCGGCTACCAGTTAGTAGTTTAATACTAGGAGAAAAAATGCAAGCCTTTCCTCAGAAAAAAACAAGCCCCTCTTTTTTTTTTTTTTTTTTTTTCGCTACAAACCCTCAGGAATAAGCAACATTCCCGGCGTTAATTCTAACGCATTTTCTTGGTTTCTCAGAACTGGGAATAACAAAGGGGTGTACAGCACACACAACGTGTCGCATATATAATATTTGCTGGCCTCCACTAGCAATACTAGCTCAATTATACCGAGCTTAAGCAACTGGTAATCGTTCTAGCCAACCTAACAGGGGAACTACAGGCCCTTTTTAGAACATATCCAGCGATCCCCGAAGCCCTCAGCAGGGAGCATAAGTTAGAAATATATGAAATAATTTCCCATTTATAGGGGACTTACCGCTCTCCTGCGGCACACCATGATATCGACCCACAAGCTTTATTTCCATATAAATGCTTAGGTGTAGTACTACCACAGGGCTGAGGGAGGCGCACTCACGCACCAAGCCAGGCAGGCCGTCAGAGTCTGACTGATTCTCCGCTCATCATGGGCCCGCCCGGCCTGGTGTAAAAGCGACTGGGGAGAAAAAACTAGGAGAAGGACGCCTCCCTAATCTCAGCGCGCCCTAGGGGGAGGAGACCTGTCCCAGCGTGGTCTTCTTCGTTGGAACCGACCTTGCTCTCCGGCGTCCTTCCGATTCCTAGTGTGGGAGTCCCGCCTCTTTTGCGCCCTACTCCGCCACTGAGGGGGCGCACGAGAGGCGACACTGGCTCACTGGTCCTGTCGCTGGCCCTCGGGCCATGACGGACCAGGGCCTCCCGCCTGCCTGGGTGCGGCCCCGGATCTCCGCGGAATGCATGATTTAAATGCAGCTGAGCGCGCCTTCGCCTCTCTGAATCTTTCCACCACCGCCTCGACGGAGGTGCCAAAGAGTTCAGAGGGCGAAACCGGGGCATCGAGGAGAAAGGCCTTCTCTTTCACCCCGATGTCCGCAAGGTTCAGCCACAGATGCCTCTCCGTAGCTACCATAGCCGCCATTGAGCGCCCAATGGCGACCGCCGTTTGTTTGGAAGCACGGAGAGCCAGATCTGTGGTGAGACGGAGCTCAGCCATCGCGTCAGGGGGTAGGCCCTCCCCCTGATCAAGATCCTTCAGCAAGTCGGCCTGGTATGCCTGCAGCACCGCAGTGGTGTGCAGTGCTGCAGCGGCCTGACCCGCTGACGTGTACGCCCTGCCGTTCAAGCGCGAGGTGTTTCTCATTGCTTTAGACGGCAGGGTGGGAGCTCTAAGTGTCGATGGCCTCCCCGATGCGAGATAGTTCGCGAACGTCTCATCGATAGGAGGCATCGACACGTACCCAGACTCGGCCAATCCTTCGACATCAGCGAAGTTCCCACGCTGATGCCGAATTAACCTGGCCGAGTATGGGTTCTTCCATGCCCCTGCGATCTGACCGTGCAGATCGGGAAGGAATGGAAGGCTCCCCAGAGGTGATGGGTTATGGCCGGAGAGAAAGCGATCATCCAGGCGACCTGGACGCTCGGGTTCTCTCCTAGCGCGCTGCCAGTGTAACTCCAGCCTGTTGGTGGCGCGCTCCATAACACCCATCAACTCCGCATACACGGGGCAAGATGGCTGAGAGGGTTCGGCCTCAACCGATTCATCACCACCCTGCCCAGCCATCCTCTGCACGATTGGAAGAGCATCGGCTGACGAGGAGGAGAAATCCGACTCCTCCTCCGCCAGCCGCCCCTCGCGACCTGGCTGATCTTCTGTGAGGACCACACCCTCCTCCAGACGACAAGCCAGGTCCGTCTGGGAACCCCAGGACCTACGTCGCCGCTCCGCCTCGGCGTGAGCGGGACCGTCCCCAGACGCTGGCCCCTCTTCCCTCGAGAAGAGGGCCAGGCGAGAGCGGAGCGTTCGGATGGGAAAACGCTCACAATTCGCGCAAGAGGCTCCCTCGAGAACCTCCCGCGCGTGCTCTTCCCCCAAACAGTAGACACAGAGATTATGCGTGTCCTCAGGCATCAAATACCTCGGACACGGATCCGCGCACTTCCTAAAGTGCCGCGTCTTCTGTGAGCACTTCATCCTTGCTAACGTGATTCTCTTACTTGTATACACCAGACAAGACAGTCACTGAAGACGAAGAAGCGGTGTCATGTTGGCAGAGGCGCCCTTATATACTTCCTGGTCGCACCCTGATGACATCATCGGCTGTCGCCGGTCAGTAGGACTGATGTGATTCGATTGTAGCTCAGACACCTGTCACGCTGGAGGCGTTCCCCGTAGCGTCAAGCTGACGCAGCGCGAGTTCCCTTTTGAAAGGGAACCCTGGATTTTCAAATGTATGTGAAGTTCACAGGACCATTGTTGCGCCATTGTTGCAGTAAACTTACACGACACTCAAATGAATTGCACGATGGTTTAATATTGTGGGGTATGGAAGCTTGTTTCAGCACAGAATAAAAAAATAAAAGAATGAATTATGACTTTGTACCTCAAAATATAAATACTTCATAACAT
The DNA here is from genome assembly GCA_023566225.1 of Romanogobio albipinnatus. Classification (NCBI taxonomy): domain Eukaryota; kingdom Metazoa; phylum Chordata; class Actinopteri; order Cypriniformes; family Gobionidae; genus Romanogobio; species Romanogobio albipinnatus. Next base: position 28,200,199 of record CM042262.1, on the reverse strand, counting down.
GCAATTCAATTGCAATAAAAAACTTTTACAACTTTTAATTGCGAGTTTATATCATGAAATTCTGACTTTATAACTCTTAATTGTGTTTATATCATACAATTCTGACTTTACAACTCGTAATTGTGTTTATATCATAAAATTCTGACTTTGCAACTCGTTATTACGAGTTAATATCATGAAATTCTGACTTTATAACTCATAATTGTTTATATCATAAAATTCCGACTTTACAACTCGTAAAAACGAGTTTATATCATGAAATTCTGACTTTATAACTCTTAATTGTGTTTATATCATAAAATTCTGACTTTGCAACTCGTAATTACGAGTTAATATCATAAAATTCTGACTTTATAACTCATAATTGTTTATATCATAAAATTCTGACTTTACAACTCGTAATTGTGTTTATATCATAAAATTCAGACTTTGCAACTCGTTATTACGAGTTAATATCATGAAATTCTGACTTTATAACTCATAATTGTTTATATCATAAAATTCCGACTTTACAACTCGTAAAAACGAGTTTATATCATGAAATTCTGACTTTATAACTCGTAATTGTGTTTATATCATAAAATTCTGACTTTGCAACTCGTAATTACGAGTTAATATCATAAAATTCTGACTTTATAACTCATAATTGTTTATATCATAAAATTCTGACTTTACCACGCGTAATTGCAAGTTTATATCATGAAATTCTGACTTTACAACTTGTAATTGCGAGTTTATATCATGAAATTCTGACTTTATAACTCTTAATTGTGTTTATATCATAAAATTCTGACTTAATAACTCATAATTGTTTATATCATAAAATTCTGACTTTACAACTCGTAAAAACGAGTTTATATCATGAAATTCTGACTTTACAACTTGTAATTGCGAGTTTATATCATGAAATTCTGACTTTACAACTTGTAACTGTGAGTTTATATCATGAAATTCTGACTATAACTCGTAATTACGAGTTTTTATCATGAAATTCTGACTTTATAACTCGTAATTGTGTTTATATCATATAATTCTGACTTTGTAACTCATAATTACGAGTTTAAATAATGAAATTTGACTTTATAACTCAATTACAAGTTTATATCATGAAATTCTGACTTTATAACACAATTGTTTATATCATAAAATTCGGACTTTACAACTCTATTACGAGTTTATATCATGCAATTCTGACTTTACAACTTGTAATTGTGAGTTTATATCATGAAATTCGGAATTTATAACTCGTGTTTATATCATAAAATTCTGACTTTACAACCCGTAATTACAAGATTACATCATGCAATTCTGAGAAAAAAGTCAGAATTGCAAGATGCAAACTTGCAATTGTATGAAAAAAAGTCAGAATTTCATGATATAAACTCGCAATTGTGAGATAAAAAGTCACAATTACCTTTTTTATTTTTTATCTGGAAAGTTTCCATAGTGGGGGCAATGACTTCACATTTTCACGGCCCTAAACTGTGATTGGTTGCTTTACATGTCGGTCAGACATTGGATGGTTCTCGGCCAATGAAAGCTGCTATGGAGTCCACTCCAGAGCTTCTGCCGTCAGTCTAAGATCTGGCTATGTGAGACTAGAGTACATCCTCATTACCATACTTTACTTACTTCCAAACTTTTGTGAGTGAAATTTTAAGAACTGTTTTCTCATTCCTTTAGCGGAATACGCTTGTCAGCATCCCGTCACATCCTCGTGCTTCACGGACATCTCGTCATTTATCTGTCCGCGCGCCTGTCCACCTGCCCGTCAAATGCAGCCAAATCAGCTAAATATGGGCGAAGATCAGCTCCTCCTCTCCTGCTGTCTGATTGAGTCATTCTAATTGTTTGACATTAAAGGGCAGATGCGTTTCTTTGACTGACAGTCCAGTTTCCATCGCGGTCAATTCACACAAGCTCCAAACATGCAAACGCATATGAGGCCCGCTTAATAATAGATTTAACATCATCTAACATTTCTCAAAATGCATCTCTGAAACATAAATACATTTTCTGACAGCTCCGGGTTGACTTATGTGCCCACAGCATCGTGATGGCAAGGTAGCCTTGTTATGACAGCCTTATCTAATGGTCCAGATTTAAAGCTTTCATTTTACAGCCCTCCGATGATTCTCCAGCGACCACTACGTTTCACTTAGGATGTTATTTGCTCTGTGGGAACCATCTGAATGACCATAACATCTATCTTAATGCAACCATTCATTTCTCTGCAGGGACACCAGAGGAAGAGGTGATTGACGGAACATTTCTATAGCGAAGTGCTTTCAATTTACTCCGAAGCAGGTTGAGCTTAAAAGAGAAGAAGTTGAATTGAATTAAAGCATGTTGTTACCTCTCACTGACTGTAATGTTGAAATAGACAAGAGTGTCAATGCTTGTCCTTTATACATGTACACGTTAGCGCAAAACAAGACCTTTGGTGTGTTGCATCCGCTATCGCATAAAGCATAGATCTGAAAATTTTCTGAACAAAATATTGAGTGCTTTTGTTTTTTAGCGCATTTCTACTGGGGTTTTTAAAGTGGTTGATGACTGTAATAAAAATATTCCATTAAAAATATATTATTTTTATATATTTTTAAAAAAAGAAGAGAAGTTCAATTCCATTGCCAATTTTTTTAATTCAACAAAACATACATTTTAAACAAATGTTCACTGTCTTGGTAGCAGAATGTACTCTAATAATTAAAATAAAATATTATACATTAAATAATAGCTACTAAATAAATAAAAATGTGGTAAATTCATTTATTTAGCATTATATTGTATGTGACTGATTCACTAAAAAGAGTCAGTTCATGAGAGTCACTAGTTTCGGAATGCAATCTAATAATTAAAATAATTCTACATTAAATAATAGCTATACTAAACAAAGCTATCCTTTAACATGTACAAAAAAAAAATAATAATAATAATTTTTAGCTACACATTGTCAGATGGGCAACTAGTCCGCAACTACACTGATTTACTTGGCTTCATTTCGATTTCCTGAAAAGAACAGACTTGTACGATTTTTTTCACTTGGGAATCGACTGGACTACACTGGTTGCGTTGTATATGATTGATTCACTAAAAATAATTGGTTCATAAGAGTCATTCCTTCAGGGATGCAGTGTAATTATGGCTGCCACTAACAACTTTTTTTAAATATCGATTAATCTATCGACTAATTTAGCGATTAGTCGATTAATCTATCGACTAATTTATCACAATATTTTTTTACAATTTTACTTAAAAACATTTAATTTAACTTGCAACTTTGGCATTCAGTAGTGTACTATAAAAAAAGTATAAATGTAAACAAGCTCTTGACAAAATGTAAAACTAAAAGAGTAAAAATGTAAAAAGGTACAAATTTGTAAACCAACATAACAAAAAAATTGAATATCAGCAAATACTTTTTATATAGAATAGTGTTGTCACGATACCAGACTAAAATACCTCAATACCGATACTGAATCGATACCATGGCAAAAGAAAAACAGTAAAAGTAATTGAATAATATGACAGAACTTACTATTCATTGTTTTATCATTGTTTTAGGGTTAAAAAACCCCTAAAAACTCACTTGGCCAGCATGTTCTGCCCTGCCCTGCTTCACACAGAATATTAGGTCCGGCCCTTTGAGAGCTGCACAGACCAAATTCATTGAAAACACCCGATTTCTCATTCAACTCTATATACGTTCACTAAAGACATACCTGACTGTGTTCACCCGAATACTCATTTTTACATATTTTTTTACCATTCAAACCCAATAATCCGCAAAACGTCTCGGTTACGTATGTAACCCTCGTTCACTGAAGGAGGGAACGGAGACGTACGTCGGAACTGACCGACGAATTGGGATCTGTTTTCAGAGACCAATCTACGAGCCAATGAACATTGGCATGCGGTTCACGCATTCCACGCGCCGCCCCGCGTTGCGGGTATAAATACGGCAGTGTAAGTACCGCATATCGTTTTCAACTGAGGAGCCGAGATAAGTGGCTCGGGCCTTCAGCTGAAGCACAGCATCTGGCGACGGGACGTCCTCTTTCAGTCGGTCACGTTCGACGTACGTCTCAGGACATTGTGAGAGTTGGCCGGCCGGAATTCTAGGCACGATTCGTCGACCGAAAGTGCATGCAGGTCCCCTACCCTCTTGATTGAGGCCAATGCTGTCAGAAGTACTGTCTTCATGGACAGAATTTTTAACTCAACAGACTGCAAAGGCTCAAATGGAGGACCCTGCAGTGCTCTGAGCACCAGGGCTAAGTCCCAAGAGGGTAACAAGGTTGAACGAGGAGGACTCAAGTTCCTCTCTGAGGAACCTGACGATTAAGTCGTGCTTACCTATTTTTTTGTGTTTTTTGGGGGGAATTTTTTGTAAATTTAAGGCTATTGCTGTGATGTACACTTTGAGGGTGGAGGGAGACAGCCTTCACTCCAACCCATTCTGCAGAAAGGAAAGCACAACATTAATCAGACACCTTCGGGGGTCTTCCCGGAGGGAAGAGCACCACTCGCCGAACAGGTTCCACTTCTACTGCAGCCGGCGACTGGGTGGAGGCAGCAGCTAGTCGTCGGGGCAGGATGTTTTTTTTTTGCTTTTTGTTTTGTTTTGTTTTTGTTTTTCAAACAACCTCCATCCGCTTCTGGGCCACCGAGAACTGCTGGGCGAGTTCTCGACAGCGTCGCCGAAGAGGCCAGCCTGACAGACAGGGGCGTTGAGGAACCGAACTTTGTCGGGCTCACGCATATCTGCCAAGTTAGCCCCAGGTTCCTGGACCACTAATGTGGACATCGCCTGACCCAGGGAGCGTGCAGTGACTTCCGTCACCCAGAGAGTGAGGTCCATCACTGCACGCAGTTCCTGCATAACCCCTGAGTCAGGACTACCCTCATGCATGCAGGACAGAGGGTAGTGAGAGAGGGAAAAAATTTATAAAGATTATGGCCCTTTTGGTGTTCCATATTTTGACACCAAATAGTTCCACACTGCTAAATTTTTCCGATGCACATCCAGGCAGCCACCCAGGAAGGCATGGCTGTCAACACTGAATCTGATTCAGCATGAGCACACACTATTATAGTGGGAAACTCAGCGTCATCATCTTCAGCGCATAACAGCCCTCTCTCCGATGCAGCAATTGACATCTGTCCTCTGCCAGAGCCACAAATGAAACGCTAGGTTTTTCAAAAAAGGACCAGCAATCCCATTTGGGCTACCAGCAGGCATGAGAGACAGTGGGCGTGGCCTCCAGACTCGACAGCAGACGGCACGCTGAACGCTCAACCCTCTATGAAAGGGGCAGGACGAACAACGCGCCTGCATGGCCATGTTCTCATGAGAGAACATGAACCACCCACGAACAAAGTCTCAGCATACTCATGATGCAATAGAGGAGTGGGGGCCCGAAGAGATGTACCCGGCGGGGATGCCCCACTGTAATCCTCAGGTCACCAAGGCTTATTAGCCAAAGTAGCCCTTTTCTGGTGCACCAGAAAAGAAACTAGATCAGGGAATAAGCAAAGGGACTCAACCCCGTTTGAGGTTTCATAGTCTGGACTGCGCATCTAGAGAGTGCAGAGTGACGCGCTGGGATGCCGTGGCAACCCCCGCTGTCAGCCGGCGCTCGACGGCACACGGCGCGCTGAACGCTCAAGCCATTACGAGATAGGTGTGACGAACAACGCGCCGACGTGACCATGCTCTCCTGAGAGAGCATGAATCACCCACGAAAGCAATCTCACATGTTTATATGTGAGAGAGATCGTGGCCGTCAAATGAGGACAGAAAACAACCGCATCCAGAAACACACGGTTTGAATGACATCTTGAAAAAGATGCAGGGTCAAACAGTGTTGCTCTTTTAGTAGAGGAAAAACCGCTCCGAGAAGTGCTGAGGCACACAGGGGAAATGGCCGCGGCTCACAGCAGTTCAAAGGTACAAGCCTGCTGTGAGCACTCAAAGGAAAACGCCCAGCGAGCTGTGAGAACAGCTGTTTGTTTTCGTCTTTGCTCGCGACCACCGCTGTAAGGCACCATAACACTGACACTGGAAGCAGGTAGGCAGTTTTCCTCTCTCTCTCATGACTCGTAGACAAAACACTCTTCGTAGGAACATAGAAATGCTCGGCTCCGAAGTTGAAAGCGATATGCGGTACTTCCACTGCCGTGTTTATACCCGCAATGCAGGGCGGCGCGTGGAATGCGTGAACCGCATGCCAATGTTCATTGGCTCGTTTCTATACACTCAAAGTAGATTGGTCTCTGAAAACAGATCCCAATTCGTCGGTCAGTTCCGACGTACGTCGAACGTGACCGACTGAAAGGGAACTGGTGTTGCGATCTGTCTGATTGTGCGTTCACACCGCCGCCGGCAAGAGCGTCAAAGTGGCCGGAAGTCATTCATTTTCAATGGGAGCCGGTGGCGAGCTATGGCGAGAGCGGTGCGGCGCGTCTTGGACGATTTGGGCTTCCCAGCTGCGCCGCACTTTTCTGTTGCGTTCTTTTACCTGAGCTGCATGTATATATTTGACTGTTCTGCTTCCATTGTTTAGTGAACGGTGGAAGCAGAGCTCACACACACGTCCTCACTCCTGCTGTCACACATCAATGCAAATTAAGAAGTACTGCTCTTATTAGAGTGCTGTCATTTTTAAAGTACCGGTACAATTTCATAGCGTACCCAACTTACAGAGTCTACTATTGACGTCGACTAATTAACAACGTCAACGCAGTCGATTGTGTCGACCAATCACGACAGGCCTAAATCTAATAATTACAATAAAACACATTATAAATGACCTAATAGCTACTAAAATAAAAATGTTGTAATGTATTAAATCCATTCATTTAGCATTTACAAAAATACTACAAAATTCAGTTATTTTGTATTTTTAACAACACATTGTCAGAAGGACAAGTAGACCGCAGCTATAGTGATCTACTTAGCTTGTGTTTGAATCACTAAAAATAATTGGTTCACAAGAGTCATTAATTTGGGAAACAATCAGACTACACTAGTCACACTGTTTTTGTTTGATTCAATAAAAAGAATCGGTCTCATCTCATCTCCCCTTCCCTTTAAAAGACAGTTACGCTTGTACCATGACGTAGTCTCGAGATTCCAGACGGCAGAAGTTCTGGAATCTTTTGCAGTTCTCATTGGTCAAGGCCTACCCAAGAGGACGTTTGACTGACATGTCTCGCGCAACCAATCACAGTTTGTTTTGTTCCGCGTCATGTGGGCGTGAAAATGTAAAGTCGATTTCCCTGCAATAACAGACCAGCGTGCATCTATAAATTATTAATTCAAGAACGTTGTGCAAGTTTACAATGGAGCTGCAAACTTCACATCCATTTGAAAATCCAGTGTTTAGTTGATCCTGGTAAGCGCTCATTGTCAGAGTTGTAAACACGACGGCGTTCTTCTTCCACGAGTGAGTTTGGCTTCATGGCATTTGTTTCCAGGCGGACCTTAAAGAACGCAACACACACAGCTCACAGACATCCTGTAGAATTCAACCAATCAGATGATGACTTCGAAACTCCTGAAGCATTTCCAGATAAGTGTGCCATATGCATCGGACATTCAGCCAACGGTCGGTGGCTGAGACTAGGCTAGTCATAGCAGCAAACAAACTGTGAGATAATCATGCTGCATTTCTGACACTGTCAGAAAAGTATCGCAGACTATCTATGGTCTCAAGACTGTGACAATGGCCATCTTTGAACCTCTCTCACTGTACGACGTAGGACCACCGTTTACGAGCCTATATCACAGAAATTGCCACGTTTAGTCATCTTTCGTCTGGGAATCAAACAATGTATACCGGACATACTGTAAGTCTGGGCAATATACTGATGCTTGTTTCAGAAAACACATCTAGTGATCTAATAGACCACAACAGGCAGCAAAATGACTGCAAAAACAACTCATCGTGAGTTTTATGCGAAGAGAAAACCTCAAAACAAAACACATCCATAGACCTCCAGCAATGAAGCCCGCAAAAACCTTTCTATTTGTGCTGGCTGATGTTGCTGCGTCCTTCAGGAAAAGACCAAAGAGTACGGTTGATTCTCCACGTGAGAGAATAAATCTTTGTCGCCCTTCAGTCCTTGCGTCCTCTCTATCTTCTGGGACTTTACAACTAAAGCGGAGGTCAAGCATCACAGCAAAACAATCACTATGCAGCATAACATATCGAGCACAGGGTAGGGGGTCAATATCACAGACCCTGCAGGACACCTCATTGTTAGGACCTTGTCATTGCCTGACCGTTGAAACATCTGGTTTCATTTAACATGCAGCGGAGTAATCTTTGTACTTACACCACAAACAGAAAACACAGATACGGTCTACTTTGAAGAGGAGAGCAGCTGTGATGTTTCTGTCCTGGGGTGAAAACGATGCTAGCAGCTGAATTAAACATGTGAGGGAAGTGGGATAATGCAACATCCATGTTGTATGCGTCAAAACGGATATATTTGCTATATACGGGAAGCACCACTGATACAACACAGCTTACTTCGGGCAAAAAAGCAAGACTGCATCTATACAGAATTCCAATGCACATCATTCCACATTCTATTCCACACATCCGTGTGTATTTATTTGATCTAACTATTCTATTCTTCCCATATAATCTGCTATATATGATCAAACTGCAGTCAATGCACAACATAAAGAGTCACTAACACCAGTCAAAACAATTACGTGTACAAATTATTATTAGCTAAAATTAACATAGAAAATCTCATATACAATATGAGAGAAAAGCATAAAATAGAAAACACCAACAAATATTCTGTTTTATTCAACATACACTGTAAAAATTATTGTTGGTTTAACTTAAAAAAGTAAGTTACCTGGTTGCCTCAAAGTTTTGAGTTCATTGAAAAGAAAAAAATGTAAGCTAATACAACAAAGGATATTGGTTTATTAAACAGAAACTCAAAATATTATGTTATCTGAACCATATTAATTCTCTAAGATGATTTGACAAATGATACAAAATTGTGATAAATCATGAAAATAATTATTTACAGTGTAGAATTTATTACAAAAACATTTAGGCGTTATTATTTATGCATCTGAATTGGTATTTAGCTATATTTACAGACCGTTTATTGCAGCTCAGAGGTGGCAATAGTGCTTTTACACTGATTACAATGAAATAATGCCATGAGATGAATGGGTTTTAAATGGGTATTAAAGGGATAGTTCACCCAAAAAATGTAAATTCTGTCATCATTTCCTCTCCCTTATATTTTTTTCAAAACTGTACGACTTTCATTTGTCTGTGAAACATTTAAGAAGATGATTTGAGAAATGAAAATTTATTTTTTGTTCATACAATGGAAGTCAATGGTAACCAAAACAGTTTGATTACCAGCATTCTTCAAAATATCTTCTTTTATGTTCTACAAAAGAAATAAATTCATACAGGTTTGAAATAACATAAATTATTTTATATAGTAAATGATACATTTACATACATTTATGCATTTGGCAGACGCTTTTATCCAAAGCCACTTTCAGTGCTCTTATTACAGGGACATTCCCCCTGGAGCAACATGGAGTAAGTGCCTTGCTCAAGGACACACTGGTGGTGACCGCTGGGATAGAACCAGCAACCTTCTGCATATCAGTTCCATGGTTTAACCCACTGGACCACCATCCCACTATATCTCCACTAAATGATGACAGACTTTTCATTTTTGGTGAACTATCCCTTTAATGGGTTTTAATAATACATTTTAAATAAATTATACTTCACATTAAACAAGTGTTGATAAAAGTTGCTATAAAAAACTTGTTATGCTGTTACGCGACTAAAGCATCTTTTTTCCCTCTCTCGATACGTTCTTTTAAAAAAAATCATGGCAATGGATGTTGGTAGGTTTAGGTATATCCCAGCCACCACAGGCATGTTATCCAAGAATGAATGGCAAGGAACGCCTCTTATACTTGGGAGTTTCTGGATATTTCTCCCTCATATCTGCCTCGAGGTCTTGATAAATTGTGGCATTTCTTTGTTTAGAATCCAGTATTCCCGTAATTCTTTTGTCTTTTATGAGTTTAAAAAAGAACTCTGTCTCATCTTCTGTCGAAACATACCATCATCTTTAAAGAATGATCAACTTTTACGTACGCCAGGTGACCTGTAAATGCATTTCCATTGCAGTTTTGAGAATATTCCTTTTTCGAATTGCCTAAAAAAAATCACCTCACGCGAGTGTAAACTTTTTTTTTTGCGATATATGGACGTTTTTGCAAAATGTACGTCTTTCCATTGGACGTATTTTCAATTCGCAATTAAATTTGTGCAATATGAAGAGTAATTAAAACGCGGCTACTGAGCTAAATAATTCATTCAATTCAATCAGTCTTTCGGAATTAGGTAAATCGCTCTCATTACGAATAGGCCATTGAATCATTGGTTCAATCGATTTGTTGAAAATGCGGATTCATTCAGAAACAAAGAACCACTGTGTATTGCTCGGAGAAACACAATAGTTCTGCTGTGGCTTTATAGATAGTATATTCATTGGCAGAATTTAGCAAAAACAGACAATGTGTATACAATATGACACAATATTAACTTCTTATTTATTAATCTGTTGTATAAAATCAATATCACATTTGAACTCGTGCTATTCTGGACAAAAACAGCACTCGTGATATTGTACTCGTTACTCATGTGATTTTGCTTTATCATAAATATGAGACAAAAACATGATATCTTGAATTTGAAGGGCCATAACTGCATTCTATAGGCTCCATCACACAGTGAATTGTTGCCCCGCATCATGTTCTCGTCACCAATCAACTGTATGAAATGTAATATGACCTATAGGTCTGGGGCGGGGCGGGTGCATTAAATCATTTTAACACGTTATTATTTCCATCGTTCTTTTTAAATCGACAGCCCTAACACACCACACACACACACACACACACACACACACACACACACACACACACACACACACACACACACACACACACACACACACACACACACACACACACACAGAGCTATAGACTGTACATCCATACCAATGCTATATGTGACACTGGACTCTGTCTTAACACATTTTATCATGTTAAACCCATTCTGTAGAACTCCACAGATTCCAATATCTGTGCTGAAAATGTGTAAATAGTCAGCAGATTCTGTTTGGGACCGATCATTAGTACCAGCAAGGCTTTTTTTGATCAAAGTATTGAAGATTCACTGCCATCACAGCTGTGAAACGACACATTACTGATCACAGTTACTAATCTCTCCAAAAAGCGTGACTCGCATAAGCATGTGTCACAAATAATAATTCACCAATTTCCCTAATTAAGAAGAGTCTTCTTGCACCTCTCACCTCTTCTGTGTGATTTTGGGTTTGGCACAGTCAATAGGCATCCAGGAAATGAGGGCGAAAATAATGGAATGATATCAACACCTCAGCGGCATCCATGATATTTGCACCAATTCAGCAAATTTCACAGACTTGCTAATTAGAAGCATTGATGTGTTTGCTGTCCTGTTTAATCTCCACTTTGATCCAGTCTAATCTCTTATCATACTCATTATCCAAGGAGGGTTCTTCTGGCCCGGAGGGTCTGCAATCGAAGAGCACACTCCTGATTTTCAACACAAACTGGATGTGGACTTCATTTCTTTATTACAGCCCTTCATCAGCGTACATCTGAATAATTAGCAGGCTCCACCTCTTATCGCTTTTTCTGTACTAGACTGGGGCCACTAGGGCCAATAGTTCATCCTAAAATTAAAATACTTTCATTACTGGAATATAGCACACAAATTGTTTAGACCACTTTTATGGTTTGTCAACTGCAGATTACCACACATATTTTCTGCAAATTTTAAAGGGGGTGGTAAACAATGTTGATATTTCAAATCACCAAAACAAACACGCCCTTACCCCAAAAGGGTCTCGCCCCTATTTTGATAGCTCCACCCCACACATATGTACGCAACGCAGGCAACAACTATTAGGCGGAATCTGCTATGCCAGCCGCAGAGGGTATGATATCATCAATAAGTGAAAGCAATGCGTGTTACTATGGTAATCCAGGTCGAATGTTCAATGAAAAAGTCATCCCTTCCATCCCAAAAACACAAACATGTTCTCATGACCAACTCGATAGCACGAGCACGAACGAGATTAGAGGGTTATATCGATCACTAAAAGAGGAACCAAAGGAAACAAACATTTATTAGGAGTATATTATCTTACTGTTCGGACACACAGATGCTTCAGACTTATCGGGTGAAAATAAAAAAACATATATAACATGATATTTCACGACTCTTGCCACTAGATGACCTTATAGCTCTATATGGAGAAAATGAGCTGTTCCGCTGGGCCCTAAAGTCACTTAACTTCAGTATGCATTCATGTAGACATTATAAAATATTTTTGGGGTAAAGTTTTAGCATTTTTAGTTAAAAATGTAGCGTTTTTAGGGTTTTCTATGTGTACTGAAGCATTCCACGCATTCCACGCATTCCATTTATTCCTATGGGGGGTCAAATTGACCCGTGAGGGAAGGGTTTGTTACTTTGCAATCACAAAACTCCTTGAATCCAGTCCATTTTTTTGTGTATTCATGGTTCAAGTATGACCAAATCCTAGGGTCTTGGAAAAAGAGTTTCGGGTCAAAACGACCCGTGGGAAGGATGAGGTTAGAAGTGTGTTAAGTTCACATTACAATTTTTGTGCCATTGTTGTGGTAAACTTGCACAATGTTCTTCTAAAGTCTATGTCCCCACAATAACCGGTCTGTTATTGTGGGGACATAGACTTTATATTTTTACATCTATAATCATGACACTGGAAAAAAAACAACTGTGATTGGTTGATTTACATGTCAGTCAGACGTCCTCTTGGGTGGTCATTAGCCAATGAAAGCTGCTATGGAGTCGAGATCTTCTGCCATCAGTCTGAGGTCTGACTACGAAAACTAGAGATTGTTTGGAAGTGACCAGTTGCTGTTTGGTTTTTGGTGTGCACCAGGGTTCGGGTGGAAGCGTTCTCACTTCAAATGAATTGCACTAACAGAGCAATCACACCAGAGTTTGTTTTAATCGAACCAAACCTGCCAAGTGTGAACACACCCTAAAAGCTAAGGTCCATTTCGGACTGAATTATCCCTTTAAAACAGCACATCATTGTACAGATCTGGCAAAGGAAGATTCTGCATTAGCATTAAAGGTTCTCTCCTGCTGGGCCGATGACATTCTAAGTTGCATCTTAATTAGTGTTATGAACCTGCACAGTAGCACTCACAGCAGATAAATGAAATGGCAACATAACATGCCTCTTTGAATCTTGTCACATGCAAAGGATCTTGACGATGAAGGAGGACTTTTTTTATTCTATTTAAGTTTTGAGTAGGGGCGTAAAGCCAGTCGTTTTCTGCCAAGAAAAAAACACATTATGGACTAAAAGAGCTTCCAGGCGTATTTTAAACTACCTAATGGTTGCAGATCACTGTTTACTACTGCCTGATTATGGAATAAATAACCACAACTACAGACACTGTATTTCAAAGGCTGGTGATTAGGAACATGGAAAGAAAAATACTAATGTTTCCCACACTTGCAAATTCAAAAGTGCCTTTTCAAAATGACGACGATGAATACAAACACTCAACAGTTTTTAATGCTGTGAATCTCAATGGCTTTAGATTATACCATTTTTTAAAGTAAATAAAGTATGCCATTTCAAACTTGCATGTGCCTTTTTAGATTTTAGGCAAGTGGATTATATGCCAGTTTTTAACTATTTTAGTGCAGGATTTGAACACCAGTTCTTTCTCAGTCATGTCTTAGCCGACCTAAAAAGAAATACAATTCAACTGAAATTAAAACGAATTATGATTTATATAAATATATAAATAATTAATTATAAAAAATACCCTTATATATAAGGATTTGAGGATTATAATGTCAGAGCAACATAAACAGATATGGCCATGTTGCATTCGAGTTACAATATTCAAAGTAACGCAAGTTCTGTAAGCAAAAATGCCTTGTTGATGCCAGAGGTCAGAGGAAAATTGCTAGACTGGTTTGAGCTGATAGAAAGGCAACAGTAACTCAAATAACCACTCGTTACAACCGAGGTCCGTAGAACTATATATATATATATATATATATATATATATATATATATATATATATATATATATATATATATATATATATATATATATATATATATATATATATATATATATACAGTCTTCACTGTATGAAATAAAATATACATTGATTTTTATTAAAGTTACTAATGTTATTTAGTGAAGAGCAGTGACTGATTCTCTCATTTTCTTTTGTAACAAAATGAATCCAATCAATTTGTGTGTGTGTATTCGTGGCTCAATTGCGACAAAAGTCCTAGGGTCTTGGACCACTCTGAAAATAAATAAAAAAAACGGAGATTCACATCATGGATGTGCAGCAACTGAGTGATGCTATCATGTCAATATGGACCAATTTTTTTCTTGCACATTATTGAATGCCACAAAGAATTAAGGCAGTTTTGAATGCAAAAGTGGGTTCCAACCTGGTACAAGAAAGGTGTACATACCTATTAAAGTGGCCGGTGAGTGTATATATACACACACACACACACACACACACACAAAATCCTTGTTTTCCAAATAGAGCAAACTTGACATTATTGATCAGCACAAAAAAAAAAAAAAATCTACAAGGTGTAATTAGTGTCCGCAGATGAAAAGCTATTATGACTAACCCCAGACAACAGGAGCATTAGACAGGGGCTTGTTTTTATCCACCATCAAAGTGGATCTAAATAACCCTTAGATATCATTCGCTGAAGAATAAATCTACCAAGACTGCAATTATATATCTTGGTCTATTTTATTTTTTTTAAAAAGCACCAGCCGTACTGCATATTCACAATTTTGTTTCGTAAATTCGACATAATATCTACTTCATAATTGCATACTGCCTTAAAAGACCATGTAATGGAGATTAAATTGACTATGCAGAGGAGAACATTTCAATCTTTGACGGAAAAAAAGAGGATAAGACGTGATTGTGGTCTTTTGAGAGTGGCCTACTCTTGCCAAAAAGCACAACCTTGTTAACCCAGAAAAAATAGGTTTTATGGTATTTGAGATCATGGGGCAGTCAGGGGTCGTGCACTACGATTTGTAGGTGTCTTTCCAAATAAAACGTAATGGAAGAACCATAATAAATGTTCAATCATTTATCAAGACTTCTGACCCCTTCATAATGCTCTATCACCTCCCAAACTCTGCTGTTTCTTGTAACATCTTTATATGTCTCCACGGGTGCCTTACACATTAAAAAATGATACGTTTTCAACCTCAGCCGGCTTCCTCCCTCAAGATACAGCTTGCACGTGGAGATAACAAATTGCGGGCTGGATCAGTTGCAGTTCACACAATGCAGACAGATATCAATACGGTATGTCAAAATCAGCAGCCAGATTAAAATATGGATTCAATTTTGAGTTTATAGTTAAATACGGTGCGATTTAGATACTTATCATTTTAAATAAATGTGCTTGTTTTGGAGGTTACACCAAAAAAAGAAGAAGCATAATTTAAATGCAGAAGTAACAGCTTGATTCTTCATGAATATGATTTTAAATGCTATTTTTCTCCATTACCACATAATTGTTGAGGTTTAATTGAGAGGTCATATCAAATTTGGCACCCGCTTTATTTGTCACCTCTAAGCTAATGTGCTTAAAAATAGGACTAAAATTACAAACTGCACTGGCAGATTCTCTTGCAGACGTCATATTGCAGTCGAGCAGCAAACAAGATGTGAGAGATGACGGTTGTCAAGGCAAACTAAATTAAGGCAACACAAAGGTCAGGAAAGAGTGTCATTGGTTACTCTGTGTCTTTTTGCTTTTTATCCAAGTTCATATTGTTTTATTATCCTTTATACACACACATATACAGGTGCTGGTCATATAATTAGAATATCATCAAAAAGTTGATTTATTTCACTAATTCCATTCAAAAAGTGAAACTTGTATATTATTGTAACATACTGCTCTATATCATGAGGCATAGCGTGTCCATTGAAGTAAAGTGTGCCAGTTCAACAAAGTCTCTAACATAATCCTCAATGGGGCGGTCTCCCTGAAGGAGACGCATTAACTGTGCTGCTGGATTCATAGCGGCAAAGTCTTCTGTAAAGTACTGCTCTGAGACAGAAGGTAGAAGATCCAAATGCAGCTTTATTAAATGGTAATCCACACTCGTAGTCATCAAACAGGCAAGAGGTCATAACATGTAATCAGTCCAATAAGGCAAACAAGGCAAGAGAGACAGGCAAACGGGTAATCCACAGAACAGGCAAGAAACAAAACCAGAGACATGAAACCAGGGAAACGCTCAGAAATTCAGTTTACAACAAACAAGACTTTGCCGTGAATGATAGAGTGAACATGGTTTATATAGGCTGGGGTAATGGGGTAATGAGACACAGGTGTAAACAGTGAGTGCTAATGAGTCCGGGCAAAGAATAATGGGTAATGTAGTTTGTGATGGAGTGACAGTCCGGGGTGGAGTGCCCTCAGGTGGTAATCAGGGGCACTCTCACTGGTGATTGTGACAATTATATTCATTTATTACACACAGACTGATATATTTTCATAGGCTGGCTGTTCACAGAGCTCTGTGTCCAAGCACATTAATAGAGAGACGAAGGGAAGGAAAAGATGTGGTAGAAAAAAGTGTACAAGCAATAGGGATAACCGCACCCTGCAGAGGATTGTGAAACAAAACCCATTCAAAAATGTGGGGGAGATTCACAAAGAGTGGACTGCAGCTGGAGTCAGTGCTTCAAGAACCACTACGCACAGACGTATGCAAGACATGGGTTTCAGCTGTCACATTCCTTGTGTCAAGCCACTCTTGAACAACAGACAGCGTCAGAAGCATTTCGCCTGGGCTAAAGACAAAAAGGACTGGACTGCTGCTGAGAGGTCCAAAGTTATGTTCTCTGATGAAAGTAAATTTTGCATTTCCTTCGGAAATCAAGGTCCCAGAGTCTGTAGGAAGAGAGGTGAGGCACACAATCCATGTTGCTTGAGGTCCAGTGTAAAGTTTCCACAGTCAGTGATGGTTTGGGGTGCCATGTCATCTGCTGGTGTTGGTCCACTGTGTTTTCTGAGGTCCAAGGTCAATGCAGCCGTATACCAGGACGTTTTAGAGCACTTCATGCTTCCTGCTGCTGAACAACTTTATGGAGATTTCATCTTCCAACAGGACTTGGCACCTGCACACAGTGCCAAAGCAACCCCAAATCAAATCAAATCAAATCAAATCAAATCACTTTATTTGTCACTCTACATATGCACAAGTGCAACAGTAGGTGAAATTCTTAGGTGCAGTTCCGAGCAACATAGCAGTCACGACATGACATGTACAACATTTAAAGCAGCATCAGATTACACATCTGATGCGCACACAATTACTCACAGCACAGTAAACTCTACAATAAACAATAAATAATTTACACAATGTGAGTGTAGTTATCACAGCTTTAAACAATATACACATACTTACAATATACATATACTTTAAACAATATACACTAAACATACACTAAACAATATACATTACGCTATAATAGTAATAATAATATACAATGTATAGTATAAAATATTATTCACAGATTGAAAAATTGAAATCCAAAGTGCAATAGATGCTGTATGATAAATAAATGTGTATATAATGTGTGTGTATCTACAGTGGGTTGTGCTGAGTGATATTCTGTCCAGAGTGTGTTATGATCCTGATGGATCAGGAGTTAAGTAGTCTGATTGCTTGTGGGAAGAAGCTGTTCTGGAGTCAGCTGGTGCGTGTTCTAATGCTGCGGTACCGTCTGCCTGATGGCAGCAGTGAGAGCAGCCCATGGTTCGGGTGGCTAGAGTCTCTGAAGATCCTCTGAGCTCTCTTCACACACCGCCTGGCGTAAATGTCCTGGAGGGAGGGAAGCTCACCTCCGATGATGCAGCTGGCCGTGCGCACTACCCTTTGCAGGGCCTTGCGGCTGCGGGCGGTACTGTTGCCGTACCAGGTGGTGATGCAGCCAGTCAGCAGACTCTCGATGGTGCAGGTGTAGAAACGTGTGAGGATGTGGCGGTTCATTCCAAACCTCCTCAGCCGTCGCAGGAAGAAAAGGCGCTGATGAGCCTTCTTCACAACGGCCTCAGAGTGGACGGACCATGAGAGTTCCTCTGTGATGTGGACACCGAGGAACTTGAAGCTGCTGACTCTCTCCACCGGTGCTCCATCGATGGTGATGGGGCGGTGTTCTCTCTCATTCCTCCTGAAGTCGACCACCAGCTCCTTGGTCTTGCTGACGTTGAGGGAGAGGTTGTGCTCCTGACACCACCGTGTCAGAGTGTGCACCTCCTCTCTGTAGGCCGTTTCATCATTGTCGGTGATAAGACCTACCACCGTCGTATCGTCAGCAAACTTGATGATGGTGTTGGAGCTGTGGGTTGCCACACAGTCATGTGTGTACAAAGAGTACAGGAGTGGGCTGAGAACGCAGCCCTGAGGGGCTCCAGTGTTGAGAGTCAGTGATGAGGAGATGTTACTGCCCATTCTGACCACCTGGCGTCTGTTTGACAGGAAGTCCAGGATCCAGCTGCATAACAGGCTGTTTAAGCCTAGAGCCCGGAGTTTCATGTCAAGTATGGAGGGCACAATGGTGTTGAATGCTGAGCTGTAGTCCACAAACAGCATTCTCACATACGTGTTCCTCTTTTCCAGGTGGGAGAGAGCAGTGTGTATAGTGGATGAAATGGCATCGTCAGTGGAGCGGTTTGTGCGGTATGCAAACTGCAGTGGGTCCAGTGAGGGGGGGAGAACAGAGCAGATGTGGTTTCTGACTAGTCTTTCAAAGCATTTGCTGATGATGGGGGTCAGAGCAACAGGACGCCAGTCGTTTAAGCAGGTGGTTTTTGATTGCTTAGGTACAGGAACAATAGTGGACGTTTTAAAGCATGTGGGGACCACAGACAGGGAGAGGGACAGGTTAAAAATGTCCGTGAAGACTCCAGCCAGTTGGTGCGCGCACGCTCTGATCACACGGCCGGGAATGCCGTCTGGACCCGCAGCTTTACGGACGTTCACCCGCCGGAAGGATCGGGTTACATCCGCGACAGATACGGAGAGTGCACTAACCTCTGTATCTTCAGCCGCGAGCGCTCTCTCCGCGAGGGCGGTGTTAGTTCCCTCAAAGCGAGCATAGAAGGTGTTGAGCTCGTCCGGGAGAGAGGCAGCGGTGTTCACGGTGGAGTTTGTGTTCCCTTTATAGTCCGTGATGGTGTTAATTCCCCTCCACATGCTTCTGGAGTCGGTGGTGTTGAACTGTCCTTCAATCTTGTCCCTGTACTGCCGTTTTGCTGCTCTGATGGTTTTCCGGAGGGCATAACTTGCTTGTTTATGCTCCTCCGTGTTACCGGAGTTAAAAGTGGAGGTCCGCGCATTGAGTGCCGCGCGAACATCCCCATTTAGCCACGGCTTCTGGTTAGGGTACAGCCGAATTGTTTTTGTCGGAACAACGTCATCTACGCACTTCCTGATGAAACACGTTACGCTATCAGCGTAAACCTCGATGTCGTCATCAGAGGCCGACCGGAACATCTCCCAGTCCGCGTGATCAAAACAGTCCTGTAGCATAGAATCTGATTGGTCCGACCAGCACTGGATGGTTCTGAGGGCGGGTGCTTCCTGTTTGAGTCTTTGCCTATATGCGGGCAAAAGGAGGATGGAAGCGTGATCTGATTTGCCAAATGGTGGGCGCGGGAGGGACTTGTAACAATCCTTGAAGGGGGAGTAGCAGTGATCTAAGACGCGGTTCCCTCGCGTGTTGAAGTTAACATGTTGGTGGTATTTGGGTGCGATGCGCTTGAAGTTGGCTTTGTTAAAGTCTCCGGTCACAATAAACGCAGCGTCAGGATGCGCGGTTTCCTGCTCACTCACTGTCCTATACAGTTCCTTTAGTGCCCGGTCTGTGTCGGCTTGCGGGGGAATATACACAGCTGTGATGATGACCGCGGTGAATTCCCTCGGTAGCCAGAATGGTCGGCACAGAAGCATGAGAAGTTCCAGATCAGGAGAACAGAAAGACTTGATAGAATGTACGTTCCTCTGATCACACCAGGATCGGTTAATCATAAAACATACACCCCCGCCTTTGCTTTTCCCGGAGAGATCTTTTTCTCTGTCCATTCGATGCACGGAGAACCCCGCGGTTTCGATGGCCGAATCTGGAATCTCAGCGGACATCCAAGTTTCTGTGAGGCAGATAATGCAGCAGTCCCTCGTCTCTCGTTGGAAAGAGATCCGTGCTCTCAGCTCGCAGAGTTTATTGTCCAGAGACTGAACATTTGCCAGTAAAATATTGGGAAGTGGGGGTCGGTTTGCGCGGCGTCTTACTCTGATAAGTACGCCGGCTCTGCTTCCCCTTCTCCGGCCGCGTTTGCGTGGTCGGGCCGTCCAGACAAAGAGCTCCGCTGCTGTGTTTGTAAACGGCGGTTCGTCACTGAAGAATTTAAAGTCCGGTTTTCGGAGTGCGATAGCCGAACCAATGTCCAAAAGTGTCTGTCTGTCGTACGTAGTAAGGCAGACAACATCCAAGACAAAAAACACAAAAACTATAAACAGAACAAACAAAAAACTGCAATGTTTCAGCAGAGCTTGCGACGTAGCGGCCATCCTCGGCGCCATCTTGACTCGACTGTGACTCGACTCGGCACCATCTTGACTTGACTCGACCATGGTCCTTAAACCAGTACCTGGTTTAAGGACCATGGCATCCCTGTTCTTAATTGGCCAGCAAATTCGCCTGATCTTAACCCCATAGAAAATCTATGGGGTATAGTGAAGAGGAAGATGCGATATGCCAGACCCAACAATGCAGAAGAGCTGAAGGCCACTATCAGAGCAACCTGGGCTCTCATAACACCTGAGCAGTGCCACAAACTGATCGACTCCATGCCACGCTGCATTGCTGCAGTAATTCAGGCAAAAGGAGCCCCAACTAAGTATTGAGTGATGTACATGCTCATACTTTTCATGTTCATACCTTTCAGTAGGCCAAGATTTCAAAAAATCCTTTCTTTGTATTGGTCTTAAGTAATATTCAAATTTTCTGAGATACTTAATTTGAGATTTTCCTTAGTTATCAGTTATAATCATCAAAATTATGTTTAAAAGAAATAAACATTTTTATCAGTCTGTGTGTAATGAATGAATATAATATACAAGTTTCACTTTTTGAATGGAATTAGTGAAATTTTTGATGATATTCTAATTATATGACCAACACTTTTATACAGTATATATATATATATATATATATATATATATATATATATATATATATATATATATATATATATATATATATTGTATGTATATATTTGAGAACTGAGAAAAAAGTATTTTTTTCTCAGAATTGGACTTTATCTCACAACTCTGAGAAAAAAAGTCTGATTTGTGAGATATAAACGTGCTATTGCGAGAAAATAAGTCTGATTTGCGGGATATAAACTTGCAATTGAAAGAAAAAAGTCAGAAATGAATGAAAAAGTCAGATTTGCGAGATATAAACTTGCAATTGCGTGAAAAAAATTCAGAATTTATGAGATAAAAAAACGGACAATTGCAAGAAAACAGAATTACGAGATGTAAACTTGCACTTGTGAGAAAAACGTCCGAATTTTGAGATAAAAAGTCACAATTATCTTAAAATTTTTGTTGTATTCCATGGCAGCAATTCCTGTCTATTTTTTTCACACACCCACGTAACAAAGTATTAAATTTGCATAATGCCAGCCTATAGTCTTCATTGGCTGCCCATGCACGACGTCTACTTTGACGATTAAACACTGTAGTTGTACCTGAGGTCTGGAGGAGTTTGGTTCGTGGTGTTGACAAGTCAAGATGACATTGCTTTCAATGCTGCAAATCCACTTTGCAGCATTGAAAACAACACCATCGTTCATGTCACTGTGTATCAGTGTAAGGCTCCGAAGCTGAAATTCAGATATGGAAAAAGGTGCTTCGTTGACATGAGCTATAAGTGGTAGACCAATCACAACAGACTGGGCCATCTCTCCAATCAGAGCAAAGGAAGCTCTTACTAAGGAGCAGTGTTGGGGAATAATGTTGCGTTACTCACTTAAAAAGTAATTGCATTACTTAGTTACTGTTGTAGTAATGTGTTACGTTACTTTTGCTTTACTTTTTCTCACCTGGGCTGGGCTTGTTTGTTTTATTTTTTGTTTTTTTGTTTTTTTATAATAAAAAAATCTATTTTTAGGCAAGACCCTTTCACACCAAAATTTAAATAATAAGTCTCAGGCTGAAGGAAATGCAAATTCACATATGTACAGTAGAGTTCTCAGCTCAAACAAACCATTCAACTGTGTTGCCTTATAACGGAAGAATAGGATGCAGGAGAAAAAAGTTAACACTTTCTTCACCGATAAAAACAGAAAATCTAAAGTAATTTTTGCTTACAGTTTAACTGAATCATCAACGGTCAGCAGCAAGACATTGGTCAATAAAGTGAGATTAAATGCATACAAATATTTTTTATTTAACATATTTAATTATTAGCGTTGTGCATAGTATTAGATTTTGCATTTGACTGATTTGATTCATTTTGAGGAATACTGAATCTTTTGTGCAAGTGTGATTAGTAAATGTCTGCTCACATTTAGTCTAGAACTACAATAACCATCATGTTCACACACAAAGCCTCTGCATTTACGATTTTTTTCAACATGGGGACAAGAGAGCTGTCAGTCAATAAATGGAAAAACAAAGTAACTTCCGTTACTTATTTGAAAAAGTAACTCAGATATTTTGTTGTGCATTTTAAAAGTAATGTGTTACTTTACTAGTTACTTGAAAAAGTAATCTGATTACTCAAGTTACTTCGATAATAGGTAATGCTTAGGTAATGCGTAGAGAATTGAGAAAAAAGTCAAGTCTTTTTTTTCCTCAGAATTGGACTTTATTACTCGCAATTGCGAGATTATCACACAACTCTGAGAAAAGAAGTCAGAATTGCGAGATTTAAACTTGCAATTGCGAGAAAAAAGTCAGAATTTATGAGATATAAACTGACAATTGCATGAAAATGTCAGAATTACTAGAGACAACATTTTTGAATGACTCTAAATTGAGGTGATGTGCAATGTATATTATGAGAAAATGAAAGTGTTTTTTTTGACCTTGGATGCATGTAAATATATTGTAGGAAACTCCAAAACAATACCAGGAAGCTTTAAAATAGCATAATAGGGGCAACTGTAACATTAGAAAGAGGTTAGGAACAAATCCATGTGCTTACACTGTGAATTAGACTGATTTTTACGATAAGTTCTCAAAAATTATAATTGTTCCCTGTTTGAAATGCAACAATAATACAGTAAATTATTTATAAATGATTTGTAGTGTAGATTTAAGCAAGCATTAGACCACTGCAATTAACTCAATTTAGCAAGTAATAACCTGGTGTGTATAAAGGCCTCAAGGTAATAGCCCAAGCAATCCATCAGTGAGCAAATCCAAGCCACAGCCTCTGTCCCCATAATGAGCGAATAACACCGTTTTGACAACCCCGGAAAGCAAATTGAAGAAGGCAAAGAAGGGCGTTTGGCATACAGGAAAAAGGGCAGAGCGGGTGGCTAGATGAATTGCTTGTTAAATAAGAAATTCCACCGAGTGACATCATTTTAAAAGGCCCCTAACAACCTCACAGTATTATCCGCCGCAAGCTTGTGAAAAACAATCTTCGCAGGACGCACTCCATTCGTGATGGCTCTCTGTATGGTATTGTTTCTTCAGCCAAGGTTTCTTGAATCATAAAATAATTGTTTTACTCTTCGCTTTCCTATCAAGGACTCTCCTCTCCCTGCATCCTTTTGCAATTAAATTGTGAGTGGGACTTTTATCGATCCAGTCCCATGACAGGGCCATAAAATGTTGTGTAAAGACTGAAGTTGTGCCGAACAGAACGACATGACAGCCGTGGAGCCGTCGCAAGGGAAAGCGGCCGAATTCTTCACGTTAACATCAGCCGGTGTGGCAGAACGCAACGGCATCTGCAAACACATGAAATCCTGTTTGAAAAATACAGTAGAGTAACAATTACACAAGGGACTGGCATTCATGTGCAGAGAGGAAGGGTTGGAAACGCAGAAATAGCTGGAAGGCATATTCTCTATTTGAGTCAGTGTAAGAGGTTCCTTTTCAGCACTATGAGAATATAAATAACAGCACAAGAAACACAAAGAAACCTGCTGGCAAAAAGGCTCTTGATCTCTTCCAGTGCATGGCATAAATACACAAACTAATGCTAAAAAAATGTGGCTATAAGGATCTGTTTTTCCTTTTTGAGACCTTTTTGCTCAATGGAAAAGGATATGTGGTCAGACCGCCTGAGAAAAAAAAACACTGTGGAAATGCATTTCGTGAAAAATCGAGCAGGTGGGGAAGAGAGTGGGTGAAACGACCCTGTTGGCCATTCGAGCAGTTTTAGCCGCATTTGCGGTCCGGTGTGATTTAAAGCAACGGTTACACCAGCTGCTGCCGTTGGTCTCTTAAAAACACCAGCGTGCCATTCGTGCCAGGGTTGAGTGGAGACAAATGAGTAAATGATGATGCAGTTAACCTTGATTTGGGTGTAAACATACCAGCTTTGGAATTTGGAACATTCCCAAAAAAACTTGACTTGTGTGGCGAAATTAACAATCTATTACGGATTCGCTCCTGCGAAGACAAAAGCAAAGGGGTTGACTGTGAATTTTATATTGACTTTAACTCCATAATCACATATTATAGTACTCATCCTAAATTATCATTCGAAAGCTTACGAACTGAAAATGTATCCTGTGAAAACTGTTTTGAAATGGGACTTTGCGTTACCATGGAAACATAACTTTAAATCCTTTTAGCAGGCTCCTCCCCTAGTGGGCAGTGTCAGGTTTCATATTACAAAATGTATTTTAAATACTTAAAGGTCCCGTTCTTCGTGTTCTTTTGAAGCTTTGATTGTGTTTACAATGTGCAATATAACGTGTTCATGTTTCGCGTGTAAAAAAAACCTGTATTTTTAACACAATGTACTTATCTGTATACCGCTGTTTTCACTGTCCTAAAAACGGCTGATGACTTCCTTTATTCTATGAAGTCCCTCCTTCAGAAATACGTAACGAGTTCTGATTGTGCCAGCGGTTCCCGTGTTGTGATTTGACCGCAGCTTAGCAAACGTGGCACGGTTCCTGTGTTGTGATTCGACAGCAGCTTAGCGCACGTGGAAAGGTCACACCTCTTAACGGGAGATATATGCGCTTAATGATCTCTACAGCGTCCCTGGGAAAGCCAAAAAAAGGTGATTTGACTCCGGGATGAAAATAACAGCGTCTCGACGACATGGCGACAAACACACTCAAACGCAACACTTCCTTTTCTCCACATGACCGTCCTCTTCTCCACGTGGGACAGCAACAAGACCACGCCCCCTTTTTTCGCGTATTCTTGTGGGCGGAGGTCAGTCTGTTCTACTGTTCTACTGACGTCATTTATGAAGGAAGTACCAGGATGTAGTCCAAGCCAGCCGTTCGCTGTAGGCTTTGAAAGGGAACTTCTGTTAAATAAAATATCTCGCTTGGCATTGAACTTTGAGCTTTATAATTTTACAGGTATTATTTATGCTCTAACAGCAACATTACACACTAACTAAAGTTTGAACAATGGGATCACGAAGAACGGGACCTTTAATAATCAAAACCTTTTCTATCTTGACAAAACACATATCGTCGGAAAGGTCTGAGGTTCCATATTTTGTGATAGAAGTACAAATTTGGGCAGAAATGTATTCATTTGTTACAGGAAAATGCATCAAAACAAAATTCAAGTGGAATGTGTTTCACCCGATGGCTATTTTTGGTACAGCGTCTAAACAAAATCTCATAGGGACTTCAATTTTTGTGTTATCATATTCAAATTTGGAACACAACTTGGTTGTGTTAAATATATTATGTTAAATTAATTTAAAAAATATATATTTCATTTAATACAGTACATTTGATTTACAGTCAATTTACAGTCAATTTTAAGTTTCATAACTTTTACATGTTTCATAATGTTATCTTCTTTAAAACAAGATCAAACTTAGGTCTATTTTCCAAAGCATTCTTGAATTACAACCATTTAAGTTTTGATGAATGCATTTTCACTTCTATTCTCAAAAAGGGCGGGTGACAGGTAGCCTGGTTTTACCAGACTCTCGTACATTTCATTTAATTTGTACAGAGAGTCTGGCCACTCTCCATTGACAAGTGTTTACTTCCTTGAGAAGAAGTGGCAGAAGGCAATGACAGCGCCGGGAGATTTTTCAGCCAAATCTGAGGTGTGGTCATATTTTGGCTTTTACAATAGTCCTGAGGGAAATTTATTCGAAGATGGTCACCCTCTCTGCAGAACATGCAAGAAGAAAGTCGCTGTAATGGGGAGAAACGCTTCAATACTAAATACTTGACCTGATACTAATACTTGACCTCAATACTAAAACTACGTCTGGGAAATAATAACGTGAAGCTTGAGCCAAAGACGAACGAACAAGTTCAGACAAGACTATTAAGGGTGACATTTAAGGGATAATAATGTATATTCATTGTACACTTATTACACAGATTTTTTTACCACATAAATAATTACGGGAACATATTGAATTGAGATTAATGTTTATAAATCCATTTTGTACAGTGTACAAAACAATCGTCCAGTGAACTATCCCTTTAAGGGGTTTAAAGGGATTCATTTTTGGTTACACTTTATTTTGATAGTCCACTTTAGACATTCTACTAAAAGCCCTGAATACTCATGGCAAAGTTATTTTCTGTTTTTCACTCAGGGGTGAAAAGAAGTTTGAAATATGTAAGCGGTATACTGTTAGCGAACATCCCGCCGCTGCCTACACTGCTGAGAGCGGCGTTTAGATGAATATGTAAATATGTGCTCATTAGTGGCTTTTCCACTGTCTGGCCAGTGCGAGCCAGGGCTAACAATGCATCATGCGGACCTCAAGCACCAAGGCCAAAATCAAGTTGTGTTTCCACTTTCGGGCCAGTATCCCCACAGTGCTGCCCTAAAACCAGCCATTAACACACCTCCATAGAATGACATCTCACAACCCCTCCATTTCACCAGCTGACTGAAAACTAGCTCGCAAAATCAGCATGACAGAAGCCTACGTTTGGTCTTTAATTAAATATTCCAGCATCAGGAGTGCACATCAATCATGCTGAACTTACCATTTCACATAAAAAGTAAACACATACCTATTCGGTTGCACCTGCTTCCATTTAGTTGCGGTCACAGGAATGCACAAAACAACTCCATCAAGGCTTTTAAGTCCAGAGGCTTACACATTTAGAAAAATACTGATAAAATATCATATGTGTACATCACATTTCTTTAGAAAGAGTGTGATTCTATAAATTTCCCATCTCATGGAAGCTCACAAGAGCTCATGAGAGGATAACAGGAGTTATTAGTTATACGAGTTAACCGGAGTGCATGTTATTTATGACATATACGGATGCACAACCTAATGCTTTTTGACTTTCTCAGTTTGTGTACATTTTTTCCCACAATTATTTCACACGTCCAATTATGTGGTTTTGTTTCATTAAAGGATTACTTCAGCGATTAACATTAAGCTTTGTATCAGTAGAAACCCGGTAGTATATTCAAATTATCGTACTTTCCCCCCTCATGTCCCCCTGAGATGAGAGAATTAAGCATTTTATTTCTGGAAAAAATCCTCAGATGACGCAAATATCGTCATTTTGCATCATTTGAGTATTTTTTGGCCAGAGGCTAGAGACTACAGCCAGAAGTAGGAGTTAGTTCCGCATGTTTTCAACCGCCCATACACTGTAAAATCCAACAGTTGTTCTTACTAAGACTTTTTTAGTAAACTTTACTTAATGTCCAATAATTTGTTGACCTTACTTAAAACAATTAAGTAATCTGAACTATTTGCATGCTATGCCTTCGTTACTTAGAAAACTCAAGTAAACATTACTTGACTGGTTTGAGTACCATTTTGCCAAAGCAAAAAAACAAGCGGGTGGACAGGTGGACGGGCAAAGTGTTTTTGAGGCGGGGCAATTTTTTCTAGACTTATCACTCATTTCCTCCACTTCCTCTCACCACAATTGTGATTAGTGTTCCCTTTGGTTGGACACTTGGAACTTCATTCATATTATAGTAATTAACTTCCTATTAATGCAGCAATGCAACAAGAAATTGATTTCAAAACAAGGGAAGTAATATATATATATGTATATGTATATGTATACAAAAAAAAAATATATATATATATATATATATATGTATGTAATATTTGTCCATTAATGATATAGAACATAACTATTTTTCATGTCAAATAATGACCTTTTAACATTTGTTTTGCTAATATTTATGGCATAACCTTTTAATTGATATAATTGATATGATATGAGTTGATATAATCCCTCTATGTTTGTCACAATATCATTTGACCATGCTTGAGTGTGTCACACACACACTTCAACATTCAGCATGCAAAACACAACAATGGTAACAAGGATTTTTTTTATTTTTTTTATTTTTTTTTTATTATTAATTCAACCTTTACTATTTTACTTGCTGTCATTATTGGGGTTATACTGACAAAAGACAAATAGTAAAATAAAGGCAAAAATAGTAAAACGAAGCATTTAATTTATTCATGCCACAATGCACTCTGGGAGTACACTTCCTCAGATCCCAGATAGAATTAAGTTGACAAAACTTAAACGGTTTAAGTAAGAACAGCTTAATGCAATTAAAAAGATAAGTGAAGTAATTAAACAGCGGTATTACTTAAAATTAAAGTATTTAGTCTATTCAACTTAAAATAGTTATTAGAACGACTAATATCTTTAAATAAATTTAACTCAAGTTTATCAAGTAATCATTACTTAAATTTTTTAGGGCAACCACTTTCCTCAAATTTTTTAAGTAAACTCAACTTATCCGGTTTTAGAGTGTAGGGGTGGGATCTCACTCACAGAATGTAAATGCGCACGGCCGCTCGACAGCTCGTTCATATGGCTATTTGTAATCGCAATGGTTAGCTTAAGTAGCCTTTAGCATCGCATATAAATATATTTCTGCCTCATATGAAGATCAGAATCCCCATGGGATCGCAATCGGAAGTTATTTCAAACACCCGCTGGTGTCTTAAAGTGCGTTTTGAGAAGAAAATTGTCTAAAATGAGGTAAATGTTTATGATAGCTGGTAACCTGATATAATAACATGGGAAATGGGCAGCGTTGTTGACCATCTCCTGACTGGCGGTAAATTCCGCCTTTGTTCATGACCAATCCTCAAGCCCCCGTATTCGGTGGGACAAAAAACCCTGGACGTTGGCCCCTGAAGAAGCTCTGATCAAGCCTCGGAAGTGACAATGGAAACGCGACTGGCCCTGGCATGCACAAGCTTTACTTAATAAAAAAATAACCAATATTTAGAGAGGATTTGTGCATGAGCAGAACTCAGCACTGGACAAAAACTTGAGCGGTGAGTGGACTAACTTCAACACCTGTGATTGACCAACTGCGTTGTAGAAATCAACAAACATGTCTGTGATTGGCTACATTACTCACCAAAGCAATAACCCGTTGGACAATGAATCATTTGACGAGTGCAGGATCTTTTTCCAACTCCTTTTCGCTAATAATATGCTATTATTAAGAATTTTTACTGAGGATTACAGATCCTATATCAGCAGTGTTGGGCAGCTTTTCCCTCTAAAAGCGACCAGTAGCAGAAGCACCAGGTGGTAGTGGTTTGAGTGAGAAAATGACACGCTATTATCAAGTCCTCTGTCTGGAGGGGGGCACAGGGATGTCCCCCCTTCTGGCACTAGGCTTGGTTTTGTGTGTTTTCGATGCATTCACGCTGTAAACCAATGCTGTCTCTCATTCTTTTTGACACTCAGTGAGGTGTAACCGCAGTCACTCCAGCCTTTGCCATGACACTAAAAATTTAGCTCAGGTGCATCCTGTTTCCACTGATCATCTTTGAGATGTTTCTACAACTTGATTGGAGTCCACCTGTGGTAAATTCAGTTGATTGGACCCACAGTTAACAGTGCATGTCAGAGCACAAACCAAGCCATGAAGTCCAAGGAATTGTCTGTAGACCTCCGAGACAGGATTATATCGAGGCAAAGATCTGAGGAAGGGTACAGAAAAATGTCTGCAGCATTGAAGGTGGCCTCCGTCATCCTTAGGTGGAAGAAGTTTGGAACCACCAGGAATCTTTCTAGAGCTGGCCATCTGGCCAAACTGAGCAATCCTAAAATAACAAAACAAAAGGCACCTAAAGGATTCTCAGACCATGAGAAACAAAATTCTCTGGTCTGATGAAACAAATATTGAACTCTTTGGCCTGATAGGCAAGCGTCATGTCTGGAGGAAACCAGGCACCGCTCATCACCTGGCCAATACCATCACTACAGTGAAGCATGGTGGTGGCAGCATCATGCTGGGGGGATGTTATTCAGCAGCAGGAACTGGGAGACTAGTCAGGGACTAGTCCGGGAAAGATGAATGCAGAAATGTACAGAGACATCCTTGATAAAAACCTGCTCCAGAGCGCTCTGGACCTCAGACTGGGGTGAAGGTTCATCTTCCAACAGGACAACGACCCAAATCACACGGCCAAAGGAGTGGCTATGAGACAACCAATGTCCTTGAGTGGCCCAGCTAGAGCCCAGACTTGAACCCGATTGAACATCTCTGGAGAGATCTGAAAATGGCTATGACGCTCCCCATCCAACCTGATGGGAGAAACTGCCCAAAAAATAGGTGTGCCAAGCTTGTAGCATCATACTCAAAAAGACTTGAGGTTGTAATTGGTGCCAACGGTGCTTCAACAAAGTATTGAGCAAAGGTTGCATAACAAGATGTAAACAAGATAATATGGCAGCATCCAGATTGCAGTTACTTCCAAACAGCTGCCATAGAGATGAATGGGAAGCAAATGGCTGTCTCCATATATTATACCTTTTTGGATTAAACTTTAATTCACACCCAAAAAAGATGACACCATTTTAAGATGTTTGTGCGATACTGACTAGACAAATCACTGCAGGTTCATCATCTTTAAGTCCAGTATAGCGAAGGCTGCTAAATTAGCTGAAATGTCCCTAAAAGCTATACAATTTGATAGACTCCTTCTTAGACACATCTAGTGATTTATGTGCTCTTAATGTACTGAAGCAGAAAAGGTGCTCACTGGCATTTTTAGATTGGCAGGAAAGATTAATCTGCGAGCCGAGCACCTCCTCAGGATGTGCGCACATTAACATTACTTAAATGAGATTTGTGGACAGACTCTGTAAAATGAGTTTGAAATCCATGTTATTTTGAAGAGGACATTGTTTAGCTAATTGATCTACGTCTTTATTCCTTTCTTAAACTGCACTAGAAGGTCAATCAGCATAATAAGACTAGAACAACCTTGGTGCCTTTTGTGCCGCAGTACAATGTGGCTCGTTGCGAATGTTGGTTTCTTGGGAGTGATTCTATCAGAGTGAAACTCAATGAGACTCGGAGGCATTCTATCTCAGCAGAATGAGATCAAGAATGTAGAGACAGGAAGGTATCAGCGGAAGTGTGTGGGAATCCGAACATTTGCTGTTGCTCAGTGTGACATACACATTAGAATAACATTACAGAAGTTTTAAATTTAAAATACACTTATTCTGTTACATTATTGCTGTGGCTTCCACTGTCCTCGGGACAAAAATCTGTCACACAGGAATTAATGGGTCATTCTATGAAATGGATATATATTCAGGCTTGGAAGCACAAAGCTAGGTTATACACTTTATTTTAAGGTGTCTTTGTTACACTTTAATTTTACATTTAAGTACTGAGTAATATTAAGTAACTACATGTACTTACTATAGGGTTAAGATTAGGGTTTGGTTTAGGATATTTGCATGTAATTATGCATAATTTAAAGTTATTACTATAGTAACTGCATGTAACCAGTCCCTCCAGAAAAACGCGATTATGCGATCGCGTGATTTAACGCATAATCAGCCAAAGTCCGCATATTCATGCGAGGGAAACATTTTTTTAAATACGCCGCACTTTCGCCGCATAAATTGCCTATTTCCGTGTGCAAAATATGCGGGGCTAGCATGATATCATAATCCCCGCATTTTCATTGCAAAAAAAGTCATATATATATATATATATATATATATATATATATATATATATATATATATATATATATATATATATATATATATATATATATATATTAGCAGAAAGTTGAAAAATGTTCGTTTACTTCACACAAGAGCCGCCATTTCCGCCTATTGCAATGGGAACATTTTGAAGTGACGTAATTACCCGACGCGAATGTCATCGAAAAGCTACAAACCCCGTGGTGAAACCATATATATCGGTGAAACCATGATGAAATACGCAAATTCCCATTTGCCAACAAAAAAAACAGCAAAAGACCGCGCAAAGCAGTTGACCGATTTCAAAACACAGCATCATGAAGCTTTGAAGCGTTATGAATCAATGAGTCGATTCAGCGGTTTGGATCGCCAAAGTCACGTATTTCAGCAGTTTGCCACGCGATCCGAATCATGAATCGACTCTCTGATTCATAGCATCATGATGCTGTGTTTTGAAATCGGTCATCACTATATAAGTCGTTATTTAGGTTTTTTTTGCGCACAATAACTATTATTGTCGCTTCATAAAGTTATTGTAGAACCACTGTAGTGAGATGGATTTTGTAACGACGTCTTTAGTACCTTTTATGGGTCTTGAGAGTGTACATTGTGCCAATGGAGGCCTTTCTGAGCCATTGGAATTCAACTAAAATATCTTCATTTGTGTTCCGAAGACGAACGGAGGTCTTACGGGTGTCCAACGACATGAGGGAACGTCATTAATGACAGAATTTAAATTTGTGGATGAACTAACCCTTTAAGAGATTGCACTTTTTGCATTGGAAGCACTCAAATGTCTGTTTTGTATAGCTACCTCTGTAAAACAGGAAGTTATTTATTCATTTTTCAAGTTGTAGCATATTCATTTTGTAAAGCTACAGAACTTGTTTGACTCAATGTTTTGTAAATTTGAGCCATGTGTTTATTAAGGTCTTCGATAAAACAAGATGGGAACTTAAATATTCCCAGCACTTTCTGTGATGTAGTGCTTTTTTCTCTTTTTCATCAAACCGCAGTTTTTGCAAGTTCCCGCAATTTCATCGCATAAAATTGCATAAATATCCCGCATTTTTCATCGCATTTTTTAAGAAAACATGCCGCATAATCAAGGATTTTTGCCCGCAACAATCACAAAAAAATGTAATATGTTGACAATATTATTATAACAAATGTACAATACCTTTATATAATACATTATAATACATTGCATTATATACAGTATGTGTGTGTGTGTGTGTGTGTGTGTGTGTGTGTGTGTGTGTGTGTGTGTGTGTGTGTGTGTGTGTGTGTGTGTGTGTGTGTGTGTGTGTGTTATATATGATCTATTTCATGATTATATACCATTTATTTTGTATCATTTATATCATTTTATTATGTATTTTTAAAAAAACTTGTTTCGATCAATGCCATCATGTCCCTATTTTTCCCCTTTTAAAGAATAAAGCCCAAATACTATCTTTTATTTCCTTATATATATGATGATATCAATGATAACATTGAACATTGACATTGAAACAAAGCAAAAAAGGTTTCCTGAAAAGATAATGATGCCATTATGACAAAGTCAATTTTAATAATAAATTATATTTTCAATACAATTTTATATCTAAAATTATATATATATATAGGAAGAAGATTTATTTGGCCATCCCAAATCATTTCCATCCCCCTATTTTTATGCAAATTTTAGGATAACACATGAAAAACCACTGGATGGAAACACCAAGATGCGCATAAATTCTAATGTGTTTAATTGAGATGGATCATTTTTCATCTGATTAGAAGACATGCGCAAAAACTGATAAAAAAAAAACACATTTACCGAATAAATCCCTCGATGCAAAAAAACCCCCAAAAAACGCATGTGCATATGACTTTACCTCAACAGAGGATGTGAATGGATCTGGACAAACCAGTGGACCTATTTAATCACACAGCATCTCAAATGTTGGTTTGGTCATTCTGAAATGCCCGAGCCAAAGTCTGTCATTAAAATGATTTGGTATAATAACCTTCCAGAAGTGTCCCACACATTTGCGTCCCCATACGCCTGGCATCCTCATCCGAATGCAAGATAACATAGTGTTTACTGCGTTTTGTCTGTGCGCTCTGAGGCGCAAGTAATTTATGATTGCAACATCTTCCATTTTATAACATCTATTTTGCACTTATTTCCCAGGAAGTGACTATTTTGTTATCTTATACATGTGGGATGGAAACGGTGCTTTACGCATGCTTTAAATTCACAACTTTGGATGAAAGCCAGTGTTTAGTCTATGTTTACTGCATTTTTGCTATGAACAGTAAAACAAAAGATTTTCGCCTCACATAAGCCCACAAGTAAATGGCCTGAAGAAACAGCATCAGACAGAGAGCTGAAGTCTTACATCAGAGCGTCCGAATCTTACGCAAACTGTCAATGCTCACACATCACATCAGTACAGAAGTTCTCCAGCAATGTTGCTACTCTTACTCTCATCTGATTCTGTTCACACATGATTCACACCTAAAATAATGTTTAGGCATTAGTGCCTATTGCTCCACACTGCTTCCAGGAATCCAACTTTACAGACTTCATAAAATCAATGCAAACTTCAGCAAACAGTTGGCTGCGTTTGGGAAAAATATAAACCTAATTTACTTGCTTAAGCCTCGTCTACAGCACCTGATGTTGAAGCTCTAGCACTTGGTTTTCAATAATCCTCCCTGGTTCCCTCAGAGTCCAGAGTGGCATGCCGAGCCGTATCCGTTTTACACAGCAGGGATCATCACACTTTATCCACTTTATTCTCAATATGGACTCGGTAGGAAACCAACTTACATCAACCTCTTGCAGACGAACGGCTTAAGACATCAAGTTTCCATCTGTTTCTCCTAATGTGCTGAAAACATGCAAAAGATCTCAATTCACTCAATATGCTGTACCTCTCAAACTAAAGAACTTCCTGTCAAACTTTCCAACCTAGCAAGGGTACGCAGAGAAAATTATTTCACGTAGAGAAGAGCACAGAAACTTTTGATTTATTGCCTTTTGTTGAATTGCAATTGAATCCACACGTTCTTTCATTTATTATACTTCCCTTCTCTCGAACTGACATTGGGGTCTGGAAATTGCAAGGTATGTCTACGTTGTCTGCATGCCACAAAGCGCAAAGTAAGATAAGATAAAAACAAAGTTCATGGGAAGCTCTTACATTTTCTAGCACTCAGGAGAACAACTTGAGGAGAGTTTTCACCTCTTTTAACTGAATTCAAAATTGCAGATTTACCTGCGGTTGCCGGCTTCGTCTTATATTCTTTCAAGTTTTGCTTTGGAACAGTCTTCTTTGTTTTTTCAGCTAAGTAAAAGTCTATAGCGGGATCTCAGAGTGATGTGATCATTCTCTAGCCCTAGAGGCCTAGCGTACCACCAGCAGGGTCAACGTTTTTTGCTCTAAAAAAGGTTTTGACTGGTTGTCGTAGCAAGTCAATCGTGATGTGTTTTTGTTCTGTGCTCTGGTTCTGATAGGATTGAGAGATAAATAAACCATGAAATTAATCACCCGTGTTTGCTACCCCTACAGCAAGTTCCCACACGTCCGCCTACTCATTTTGAGGGCTTATGCGTACTGAATACACCTTACATATATATATAAAAATGTATGTATATAAGAAAAAGAAAAAAAGATAGTGCCCCCGCCATCTCATCCTGTTAAAATCACCCACTTTACTACATGGTTCATCACTCTTGGAGAAAATTGCTGATCTGTGATGATGTGCAGTGAACATTCACAGTGTTTTTGGGTTGGAATAAATGGGCACATTTTGTACAGTGTTGCATGTTAGTCTTTGTTGCTACAACAAAAGTGATGAATGCTAATATTTGCAATCAAAAGCAAAACAGCAAATTCCCACTATGAACTGATATATCATAACATTAAAGTAGGCAATATCACACGAACGAGTGTTGTCAGGCAGGTAAACACAGCAGTGCTGACACAATCGAGTGTGATATTTTATAAAAAATAAATCAACAAAGAACAAGAAAACTTCAAAACAACTAAAAAAAAAATTTCCGACAATGAAAACAGTTCCAAAAGAATCATTGCGTGCCTCCAAGCAGTGTTTTGTACAAGTCGGGTACAAATCGGTTAAATGATATGCTTCAGTAGCAATGTTTCCATCCAAAGTTGCGTATTTAACTTATGTGCAAAACTGGAATACCGCATAAATCCTTTGCCAATAAACCACCATTTCCATTCCGTGTGATGTAGAGAACAAACATGTCACTTCCCGATAAACTAGCTCCAAATATTAAAAAGAAAGTTGCTGCGGTAGGAGAAACCACTGTGGGCCTTTTTTTGTATAAAATAAATTACGCACGAAGACGAAACGCAACAAACGCGGTCATGTCATCTTGCTTTCGGAGGCGGGAGCCTGCTCTTTATGAACGCAGACGTACAAGACAGTTCTGGGAGGTAATTATACCGAACCACTTTGATGACAGACTTCAGCTAAGGCATTTTCAAATGACCAAAACAACATTTCAGATGTTGTGCAGCGAGATCGGTGCGCTGGTTAGTCCATTGATGCTATCCCATTGCGCTCCAGTTCCGACAGAAAAACGAATCGCCATTGCAGTGTATAAGTTGGCTACATGCGCCAAATACAGAGTTGTGGGGAGACATTTGGTGTCAGCAAAACAACACTTCACCGTTATGTGTATTCTGTGTATCTGGCCATTCGTGCACACGTGATGAATAACTACATAAAATTACCTGAGCTGCCTGAGGCGCATGAGATAGCTCGACGCAACTACATCACCCACCATGTACCACAAGTATATGGAGCTCTGGATGGATTTTTTTTATATGCATTGATAAATGTATTCGGTTAAAGAGTTTCATCGTAATTTATGCACGCGTCTTCTTATCGGATAAAGAATTTATCCTACTATAAGTCTTTGTTTGCGTATTTTTTATAATTTATGCGCATCTTGGCGTTTCCATCCAATGTTTTTTTTTATGCAATATCCCAAAATGGGCATAGAAATAGATGGATGGAAAATGGCTACTGATTCACGTATCGCCACCTACTGGCGTTATGATGTAACCTACAGAAAGAGTCTGAAACACTGGAAATGTGGAATATTGTACAGTTGTTTCAGTTTTGGAGTTTGACAGCCCGGTCCCTATTATAGAAAATTCAATGACAAAAAATGTATGCTATGAATGAGGTAAATAATTGACAACAGAATATAGGCTACATTTTTGCGTTCTTGTCGTAGGCGGGCACAACCTAACGCTTTTTTACTTTCTCCGATTGTGTAAATTCACTTGGGGTTCAGAGTAGTTATTTTTTTCCCACATTAATTTCACACATGACCTAGTAAAATGATGTGGGTTTTGATTCATTAATACAGTGTATACTTTTTTCATGATTTACCCCAAAAGAATTGAGGTGAAATGTTACAACATGCCCCATAGGTGGGGTACATTGAAACATGTGAGGGGCACATTGTAACATGACCATATGACAGCTTAAAATGTTACCAGATCTAAAATATACAAGACAAACTAAAATATTTTGTCAATAAAATAAAATGAATGGCACAAGCTATTTACAAGCTAGAGGCAAAACAAGTGAAAAATGTAAATTTTGGTCCCAAATTTGTTCATTAAGCCCTAGTCTAGCGTTCCTAATGCTCTAAATAGCGATTAGACATCTAAAAGTATCTTTATATGTTTTCTGCGAGAAGTACCTTTTCTTTTGTCAATTAAAAATGCAGTTTTAAGGTCCTTTTACACTGGACACGATTTTGACGCGCAAATATTTTGCACAATGGTTTTATTTTTTGATCAGCTGTTTGTGTAATGAGTGCTTCCACACCGAATACGAATGTGCTGTGGTGAAAAAACAAAGTTTATTTTTTTAGTTTCGATGTCGATTTTTTTTTTTACTTTCGCAGCGACAGAAAAAAGGCTTAAACCAATCACATACATGAAATAAAGGTGACGAAATGTCCAGTTGATGTCATTAGCTATTCAATCAACATTAACCTTTGCCAGGTATTGCATTTCTCAAGAGATTACAGAACCAAAAAAGGTTCTATATGGCACCAAAAATGGTTCTTGGCTCATAATCATAGGGGAACCTTTTTAAGTGCTATATAGCACCAATTTAGGTGCTTCAGTGGTTCTTCAGTGGTTCTTCACCGGTTCTTCAGAGGTTCTTCACCGGTTCTTTGACTAAGGTGCTATATAGCACCGCTACCATATAGAGAACATGTTAAGATATGGTGCTTTATAGCACCAAAAGTGGTATGATTATGATGAAGAACCATTTTTGGTGCAATATAGAACCTTTTTATTTTTTTTGAGTCTCTGGTGGAGCTCCTCAAATTGCCCCACGGACATTTAAAAGTAAGTGCAGAACCGGCCATGATAAAGTTTTAGCTCCTGTATAAGATTAGCATACTCCCCTTCAGACTCTCTGTTCTTTAAGACTGGGTGCACCCAAAACCTTCTTTTCGGTCTTTTAAATCAAATTAAAAACTTATCTTCACTGGAAGTGTCCATGTTTTCTCAGCTGTCGCCGCAAATGTTTTGGAATGTTGGAGCTCACAGATGTCACAAATTTGTGTCACGGCTGATGTGAATGGTTTTGACGCGAATTATTCTCGCACAAAGTATGTTTATTCATATTTCATATAAGCTTTTCCGCTTCGCTTTTTCGTTACGCGTCCAGTGTGAAAGGATCTTTACTCTGCTTGCTTCTCGACTACTAGCGCTTCCGCTAATCGTTTTAAAGTGCAGCATTCCAACTTTGTGAATATTCATAGAGAATTGTCATGAGCAGGAGTCTGAACCAATTAAATGTGACTTTCAAACTCATGCTGATGTAAACTCTGATATACACAGAATTACAGTATTTCAAAATATCTGTGAGTATTTACGTGAAGATTATATTTTATGTCTTAAATGGAAAAACATCCAATGTGTAACATTATGTTAGATCCGTGCGGTATAGTGGGTCTTAATATAGGCTACAGGCTGTCTGTTTCATTCATATTAATCAAACAATTGTGGTATCATGGGGGAAAAAGTTATGTATTATATATACAAATATATATTTTTCCTATTTCATTTTGACTTGGTGTGTGCCACATTTGGTGGTGTTATCGGGGATTTTAAGGTATGGTTACTAGGTGATTTTGTTTTGGAGACTTCAGAAAACTAACTTGTTTTTTCTCAATTTTTTTTTGACTGATTCCAACAAATCATACATAATTTTGAAGGTAGAGAATAAACATAATAATTAGTGGTGGGCCGTTATCAGCGTTAACGTGAGACTCTTATCGGGCGATAAAACAAATATCGCCGTTAATCTATTCTCAAAGTTGGGTTGAGAGCTGGGTCTATACTACGCAAGCTATGATGGCTTTCACCCTGATATTTTAGTGTGGATGTACATCTAGCCGAATTGCACTGTAGGGGGTGAGAGAACTAGTCTTCGAACCTGTGTGTATGCCTACTAGTGTTGTCAAAAATATTCATATTTCGCTATGTATCGATACTGAAATATCTGAAACGATACAATACTCATTTTCTACAGTATCGATATCAGCTGCGCTCTCCTCTCCTCTCCGACCTACAGCGAGTGACACGCACCCGCCTCCTCTCATTCAGTCAGTTTAATCCTCTGAACATTGCGAACGGGTGTTCTGCTGGACTTTTGTTAGTATTGGTGTGACCGGTCTGAATTTCGCGCGGGGTTGCTCATAACGTTAATTCTACTAATTCCCGCAGATTTCACGCTCGCATCTGAAGCGCACACACACATAGTGCAAAAATGAGCTCCTTTTTCCAGCTTATTAATGGTCAAATACACTCAAAAATGTCTCATTGCCCATCTTGGTGAGTTTTAACGTAAACACAGTCGTAACCAGCTCACAGGAACAGTGTTTGGGATCCATGCATGCGTCAGGTCTTAAAGGGACAGAAGATATTTATTATTCAAACTACAAAAAGAGAAACGATCACTGTAGGGTGACCAGACGTCCCGAAAAATTCGGGACAGTCCCAAAATCTAAACTGTTGTCCCGAATCCCGAATCTGGCCCTAATTGTCCCGAAAATTATACTAAAGCAAAATCTTGAGTAGTTATTGTCTGATAAACATTAAAAAAGTCTGCAGACAGTTGAGTCGTCCTGCAACCAGCCCCCGCCGGCTGCTCATTGGCTGCAGCATCTTTTTTCAAAGTTAAAAAAATTACTGGCTAGGCGCGAATTTAGATATGCAGTGATAAGCTAATTTTCATTCATTCCGTTGGCATGGCTGGTGTAGCTTACCGGAACCCCAACACGCTGCTAAAAAGCAAAAACGCCTCTGAAAAACACCTCGTAAAGAAGTTATTGATGTTCGCGGCACTGTGTACAAAAAAAACTTCACTACACAATTATTTAGTTATTTTCGTTTAAGCTTATTAGCGTTAGGCTATACAGAAAGGTCTGATTTACGCACTGTTACTTACAACAGTCATTGTTTTTTTGTTTTTTTCACAATGACATTTGAGTTCATGATTTTAATGTTGTTTTTTTGTGGCAGACTACAGACTAATGACAGACTGTTGATCTTTGAAAAAATCGTCCCGAATTTCAGCCAATCTCATCTAGTCACCCTACTTATGAGCAACACATATCCTGAATGCCTTCGGCAGAATTCAAATGAGCCATTTTAATCTAGATTAAAAAAATTAATCTGTGCCCACCACTAATAATAATTGATATTCGCTAAAATACTGATACAGGTAAATGATCAATGCTGGTGCTACTCGACCTCAGTGCTGCGTTCGACACTGTCGATCACAACATACTTCTTGACAGGCTGAAAAACTGGGCCAGGCTTTCTGGGATGGTCCTTAAATGGTTCAGGTCATACTTACAAGGGAGAGGTTATTATGTGAGCATTGGTGACCATAAGTCTGAGTGGACATCCATGACATGCGGACTCCCACAAGGGTCAATTCTTGCACCGCGCCTTCAACCTGTACATGCTGCCACTGAGCCAAATAATGAGAGAGAAACAAATGGCTTACCACAGCTATGCTGACGACACCCAGATCTACTTGATCTACATAGCCCTATCACCAAATGACTACAGCCCCATTGATGAAAATGCATTGCAAATGCATTGATGAAGTTAACAACTGGATGTGCCAAAACTTTCTTCAGTTAAACAAAGACAAAACTGAACTCACTGCATTTGGAAATAAAGATGAAATTCTCAAGGTGAACGCATACCTTGAGGCTGGAGGTATGAAAACAAAAAATCAAGTCAGGAATCTTGGTGTGATTTTGGAGTCAGACCTGAGTTTCAGTAGTCATGTCAAAGCAATAACTAAATCAGCCTACTATCATCTCAAAAATATCACAAGAATTAAATGCTTTGTTTCCAGACAAGACCTAGAGAAACTCATTCATGCTTGCATCACCAGCAGGGTAGACTATTGTAATGGTCTTCTCATCAGCCTTCCCAAAAAGACCATTAGACAGCTGCAGCTCATACAGAAAGCTGCTGCCAGGATTCTGAGCAGAACCAGAAAGTATGACCATATCACACCAGTCCTCAGGTCTTTACACTGGCTTCCGGTGACATGTAGGATCTATTTTAAAGTACTATTGCTTGTTTATAAATCACTCAATGGCCTAGGACCTAAATACATTGCAGATATGCTCACTGAATATAAACCCAACAGATCACTCAGATCATCAGGATCAAGTCAGTTAGAAATACCAAGGGTTCACTCAAAGCCAGGAGAGTCTGCTTTTAGCTATTATGCAAGCCATAGTTGGAACCAGCTTCCTGAACAGATCAGATGTGCTCCAACAGTAGCCACTTTCAAATCCAGACTCAGAACACATCTGTTTAGTCGTGCATTTACTGAATGAGCTCTGTGCCACTGTACGTCCGAATGATGCACTTTCTCTTATCTATGTATCATCTTTGTATTCTTTTAATTTAATTTGAATTATTTTTATAACTGTTTTAATTTAACCTTGTTTTTATTTTTGGTTACGATTTTATTCATTTTTGGTTAGTGCTGTCTGGTTGGGAGAGTTGTGAGAGTTGGGAAGTGAGACGGTACACACTTGGAACACCGAGTCCTTGGAAGGTCAGGAGGTCACTTGGAAGCTGGGTTGCTACTAGTGTGTCTCACAAACCGAAAATCTCTGACTTCTACTATTATCTCTCACAGAGAGTTCAGAAGTGAATAAAGTTTAAGCCTCTCTCTGTTTGTCATTTAAAACTCTGCTATTTAGCACAGTAAACACCACAAACCACAAATGTGTGTTGTGTCATTTTGGTTTATGGAATAGCTATAACCTGCTGTTTTGTAGTCTTTGGAGATGCAACAAAAGCATCATTGATTTTCATAAACCTCTCAAACTCTAACATCAAAAGACAGATTATCTCCCACAATAAACTACGCAAAAAATGTGAACTCAATCCCCAAATTTATTAAAGAGAGTAAAGTGCAGAAAACCTTTTTACTGTGCATGCCGCATTAATCAGGGCAGGTGTTATTCGAGAATTTAGTGATTGTCCACATTGTTGTTGCTCTTTTTTTTAACCGGCCTTTAATTGCCGTAATAAACACTCCACATCAGAGAGGTTTATGGTGTACAGTAGTCCTCTGGGTTAAGTATTTTACCTAAGGCCTGCTGCGGGCAATGGAAATGAAGAGCCAGGAGAGCCGTAACTATTAAGTTAAAATCACAGGTGGCCTGCTGGGCTTTGAACCCACAACCTTGCGGATGCCCACTAGGAGGCATTGCCAAAGGCAACATGACAGTTTCACTTGAGACACAGTCTGAATATACAGTACACTTTGCTGGAGCTTACAGTAAAAGTTCTTAAAGAATTATAATTATTTGACAGTTTGATGGTACTTACACCAAGCAAAAAATACAATTCAGTCATCATTTACTCACACTCGTGTCCTGTTTTTCAACTTAGAAGAAGTCATTTTGGAGACAGTGAAAAGGAACTGAACTTTTCAAGTCTCAAAAAGGACCAAATATCATAGGGGTTAAGCTTAAACAAATTTTGCTCCACTGTAATGGTCAAATGGTCTAATGGTCAAAATAATGAACTGGTTTGAGTAGAGCCAACTCAAATTAAACAAATTGGTTCAATCAAATGAACTTTTATGAGTATTTAGAACTTTCTTTTTCTTTTGAATTCACAAAACTGACACATTTTAATTAATCTGAATTGTTTAATTGTTTTGAGTTTTATGAACTTGTTTCTTAAGGCTTTTTCACACCGGGACGCGTTTATCGCCAATGTTTAACGCCTCAGACTAAACAAAGGGCGGCAATGTGAGTGTGCACACCGATGCGAAAAACAGCAGGCGTAAAAGTGTCATTTTTAAAAATAAAAAAAAGCCTCAGGTTCGTTTTTTTGGTTTGATGCGCCACGTTAAAAACTGGCCGACCGATGAGATTGCTTTTGTTCATGTGCCTGAAGTTGCTGGTTACATTAAAACACGATTTTTTTCTTGCCAAGCACACATTGATACCTAAGAAGAAGACGACGAAGAGGA
Source organism: Romanogobio albipinnatus (assembly GCA_023566225.1). Lineage (NCBI taxonomy): Eukaryota > Metazoa > Chordata > Actinopteri > Cypriniformes > Gobionidae > Romanogobio > Romanogobio albipinnatus. The sequence goes on along the minus strand of CM042262.1, from coordinate 28,156,234 downwards.
AGTAAGTAGACAAAGAGAAAATGATGCAAACGAGGCAAGATGAATGTAGAGCTGCTGGTCTCTTTGGTGTCTGAACTCAAAGAACTTTATGACAAACACCACAGCGACTACAAAAATCTCTCGATAAGAGGGACTTATGGAGATGAATTGCAGATCAAACCATCTACTGTCAGGGAGTGAATTTGCACGTTCACTCGGCGCACTGGCAGTGAAGAATCACTTGGGTATGAACACAAACGCATCGAAAAACATCTCGAAAAACGCTGGCGTTAAGCATGCAATAATCGTCCAAGTGTGCACGTAAACTTAAATTTTACTGAAACTGGGATGGGATTTCTATTTCCCAGCATGCTTTGCCATGACACTCAAAAGGGATAGTAAATGCTAAAATTAAGTGTTATATAATGTTTTTTTTTGCGCAAGATTAATGTTAAGGTGGAGATTTAGAAGTGTTTAATGTTTTGTTATGTTCGCTTTGAAGAGTTTCTGTTGTGTTTGATTTTTTTTTTTTTTTACCATCATGGTGAGCTTAGTTTGAGAACAGATATATGTTCTATGAATTATATATGTATGTATGTATGTATGTATGTATGAATTATTTATTAAGTTAAGAGCAATTAAAATGTATGAGTACAGAATAAAAATCTGAAAGTTCTGCTTGCAAGTTTTACTTTACTTTTTAACTTCTAAGTTCAAATTCTTAACTACAAAAATGTTATGTAACCGTTTGCCTCTGTTTTTTTTTAGTTTTGCCAACTTATTCGGGTTTACAGTGTGGTGAACTATGGCTAGATATTGTTCTGCAGCACAAAACACCAACCATCCGTGAAAATGCATGCTGGTCTAAGCTGGCACAGTGTTAAAGTTATTTGAGAGAAACAAGAGCTCTTAAACAGCAGCTTATAATAGAACCTGGAAAAGCTGTCAGAGAAATCAAAGGAGTGAATGGATAACAGCGCTGAGCTTGATTAAAATGCCCAGGGTGAACCGTGGCAACCATAGCTCAGAATCTGTCACGATTTAGAAGGTGTGAAGGATGTGTGAGGTGCACTCTGAGGAGTCATCGCTGGCCTGTATAACACTCAGATAACCTACCGGAGAGGGATCGGTCATGGGCCATGAGTCCTTATCAAACCTAGCATAAATATCAGGCTTGAGTTTCCTAAAAGCCTCTTTGAGTTGAAAGGAGCTCAAGGTCACACCGCTTTTCCCCTGCACTGCTGTAGCCATTCAACCGATTGAAAAGATGAAGAGCATCCCAAGATGCAACCTGACAGATACCCCATTGAGCGAGTAACAATTCTAATAGTGATATTGCCTTGATTCTGGGATTCTTTTATGTTAACCTAATAATTCTTATACAGTACCGGTCAAAAGTTTGGAAACATTACTATTTGTAATATTTTAGAAAAAAAAGTATCTTATCCTCTGCGGACCCTGGACAGAATCGCAATAACATCATCAAGTATATACTTTAAATTTTAAATGTCTGTGGAGGAGCTCTGGCCTCATATGTGGTACCATTTGAAAGCTTAGAGTCTCTATTATCACTTTGGCATATGTTTTACACAAAGTAACTTATTTACACTAAATTACTCTGGGACCATTTCTGCCTGGATTTGGCCTAATACAAAATATTGGTGTCATTTTACAGGAAACCCTCTGAAGTTACATAAAACACTGCTAAAAGTGATAAACATGTAAGTGTATGTGGTCTAAACTGTAATAATCCCCCCCCCCCCCCTAAAAAATAGTTTTTTTTTTTTTTTTTTTTGGTTATAAATTCTACTTTGAAAGTGTATAACTCAGGCCCTATGTGCTCTAGCACCCTGCAGACAGTTTGGGCTGTTTCCACTAGATTCCAGAAAATACTGGAAAAAAAAGATTGTTGTCTGGATCATGTATGCAAGATTTATTCAGATGAATCTGAATGGAGGAATATGACATTTTTTATGTAATTCCCATGCATTATCCTATCCTGGCTCCGCCCTCCTACGTACTTCCGCTCAATTTTCATTTTCCTTCAGTACTATGTCTGGGACTGCTGTATATGCTTAGGTTTTTTCCCCATAATTTTTTACCAGTCCAATCAGCGAACAGAGGGAGTGGCAGAGAGCGTTGGCGTGCGCTAGTTTGAGTTGTAGTTCAGTAATGGCGGCGGTGAAAGATGCGAGTGTGTGGCACCACTGACGAATGTCCAGAAGTTAAAGCCGGAGTGTGGCGAGCTGGACGAGCGAGCGAGACATGGGAGGAGCGAGCGAGATCGGTGTACGTGATTGATAATGAGACACACCGGTCTCGAGTCCTCTCATGAGGGAGCACGGAGACATATAAGGACGAGCGACACCGGTGAAGGATGAGAGAAGACCAGGCCTGGATTTCAAGTTGTGTTTTGTTTACGTTTTGTTATGTATGTGCGCAGCAGTCGTCCGTGAGGGGCTGCCGATTTTACTTTCATTTTGTGTTTATTATTTGATTAAAAGTTGTTAAACGTTCGCTGGTTCCCGACTCCTTCTTCCCTGAACAAACGAACTCCGTTACATGGAGCAAGAACAATCGCAGCTGAGTTTTGTTGGTGGCCATGATGTTGTGGTCCGGGAAAAGTCTTTTTCAGCTCGCGCTGTTAGTGGTGAAGGAGTTGGCTGAAGCCGCCCGTCTCCCACCACCCACAAAAAAAACTCCAGGCTGAATTACCGACTGCTTTTGACAAACACCAAGGTCGTGTGGTAATTGCTCTCCGAATCCACATCTCTGATTTTTCAAGAATATATAACTTAAAAATTCACTGTTTATCCTTTTTAGACCCCTGCAGAGCACCGTGCGTTTGCGTGCACTATAATTTGGATGCATTTCTAGACTTGTATTTCTTAAAATGCTGGCAAGTGTTAACAAGAGCAAAATATTTCATCACCACTCAAAAAATAAAAGAAGAAAAGCACGAACACATTTGAATATGGGTGTTATTTGCGGCAGCATTTATTCTTATCATACCAAGCATATGACATTTTATTTACAGCATATACAATCATGTTATGATTGCACGAGATATGCACCACAAGAGCAGTGCGTTCCGATAACAAAACTCTCCTCTCCACCGTGAATAAATCCCAATCCGGATGCACAAGGTTTTATCACTGACACTGAGGTGGTGTGCACAGTTAATGTGAAAATCAAAGGCGAACCGCACGTGACGTACGTCACGACCAAACGTTAGCGATTGGTTAGGCAGATGCAGAGTGACTCTTGGCAGATCCAATAGTTTTAAACTTCAACAGAGTTCCCGCCTTCAAGGAAGTAAATGCTTGTCAATGGAGAGTGGCCAGACTCTATGTACAAATTAAATGTACGAGAGTCTGGTAAGTCATTATCCTGCGCAAGCCTTTCAAATTAAACTGCAGCATATAGTAAAAATTAACAAAAGGGATTTGAGATTTGACTTGGACAAAAAGGCTTAGAGTTGAGACTTCACTTGGACTCTGCATCAGAGATTTGTAACCATGTCTGGGTGAAAAGTACCCATTCTCCATCATAGCCTGGGGAGCCAAATAATGAAAAGAACTGAAATAACATGGAGGCTTCCTAGATGGCCATTTCTGCATACTAAAATCCTTCTGAAAGTTCTGAAACAGAAATTGATCTGAAAACCTCCACACCTGTGTTATATCTTACTTTTAGACTTACCCTTTAGAGTATATTAACTATAAAATATGTTGTTGGGATGGCACATTTGATTGACACGCACTGTCAAAACATCCACCTACACACACGTGAATATGTAGGCCTATACCCAGATGCATACATTAGGGTTTTTGTGGTTTGTTTAGATTTATTTCCCTTTCTCGTAGTTTCCTGTTTACGCTGAGGGGAAAGGGGAACGATGATTCCAACAGATAATGACTTGATGGCCTAGGGCGTTCTCACAAAACAGGCACAAAGTGTGTGTATGTGTATGTTTGTGTGTGTCAAGTCTGGCCACACAAATCAATACCATCAAATGGCACCCTGCAGATCTCTGATAATTACAGAGCAGGACGTGGAAAAGGAGAGCTTAAGGGGATATTTCAGGCAAAAAAGAAAATTCTGTTATTATTTACTCAGCCTCATGTCTTTACAAATATGGAAGCTTGTTCCCACCATGGAATAAAAAATAAAAAAGGTATTTATTTTACAATTCAGATGTTCTTTCTCGTAATTGCGAGTTTATATCTCACAATTCTGATGAGGGAAAAAAACACAATTATGAGAAATAAAGTCCGAATTGTGAGATATAAACTCACAAAACGTCTCGGTTACGGATGTAACCCTCGTTCCCTGAGGAGGGAACGGAGACGTAACGTTAGTGACTAACGAATGGGGGTTTCGCTTAGAAGCCTATCATCTTCGAGATCTTAGAAAACGCCCAATGGCGTGCCAATGCCATGGGCATGTGGAATTTGCATACGTAACTCCGCCTCACCGCGTGAGTATAAAAGGAAATACGTGGCAATATCGCATTACTTACCTGCTGAGGAGCCAAGACTGAACTCCGTGTTCCAGCAGCACAGCAGATGTGGCAAAGGGACGTTACGTCTCCGTTCCCTCTTCAGGGAACGAGGGTTACATCCGTAACCGAGACGTTCCCTTTCATTCAGTCACTACGATGTAACGTTACTGACTAACAAATGGGGGTCCCAATATAATCACGCCACTCGGCTGTCTTCCAGTGCCCTGCATAAGTGCGAGTACCCTGTCGTAAGACTAGTACGGACAAAGGACTCCCACTTATCACAGGAATACCAAGGTACACTGGGAAGCATATTCCAGTAGAGATATGCAAAAATGCCTACCCGTAGGGAGGACTTAGAGAGTACACATATGACCCGCTAAGGGCTGCATATGGAAAAACTCTAGGGTACCAGCCGAAGGTGGATTTTTAACCCCAGGGTGGCAGGGACTTGCCAAGGGAAAGACACCTGCTCACTGAGGAGGCTTCTGGTGGAAATACACGTGTGGGGGTCGCCGGAGGGGAACCATGCACACGGGGCACCTGGCCGGACACAAGGGTTTGGGCTCGGTAGAGGGCAGACTTACTGGTGTCGGCAGTGCTGGAGGGACTCAGGGCTTTCGGGAAGCTCACCTGAGGAAAATATCGCACGTATCCAGTCCGTGGAGTGGAATGGCAAGCAAGCGAAGACACCTGAGCCTGGTCCATTACCGGCCACTAGTAGAGGCGAGTACATAGTTGGACACTGGCTCCACTCGGAGATTGTAGAATCTGGCGAATGTGTTCGGTGTCGCCCAGCCTGCAGCTCTGCAGATATTTGCTAGTGAAGCGCCATGCGCTAGAGCCCAAGAGGAGGCCACACTCCGAGTGGAGTGGGCCCTAACCCCAAGGGGACATGGTCGACCTTGCTGCTGGTAAGCCAAAACAATGGTGTCCACTATCCAGTGAGACAGCCTTTGTTTTGAGAGAGCTCTTCCCTTCCGCTCTCCACCATAACAGACAAAGAGCTGGTCTGAGATCCTGAAACATCGCGTCTTGTCTACGTAAGCGCGGAGAGCACGTACTGGACAGAGCAATGCCAAGGCTGGGTCTGCCCCCTCCATGGGAAGCGCTTGCAGGTTCACCATCTGGTCTCGGAACGGAGTGGTGGGAACCTTGGGCACATATCCAGGCCTGGGTCTCAGGATCACCTGAGAGTTAGCCGGCCCGAACTCCAGGCACGCTTCGTCAACCGAAAATGCCTGCAGGTCCCCTACCCTCTTGATGGAGGCCAATGCAGTCAGGATCGCTGTCTTCATTGACAGGAATTTAAGATCGACTGACTGCAAAGGCTCAAAGGGAGGCCTCTGCAGAGCATCTAAAACTACTGAGAGGTCCCAAGAGGGCACGAGAGGAGAGCGAGGAGGATTTAGTCTCCGTGCCGAGCATGCCCTCGGTCAGGGAATAAAACAGGCTGCAATGGGAAGAGTCGTGGGAGGCAAACAGATCTATCTGCGCGTCGCCGAACTGTTCCCAAATCAGCTGGACCATCTGGGGATGGAGTCTCCATTCTCCTGGAAGCGGCTGAACCCATGAGAGCTCGTCGGCTGCACGGTTCAGTACTCCCAGAATATGGACAGCACGAAGGGACCTCAGACGCTTCTGACTCCATAAAACGAGTTGGCGGGCGAGTTGAGACATACGGCAGGAGCGTAGACCACCCTGGTGGTTGATGTACGCTACAATGGCCGTGTTGTCTGTCCTGACTAGCACATGTTGACCCTTCAGCAACGCTCAGAAGCGGTGCAGGGCGAACCGTACTGCCAGCAACTCGAGGCAATTGACATGCAGAAGGCGCTGGGGTCCTGTCCAGGAGCCTGTGGCTACTTGTCCATTGCACATGGCACCCCAGCCCGTGGCAGAGACATCCGTCGATACGACAACATGCCTGGAAACTCGTTCTAAGGGCACACCGGCGCGTAGAAAGCTGAGGTTCGACCACGGTGTAAGAGTCTGCAGGCAGGCCCGAGTCACTTGTAACCGGAGCGTGCGAGACTGCCATTCCCATCTCGGGACTTCTCATATGAAGCGATCCGAGCGGCGTTACCGCGGCTGCAGATGCCATATGCCCCAGGAGCCTCTGAAATAACTTCAGTGGAACCCCACTCTTGCTCTCGATTTGACGGAGGCAAGTCAGCAGCGACTGTGCGCGCTCACTTGAAAGCTGCGCGAACATGGCGACCGGGTCGATGTCCATACCGAGAAAAGAGATCCTCTGCGCTGGGCAGAGTTTGCTCTTCTCCCAGTTGACCCGAAGGCCCAGAAGGGCTAAGTGTTGGAGCACTAGATCTCTGTGTTCGCAAACCTGCGCTCGAGAGTGGCCCAGTATAAGCCAGTCGTCGAGGTAGTTCAGGATGCGAACCCCGTGCTGCCTGAGTGACGCAAGGGCTGCCTCGACAATCTTCGTGAAGACGCGAGGGGACAGAGATAGCCCGAATGGGAGGACCACATACTGATATGCCCGCCCCTCGAAAGCAAACCGTAGGAACGGTCTGTGTCGAGGAAGGATGGAGACATGGAAGTAGGCATCCTTCATGTCGATCACTGCAAACCAATCGGCCGGACGAACGCATTCGAAAAGGCGTTTCGCAGTCAACATCTTGAACGGAAGCCTGTGAAGGGTTCGGTTCAAGATGCGAAGGTCCAGGATTGGTCGTAACCCACCGGTTTTCTTGGGTACAATGAAGTAGGGACTGTAGAACCCGGACTTCATTTCGGCTGGAGGGACAGGCTCGATCGCACCCTTCGTCAGCAGGGTGGCAACCTCTGCACACATGACGGGGGCGTTGGCCCCGACCATGGTATGGCGGACTCCCCTGAAACGGGGAGGAGCCTGCGCGAACTGAATCATGTAGCCCAGCCTGATGGTCTTCGCGACCCAGCGGGACAGTCCCGGAAGCTGAAGCCAGGCTCCCAGGAACTGCACCAGCGGGGTCATTCGGACCCCAGACATACCCAGGGTGGGGCAGTGAGGCAGCGTTACCGGCCCGGACATGGGAGGCGTTTGGGTGTCCCGGTATGGGGGCACGGTTAACGGCTGCGTCCTGACAGAGGAGACCAGGGAAGGACTCACGTTCCACTGGGGTCTGCTCTGATAGGAGGCTGGCGACAGAGAGGGATGCGAGTGGCAGGACCCGGGGGTGGCGCACACTGTCATCGCCGGTCTCTGGGTGCTCAGGGATGGGATTGTCAGTTCTTTCTTTAACCACATTAGGGTGCTGCTGACCCGGGGGCCAGCAGATGAACAAAAGATTCTCCCCCGGCCATCCACCATGGGAAGGAGTGGCCCTGCTGCCATCTCTTGGAAAGAACTGCCCATCCCTGAGCTGTCCGCGTCAGGAGCGCCGCTTGGCCTGGCATTTTTTCGCGGGCTGCGGGGCTGGAGCGGACTGGGACGCCTTCCTGCGGTTACCTCCGGGTGGAGGCTGCTGCTTGGGTGGTGCAGAGGTTGAGGGAACCGCGGGAGGGCGTCCTTGGCGGCGAGCAGGCTGAGGCAACTGCAAGGGCAGCTGGGTGGAGGGAGCAGCTGACCGCCACGTGCAGGCTCTTTTGTGAGAGGAAGCCTCGCAGTCGATGCCGAAGCGCCCAGGGAACACACACCAGCTGGATGCAGACCACTGCACAGATCAGCAGGCAGGAAGTATGCGATCACTGGTACGCGCTGTCACACCAACACCGACTGTAAAAGCTGCTCGTCTCGAAGAAGCTGACAGTCTCAGAAGGCTTGTGAGGAGTGAAGAGGTAGGTACTCTTGGCTCCAAAGCAGAAACGTAATGCGATATTGCCACGTACTTCCTTTTATACTCAAGCGGTGAGGCAGAGTTACGTATGCAAATTCCGCATGCCCATGGCATTGGCATGCCATTGGGCGTTTTCTAAGATCTCGAAGATGATAGGCTTCTAAGCGAAACCCACAGACATCAGCCCTGCATAGCCATGAAGCAGTAGCAATGTCCGATGCATGAACAAATCACACTTTTGAATAAAATCGTATCAAATCAATCAATTAAATACAGTCCACAAACTGATCTGATTATTGAGTTCAAAGACTCACTGGCTCAATTAAATCACAGCAGTTAACCGTTATTATTATTACTTTTCTTTTTTGGTGATTATGGATCTTGACAGCCCCAGCTCTTTTTCACTTTCATTATCCTGAAAAAAAAAGACACTCTTTAAAAATTCATATTTTGTGTCCCACGGAAGAAAGAAAGTCATACAGCTTTGGAACGACGTGAGGGTGAGTAAATGACAGAATTTTCATTTTTTGACTGAACTATCCCTTTAAAGGTACAGCGCTACTGTATGTTTCTCTTCATCGCACTTCTGTTGTGTTGCCAGAATCCATCTTCTACTCCTCGCCCTTTTTAAACTGACATATCCAGTTCACGTCAAGGCTGTGGTGGGTGAGAAACACACTCGGATTCTTCTATACGGTAATACCTGCAAACAGCTACTCCCTCCTCAACTCGGTGTAGTGAATTTCATTCCAGTGAGTGAACACCGACTCATCTTTGAAATACTAAAGTTTACCTGGGGTGATAGACAACAACACGTGCATACTTGTTTCTTTTCCACCTTCCCCCTGTTTCTGCTGCAATGCCTGCGCTCAACTCCATTTCAACTGTTATGTTCTCCCAAGATTCAAGAAGAAAGCCTGAATCATAAATAATTACAGACACAAAAGAAGATACAATGAAGACATACGGCAGTTTTATACACAAAAGCATCTAAGGAATCGATTGAATCAAGTGTGTCTTTAGTCTGAACGCTCATAGATCACACAGATCAGTAATGCTTGATATTGTGGCACCGAACGTTGTGTTTTTCTTAAAATATCTAGTCAGAAGAACGTTTCAATTGTCAATAAACATGGAAGAGGAACTGTAGTCTTTCAACTATAGGAAATAAAGCAAAGGGTTTATTTTTGCTTGCTTCGATTGGGAAAAAATGAACGTGAGAAAGAAATAAAGAAAGTGAGAGGGAGATGAAAGCGAATCTTGCATTTGCAACACTTTCATCTATTCTCCCAATAATGCCCTTTAGAGTAAATGAGCTCCATGTTTCAAATGTGACAAGCCTCTCTTGAACTGATGAACAGTTAGATTATACTTTCATTCAGCCTGCATTGACTACAAATGTATGAACACACACAGGCTCAATAACATGGTTAATATATAGCCAATATATGTATGTATATTGTTTGAAAGGATATATATACACGCATGACTTTCTAAAGAATTTACTAAAAAGCACAAATAAATTGTGACAGAAAAATAAGGGAGAGAGTGTTGTGATGGCTTTGGAATGCGACAAGCGACATTCAAATCTGGACACAATTGCACATACTGTACTGCCATGAGCAAATTGTGCCACAGCTGTGACAAAATTGCCCTATTTTTATTCATTCTCTGTCTTATAGGTCCAGGTTTAGTACAATGGCTCAGGTCAAGTCATTGTTAGGTCTATACATGTGTGTTTGCAACTGGATCTTTTCCAATTTCCGAACTAAAGCTCTCACTAAAGCACCAAAATCACTCTTAGCCAATATAATATGCACAGCTTATATAAAATAAGACTTTGCAGTGTGTGAGTTGCGCCTAATTTCCAGGTTACACAAAGCCTCAAAAAGAAAAAAGAAGTGTTTAATGTTAATTACAATGAGAAAGTGGAATATATCAGCATATGTAGTCTTTTTTGGAAGTGGAAGAATAGAGAGAGAGATAGATACTAGGAGAGCCATTAGAGCTAGCCAGCGAGATCTCATTAATGTGAGTGTTGAAAAGGCATTTATAAAGGTCCTCGGCCAGTCCTAACCTGACTGTAGTTCTGTAAGTAATGCTTCAATCTCCAGACTCCCCAAAGGACAGAGATACTCTTATTACTGCATCAGACTGGTAATGAGTCCGCTTCTTTTACTGCACACACTGCATGCGTGTGAGCCTCTTTAACCGCGGTCACTTGTAATGACACACACTATAGGTCAGCAAAAAGAGAATCACATGCTCAGATTCAGGAGATCTGGACTCTTGAACATGACTGTAAACTGGTCGTGACTCTCTCTGTCTATCTATTCAACTGTTGATCTTTCAATTACTTTAATTCAGATATATGCATATGTGCCTGTCTGTCTGTCTTTCTGTCTGTCTGTCTATCTATCTATCCATCTACACTCTAAAAAATGCTGGGTTAAAAACAACCCACGTTGGGTTGAAAATGGACTAACCCAGCAATTGGGTTGTTTTGGACTAACCCAATTGCTGGGTTAGTCCATTTTCAACCCAACTTGGGTTGTTTTTAACTCAGCATTTTTTAGAGTGTATCTATCTGTCTTTCTGTCTATCCATTTGTCTGTCTATCCCATCTTATTATACATCCATCCAACTGTCTATCCATTCATTCAATGTCTGTCTGTCCATTCATCCTATCCATCCATCCATCCATCCATCCTATCCAACTCTGTCCATCCATCATCTTATCCATCCATCCATCAAACTGTCTGTATCTCCATCCTATCCATCCATCTAATGTCTGTCCATCCATCCTAACCATCCACCCACCAATCCATCCATTCATCCATCCATCCATCCATTCAACCATCTGTCCATCCATCCTAACCATCATATCCATTCATCTATTCATCCTATCCTATCTAACTGTCTGTTCATCCTATCCTATCCATACATCCATCCATCCATGATTGTCCTATCCATCCATCCGTCTGTCCATCCATCCTAACCATCATATCTATCCTATCCATCCATGTCCATCTATCCATCTGTGGCGGTTGCTACAAGGGTAAAAGGGGTTTATCCTAATGAATAATAATAAATTAATATGATACCATTTAGACTCCGACTACGCTACCTTGGGAATTTCACCCAAAGAATTATCATGGCCCCTACAAAAGGCATACCCAGGTTTGTATCACCGGTAAAAGTCAGAGACATGGGTCATTGTACAAAAATAATCTTTATTGACAATCTTAAAATATTAAAATTAAGACATTTATTCCAAAAAGGAATTTCAAACAGTCAAGACCAGGGACTAGAGCTTACCAGCAGAGGCAGAAAGTCAGACTACGCCACCTACAGATGATCACCGGCCAGCTGTGTTTGATCATCTCAGCCTATTTAATGCCCTCTCTCCCATTTCATGTTGTCAGATCGTTGTTTGAGTTCCCGTGTTCGTGCCTGTCCTGTTTTCCTGTTGTTCCCTGTGTACTGGATCTTGGATGACTGCACCTACTATATCATCACGGATTCACCTTCACATTCACTCTGCACCTCCGGATTCCCATCTCAGTCCCTGCGTCACGCTCTCCTGCCAGCTGTGTTCCTGGTCATCTGCCATCTCCGTTGGGACTGTTCTTAGCATCTATCTATCTTTACCCTTGAGTATTTGGTCTAATAATGACTTGTTAAGGCTTGCATTTGCTTCCGTCCTGTTTATCATTACAGAACGATCTGACCAACTATGGAAGCAGCAAGCGCAACGTCGATTGAGGAATTTGTGGGACATAGCATCGCCAGGGTGGATCAGCAGCAGGAGAGCATTTCTGCCACCGGACGCGCTGTTCAAGCGCTCGTGACACAGGTGTCCGGGCTCACCCAGCAGATCCAACTACTCAGCATTCCCACTGTGCCGCCCACACCGGTCGTTCCCCCCGTCATGCCTGAGATACCTCATCGTCCTGAGCGACGCCTTCCTGTTCCAGAGAGTTACGCTGGTGAGCCTAATTTTTGCAGAGCGTTTCTCACTAAGTGTTCTATGCATTTTTGAGACTGAGGAGTCTAAAGTGGCATTTGTGCTGACCTTACTGAGGGGTAAGGCGGCCCTCTGGGGAACGGCGGTGTGGGAGAACCAGGAACCATGCTGCGCCTCGTTCCACGCACTAGCCGCCGAGATGAAGAGGGTCTTTGACCGAAAGGTTGCGGGCAAGGAGGCTGCCAGAAGACTCGCCGACCTTAAGGAAGGAAGCTTCTCGGTGGCTGACTATTCGATAAAGTTTTGTACTCTGGCGGCTGAGTGTAAGTGGAACGAGGCGGCACGGTGGGATATGTTCCTGCATGGGCTGGCCGACCGTGTTCAGATTTAGATTTATATGCTGGATTTGCATCCTCGACTTAACGAGCTCAACGATCTGGTGCTGCGGGTGGATGCTCGTATTAACCAGCGGAACCAACGCGATCAAGCAGATCACAACTACGGAGCCACCAGATCGGCATGGAGGAGAGCACGGTCCCAGCGATCATGAGCCCATGCAGGTGGGAAGAGCCCGGCTTTCACGGGAGGAGAGAGAGAGGCGGAGGTCCCAGGGACTATGTTTGTACTGTGCTGGCCGGGGACATTTTCTACACTCATGCCCGGTAAAAGATCAAGCCTGACGGTAAAGTTGAGGCTACTGTCGGGTGGGATCTCCGCCGGAAAGCCCTCACCATCCACTCTCCTTCCGTAAAGACTGAGATGGGTCAACAACAAGACACACACCTGCCAGGCACTTGTGGATTCCGTGGCCGAGGGGAATTTCATGCACACGAACTACACCTCCCTATATCATCTCTTCCTCACCAGATTTCGGTCAGTGCCCTGAACGGTCAACCACTTCCCAACATCTCCCTCTCCACTGGTCCCATAACCCTCATCACCTCCGGAACCCACACAGAGATGACTCCAACCGCATTGTGTTAGATTTTGTCACCGCCTTCCCACCCTCTAAGGGGAAGACTGTTGTTTTGACCATAGTGGACCGTTTCTTGAAGGCGGCACATTTCATTCCCTTGCCCAAATTACCCTCAGCCAAGGAGACAGCGGTTACCGTTATTGATCACGTCTTTCGGTTACATGTCCTCCCGATGGACGTGGTTTCTGACAGTGGTTCTCAGTTTGTGTCCAAATTCTGGAAGGAGTTTTGTAGTTTATTAGGAGCCACGGTCAGTTTGTCTTCGGGTTATCATCCCCAGAGCAATGGTCAGTCCGAGCGAGCCAATCAGGCTGATCACCGGCCAGCTGTGTTTGATCATCTCAGCCTATTTAATGCCCTCTCTCCCATTTCATGTTGTCAGATCGTTGTTTGAGTTCCCGTGTTCGTGCCTGTCCTGTTTTCCTGTTGTTCCCTGTGTACTGGATCTTGGATGACTGCACCTACTATATCACCACGGATTCACCTTCACATTCACTCTGCACCTCCGGATTCCCATCTCAGTCCCTGCGTCACGCTCTCCTGCCAGCTGTGTTCCTGGTCGTCTGCCATCTCCGTTGGGACTGTTCTTAGCATCGATCTATCTTTACCCTTGAGTATTTGGTCTAATAAAGACTTGTTAAGGCTTGCATTTGCTTCCGTCCTGTTTATCATTACACCTTCATGAACCGATCGTCGAGAGAAAAGCATCAATGTTTTATCAAGAGACAACAGAACCGTATCGTTCCCTGGCGAGAACCAAAGCAGAAAAACAACAGCACTCCAGCAACTACGTCAGGTTTTGTACAGCTTTTCCCATGTCCATATCCAGTTAGTGCAAACAGCTATAAACAACAGCACCAAGCTTGTGCAGTAGAAAACAGAAGCAAGCTCTCCAATCAACTCGCCGTCTCGTCTCGAGTACTCGCATTCGGTTTCCAGGAAGGAATGACGCAAGCGCGTTAACAACGCCGCAGTTCCCCAATAGTGACACATCTCAGGCAGCACGTACATTCCTGTTTTATAGCCCAGAGTAGGAGATAATAGGCTAAAATGTCAAATAACGGTGACGAAAACAGAATCACCCTTCCTGCCACACATCCATCCATCCATCCATCCAACTGTCTGTCCATCAATCCATTGTCAATCTGTCCAATTGGTATATCTATCCATGTCCATCCGTCCATCTACCTCCATCTGTCTGTATATCTATTCAGTGATCCATCAGTCGCATGTACAGGTACACCATTACATATTCACATACTAGCTTTATTTTGAAAATGTTATTACTGTTGCTACTGTGCCACAGTAAACAACAGTATGTTCAGAATGTTCGACAGTAAACATAACTGATGACTGTGTGTGTGGGGGGTCTGTTTACTCACTAGCTTCAAATCAACCCATTTACGTGTGATAAATGTGACTGTGATATGAGCCAAAACTGTGCTAAAAACAACCAAAGTCAACAGGTTACAACAAACCAGACAGCTCTTGGTTTCTAATTCATCATTAAATCATTCTCCGGAGGCTGGTAGAACTCATGGGATGTGTCCCAGACGTTCATGGGGCCTGGTGGGACACTTTTAAGAGTTGTTTGTATCTGTCTTCAACATGGCTTTGACAAGCAATTAAGGTAATCTTAGGATTATATAAAACATATTACTTAACTCTACCCTCCATTATGGTTACTTAAAAAAAAAAAAAAAATCTGGTTGACCTTTAATGCTGTCATTGTCACCGACAAGATTTATTGATTGAAAAAACAGTGCCTTGTCTTACTGCAATATAGCCACTTTGGCAGGTAAGAGTATTAAAATTCATGACTGTCAAAAATCGCTCTAACTTTCTCTCAACGACTTTTCATCTCTGCATTCGCTGTCCAGCTGCGTGATAAACTCTTAATCAATGTAAAACGTCCTCGGCGTGTTTAGTGATTGGCTTGCGAGAACGAGCCTGTCTGCTGTCACTTTTCATTGAATGCTCTCGAGCTGTCTGACGAAAGGCGGATTTGATTCGCGCAACGACCAGTCAGCGGCTGTCACTTTCCACGAGGAAACGAGTGTGCTCAGTGGTTTCTGATTTCTGATTATCAGGGCTACACAGCCACTTATTTTCATATTTGATTTGAACATTTTGTTGTTATACAAAATGCTATTTTGCTATGCAATTTTTCACATATGTGTGAAAGATTAAACATATATTAAGTCAAGATACTCTACATTCACAGCCCATTTTACTACTGTAATATAACATATGTCTGAATGAAACAGGACATTCAGTTAAAAAAATGGATTTGTTAAGTTAACATTTTGACAAATAATATTAAAGAAAGTAAAAAAGGTGACTTGAATAGTTAAATCTTATTCAGTTCAGTTACCCACCAAGTGACTTTGATATTCTTTAAGTGGCAGGATTTCGTGTTTTTGCAAACGTCTCTTTGCACTTTTTGTAGCCCTACATGTCAGACTGACGAGCAAATCGAGGTCTCCTTCAGCCCCTGATGGTAATTGGTGTGACATCTCAGGGGTTTCTTCCTAAAAGTCTCTCGGCTTGTAAAGGCACCTTATATCATCACAGCCCTTGATCAGCTCTCCCTATTAGAAGCTTAAGAATTATAAAAGATGAAAGGCTATGAATTACGACTATGTAATGACTTTGATCAAAGCAATGTGTGTAATGCAAACCACTAATGATTTACGCCCCCTAAACGCAATTCCACTTACAGAGATGCATTATGAGTTTATTTGTATGTATTAATGTGCCACACAATCCATACATATAGCCTAAATGTATATTGATAATGTAGTGGTAAATTCACAGCCTTGAGTAACTTATTGACTATATAAACCAGTGGCAACAGCAATATGATGAAGTTAAAAAGATATTCAATAAATAATTAAATTATTAACATAATAATCACAATAAAAAATGTTTCCTCAAAGCAATATCGTTCATTACACAAACCATAGATTTGCCAAGCAACTATGCAACATAGAATTCAGATGATGTGCAGGACAATTTAAGGAGGGTCCCCTTCTGTTCCAGCCCGACAATGTCTCACAAAATGAGATTGTTCACAGTCTGGTTGTTGTGCACAGCAGTATTGTTATGTTGGAACGTAGAAGATGCACACCAAACTGTTGATATAATGTTGGAAGCACAGGGTTTTCTAGAATGGCATTGTATGGTGAAGAACACAGGCTGATAGACACACACACACACACACACACACACAGGCCGATGAATGGATGGATGGATGGATGGATGGATGGATGGATACAGGCTGATAGATAGACAGACAGACAGACAGACAGACAGACAGACAGACGGATAGACGGACGGACGGACGGATGGATGGATGGATGGATGGATACAGGCTGATAGACAGAAACACACACACACAGGCCGATGGATGGATGGATGGATGGATGGATGGATGGATGGATGGATGGATGGATGGATGGATGGATGGATGGATGGATGGATGGACAGACACACACACACAGGCCGATGGATAGATGGATGATGATAGATTTTGCCTGTTTTTTTTCTTTAATCTGGATGGTAAAAGCAGCAAAGAGGAGCAGATGGCATCTCAAAGAAACACAGTCTCATCATGAAGTCTTAAAATCCACAGGAAAAAAACGGGGGAAAAGGGAAAAACCCTGCGAGTTTTGGCAGAGGGACACACGCTGACCTTCTGTCCTGTCTGCCTGCCCGCAGAGTAGCACGAGCACCAGCCGTGGAGGAAGATAACAAGAGCCGAGACTCCCCAGATCTCCCCGGCCTATTACTGCGCTATTATCCTCCGTTATTAAGTTTCTCAGACCTGTTTGACTGATGGATGAATGAAACGGGGGGTCAATTTATTAGGGGAGTCTGTTCTGAGGCAGAGAAGAATCAAGGACAATGGTCAATTTATCATCTTTTATATGCCACCGCTGGTGCATTCAAGAAGTTGCTGCCATTTAAATTGGGGGCAAAACAGCATGATCACAATGGCGGCCTCGATGAAGTCAATCCAATAAACAATCATGGTACATGATAAGCTCAGTATTTAAGGCACTGCATTTGTGCACTACACTTTAGCTACCAACAATCTGACATGCAATATTAACTCAATGTACAATAAAAATGTCTACAAAATGTTTCAGTGCTTCAAAATGTAAAATACCTTGTGTCAGCTCTCGTGTGAGCATGCGGTTTTGAGTTTATTCAGGCCGTACGCTCTTCTGTCCATGTGTATTTTGTGCTGTGTAGCATACTGCTTTTTCATCGGTCGGGTGCTTTCATGTTGTCGTGTTTTTTTGTGGACCCGCAGTCTGTGAGCGCTCTCATTGGCAGCATGTTCATGTCATGTTTGGTGTGAGCACATGGCTTGTTTGGTCATGTTTGTTTCTATGTGCCATGTGCTCTCCTGTCTATTGTCTTAACCCACCTAGTCTCGCGTAGCCAGGCCTTCAGACTGACGGCAGAGCTTTCAATGGCCAAGAACCACCCAAGAGGACGTTTGACTGACATGTAACACAACCAATCACAGTTTGTTTTGTTCCTCGTCATGTTTAAGGGCGTGAACATGTAAAGTCGATGTCCCTGCAATAACAGGCCGGCATGCATCTATAGATTATTCATTCAAGAACGTTGTGCAAGTTTACTGCAAAAATGGAGCCGCGAACTTCACATAATTTAGAAAACCCAGAGTTTAATTGATCCTGGTAAGTGCTCATTGTCACAGTTGTAAACACAACGGGGTTATTCTTCCTCGAGGCGTCACAGCATTTGTTTCCAGGTGGACCGCTAAAGAACGCAACACACACGTCTCTCGTGTAGAGCTCTACATCCTGTAGAATTCAACCAGATGACGACTTCGAAACTCCTGAAGTGTGTTTCTAGAAAAGTGTGTCATATGCATCAGACGTTCAGCCAACAGTCCATGGGCGTGACATCTGTGGTTGAGACTAAACCTCGCCCAACTTGTTACTTGATTATTGGTTCAGTTACCCCACCTGCTCTCCCATGTTACCTTCCTTGTTTGCCTCCTCAGTCGCAACATCTAGCCACTGGGGTGCCTCAGGGCTCAGTATTTGGACCACTTCTCTTCTCCAGCTACATGTCATCACTAGGATCAGTCATTCAGAATTTTTTTTTCCTGTCACTTCTATGCTGATGACACACAACTCTACCTCTCATTCCAACCAGATGATCCAACTGCTCGGATCTCGACCTTCCTGACAGACATTTGTGGCTGGCTGGATGAAGGAGCACCACCTTCAACTCAACCTTGTGAAAACTTCAACCTGCTTGTGGTCTCGGCCAACCCAACGCTTTATCACAACTTCTCCATTCAGTTAGATTCGTCAACCATAACATTCAGAATGGCCAGGAACCTTGGAGTTGTGATTGATGATCGCTTCAACTTCACTGACCACATTGCTAGAACTGCCCAGATTTGCCTTATACAACACTAGAAGGATCAGGCCCTTCCTATCAGAGCATGCTACACAACACCTTGTCCAAGCTCTTGTTCTATCCAGACTGGACAATTGTAATGATCTCTTGGCAGGCCTTCCAGCATGCACTGTCAAACCTCTGCAACTGACCCAGAATGCTGCAGCAAGAGTGGTCTTTAACGAGCCGAAGAGAATGCACGTCAAATTGCACAAATTGAACTGGTTGCCAATTGCCGCTCGCATCAAATACAAGGCACTGATGATTGCCTACAGGGCAAACACTGGCTCTGCACTCCTATACCTACCTAAATTCATTATTTCAAACCTACATGCCATCCAGAAGCTTGTGTTCTGCAAGTAAACAACGCATTGTGGTTCCAACCCAAAGAAGCACAAATCACTTTCACAGACCTTTTCCTTAACTGTTCCAAGCTGGTGGAATGACCTTCCCTGCCTGATCCTGTTACTGTGTCCAGTCCTGCCTTGTCCAGATGTCAATCTTGTTTTACCCCATGGGGTAGTTTTAGTTTGTTTTGTTTTATTTTTTTGTCAAATGAGATGCCCATTCTTTGGCATCTCTAAGTCCTCGCCTCATCCCTCATTCAACCCTGACAACGGGTGATCTACTGACAATTGTGCGTCATGTCAGGCGCAAAATCAGTTAAGACATGCTTTTTTGGATGGTAAAATAATGTTGTAAATACCAGTATATTGTCTACAGTGTACTTACTTAAAAATGTAAGTGTTCGTGCTGCGTTAAAATTTTAAGTTTAGTCAACTATACTAAGTGACAACTTGGACATTTGAGTTGACTAAACTTAAAATTAAGGCAGCATGAACATTTTTTTTTTTTTACAATATACTGCAGACCTTACTAAATCACTTTGGATGATTAATTTAAATACTCGCTGCCCATACATTTAGCAGCCCGACAGGGAAACTCCTACAAATGCATATACAATAAGGTCGGACACAAAAACCATGCTCACCTCATCTCTAATGTCTCATTGTGTGGCTAGTAAATACTGATATGGTTTAGTAAATCTGGCCGTTGATTTGGAGAAATTGCTGGCATGATCTTAATCTGATCATGTATATTAAGGCAAAACACAATCAAAAATGTAACCGCTTGCTTTCCTTGCTATACATGTTCACATTTCTGCCCTACATTTGGGATAATTTCTATCAAACCGTGTACCTCAATCCCCTCTCTCTTTTCACACTGTCTCTTTCTCTCTCTGCCTCTCACACACAACACACTGGGCTGCACCAACAGATGGGGAGTCATTAACAGACCCCCCCCCCCCCCCCAGACGATTGTGTTTGATTGGCTTGCCCTGACCCCCAGCTCTGTGCTTCAGAAAACGCCCGCGAGAAGAGCTCACACCTTTGACTGTCCAGCCGCTCGCTTCTCCACTGTCCCACTTTGAACTCCTCAGGAGTGAGAGAAGCAACGACTAAGAAGACTCATTTGGATATGAAAGAATTCCTGATGGTTTCACCGGGATGAGAATAACCGAGATTAAAAGGACAAATGACAGCGTAGGCGAGGCAATTAATCATATGTACAGAGGACTGGGGTAGTCAAGCTGTAAAATGACAAAAACAACTTAAAAGCATCATCAAATTTGGCTTATTTTAAATATTCCAAAGTGATTGTGGGCGGAACAGATCGATATTTGCACTGTGTATTCTGACACTTTTCTATCAGAACCAGTATTAACTTCTTGAGCAATTTGAGCTACACTATCTCGTCTGTTTGATCCGACCACACAGGCCAGCCTTCGCTTCCCAGCCTTGGCCGGCCATGACCCTCTCGCCGGTTCCCCACTGTTCCTTCCTTGGACCACTTTTGATAGATACTGACCACTGCAGACCGGGAACACCTCACATAAGCTGCAATTTTGGAAATGCTCTGACCCAGTCATCTAGCCATCACAATTTGGCCCTTGTCAAACTCGCTCAAATCCTTATGCTTGCCCATTTTTTCTGCTTCTAACACATCAACTTTGTGGACAAAATGTCCACTTGCTGCCTAATATATCCCACACACTAACAGGTGCCGTGATGATGAGATAATGAGCGTAATTCACTTCACTGGTCATAATGTTATGCCTGATCGGTGTATATATATATACAACCCCAAATCAGAAAAGGTTGGGACAGTATGGAAAACGCAAAAAAAAAAAAAAAAAGAAGTGATTTCTAAATTTACTTTGACTTGTATTTCATTGCAGACAATATGAACACAAAATATTTCATGTTTTGTCTGGTCAACTTCATGTCATTTGTAAATTTGCATCCTTTCCTGTCATTCAGACCTGCAACATTTAAAAAAAAGTTGGGACAGTAAAGCATTTACCACTTTGTAATGTTGCTATTCCACAACACTTACAAGATGTTTAGGGACTGAAGACACCAAGTGATGAAGTGTTTCAGGTGTAATTTTGTTCCATTCTTCCTGCAAACAAGTCTTAAGGTGGGCAACAGTACGGGGTCTTCGTTGTCGCATTTTGCGCTTCAAAATGCGCCACACATTCTCTATTGGAGACAGGTCGGGACTGCAGGCAGGCCAGTCAAGTACCCGTACCCTCTTCCTCCGCAGCCAGGACTTTGTAATGTGTGCAGAATGTGGTTTTGCATTGTCTTGTTGAAATATGCATGGACGTCCCTGGAAAATATGTCTTCTTGAAGGCAACATATTATGCTCCAAAATCTCTATGTACTTTTCAGCATTAATGGTGCCTTCACAGAAGTGCAAGTTACCTTTGCCAAGGGCACTGACACAACCCCATACCATGACAGACCCTGGCTTTTGGACTTGTTGCTGGTAAAAAGTCTGGATGATCCTTTTCTTCTTTGGTCCGGAGCACACGGCGTCCATTCCTCCCAAAAAATACCTGAAATACTAATTAATCTGACACAGTACACGTTTCCACTGTGTGATGGTCCATCCCAGATGCCTCCGAGCCCAGATAAGTCGACTGCGCTTCTGGACACTGTTAACATAGGGCTTCCTTTTGGCACAGTACAGTTTTAACTGGCATTTGTGGATGTAACTACGTATTGTGGTACTTGACAAAGGTTTGCCAAAGTAGTCCTGAGCCCATGTGGTGATATGGCTTATAGATGAATGACGATTCTTGATGCAGTGCCGCCTGAGGGATCGGAGATCACGGTTGTTCAGCTTAGGCTTGCGCCCTTGTCCTTTACGCACTGAAATTCCTCCAGATTCCTTGAATCTTTTAATTATGTTATGCACTGTTGAATGTTAAATATCCAAATCTCTTCTTATCTTTCTTTGAGGAACATTTTTAAACATTTCAATAATTTTCTCACGTATTTGTTGGCAAACTGGCGATCCTCGGCTCATCTTTGCTCCTAAAGGATTAGACCTTTCTTGGATGCTGCTTTTGTACCAAATCATAATTACAATCACCTGTTGACATCACCTGTTTCAAATCACATCATTATTTAACCATTTTACCTCATTACTAGCCCTAAATTGCTCCTGTCCCAACTTTTTTTTAAATGTGTTGCAGGTCTGAATGACAGGAAAGGATGCACATTTACAAATGACATGAAGTTGACCAGACAAAATATTAAATATTTTGTGTTCATATTGTCTGCAATGAAATACAAGTCAAAGTAAATTTAGAAATCACTTCTTTTGTTTTTTATTTGCGTTTTCCATACTGTCCCAACTTTTTCTGATTTGGGGTTGTATTACAACATTCTTTTTAATATTATTATATCATTAATAATCACTATAATAATGTTCATTTAATTAACATTTGGTTTTATTTTATTTTCCACTTTCTGCAAATGAAATGAACAAATTACATGATAACAGTGATTTGAATTAAAACCGATTGTTGCCAAAACTCTTTGTGATAAAAGTGCCAACTAGATGACGCATTACTGCCAACAATAACACCCAAGACAAACACTAATCATCAGTGTAGTCATGTCCTACATAGAAACATTTCCTCACCATGCAGGCAGTACTGTGGGACCCTGAGGTACGTGTCACCGGGGGCCTCCTCTCTCCTGCCAAAGGGAGGTTGACTGAAGTGGGTTCAGGCCCCAGGGCTAGCCAAAGGCGACAGAGATATGGAGTCTCACTGCCCTCAGATAAACTTATCAGCAGCCTCGAAGGGACACCTTCCTGTTAAAGCTCAGATGCCGTCAGCCTGGGCTGGGGAAACAAGTTTAGCGGGCCTGAAGGAAAACCAGAAGCCACTGTAAAACACCGAGCGAAAGCCTGCGGACAGGAGTCTGCTAAAAGACAGGAAACATATGTTCACCCACAGTTTGAGGTAAAAGTTGGCAGCAAATCTGGTGCCGGTGCACTTTTAAGGTGCTGGATTTACCATCGATGGCTTTAATTGTAAATAATTTGAGGTAAATAAGATTTTGTGATATAATTAAAGCTTTAAGTAATTAAATTATAATTAATTCTCCTCGTAAGTGGTTGAGGAAAAGGATGCGGCTGCATCTGCTTCATAGAGCCAGACACTAATTGCATTAGCCCATTGATTCATTCGCATGCACAAAATCCATTAATTCATCCTGTATCCTTACGTGAGACCATCTTACAGGCCCGCTGAGTACATGTATAGACTGCTACGCAGCATGTATTGAATACTGATGTCGGTCCTAATAGCACTGCCGATGGGAGCAATTGCGCACTGCTTTTATGGTGCTACTGCAACACGCAGCATGCATTTGTATATTTATTGGAGCACAGAAGCGCAGAAAGGAAGAGATAGAAGAGGCCAGGTCCAGGGTAATGACATTCACAGATTTACAATTTGCTCCATTTAGATGCGACCCGATTAGAATGAGATTTTACTCGAAAAGGCAAAACAGCATCACGTTTTGTAGTAGACAATGTTTCTCGTTTTCCTCTCAAGAGGATTAATTACAAATCATTTCATTGCTAATCCTTAAAAGCCTTCTCATCACTGAGAAAAAAAACAAAAAACGGTATGACCCCGAAAAGACATCAGAATATTGAGAAATACAGATTTAATACAGAACATGTTTGGTGTGCCAGTGGATTTAAGATTAAATTAGTTTCATGGCGATCATAGTCACAGTATAGATTGATAAAATGATCCCTTGAGAAATTTTATAAAATACCTAACCCATGTTTTACACTTTTTTTTTTTTTTAATCAAATTGCATTACATATAATGTGCTGACATGACAACAATATATTCACAAACCCAACATAACACTTTCTAACAACCATGTAGCTTAGTTCTAGATGCATCTTCTAAAAAGATTCTTAGTATATTGTTAATGTCTTGCAGAATTTCTGTAATGATTGAATAAGAACTATTTCAGCAAGGACACTATTCAAAACGGCTGTGAAGTAAACAATAAAGATATTTATAATCAGTGTTGATGAAAGTTACTTTAAAAAGTAATATTGTGTTAGGCCCCGATCAGACAGAATGCACTGCCTTTTTTTGGTTTACATTTTTTTTATTTAGAAAAGAGCATTATGCTGTGTTTTTTTTACGTTTAGGCCACCCCCGAATCAGCTGTGCTTTCAGTCTAATCAAGGTAACCGTGACCACCACAACGGAAGGCCCGCCTCTGCATTCATTCAATTGGACAATGAAAAAAAAAAAGTGTGAATGACAGGCGCTTTTCTGCTCAGAGTTGATTTTTTGTCAACTTCAAGCACTGCTACAAAAATGCGAGACACAACAGGCGGCTAAAACGCAAGGCGCCGGGCCGCATAAACAGCGTGCAAAGCGCTCGCTGCCAATAGAAAACTATTTAAACAAGGCGCCTCTCACTGCAAAAAACGCATTCTGTCTGATTAGCAGTGTTAATTTTGACAGCATATCTTGATTTAGTTTTAGTCATAGTCTTTTGACTAAAATGCCATTTAGTTTTAGTCATATTTTAGTCACCTGAATTGTTTTTAGTTTTAGTCTAGTTTTAGTCGACTAAATATCATACGATTTTAGTCGACTAAATATCATAAGATTTTAGTCGACTAAATCTACAGTAGATTTAGTCTCCTAAAATCTAATGAATTGAGTTAAATTGTAATACATTAAGCATTTAGTTTTAGTCATATTTTAGTCACCTGAATTGTTTTTAGTTTTAGTTGACTAAATATCATAAGATTTTAGTCGACTAAATCTACAGTAGATTTAGTCTCCTAGAATCTAATGAGTTTAGTTAAATTATAATACATTAAGCATTTAAGTATTACATAACCGACTGTCACTTGAACTGACATTTTGACATCATTTTGTTTTTGACATTAAAAATACTCGAAAGAGCTCAATTCACTTTTTTGTTTGTTTTTAAAAACATCTATATAGTTTTTATAACTTTGTATTTCTGTTTTAGTTAGTAGCCTATATCATGTTAGGCTAAAGCTTCAAATAAGTTTGTTTATTTATTTTTTTAATTTCAGTTTATTTAATTTATTTAATTTTAAGTAACAAAGATTTTTTTAAATGTTTTTAGTTAACTATTATAACCCTGATACTTTATTTAATATTTGTCAAATACTGGTCTTTCCTCCTGACTATGAATTAAATGGGAATGAAACTAAATATAATTTATTGTGTAAGCAAAAACGAATATATAATGCATGACTTTTAATTATAAACCGTCTGGAAATACACCGGGACTCTTATTTTGAAATCTCGCCTTACTATTGCAGTTGTAGGAGCTCATTCAAGTTCAGATGAGGAGATAAAATATGCATTGTTAACTTACAACCGTCTAAAACACATTACTATATAAACATCGTAAAGTAAACATTGTCATTATTCATCAGCATTAGTTCATAAACAATTGCCTGGCATACATGTGTGTTATTCATTGATTGTGAGCCGCTGTGGAGCGCTGGATTGGGGATGCTTGAGTGAGCCTGTAGAAGCGCAACAGCGCCATGTTTTCCAGCGGTTAGATCAGCACGTTCAAATCAAATGTGCACATCTGTTACACAGGATATCAGTTCTGACTGGATCTCTTCCCTAATCGTCCCTCCTTAACATTTTCGTCTCGTTTTTATTTGTTGACGAAAATGACAGTTGATTTTCGTTATAGTTTTTGTCATCTAACACTAGTTTTTATTTAGTTATCGTCTCGTTTTCGTCAGTGAAAAAAGGTTGTTGACGGAAATTATGACGAAAACTATTCGTAAACGAAATTAACACTGCTGATTTGGGCCTTAATCCCTTAAAAAGTAACTAATTGTGTTACTTTTTATGTAAAGTAATGTGTTACATTACTTTTGCGTTACTCTTTCTAACCTGGGGCAGGGCTTGCTTGCTTGTTTTTTGATAACAAAACAAAGGCAAATGTAAAGGCTGTTACAGTCGTGTAGTGGTGCAGCAGAGACAAGGAGATCCAGGGCTTCCACAAAGACGGGTTTATTACAACAAAATAATACATAACACGCACACACAGGAGTATAACATAACGGACAAGGAGTTCAATATAAAGGATTGCTAGATGACGAGGACCAGGTGCAGGGAATCCGGGGAGATCGGGAGAGATGGAAGTGAGTTCAGGTGTGAGACAGGGAGGATCATGGGAAATGGAGTCCGGGACGATTGTGACAAAGGCCCTTTCACACCGAAAGTGAAATGAATAAAGACCAATGTACACCTACTTTTTACACGCATTCGAGTGTCAGTGCACATTGCTCGTGACGTGAATTTTGCCATTAGAAGAGTACGCGCTTACCGTACACGCACCGGCAGATATTAGTAACTGCACGTATATTGCATGCACATGTCGCAAATGCCCATGCCGACGACTTCCGTAATCCGTATGAAGTATGTTGATGGGCTTTCTCTTGCTCTCACTCTGGTTGCTCTTCCGGGAGAAGTGTCCATACAAGGAATTTACGATTGCAAGGTATTGTTCCGTGATTGCATCACTGTTTTTATTCTTTTTGAGGCATAGTGAATCTGTTTTTGTGCAAGTTAGATGAGTAAATGCACATATTTATTCTAGAAATAACCATCATGTTGACACGCAACGCGCACACACACACAAGAGTTTTTTGCTAGTTTCAGCCTGATGCAGTCATCATTTTCACTTCCAGCGGCACGTTGTTTAAATAGCAAATGTACTCGCACCCATCTGTTCGCCCATGGGCGTGCTGGTCTGAAAATGACTGCGCCCTTGACTAACAAAAACCTGGTCTAAAGTCGCAGTATTTTTTATGTTATTTAAAGGGTGCGTTAGTAATATGCGCCTATAGGCAGGTGCACAACGTACAGTCTGCTTGTTACACACACAGGGACGCACAGCAGCAAAATAAAAGGATTCCTCGCTGGAAAAGCGTTCAGTCTTTCCGCTCTCAAATTCCGCCATGTAAATAGCGAATGCACCATGGTGCAAGCACAACTGGCTTTTAAATTGAATGGGAGATGAGACTCTGGTTGGTTTATTGCACATTACGCCCAAAACACACCCATTACTCATTAAAAGACTAGGTACAAGCCTTTTCGATCATGCGCCTGGCGAGCCGGCCGTTTTTTCAGTCGTAAACAGCAAAAGTGGATTTGGACACATCACACACCTGTGCCATGTGTTCAGATCGTTAAAATAGGGCCCAATAAGTAAATGTTTACTGTATTTTTTGTTCACGTAAATGCAGCCTTTGTGAACAAAGAGACTTTCCAAAAAAAATCTGATATACACGTTTAAAAGAGACGAAGGGAAATTACAGAAGATCTGAGCTGCATTTCTCATCGCCCTGCCTTATGGCAACTAAAGCACCTGCACATATGTTAACACCAGGTAGCCTCGGGACCCATGATCCATGGCAGGTAATACCACAGTTAATGAAAGCCGAGGATGAAAACACACTGGCTGCCTGCCACCTTCACGCAGCTTTGAGTCTCAGCGTATCCATGGGAGACGACCTAACCCATCACATTGTTCTTCTCTCTCCAGCTGAGCCTATATAACCCTCATCTCTGACTCTCTTTCTTCTCATCCTTTCCTCTCTTGTTGTCGTATGGCCCACGCTGAGTGCTAGTTAGCCTCCTTCACAGTTCTCCTCCAGCATACGCTCAGTTTCCCTATTCAGAATGAGATTACGCCATCCTCACGGGGTTAGCATTTGATGTGCAAAATAAAGAAAGACTTGCTTTGTGTCCTTTTTGATATTTTTCAACTCCTTCCTTCAATGCACCTGTCGTGACCATAATTCTATTTTAACTGGAGTAAGTCCATAGTAAACAGGTACAACCATGAATGGTTCCTCATTACCAATATACGGTTTCTCTAAAACCAAACTAGTTGATTATAATTGCTTTGTTGAAGTGCTATACTCACTTCCACTAATGTGGTGTAATGCACAATATTGAATTAGCTACTTTAAAATTAGCATGCCAAGCTAAAAGCTAATGCTAATTTAAAAGATTTAAACTACAGTATACATTTGTAAAGGCCCAGGAAAGAACAATAACTATATTAGCATCAACACCAAAGCACGATGACGTTCAAGCTCAAAGCATGGATTCTGATTGGCTGTCAATGTTTTTAATCGATCATCAGCTGGTAAATAACAGCTCTGAAAGTGATTCCAATGGTGTTAGCTTCGCTAATTTTGAACTACACTCTTAAAAATAAAGGTTCTGTCTTGGCATTGATGGTTCTATGAAGAACCTTTAACATCCATAGAACACTCTAAAAACTGCTGGGTTAAAAACAACCCAAGTCGGGTTGAAAATTGACAAACCCGGCAACTGGGTTGTTCTAACCCAGCGGTTGGGTTAAATGTTTGCCCAACCTGCTGTGTAGTTTTATTTAACTCAACTATTGTTTAAAAATGACTGTATGGCTTGCTTAAAATGAACCCAAAGTATGTTGGAAATTAACATTTATCCATACCTTTAATAAATTAACAAGTTATTAATAAGTTTAATGAATAATAATTAAACAATAAACATGTATTAATTTGCTAAATAATTGTTGCCTCTAGTAATTGTGTGTCTGATTTTTAATTTCCAACCTTTTTGGGTTCATTTTAAGCCAGTCACATAGTAATTTTTAAACAATAGCAGGGTTAAATACAATAGCCCAGCATGTTGGGCAAACATTTAACCCAACCGCTGGGTTAAAACAACCCAATTGCTGGGTTTGTCCATTTTCAACCCAACTTGGGTTGTTTTTAACCTAGCATTTTTTAGAGTGAAGAATTTCCCTTTCTCAAAAGGTTCTCTATAGTGGACAAAAGCAATGTTTTTTTTGTTAAGAAAAAAAAGGTTATTTTAAGAAATGTTCACTTAAAGGTTCCTTGGGGAACCCAAAGCTAAACAAGTTAAAGGTGCGGTATGTAGAAATGGTTGAAATGGGTACTGCAGTACAAATTCAAAATATTGGAGAGAGTTGTTTCCACCGGCCCCTCCTCCTCAGACATGACGCTCACACGGGTTGCCAGCTTGAGGAAACGTAATAGGAGCGAGCACAATTGACAATGAAAGCCACACTGTAAGTTGATAAGTTGATTTATCCCCGTTTCAATATGCTCTCGTTCATAGAGATTTTTTTTGATGCATGCTGAGGCTTTTTAGCTCCGGTAGAATCTGCGATCTCTGACCCAGTTTGTTTGCTGGCTTCCATGACAGCAATACTCTGTGTTTTCTGCCAACTGGCAACCTGTGGTGTCAAAATACTATCGGGTAAACTGGCGGAGTGCGGTATAACAAAGACCAAAATAAAAACAGACATTCTGACACGGAACGCACATTTCAAAGTAGAATAACTGGCTGTAGCATTGTTTTTCAGCTAAATGAATAGGTGAATTCGTTTCCTACATATCTGCAAGCATATTATGGTATTGTTATGCTTTAGTAAAGTGAGAAACTTACATACAGCACCTTTAAACATTGAAAAGAATCATTAACTACAAGACGCCAGTTTACCCGTATTTCGACACTTGCTGCCATGGAAGCCAGCAAACAAACCAAGTCATAAATACAGTGCAGCGCTTTCAAAGCACTAAGGCAGAATGGTGGCTCACCATTGGCTATACGTCAGCATCACTCACGTGAACAGCATCGGCCAATGGTAAGCGTTTTGAAAGCACTGTACTGTATGTACAACGTAAACTGCGTAGAAAATTGCCACAGACAAGAAGAGATTGTTGATATTTGATATATTGATGTTGTTTTTGTTCGTTTTTTGCGCACAAAAAGTATTCTCGCCGCTTCATAACATTAAGGTTGAACCACTGTAGTCACACAGACTATTGTAAGTTTGTCTTTTCTACCTCTCTGGGACTTTAAAAGTGACAATTACATTGCTGTCTATGGCTTGGTCAGAGAGCACTTGGATTTAATAAAAAATATCTTAATTGGTGTTCCGAAGATGAACGAAGGTCTTACGGGGTTGGAATTACATGAGGGTGAGTAATTACTGACAGCAAATTTAATAAGTGGTTTCTACAAAATAAAACCGGAAATCGAGGGTAATGCAGGTATGATGTCATTGATAGGTGACACACGGACATGGTCCGTGTCCTGGTAAAAAAAAAAAGCTATTTCTCTGAATTTAAACATTCTTGGAAGCATCTGGGATAATGCAAGTACACAAGTCAACAAAATATATAACACTGTTCTAGTGGTTTTTGGATATTTGAATCCAAAAATCTTCTTTATAGGCTAGGCTACTGTATGTAAATTCATAATTACTTCTATTGTTGAAATATCATACAAGCAAAATGGTATTCACAAAGGTACTCAGTCAAGGTAGTAACAAAATGTAGCAATGAAAGCTATTTAAGCACAAGTGTGAAGATAAAATGTCAATATAACATTTCGCTAACAAACACAATAGCTAACTGTTAGAAAAAGTAGCTTTCTACTGGAAGTACACTAATTTGAAGACAGATGATCTACTGTTATGCTTCTGAAAAATGTAGATACATTAGTATACTAGATTGTTTTCTTTCAGTTAGTGATTCCCCTAAGCTTGTGACACACTTTTAGTTTTGCTAACTGCACTCAAGAAAACAAAAACACATTTTTAGCTGAATATTTTGCTAGCTGCTTCGCATGGCTTCTGTGAACAAAACCAGTCTCTGAAGTGTCATTGTGTCATTCTATGATGTGACTGAAAAACAAAATGATTCTGTTGAATACAAAACATTCATTCCGTTTCCTACGAGGAAAAAACTTGCTATATATGAACATGGTACAGAACAAGTCTGTACTTTAACTTTGTCATCCATAATACCTCAAAAGGTTCAAGCAAAGCAACTTTCTCATGCATAATATCTAAAGTGGGTCTAGAAATGCAACTTTCTCATAAATAATACCTCAAGAGGGACACTTTCCGTGTTTTTTGGTGGCGCTTTACTGTACAGAGTATAAGACATCTGTGCGGATAAAAAGGTTCACCCCCCTCATAGAGAATCATCTATTATATCACTGCTACATCTTATGATTTGTCTCAATGACAGTAAGAAATTATCTTGTTTGCGTGATCAGGAGGAAAACAGGGTTGCTTTACTCACATCAGTGATTGGTGATCTTCCCGCGACAGTTGGAGTTTGACAACCATAGGGATGGTGTATGAATTATACAGGCATCATTTCAACTCCATAAAACAGCACAGCCAAAGTGGTGACTGTCCCCTGCCTGCATAAGCTGCAAATGTGCTTTCATCGCTAAAATAAGTAAAAATGCATTGCATCTGGAAACTGTTGAGGGAGCACATGTTCCTCACAAACTCCTGATGTGAATGATCTGACAGTGAGCCGTTAAATGTGAACAGCAGAGTTAGCAAGAACATATTATTAATAATACAACTGTACCTATGGTTAAAAATAAGTTGTGTGGATCTATGGTTTGCGTATGTGCCGACACATTGAGTAATGCACGTTTGAATCTGTATTTCCAATCATGTTTGAAAAACATGAAAATATATGGCAAAACTTTGGGGTCAGTAAGATTTGTTTCATTTATTGATCAAAACAAAAGTGACAGTAAAGACATTTGTAATATTACAGATTTGTAAAAGCTTTCTATTTCAAATAAATGCCATTCTTTCAACTTTATTCATAAAATAATCATATATAGGGCATTTATATGTGTGTGTGTGTGTGTGTGTGTGTGTGTGTGTGTGTGTGTGTGTGTGTGTGTGTGTGTGTGTGTGTGTGTGTGTGTGTGTGTGTGTGTGTGTGTGTGTGTGTGTGTGTCAGTGTGTCAGTGTGTCATGGTTTAAACAAAACAATTAAGCAGCATGATTGTTTTCAACATTAATAATAAGAAACATATTTAGCATGTTATGATGATTTCTGGAAAATCACCTTTTAAAGGATCAAAATAATGATTCTACAAATATTCTAAAATTCAAAAAAATATTTTTTGCCATATATATATATATATATAGGGCATATATAATTGTAATATTTTACAATATCACTGTTTTACTGTATTTTCATCCTGCTCTTCCACAGTGAACCTGCTGCTGTGATGTCTGTAATGTAAATGAAAGAACACAATACAAGAGAAAATCTGAAAAATCACTCACTGCTCTTGACTGAACTTTTGTAGCTTTAATACAAATTAATCTATATTTTCATTTATCATTTATTCAGTGAAGGCTGTGAAATGTTTGATAACTTTATTCATTTTCTGTATGTTTCGTACCTGTTAGATTAAATATTTTAAATATACCTACTGTCTTCATGTTGTTTCTACTTTCATTTGGAGATTAAATGTATAATTATTACAATATAAAATATATTAAAAACTTTGTTAGGTGAGATTAATCGCAATTAATTTGAGAAAAATGTGTGATTGATAGATATACACTCACCTAAAGGATTATTAGTGTGTGTGTGAGAAACACAGTGCTCTCAGCAAAGCGACGGCGAGTTGTGCGCCTTCACACTAGTGTTTATGGTACGTCAAATACAGGTACGCTGAACATTCGTTGAGCTGAACTGAAATAGACAGATCGCTTGATGGAGAGCGAAACTATAACACACACACTGGCGAGTAAAATCGAAGCATTTATTAGCCAATGGCAAATGATAGATAATGATAGTTGATATTATTTAGTTGCACTCGCATATGCAAGTGATTTACTCACATTTTTAATTTTATTTAACTGATTAATATATTTAACCGATTAATTTGTGTATGTGTTTGTATATATATATATATATATATATATATGCTTCAATGCATTTAGGTCCTGGTCAAGACAATCTCCTGAACTCCAAACTGAATGTCAGAATGGGAAAGAAAGGTGATTTAAGCAATTTTGAGCGTGGCATGGTTGTTGGTGTCAGACGGGCCGGTCTGAGTATTTCATCTGCTCAGTTACTGGGATTTTCACGCACAATTTCTAGGGTTTACAAAGAATGATGTGAAAAGGGAAAAACATCCAGTATGCAGCAGTCCTGTGGGCGAAAATGCCTTGTTGATGCTAGAGGTCAGAGGAGAATGGGCCGACTGATTCAAGCTGATAGAAGAGCAACTTTGACTGAAA
Organism: Romanogobio albipinnatus; assembly: GCA_023566225.1. Taxonomy (NCBI): domain Eukaryota; kingdom Metazoa; phylum Chordata; class Actinopteri; order Cypriniformes; family Gobionidae; genus Romanogobio; species Romanogobio albipinnatus. The sequence goes on along the minus strand of CM042262.1, from coordinate 28,123,080 downwards.
TAACCACTCGTTACAACCAAGGGATGCAGCAAAGCATTTATGAATCCACAACACGCACAACCTTGAGGCGGATGGGCTACAACAGCAGAAGACCCCACCGGGTACCACTCATCTCCACTACAATTAGGAAAAAGAGGCTACAATTTGCACAAGCTCACCAAAATTGAACAGTTGAAGACTGGAAAAATGTTGCCTGCTCTGATGAGTCTCGATTTCTGTTGAGACATTCAGATGGTAAAGTAAGAATTTGGTGTAAACAGAATGAGAACATGGATCCATCATGCCTTGTTACCACTGTGCAGGCTGCTGGTGGTGGTGTAATGGTGTGGGGGATGTTTTCTTGGCACACTTTAGGCCCCTTAGTGCCAATTGGGCATCGTTTAAATGCCACGGCCTACCTGAGCATTGTTTCTGACCATGTCCCTCCCTTTATGACCACCATGTACCCATCCTCTGATGGCTACTTCCAGCAGGATAATGCACCATGTCACAAAGTTTGAATCATTTCAAATTGGTTTCTTGAACATGACAATGAGTTCACTGTACTAAAATGGCCCCCCCAGTCACCAGATCTCAACCCAATAGAGCATCTTTGGGATGTGGTGGAACGGGAGCTTCGTGCCCTGGATGTGCTTCCCACAGATCTCCATCAACTGCAAGATGCTATCCTATCAATATGGGCCAACATTTCTAAAGAATGCTTTCAGCACCTTGTTGAATCAATGCCACGTAGAATTACGGCAGTTCTGAAAGCGGAAGGGGGTCAAACACAGTATTAGTATGCTGTTCCTAATAATCCTTTAGGTGATAGATAGATAGATAGATAGATAGATAGATAGATAGATAGATAGATAGATAGATAGATAGATAGATAGATAGATAGATAGATAGATAGATAGATAGATAGATAGATAGATAGATAGATAGATAGATAGATAGATAGATAGATAGATAGATAGATAGATAGATAGATAGATAGATAGATAGATAGATAGATAGATAGATAGATAGATAGATAGATAGATAGATAGATGTCAATACTGCAGTTGTGAGCATAATTGCAGCTTGGGAACTTAAAAGGCCTGCATGGTAATTAGGTTTAAGTTGCGGGTAGGTCACTCAGAGGCGGAGAAAGTGAGAGGGGAAAAGGAAAAGGAACAGCTGTCCAGCTTCAGAAAGTCTCTCTCTCTCCTTACACTGAGCATCAACGTCTGTCTGTCTGTCAGAGAAGTGTATTTCCGATAATAGCAGTGCCGACATGCAGACAACATACCCATACACATCTGTTGTGTTCTTCCTCTGTCACAATATACCCCGCCATTAGATCTGAGCCCGCGCTTGCCGGTGGGTAAAAACAGGTAAAAATATGCGCACATAGACTCTAATCCGAGAGCTAAAACCCAGTTGTGTGCGAGTAATAACTATTTCGGGAGCAGGATGGAAAGCGCTTTTGCTGACCGCATTCAACTTCTTTTATTATATATTTAGTTGCATGTCAAGCCATTGCCAGCCTGTCGTTACAGCTTGACAGCAGCAGCATTTGGAGCGTGACAAGTCAAATTTAAATAGATGCGAGGAGGGACGTAAAAAGCAGGGCAATTTCCCTGTCTGCGCAGATGTAATCGAATGGTGTCAGCTGCATAAACAAATGTGTTACGGAGGCATTTTTTTTAGATATTATAAAGTGTGTGTGTGTGTTTACCCACACACACTTGTCACTCAGTGTTTTCAAATGAGACAGCGTGGCCATTTTGCGATTATGGAGAACATTTGGCCACATGGGACTCGTGGATGTTTGGTTTGTCTGAGCCTGTTTGCCTGAAGTATACTGGTTTAGCACTCAAAATAAAACAGCATTCCCTACGATTACTGCTGAGTGTAGTTTGACAACCAAACACTGTTTCCTACTGGAAAACTTGCCTTTATAAACAATTTTAAGGTGGTATGGACTAGGATTAGATCTACTGTAATGGACAATGTTCATTATAAACCAGTATGCTTTATGGGTAATGCTAAAACATGCTAAATTCCCTGCAGCTCTTTAGCCATGAATGGCAATTCTTAAGTGGCATGGCCTGACTGGATGTGCACTTTGTTAAACTATAACCTAAGGCTTGCTATATTAAGTGGTACTTGCTTTTTTTCAGTATAGTGTTCCACATCAGTGTACTATGCTAAAGCATATAGTGAGCAGAACTAAATGACAGGACTGATTTTGAGTGTCTGCCAGTGAACTTTATCATGGCTATTTGTTGATTGAGGACTGACAAGTCAAGTGTAAACAAGTGCACTACCATGTAACAGTGCATTTGGGTGATGCATAACAATGGATTGTAAACCAAAAACCAACAGAACCATAACACGTAGGTGGTGTGAATTATTGGTATGACTGTCGACTACTTTGTACAATAATTTAATTAGCCCTAACTTGCATGTACATAGTAGCCTAGAATTCTTGACGCACCCTGGCGGCAGCAAATGTAATTTGCAGCCAGGGTCGTAGAAACTCTCCGTTGGCTTGCGAGCATGAAAAACCAAACTCTAGTCAGGCCAATCACATCGAATCGGTGGGCGGGCTTAACATCATGACAGCAGAGTTGCGACGGTTCCGCATGAATGCCCTGCTACTTGAAAACAAAGAAGATGGCTGCTGGCAAACAGTGGTCTTTCGAATCGGCTTTGGCCGCGACTCTGGAAGACTTGGAGTTCAGCTTTTCTTTGAGAAAAGAACAGCACTGAAATCATTCTTGAAAAAGGAAGATGGGTTCAAAGTTTTGCCGACCGGATACGGCAAAAGTTTAATCTATCAACACACTCCGCTGGTGGGAAAACGCATGGGACTCAGCCACAACCCGCTTGTGATTGTTGCCTCACCACTGATAGCGCTCTGGTTGGTTGTAGCACTATCCTATTGCGTGCAGAGGTAATTTGAAAGACAACCGTTTATCCCGCCCCTTGGATTGAGCCCTGCCAATAGTGTGTTCCCAGACCCAACATCTTGATGTGGGTCTGGCTTGTCAGGCTATATACATAGCGTATGCATATATAGTTCAGTCATGAATCTCTAGAGGGCGCAGACTGATTTACTCTGAAACCTCCGTAGATCTTCTTTTACTTGAATTCGATTGACAGCACTAATATATAACAAAAAATGATTGTAGGTTTAACTTGAAGTAAGTTAACTGGATACCTTAAAATTTTGAGTTCATTGAAATGAAAAAAAAAAGGAGTTAATACAATGAAGGAGATTGATTTAATAAATAGAAACTCAAAATAGTATGTTATCTGAATAGGTTTTGCCAATCTGACAAACAATAAATAAAGTTGTGATAACAAATCATGATTTTTTTTGTACAGTGTATATATATATATATATATATATATATATATATATATATATATATATATATATATATATATATACACTCACCTAAAGGATTATTAGGAACACCATATACTGTGTTTGACCCCCTTTCGCCTTCAGAACTGCCTTAATTCTACGTGGCATTGATTCAACAAGGTGCTGAAAGCATTCTTTAGAAATGTTGGCCCATATTGATAGGATAGCATCTTGCAGTTGATGGAGATTTGTGGGATGCACATCCAGGGCACAAAGCTCCCGTTCCACCACATCCCAAAGATGCTCTATTGGGTTGAGATCTGGTGACTATGGGGGCCATTTTAGTACAGAGAACTCATTGTAATGTTCAAGAAACCAATTTGAAATGATTCGAGCTTTGCTACATGGTGCATTATCCTGCTGGAAGTAGCCATCAGAGGATGGGTACATGGTGGTCATAAAGGGCTAGACATGGTCAGAAACAATGCTCAGGTAGGCCGTGGCATTTAAACGATGCCCAATTGGCACTAAGGGGCCTAAAGTGTGCCAAGAAAACATCCCCCACACCATTACACCACCACCAGCAGCCTGCACAGTGGTAACAAGGCATGATGTATCCATGTTCTCATTCTGTTTACGCCAAATTCTGACTCTACCATCTGAATGTCTCAACAGAAATCGAGACTCATCAGACCAGGCAACATTTTTCCAGTCTTCAACTGTCCAATTTTGGTGCGCTTGTGCAAATTGTAGCCTCTTTTTCCTATTTGTACTGGAGATGAGTGGTACACGGTGAGGTCTTCTGCTGTTGTAGCCCATCCGCCTCAAGGTTGTGCGTGTTGTGGCTTCATAAATGCTTTGCTGCATACCTCGGTTGTAACGAGTGGTTATTTCAGTCAAAGTTGCTCTTCTATCAGCTTGAATCAGTCGGTCCATTCTCCTCTGACCTCTAGCCTCAACAAGGCATTTTCGCCCACAGGACTGCCGCATACTGGATGTTTTTCCCTTTTCACACCATTCTTTGTAAGCCCTAGAAATGGTTGTGCGTGAAAATCCCAGTAACTGAGCAGATTGTGAAATACTCAGACCGGCCCGTCTGGCACCAACAACCATGCCACGCTCAAAATTGCTTAAATCACCTTTCTTTCCCATTCTGACATTCAGTTTGGAGTTCAGGAGATTGTCTTGACCAGGACCACACCCCTAAATGCATTGAATCAACTGCCATGTGATTGGTTGATTAGATAATTGCATTAATGAGAAATTGAACAGGTGTTCCTAATAATCCTTTAGGTGAGTGTATATATATATATATATACTGTGTATATATATATTGTGTATATACACAAACACATACACAAAATAATAGGTTAAATAAATTAATCAGTTAAATACAATTAAAAATGTGAGTAAATCACTCGCATATGCGAGTGCAACTAAATAATATCAACTATCATTATCTATCATTTGCCATTGGCTAATAAATGCTTCGATTTTACTCGCCAGTGTGTGTGTTAGAGTTTCGCTCTCCATCAAGCGATCTGTCTATTTCAGTTCAGCTCAACGAATGTTCAGCGTACCTGTATTTGACGTACCATAAACACTAGTGTGAGGGCGCACAACTCGCCGTCGCTTTGCTGAGAGCACTGTGTTTCTCTCACACACACGCGCAAAGAGAGATAGAGTCTTAAATACACTCTAAAAAATGCTGGGTTAAAAATAACCCAAATTGGGTTGAAAATGGACTAACCCAGCAATTGGGTTGTTTTAACCCAGCATTTAGGTTAAATGTTTGCTTAAAACAACCCAATCACTGGGTTAAAACAACCCAATTGCTGGGTTAGTCCATTTACAATCCAACTTGGGTTATTTTTAACCCAGCATTTATTAGAGTGTACCACGTGTGCCGCTACATGTAAACCATATTCTTTGTTGTATTTTCCTGTCAAAACAACGAAGTTCAATTGGAATTATTCAGCTTTTAAGAACAAGCAGAAGATATGCGGTTTCTTCGGTAGTGGGCGGGACTAATGTGCAAATGGAATTCTCATTGGCTGGTGCTCAACTATTATAAATTAATCGGTTGAATGTTTAATTGACACACTAGGAAGCAGGGCCGGATATACAACGAGGCTAAAGGTGCACTGGGGTAAAAGGCACATTTGACTTTATTCTCTTTTAAACCAATTCAAATTTGCACTTTTCTTAACCAATTTTGATGATGCACATGGAAGTCTGGCTGATCCTTGACGTGATCTCAGACATTCACTGAAAATCCTTACCACTACGCACAGAAATGCAAATACAGACAAGTGAAATGATACAAATGGTTAAAAGTCAAAGAACAGTTCAAATGTCTTGGGACACTGCTATTTGAATTAAGCTGCTTTTCACTTTATATTTCAAATATCATGCCAAAACTAGAAACTGCTGTGTTGCCACATTAAATGAGAAAAAAAGACAACTCTGACCACTGAACTTCTTTCAAATACGATCTCTGCATAGGGTTGCACAGCTACTCGGCATTAATCATGTAATGCACATCAGGGGAATAATTTATTTTTGAAACAAATCCAGGACAAGCAGCATCCAGCAATGATTCCTGCATAATTGCTCCCTATGTGAGAGCAGCAAGTGCTCAGTAAAGAGAATTTACGGTTTATATAATCAGATGTGATGTTGCTCTCAGCAAACTGCAGTTGACAAATAGCGAGTGAATTTCACAATAAGCAAAAGCGCTGTGTTGATAGCATACTGTACGTCAAAGATGCAAACCCCGAATTGAATGCTTATCAGTTTTATAAATCAATACAAACACCTAAACACTCAGAATAAATTGTATGTTTGCAGTTTACTCAATTTACTTAATTCAAATGAGCTAATGCAACACTTTTTTTCATTGCTTGCAAGCTATTTAAATTGTATAAAACAGTTTACTTTGGCTAATCCATTTGCTTGGACTACATCTCCATTTAGATTAGATTAGATTAGATTCAACTTTATTGTCATTACACAAGTAGAGGTACAAGGCAACGAAATGCAGTTTAGGTCTAACCAGATGTGCAATAGCAGCAAGTGCAGGATATACAACGGTTGCATAAGCGCATGATATACAATGGATGAATAAGTGCAGGACATGGATATGTACTAAATATATATATATATATATATATATATATATATATATATATATATATATATATATATGCAGGGCTGTACATTAACTTTTTTGCACATAGCACTGGTGCTACAGAGGTTGAAAGTTTTGTAGCACAGCCCATAAAATTGTAGCACATGTATAAAACGTCTGTTGCCATGTCTGAAAAATGCACAAAAAAAGTGCTATACAATACAAATATAAAAATATATATATATATACTAATAATAATAATAATAATTATTGTTATTATTATTATTATTATTATTATTATTATTATTATTATTATTATTATATTTTACAGAAAACATAAATCATTAGAAAGGTCTAAGGTTTTATAATAAAACATTAAATTATGATCAAAAAATGTGTGACTAATGTCTTAATTTTTGAGAAAAAAGTACTGTACTTGTCTCTACACCGCAAATCTATCACTGTACTGCAGAATATTATAAAATAATATAATTTCTGCCTCATTCTGTGATGTGAAGCCTGTCAGATTACAAAAGTAGGTTATTTCAAACACTCGATTAAAAGTTCTCTTTTGATGGACAACAGGTTTGTAAACGCTTCTCGTTGCATGAAGTTCATTTGTTGCCCTGATTGCACGCATATGCGCGAATACACTAGTATTCAAGGTAAATCATCAACACCATCATACCTTACATGTGTTTTATTGAACTAAATACATTGTAATATGCTAAAACACATATGCAGGTTGCGTTTCTTCCTGAACAAATGCGCACCCGAGTCCGTGTTGCTTTCACATTCACCACATGCCACCTCCTTCAGAGTCTCGGGTTCGGTACCCCGGTGCGCACAGAGCCATTGACAGCTTTTACATTAGCCATTTTTCATGCAAACCATGCCCCTTTTCGAACTAAAATGCCAATAATTCCATCTCACAGTGCATGCAGAGATAGAGCAGCATTTATTGTGAACCGATCGATCTGCCCTGAACGCTGCGTTTCATCTGCACATATATTTATTTATTTAAAAATTGAAATTTCACAAAGACAAATCTCGATTTTGGTTTAATTTCAGTCAATCGTGCAGCCCTAGATTAACACGAGCACAAAACACATTCTCCCTTCACTCAAACGAGCTCTGTCTCACATGCTAAACTGTATCGCACGCGTGCTACTGGGGTAAATATATTCATCGCACAGACCGATTTTTTTGTAGTTAAGGTACTGTACAGCCCTGATATATATATATATATATATATATATATATATATATATATATAGAGAGAGAGAGAGAGAGAGAGAGAGAGAGAGAGAGAGAGAGAGAGAGAGAGAGAGAGAGAGAGAGAGAGAGATGGTTATTACTATACACAGAATTTACAGGTGAATATGTACAATGAATAAATATACAGATGGCTATTACTATAAACTGAATTTACATTTATGCATTTTGGCAGATGCTTTTATCCAAAGCGACTTACAGTGCACTTATTACAGGGACAATCCCCCTGGAGCAACGTGGAGTAACGTGCCTTGCTCAAGGACACACTGGTGGTGACCGCTGGGATAGAACCAGCAACCTTCTGCGTATCAGTTCAGTGGTTTAACCCACTGGACCAACATCTCCGCTATCAGCGCACCATGTGGCCAGGTGCTGGATCTCCTCCCTATAGACAGTCTCATCGTTGTTGCTGATGAGCCCAATCACCGTAGTGTCGTCCGCAAACTTGACGATGGAATTAGATCCATACACAGGCTTGCAGTCGGAGGTGAAGAGGGAGTAGAGAAACGGACTTAGCACACAGCCCTGTGGTACACCAGTGTGATGGACGTGGAGCAGGTGAATCCTAATCAAACATTCTGGGGTCTGTCAGTTAGGAAGTCCAAAATCCAGTTACACATTGAGGTGTTGATGTCCAGGTCTCCAAGTTTGGCTATTAACTTGGTTGGGATGACAGTGTTGAATGCTGAACTGAAGTCAACAAACGGCATGCGTGTTCTTATTGTCCAGATGAGTGAGCACAGAGTGCAGTGCCATGGAAACTGCATCCTCTGTGCTCCTATTGCTGCGATAGGCAAACTGGTGTGAGTCCAATGTGGATGGTAGAGAGTATTTTAGGTGTTCCAGGACCAGCCGCTCAAAGCACTTCATAACGATGGGTGTGAGTGCTACAAGGCGGTAGTCATTAGGGCACCTCGGGCTAGAGTGTTTTGGCACTGGCACAATGGAAGTGCATTTAAAGCATGTTGGTACAGCTGCTTGGGCAAGAGACAGGTTGAAAATGTCTGTAAAAACCCCAGCGAGCTGCTCCGCACATGCCCTGAGAACACGACCAGGGATGTTGTCTGGTCCAGCAGCCTTGTGCGCGCTGATCCGGCTCAGTGCCTTGCAGACATCTGTGGAGGAGAGTGTGATTGGTGGGTGGTCAGCTGAGGATTTGAGCTTGGTGGCAGTTTCTCTGTTGTCTCTTTCAAAGCGAGCATAAAAGTAATTTAGCTCGTTCAGGAAGTTGACATCAGTGGCTGCGGGGGTGGAGTGGGTGGGTTTGTAGTCACTGATGGCCTGAATGCCCTGCCACATGCGTCGAGGGTCAGAGTTGGAAAAGTGTCCCTCTATCTTTTGCTTGTAGCAGTGCTTGGCCTTTTTGATGCCCCTCTTTAGGTTTGCTCTGGATGTGCTGTAGGCTTGTGCATCACCTGATCTGAAGGCAGTGTTGCGTGACTTCAACAGGAGTCGTCCAAGGCTTCTGATTTGGGTATGTGGTGATCTGTTTCTGGGTTGTAACACTGTCAATGGTGGTATTGATATGATCCAATACAGAGGAGGTGTAGGACTCAATGTCCGTGTGAGCGCCACTGGTGGCCTGAGAAGCAAATATACTCCAGTCTGTGTGTAGAAACCTTTCCTGGAGTGTGGAATCTTCCCCCGCAGGCCACACCTTGATGGTCTTCACTGATGGCTTCACACGGATGATGAGGGGTGCATATTTGGGGGTGAGGAACAAAGAAAGGTGATCTGACTGTCCCAGGTAGGGGACTGGTGTCGCAACGTAAGCTACAGCCATGTTTGTGTAAACATGGTCTAAGGTTTTGTTTCCTCTGGTGTGACAGGAAACATGCTGATGAAACTTGGGTAGCACTGACTTTAAGTTTGAGTAATTAAAGTCACCTGCAACAATAAACGCAGCTTCCGGGTGATCAGTCTGTTGTTTACTGATGGCTGCGTGAAGTTCTTTCATAGCAAGCTTGGCATCAGCATCCGGGGGAATATAGGCTGCAGTGATAATGGTGGAAGTGAACTCCCGCGGTAGATAAAACGGTCTACATTCCACCACCTCTGGTCTTACCAGAGCCATCTAATGTTCTATCCACCCGGAGTGTGTGGCGTCCCGCTAGCTCAATAGCGGTGTCCGGTATTCCGCTGTTTAACCAGGTTTCTGTGAAGATTAGGACGTTACAGTTCAAAAGTTTCTTGCTGTGTGTGATGCTGAGTCGAATCTCCACCATTTTGTTCACTAGCGACCGTACATTGGCAAGGAAAATGCTGTGTAAAGAGAGCCGGTGTGGTGTTAGCCTTAGCTTGGCTCTTAGTCCTCCGCGCTTCCCCCGCCTTTGTTTATGATCTCGACGCCGCCTGCGAGCACTTCCGCCCGGCTGGGTAGAGTGCATAGCCTCGGGTGTCCTAGCAATCTCAGGAAAGAGTTGAAGATTGTCCATAAAACTGCCGGAAATTCACAAACCAATATCCAAAATCTCACAACGGGTGTACGATGTAAAGGCACAACTGTTCTGCATGAACATACCCGAGATGAGCAAGAAAATTACCGCAAAATTGCAGAATCTGGAGAGACCCAGAGCCTCACGATGTACTCGCGCCGCCATCTTGGGTTATACAGGGTATACGACAGGGTACTTGCAGTTCCCAGCATGCTTTACATGGCATTGGATGGGGAGAAAGAGTAAGGCTGAATTCAGAATAGCATGCTAACATACACTATATTTCTAAAAGTATTAGGACACCACTCCAAATCATTGAATTCAAGTGTTACAATCACTTTCATGGCCAAAGGTGTATAAAATCAAGCACCGAGGCATGCAGACTCCCGCCACTGGACTCTAGAGCAAAGGAGTGACAAAACACTCTTCTCTGTCTGGCAATCTGATGGACGAGTCTGGGTTTGGCGGTTGCCAGGAGAACGGTACTTGCCCGACTGCATTGTGCCAAGTGTATAGTTTGGTGGAGGGGGGATTATGGTGTGGGGTTGTTTTTCAGGGGCTGGACTTGGCCCCTTAGTTGTAGTGAAAGGAACTCTTAATGCTTCAGCATGCCAAGACATTTTGGACAATTTCATGCTCCCAATTTTGTGGGAACAGTTTGGGGATGGCCCCTTCCTGTTCCAACATGACTGCACCAGTGCACAAAGCAAGATCCACAAAGACATGGATGAGCGAGTTTGGTGTGGAGGAACTTGACTGGCCCGCACAGAGTTCTGACCTCAACCCGATAGAACACCTTTGGGATGAATTAGAGCAGAAACTGCGAGCCAGGCCTTCTCGTCCAACATCAGTGCCGTACCTCACAAATACGCTTCTAGAAGAATGGTCAAAAATTTCCATAAACGCACTCCTAAACCTTGTGGAAAGCCTTCCCAGAAGAGTTGAAGCTGTTATAGCTGCAAAGGGTGGGCCAACTCCTTATTAAACCCTACGGATTAAGCATGGGATGTCATTAAAGTTTATGCGCATGTAAAGGCAGGCGTCCCAAAACTTTTGGCAATTTAGTGTACTACTCTTACTATTTCTGCCATATAAAGATGAAAAGTAATGATATTCAAGCGTGAATGAATCATTCTTTTGATTCAGATCTTTTAACTGAATTGGTTCATCCAGTTCTCAAATGATTCAATCAGAAATCTGACTAATCTGACTCTCAAATTCAACTCGTAGATCACAAGATTACCTGTAAATAATAATTAAATTATTTATTATAATATAATGTAAAAAATGAACTTTTCGCAAACAAAACACACAATCAAATGATGTTTTTTATATTTTTTTAAGCAAATCGTAATGAAATTGTTTTTGAATTATGCAAAAAGGAACAAGTCAGATCATGGGAACTAACAACTGGACTGATTTTGAGTGTCTGCCAGAGAATGTCATCACAGCTATTTGTAGATTGAGGATTAACAAGTCAAGTGTACTAGTAAACAAGTGCACTACCATATAACAGTGAATTGAGGTTATGCATACCAATGGATTTGACAACAAAAAAAGGTGGTCTAAAAATATTTATTTTCACACACACACACACACACACACACACACACACACACACACACACACACACACACACACACACACACTGAAGCTGTATATGTCACATGAAAATTAAAACACAACGAATATAGTACGTCAGGATTACATTCATATTACACAAATTCACACTACACCTAACATACCTTTTTAACAGTCGTAAAGAAAGCAGATTGCATTCTGGTAAATACTTCTAATTTTGTGTCGTTGCGAGAGAAACAGTGTTCATACAAATGTTTCCTGCTGTTTTTACAACCCTCGTAGGAATTCAGGTCTGAAGTGGGGGGTCTGTCTCCGTGATTAAACCGTCGAGCTGCGAGCCAATCTGGCAGGCCGCAGCGCGAGACCGGTTTTGGGCTTGCGTTCAATAACGTACAATACAGCTGACAAACATTCATGGTTGCGCTGTCAGTAACACGCATGACCAAATGTTACTGCAAGCGGTGCTTCTGCTCGGGAAAAGAGCCTCTCACGGTGCAGCCTGACAGAGCTGAGAGGCAATCATCCGCCATGGAGTTTAAGCACATCAGTGCATACATATTCATTACACCATCAAGTTCTGTCATGGAATACAATAGGAAACAGGAACTGATAGATGAAGAGAGAGGAAGAGCTTGAGATGCATATGGCCCACCAGAGACTACTTTATTTAATTTAATAGCTTTATTTATTGTATTGTTTCATTTACTTTTCCTATAATTACAGTTGATTTAATATAAAAATGCATAAAATTAACCAATTTTACTTCCATAGTGTGACCTAATTACTAGTGAAACTATTCAACAAGAAAGAATGAAGCCACAACACGGACACAATTCTGGCCAATAGCTGTTATTGTCACACACATACACAGACACACAAACTATAAACCACAAAAATGTCCCCACAAGGACAAGGATTTCGATATTGCCATCTTTGTGGGAACATTTTGTCCTCATAACGTTTACCTGGACCATACATACATACACACACACGCACGCACGCACGCACGCACGCACACACTGTAAGCCAAAAAATGTCTCCACTAAGAGAAGGATTTCAGATATTCCCATCTTTGTGGGGACATTTTCTCCCCCTAATGTAGAACTTACCTGGATCTCTCTCTCTCTCTCTCTCTCTCTCTCTCTCTCTCTCTCTCTCTCTCTCTCTCTCTCTCTCTCTCTCTCTCTCTCTCTCTCTCTCTCTCTCTCTCTCTCTCTCTCTCTCTCTCTCTCACAAACACACACACAGACACACACTCAGGCACGCAAACTATAAACCACAAAAATGTCTCCACAAGGACAAGAATTTTGGATATTGCAATATTTGCGGGGACATTTTGTCCTCATAATGTTTACCTGGACCACACACACACACACACACACACACACACACACACACACACACACACACACACACACACACACACACACACATACACACACACACACACACACACACACAAATTGTAAGCCAAAAAATGTCTCTACTAGGACAAGGATTTCAGATATTGCCATCTTTGTGGGAACATTTTGTCCTCATAATGTCGTAGGGTTTACCTGGACCACACAGACACACACACACAAACTATAAACCACAAAAATGTCCCCAAAAGGACAAGGATTTCGGATATTGCAATCTTTGTGGGGACATTTTGTCCCCATAACGTAGGGTTTACCTGGACCACACACACACACACAAACTATAAACCACAAAAATGTCCCCAAAAGGACAAGGATTTCGGATATCTTTGTGGGGACATTTTGTCCTCATAATGTTTACCTGGACCATACACACACACACACACACAAATTGTAAGCCAAAAAATGTCTCCACTAGGACAAGGATTTCAGATATTGCCATCTTTGTGGGGACATTTTGTCCCCATAACGTAGGGTGTACCTGGACCACACAGACACTCACACAAACTGTAAACCAAAAAATGTCCCCACAAGGACAAGGATTTCAGATATTGCCATCTTTGTGGGGACATTTTGTCCTCATAACGTCGTAGGGTTTACCTGGACCACACACATACACACACACACACACACACACACAAATTGTAAGTCCAAAAATGTCTCCACAAGGACAAGGATTTCAGATATTGCCATCTTTGTGGGGACATTTTGTCCTCATAACGTAGGGTTTACCTGGACCACACATACACACACACACACAAACTGTAAACCAAAAAATGTCCCCACAAGGACAAGGATATTGCCATCTTTTTCCCCATAACGTAGGGCTTACTTGGACAACATACACACACACAAACACAAACTGTAAACCAAAAAATGTCAAGGATTTCAGATATTGCCATCCTTATGGGGACTTTTTTCCCCCATTACATAGGGATTTCCTGGACCCCAGTCATTACAGTCATCATATTGACATATTGTACATCCCTATAGTTAACATTATCCAGTAATCCTTGTGGCTTTTATGATGTCACCGCTGACGTCATAAGGACATTTCTGATAAAGTCGGAAATTAAACCAAACAGAGAAAACTGACATCAGGATGACTGCAAAGCTTTTCATCGCATCTATACGTCATAGCAAACCAGTTTTGAACGCATGTACGTTTGCTTATCAAACAGCCACACAAATCAGCAGTCTACCATCACTGTTGACCAATCCGAACTGACTTTAAAGCATGAACACACCTGCCTCGAAGACACTGTCTCTTTCTTTTTCAGTCCGAGACTCTTGACTTCGCATTTCGAGCGTTTCAGGTGTCTGCAGGCGAAGGTAGGAAACGCATCACACACTCCAAAGGTGTTGTGATGTGCAGGGATCACAAAGCAGTTTATTGTCTCAACCCTGCAGGATTTGCCCATTCAAGACCTGCTGAAACATTTAATGAGACATCCTGTGATTTTTTTTCCCTCTCACGAGTTGACAGGCCTCACTTTTCTGTTGCCATTTTTAGCGTCAGTCTCCTCCAATTACTCCAAACTCAACTGGAGACAAGAGTCAACACCAGAATGAAATGTGACAGTGTCAACATCGAAACTAGGCTCTTTTCCCTTACTTTTATCCTCGCTTTATCCATTGCTTCCTCCTTTCTAGGGTGTTCAGCTCCCTTGCGTTTTTTATGCTTGAGATGAAATGGCAAAACAGGGATTGAAACCTGTAATCAAACATAGATGCAGTGTTCTACATACAGATGAATGCCACCATGAGCGACACTTCACTGAGGTAATTCCAGCAAACAGGCAATTTGAGCGCCCGCAACGGCAACTTAACAGTGTGAGTCCACATTCATCTTTGAAGAGACACTCAGATGAACCAAGTTTATAGGCTCTAATTATCCCTCGATTGCAGCGGAGGACTGTGAAAACACGTTAACTCGATTTTAGCTCTTGATGTGTGCCAGAGCACCGGCAAACCTGACTTTTAGAAAAGGTGGAATGAAAGTTCTATCATGTTACCATGCGACGCGTTACCGTGACTGTTTATAAGAGGAAGAAAGTCCTCTGATCATGACGCTCGCTTAGATTCCTCACCTCCTGCTGGTCTCCGTATGGCGAGGAAAGAAGGAAGAAAGGCCAAGGCCTGCTGATTTGAGCACACACCCAAACCAGAAGTCAGCTTTCGGCAAGCCGCCCAACTGTGCCAATTGCGTATCCTTGTCTATTGCAGTAAAAGCAACGCTGCTGTAACATTTTCCACCATGCATGCTCTTAAATAATTGACCAGTGCTTTGATACTCGTTTTCTTCAGTAAAAATGTCTTGTTTCTTTGATAAGGGAATCAACTGATGTCAGTCCCGATGCCTGTGTGAGATCTAGGCTCTTTAGGAGTTTATGTCTCAGAATGCTGTTCTTATGGTCCCTGCAAATTACATTATGGGGGAATTCTCTGCATGAATTGCGCTAGATGATAGTGTTGTTTATTTACATGCACGGCATTGTTTTTATGTCTTATTCATGGCAAGGATTTATGCAAATAAAACCCAATATCATGGGAAAACGTACACGAGGTGGCGATTTCGTATGAATTCATATGGTGTGAAATGTATGAACATTTGTATGATTTTTAGAATAAAACACAAAAGTTTATGCATTGTTTTTGTTTTTGTTTTTCTTATTCACTGCAAAGATTTGTGCAAATTAAATTCCTGTTCATATTCCAATTCCTGTCCAAGTCAAATTCCTATTTTATGAGGTGGTGATTTTGTATGAATTTGTATGGTGTGAATTGTAAGAAAATTAAGATTTCTTTTTTTAAAGCACAAAAATTCACACATTCACACACTGTTCGATTTTACTTTCAAAATCGGTACATTTAACAGTAGGCTATTTTTGTAAAACTACATAAAATGTTAATTAAAAAATAAAACAATGCAAAATGTGAATTTAGGAATCACAGCATGAAAATGTACACTATATTACCAAAGGATTTGGCACACCTCCTTTTACATGCACATGAACTTTAATGACATCCCATTCTTAATCTGTAGGGTTTAATATGGAGTTGGCCCACCCTTGGCAGCTATAACAGCTTCAACTCTTCTGGGAAGGCTTTCCACAAGGTTTAGGAGTGTGTTTATGGGAATTTTTGACCATTTGTGAGGTCAGGCACTGATGTTGGACGAGAAGGCCTGGCTCACAGTCTCCGCTCTAATTCATCCCAAAGGTGTTCTATCGGTTTGAGGTCAGGACTCTGTGCAGGCCAGTCAAGTTCCTCCACACCAAACTCACTCATCCATCCCCAAATTGTTCCCACAAAGTTGGGAGCATGAAATTGTCCAAACTGTATTGGTATGCTGAACCATTAAGAGTTCCTTTCACTGGAACTAAGGGGCCAAGCCCAACCCCTGAAAAACAACCACACACCACAATCCCCCCTCCACCAAACTTTACACTTGGCACAATGCATTCAGGCAAGTACCGTTCTCCTGACAACCGCCAAACCTAGACTCATCCATCGGATTGCCACACAGAGAAGCGTGATTCGTCACTCCAGAGAACACGTCTCCACTGCTCTAAAGTCCAGTGGCGGCATGCTTTACACCACCGCATACGACACTTCGCATTGCACTTGTTGATGTAAGGCTTGGATGCAGCTGCTCGGCTATGGAAACCCATTCCATGAAGCTCTCTACGCACTGTTCTTGAGCTAATCTGATGGCCACATGAAGTTTGGAGGTCTCTGCAGAAAGTCGGCGACTATTGCGCACTGTGCACCTCAGCATGCGCTGACTCCGCTCTGTGATTTTATGTGGCCTATCACTTCATGGCTGAGTTACTGCTGTTCCCAATTACTTCCACTTTGTTATAATATCACTAACAGTTGACCGTGGAATATTTAGTAATGAGGACATTTCACGAATGGACTTATATATATATATGTCACTTATGGTATTTTTTCACTAAACATTATTATTGTACCGTTGTACTCCGTTGCATTGTGTATGATGCAAGTATTTCACACAAACATACTTCCACAACAAAGCCCATCAATTGTGATACACCTGACACAAAACTGTATTGAAACGCGCCGCCTGCCGTACTGCATTTCATTTGCGAACTTGAAAAGCTTGTTCTATAAGGTTGAGATATGAGCGGATTTAAAACAATTTTAAACCAGTGGGCAATACTGAGAAAAATTAAGCTGGGTAATAAATGTGTGATTTTTTAATCCTCGTCTGCAGAGTAAATTGAATCCCAGACTGAGAGTTCCAGTGGAGGAGAAGCAGAAGAAGTGGTAATAGATTTTCTTTGAAGAATGCAGTACAGCAGGGGCAGCGGCTGCTCACTTTAATGATTCCATATCTCGACAAAAACAACCCCTCTCCTTCTTTGAAGAAACAACCAGCGGTGGCCTGCTAAATTGTACGGAATGTGAATAAGCCTTTTGTTAATGCTGAGACTGAAAATCTTTGATAATCATTCAATTATTGGCAAAGCAGTGTCGTAAATATTCCGGATTTAGCCTGAACTGTCACAATGACAGGTAATTGAGGTAATTGCAGATGCATATTCTAGTATGCACTCCTTACCAAGTGTGCAATGCATGTGTGTAAACTTCCATCCATTAGCCCAAAAATGGATACTAACGGCTTGGTCAAAAGGAATTCTGCGTGTAAGCCTTTTCAGCATTTTGGTGAAGTTCTCTTTATTTATTGAGATCTCATTTTAGATCTGACTCCATTAATAATTTTATCTGACTCCAATTTTATGTGACTCCATAAAGTGTGTTACGTTTAGAGTTTATCAGCTGATCTTACGATTAGTTGCGATTTAATTTAGATTGTTGATTTTCCTTAGTATCACTTGTTTTCAAATTCGTTCATCAAGAGACCCAATATCGCACAGAACAGACGCGTCCGGACCGCGCGTTCACGATCACAAAATGGTACTTCTGAAATTAGTCAGAGGAGGTAGAGTGGATATTTTACCTTTAAGTGGTTGCCCCATGCTCACTCAACAAAAAGTGTCATTTTATTAATATCCCCGAGCTACCACTTGCCAATACAGGGATAGTCAGAAATCGGAATGTCGTGCCGTCATCGGTTTGATCTATCAAAACACTGGATTTTGCGGTAATAAAGGAGTCTACATCGATCCATACTAGAAAAATGATTTCAGAACAATACAAGATAAATCAAGATTAACATTTATTTTGGCCAGACAGGAAAAGTAAATAAGTAAACAAGAATCCATGGTACACAACTGATCAGCGGAAAAACATAAACACAATCGCAAAGTAATATGAAAATAATTTCAAAGAGTCATGTCTGGCACAATACACACAGTGTGTGTGAGTGCCTCAGAGACACTGACACAGACTGCATGGGGGGGTTCTGGCATGTTCCCCCCTCTCTATTCTGTTACCCTCCCTTACATACTCCAACTAGAACAAAAGGGCTGTAAATATTTGCAACAAAAACACCTGGTTTTGGGGGAGAGAGAGATCAGATATCTTTGAAGAGACCACTCAAAAGGAGAACAGAATTCTCATTAGTTTTCAATCTTTCTAATACTACAAGTGACTGCAGTGAAACTGAGACCATTGTACCATTCGCACTAAGACCTTTAAAAGGACACCAAACATGAAATGGATAAAACAATAGATTTACAAGATATGTCATCATTGGTATATCTGCATTTGTTGACTTGAAAACAGGGCAAGGAGAGGGCAAAATGGGGAGGGGGTGAAATGTTTGATCAGGGTGGGGTCCCACAGTTTCTGTGAGATTTTCTCTCAAGATTAGTGACTTGTATTGTTCTGTTGTTGGGGTTTGGATCTCATCTTTTGTCTTAGCAGCAAAACCGGTCCTTACATGTGCTAGTTCACTTCAAATATTGAATGACCTAATGCAGCAAACACTCTTGTGTCAGGATTGGGGTTGACCTGGAAATTTGCGTGACTTACAGTATTAATTCTCTCTTGCAGAGATTAAACAGAGATTGGAATAGCATACTATAATATTCTGCAGTACTGTATAGCTATAGTATGCATTCAGCACACAGGTTAGCATAATACAGTTAGCCCCTGCTATTTTGTAACTGCAGTTATACAGTTTAGTAAGCAAGCTAGTATTCTATTCTGATCATAGCTTTATTTCATTCATTCATTGTATTCTGTGATTGTTGTGTTTTTTGGCTCTAATGCTTTCCTGCCGTGACTCTCAAACACCTGGACCCACGTGACACGGCCGCCAGCTTTGATCCAGACCCAAGAGATCCCATTTCCCACCCCTAAATTATGGCTCAGCACAAACATGAAAAGCAACTATAAATTCAAATCTGGAATACATTGTGACTGGCAGTACAAATGAAGCAGAGAAGAGGAAAAAAAGGACAAAAGTGCAGCGTGATAATGTGAGAAACGCGAGAGAAGCATGCTAAATGTTCACGAATCCACTGAGAATCTCCACTAAATCACCAAACCACAATCATAATGAGTGAATGTTACCCAGAAACTATTTCTTTGAGCGTTTTCAACTACTGATTTGCTTTATGAGCCAAACAAACAGAGCTAAATTTGTCTTTGGTATTTATAACTGTGTCACAGGGGTCACATCATGCAGTTTATTTTTCATATTAAAAATTTATATATTTTTCAAAGCTGTATTTCAATGAATTATGTTTAATAGTTTAAGTGTTACTTTTAGTTAATAACAATGATTGCAATTTATTAATCTACAGATCAATTAAAAGAAATTCAACCATTTTTGGTTTAAAAAAAGCTTGATATAAACAAATTAAAATGCAATACTCATTTCAATATACTATAAAAAGGATTTTCGAGGTTGTAAATAAAACAAAAAATATTGGAGTACGTTTTACAAGGAAATGCAATTTCAATATTTCAGATTGAAAGTTTTGTGTTTAAGTCAACGCGTTACTTGCGGTTCCTTTGTTTTGTGAAATATGCTAGCAAATTCTATGAAAAAGTATTTAGTAATATTATAATATTAAGTAGGGCTGTAAAATGGTATTAAAAATAATATATAGATTGTATATATTCAATCATGGTACCGTGATAGGTTGCCACCTGTGAAATAAGTCAATTCGTGAAATTTCCTCACTACTAAATATTCCACGCTCAACTGTTAGTGGTATTATAACAAAGTCGAAGCAATTGGGAACAACATCAACTCAGCCACAAAGTGTTAGGTCACGTAAAATCACAGAGCGGGGTCAGCGCATGCTGAGGCGCACAGTGCGCAGAAGTCGCCAACTTCTGCGCACAGTCAATAGCTACAGACCTCCAAACTTCGTGTGGCCTTTAAATTAGCTCAAGAACAGTGCGTAGAGAGCTTCATGGAATGAGATTCCATGGCCAAGTCTTACATCACCAAGTGCAATGCAAAGCGTCGGATGCAGTGGTGTAAAGCACACCGCCACTGGACTCTAGAGCAGTGGAGACATGTTCTCTGGAGTGATGAATCATGCTTCTCTGTCTGGCAATCCGATGGACGAGTCTGGGTTGGCCATTTGCCAGGAGAACGGTACTTGCCTGATTGCATTGTGTCAAGTGTAAAGTTTGGTGGAGGGAGTATTATGGTGAGGGGATGTTTTTGGGCTTGGGGCCCTTAGATCCATTGAAAGGGACTCTTAATGCTTCAGCATACCAAGACATTTTGGACAATTTCCTGTTCCCAACTTTGTGGGAACAGTTTGTGAATGGCCCCTTCCTGTTCCAGCATAACTGTGCACCAGTGCACAAATCAAGGTCAATACAGACATGGATGAGTGATTTTGGTGTGGAGGAACTTGACTGTTCTGACCTCAACCCGATAGAACACCTTTGGGATGAATTAGAGCGGAGACTGCGAGCCAGGCCTTCTCGTCCAACATCAGTGCCGTACCTCACAAATGCACTTCTAGAACACTCCTAAACCTTGTGGAAAGCCTTCCCAGAAGAGTTGAAGCTGTTGTAGCTGCAAAGGGTGGGCCAACTCCAAATTAAACCCTATGGATTAAGAATGGGATGTCGATAAAGTTCATGTGCATGTAAAAGCAGGCGTCCCAAAACTTTTGGCAAGATAGTGTATATATACATATACACCAATGGTGTGCCGTCAGGGCCAGCAAGGCCTTCGCTGCTGGCCTAATCACTATCAAAATCACAGACTTAAATTTTAATATATTTTTTTCCATGAATGTGTGTTAAATTATTCCTAATAGTCTATTTTATTAACTTCATCGCTTTTCTCTTGATTGCGCTGCTTCCAGTAGTGTTTGTTTATGTTAGAGCTTTTATCCAATCATATTTCAGTCATCATGTGTTGCCAGGTTAAAGAAATCTGCCTTAAGGCCTTCAGAATCAATATCGCGGGCGCCGCTAGCTTAAATGAATGGCAATGAAACTGTGCACTTTAACCAATCAGATAATCACTCCGATTTAATCAGCCAATCAGATTTCGAATTGGCGACAGCGGGGCCATCTAGTTGGCGTACAATAACGTCGGCATTTTCACATCCTTTGATTGGATGATCAGAGAGCGTAGTAGCCTAGTCAGAATAACCAGCAAACCGCATCTGTAGTTTTTTTTTTCAAACCCAAATGGCGTTTTTTCAAACCCAAATGGCTGACAGAGGAGAAGAAATTAATGTATTAATTGACATACTTACAAAGCCATTTTCAAAATTCCTGCATACTGCCTTCTCCAGCTTAACGCACAGTCACGGAACGCTATTCGATCTGTCACGGCTCAAAACGAACGTACTGTAATGTATACCAGCTGATTTTGAAGGCCCGCAGATCTTTATTTATTTTAGAGGATGGGTAATAGCAGTACATTTACTGCACACATTGGCATGTTATGTGTAATAATCATAGCTTATTTTGGTGAGTAAGTTAAGCTAAAATTTATTTTATTTAAATTTTTTTATATCCTACAGTCAACCCTGGGCTGGCTAATCTGTGCCCCGTTTTTTCCGTGATGAATGTGATTTATTTTTTCTTGTAAATTTATGATCTATTTTTGAATTATTATTATTATTATTTTCGTTATTAATATATTATTTACAACATTTTCATACTATTAAAATATAGTTTTGTGGGGTTTAAATGTAAAAAACTTTGTATTATCTTTGAACCTCACTTGAAATAAATGTTTCATACTGTTGGTAAGATTTTTCAAGAACCATTTACGCTGTTACGTTTTCTTTTGTGTAAAATATGCACAAAAAAACGCACAATTTGCTTTAGTTGGTCAGAGAATGTTAATAACTCTTGAGAGACGCAACACCCTGTTATAGACTACTGCGTTTCTGTATAATATTGATGGTTTCTATAGCCGTTATGATGATTTTATTAAGAGTTTAATTAATTCAGGTAGGATACCACTGAAGGCCTAGGTGTGAAATGCACGGCCCGCCACTGATATACACCTATATTATATAAACACACTTTTGTTAGATGCGATTAATCGCGATTAATCGATTTACAGCCCTAATATTAACGGCCAGAGTTACTAAACAGGGCAAATTAGCGTGAGAGCACAATTCCAATAAAGAGATTCCACTCCAGATGGGAGTGAAAAGTTCTTTAACTTAAAGAACACAGATGCAAACGGATCATTTTCATAATGACCAACGCAATCTACCAGTTAGCATCTGGGTTAAGACTTAAGGTTGAGGGTTTGAAATGTTTCTGTTTAAAATATGATTAAAAGATATTATAAATGTATTATTAAAACTGGAATTTTGTTCTATTTTAACTATATATGAACTACAATTCTATAATCCTAAACCTAGAAAAGGTTTGACATGTTTCTGTATGAAATATAATAAAAAATATTATACATAAATGTATTATTAAAAACTGTATTATTAGAAACGTATATTTTTTTATATATAAATAAAATTGCATTGCAACTCTATTTTTATATAGATAATAAATAGGACATGCACTCAGTACAGCTGTTCTTTCTCAATGAATCTGAATAGGACGAGCATAGCGTGCCGTGAATTGAGCGTATGTCCTGTTTGTTTTCATGCTAATGTGTGAATCTGAAGGGAATGTGTGCCTGAGAACCAGTCCAGGCTTTTTTCACCTCGCATGACTCCAGGGACAAGTGGTCCTCTTCTCTCTCTTCAATGTGTAGATGGTTGAAACTCCCCCAGGTCATCCAGACCTCCCCCTCACCAGCAATCCTTCAATCTATTTGGCTCTCTCTCTCCGCTCTCCACTAATGGAAGTTGAAGGACTGTCACTCTGGCCTGCATTACAACTTCAAGGGCTTGAACTCCGTTTCTCTCTGTTCTCCAGCAGGACTCCGGGTGGACTCCTGTGGATTCTCTGGGAGTGAATCTGTTCTCCTGTAGACAGACATGATATACATTCCTGCCTGAGCTTTTAAGGATACTGATGAGCTGTGTTGGGGAACCAGCTTTGTAACTTGACAAGCTACAGTTTCAAAGCTACTATACAAGTGGCTCTTTTGAAAACACAAGTAGTTACACTACAATCAAATAACCCCCCCCCCCCCCCCCCACCCCCCCCTAAAAAGTTAACTTAATGCCTCCCTTGTATTCCATGAGTTGGAATTTAAATCAAGTTGGCCGCACGCATAGTGTGTGTGTATATTATATATATATATATATATATATATATATAATATATAATATATATATAAAATATATATAATAATATATATATAAAATTTAACTTTCATATATTTTAGATTCATTGCACACCAACTGAAATATTTCAGGTCTTTTATTGTTTTAATACTGATGATTTTGGCATACAGCTCATGAAAACCCAAAATTCCTATCTCAATAAATTAGCATATTTCATCCAACCAATAAAAGAAAAGTGTTTTTAATACAAAAAAAGTCAACCTTCAAATAATTATGTTCAGTTATGCACTCAATACTTGGTCGGGGATCCTTTTGCAGAAATGACTGCTTCAATGCGGCGTGGCATGGAGGCAATCAGCCTGTGGCACTGCTGAGGTGTTATGGAGGCCCAGGATGCTTCGATAGCGGCCTTAAGCTCATCCAGAGTGTTGGGTCTTGCGTCTCTCAACTTTCTCTTCACAATATCCCACAGATTCTCTAAGGGGTTCAGGTCAGGAGAGTTGGCAGGCCAATTGAGCACAGTAATACCATGGTCAGTAAACCATTTACCAGTGGTTTTGGCACTGTGAGCAGGTGCCAGGTTGTGCTGAACAATGAAATCATCTCCATAAAGCTTTTCAGCAGATGGAAGCATGAAGTGCTCCAAAATCTCCTGATAGCTAGCTGCATTGACCCTGCCCTTGATAAAACACAGTGGACCAACACCAGCAGCTGACATGGCACCCCAGACCATCACTGACTGTGGGTACTTGACACTGGACTTCAGGCATTTTGGCATTTCCTTCTCCCCAGTCTCCCTCCAGACTCTGACACCTTGATTTCCGAATGACATGCAAAATTTGCTTTCATCTGAAAGAAGTACTTTGCACCACTGAGCAACAGTCCACTGCTGCTTCTCTGTAGCCCAGGTCAGGCGCTTCTGCCGCTGTTTCTGGGTCAAAAGTGGCTTGACCTGGGGAATGCGGCACCTGTAGCCCATTTCCTTCACACGCCTGTGCACGGTGGCTCTGG